>OZ018396.1:55623803-56242624 GCA_963969525.1 Ontholestes murinus
TTCAATTAAAGTGTTTGTATTTTAAGGGTTTTCCCATGTGTCACTATCACATCAAGTAATGCCTATGGTACGACTGGTTCCACGCGGATTTACCGCTTGTGCTGACGCGTATCTTACACCGCACGTACAAAAGTACGTTAAAAGTTTTTCTAGCGGTTTCAAGAACAACCTTGAGGGTACTCGTGTATTGTTTATGCAAAGCGATGGAGGTTTAACACCAATGAATAATTTTAATGGCGCAAGAGCTGTTTTATCAGGCCCAGCTGGAGGTGTTGTGGGGTACCATTAAAACATGATTTAATTTTCTTCTTCTGATATTGTTTTTTTTTCAGATATGCACTTACAACGTGGAAAAAGGAGACCGATCTGCCTGTGATTGGTTTTGATATGGGAGGTACTTCTACCGATGTGTCTCGATTTGATGGCCATTATGAACACGTTTATGAAAGTACTACGGCAGGTGTTACTATACAAGCACCACAGTTGGATGTGAATACTGTTGCGGCTGGTGGAGGATCTATGTTATTTTATAGGTTTGTGAAATATATTGGAATATGGTAAAGAATAAAACGGCTACTGTTATTGCATATTTATGTGCTTCATAAGCAATGGGATAATAAAAAATTGTAATACATATTTTAATAATGGTATTTTATTTTTAGATCTGGATTGTTTGTGGTAGGTCCAGAATCGGCAGGCGCACACCCTGGTCCTGCATGTTACCAAAAAGGTGGACCGCTAACTGTAACTGATGCTAATTTGGTTCTTGGACGATTGCTTCCGGAATATTTTCCAAAAATATTTGGTCCTAATGAAGATGCTGCTTTAGATAAGAATGCTTCGTTATCACTTTTTAATGCATTAACAGACAGTATCAACGAGTTTGGAATGACGCAGGGGAATAACAATTTGGTATCTATAATATAGTATAATTTCTCGAATATTTAATGAACATATTATATTGTAGATTGAGATTAATTAAAGTAAATTTTAGAATCCAATGAAAGTTGAAGAGGTAGCAATGGGTTTTAACCGCGTAGCTAATGAAGCCATGTGCAGACCGATCCGAGCGTTAACTCAGGCAAAAGGATATGATACAGCTCGTCACGCTTTGGCTTGTTTTGGTGGTGCTGGTGGGCAACATGCTTGTGCAATTGCGCGATCGTTGGGTATGACTACTGTATTCGTTCACAAATATGCAGGTATTAATGGTGTTTAAGAAAACTTAAATATGGGAATTAATCATTTTAATGTAGGTATTCTTTCGGCCTATGGAATGGCGTTAGCCGATGTCGTTCATGAAGCCCAAGAGCCAAGTGCTCAAATTTACTACGAACGAAATTACGATTACTTCGATTCTCGATTGAAGGCATTAGGGGCAACATGTAGGGATGAATTGAGAAAGCAAGGTTTTACTGATGAAAATATTGTTCTAGAACCATATTTACATATGAGGTACGATGGCACAGATTGTGCGCTAATGTGTGCGCCGTGTAGAAGTACCAACAAAGGTACTAAACATGGGGACTTCTTCAATACGTTTATAGAGCGCTATAAGACTGAGTTCGGATTCACCATACAGCATCGAGAGGTTATAGTCGATGATATCAGAGTGCGTGGGATTGGAAAAGCTTCGATAGACGATGAAGTAGTATTTGATAAGAAAAGCGGGGAATGCGTTCCCGAAAAAGTCACCCCAGTATATTTTGAAGGAGGATATCAAGATACAAAGGTTTATTTGTTGAAGAAATTATCTTACGGGGAGAACATCGTCGGGCCTGCGATAATTATGGATGAATTAAGTACAATTCTAGTAGAACCGGATTGTACAGCTGTTATTACAAAACACGGCGATATTAAGATTACAATAGGTTCGGGAAAAATTAAGGATATTGGAGAGAGTTTGGACCCTATACAATTGAGTATATTTAGTCATAGGTTTATGAGTATTGCAGAACAAATGGGGAGGTTAGTTAATATTAATGTAATTTATTGACTAGCTGACACAGATTAAAATTTTAATCTCAACAAATATCAATTTAATAACTTGTTTGTACAGATAAATTGGTAAATTATATAAATTATTTGGTTATACGGTACTAAATTAAGTCATATATTTTATATATTATTTCTTTGCAACGAAATGTAATGCATATAGGAAACATGGAAACACTATTTTTACTTCGTAAATTTTAATCCATTAAAAAAAAACTGTCAATACTTAAAAAACATCTTCGATTTGTATCGTGTAGAGATAAGTTCTACTTTAAATTTGATATACTAATATAATTTTTGATTTAATTGCCCAGAATACTACAAAGAACTTCAATTTCAACGAACATCAAAGAACGCCTAGATTTCTCTTGTGCTTTATTTGGTGATGATGGTGGTTTGGTATCAAATGCCCCGCACATTCCGGTCCACCTTGGATCTATGCAAGAAGCAGTTCAGTACCAATTAAAGAATTGTAAAGACTTGAATGAAGGCGACGTGATATTGTCGAACCACCCTTCCGCAGGAGGATCCCACTTACCAGATTTTACGGTTATAACTCCAGTTTTCTACAAGTAAGCGTATATAGATTATGTTTACAACCTTTAAACTATCAGAATGTTCTGAAACTTGAATTGATATATTGATATTCTTACGAATATTTTTGTTTGTTATTAAATTCTTCTAGAATTAAAATCAATAATATACTTTATTATATCATAAATAAACCCATTGTAGGTTTTAATGATGACCTACAGTTTAGATTAAAGGTTATTCCGAATGATTTGAAATTTACGTTAAAGAATAAATTTAGTTAACTTCAGAATTAAGTTTTTTGATACCATATGGTTTATAACACTTGCCAAATATAGTTTAAATATTAAACGTATAACTTATGTAAATTCTACGCATTTTTTTTCTTTAAAATATTAATAAATAGTTTGTAATTAATTATTAATTATTTCAGAGGTGAATTAAAGCCAATTTTCTTTGTGGCGAGCAGAGGTCACCATGCCGATATCGGGGGGATTACACCTGGCTCGATGCCGCCCCATTCAACCAGTTTAGATCAGGAAGGAGCCTCTTTTAAAAGCTTCTTTCTGGTGAAGGGTGGAAAATTTCAAGAGACCGAATTCACCGAGGAGATACGTAAAGCCGGCGGCCGTAATCTCAACGATAACATATCCGATTTGAGGGCCCAAGTGGCGGCGAACCAAAAGGGCATTCAATTAGTCGGGGAATTAATCGATCAGTACGGTCTAAAAGTCGTGCAGGCTTACATGGGGTACATACAGAGCAACGCCGAAATCGCCGTCCGCGATATGCTGAAGGAGGTGGCGAGGGATGCCAAAAAGAGGACCGGAAGGGCGACGCTATCTGCGGAGGATTTTATGGACGACGGGTCCGCGATTAGGTTAAATATTGATTTAGATGGGAACAACGGTTCAGCAATTTGTGATTTTAGGTGAGTATATTTGCATATATTTGATGGGATAAGCAATTAACATCTGGTTGAATATATTATATATTACTAAACTTTCCTGTTTAAGGGTAGGATATTTTACGGCATGCGATGTTGTTGCATGAATTTAAACAAATAATAATTATTTTGTACTAGGATTAAATCGAATTCCTTCGTTTAAATATTTAAAATTCTTCTTCTTACTTCACTAGTTCATTGCCCATTCTCAAGAGAATTTTTAAGATACATTCATTCATTTTAAAATTCCCTTGTGAACGTCGTAGCAGGCGAAACCGGTTGAGAATTTTAAACATTAAGAATTAAACTGGCTCTCTGTAGTAAAGCTGTTATTCTAAATTGAACTATCAAAGGGTTAACGTTAAAGCGATTTATTTTTTTATTTTTGTTAAAATACTATAAAATGGTGTAAATAATTGTTTTTAAATAAAACTAGGGTAAATTTATTTGATTAAACATCATTCATTATGATTGTAGATAAATCTTGATGGATATTAACGAGATTTAAAAGTGACTTGTTTTAGTAGTCTTAATAAATAGTACAGTATTTTTAAAAACGGCATAATTTATAATGTTCAATTTATTACTTAAGTGATTGTGTGATTTTGTGTTAGTTGCCAAAATTATTTTGTTTTGATTGTAAATACAAATAAACGTCCGCATGATGTGTGGGAAGGAATTGCTTCCGTGAAAATTTTCCAATTCGAATTTTCAATCTATTCCGAGGTCCCTTGAGGTGATTTCAATCATTTTTGAATAATATCTACGTGTGTGTGTGTGAATTCGCTCTAGCTAGTGTCTTCGTTTTTTATGGGCGCTGTATTTTAAAGGTTATTGTTTGCAATTTGTTTTGAACAAACGTGGCATTTGCTTATAAATAATTTGAATTTTTTTTAACGTTTATCTCATAAATTTAAACTTTTTCTTTATTTCTTTCTATTGTATTATACTCATTTAGAATAATACATATGTAGGAAAATAATATTTTCGTTATAGGCTTTGTTGGCATATATTTGTTTTGTCTTAACCAAATTTTAATCTAATTTCTTTTTTCTTTCATTCTTATTATGAATGAGAATTCAGGACTTATATATTTAAATCAAATGTGAGCAATTTATATTCACGTAATCGACCTTATTATGTAATCATTTATTTGAGTGTAGAGTTAGTGTTACTTCTGAGTTATAATTCAATGCTTTTGTTATTTTTTTTTTTAGTGGGACCGGTCCAGAAGTATGGGGAAATTGTAATGCGCCGAGAGCGATAACTTTATCGGCCCTAATATATTGTCTGAGATGTATGGTGGGACATGATGTACCTCTCAACCAGGTAGTATTTCTGTTTTATTTATTTATTTATTGCGAAACTGAGTACAATCGATATACTCGGAGCACGGGGAACGAGCACGCCTCAGGAGACATATAGTAGTTTCGTGCCGTTGTTATTTTTATGTAGTGATCTGTATTTGTCGTTTTAAGTGGGCGTTCATGAGTTATGGTGAATGTTGCAGGGATGTTTGGCACCAGTGAAAATAATTGTGCCGAAAGGGTCGATATTGGATCCGAGCGATAACGCCGCCGTGGTCGGCGGAAACGTCCTGACGTCCCAGCGAATTGTGGACGTCGTCCTGAAAGCCTTCCGTGTGTGCGCCGCCTCTCAGGGATGCATGAACAATATCACATTCGGCTGCGAAACTTGGGGCAACTATGAAACGGTGGCCGGAGGCAGTGGGGCGGTAAGTCCTTGTTCCTACAAACGCACACATTCACTCAATTAAGTGAGTAACGCGGACTTGAAAAGTCAATCGAACCACCTCATAAAATACTATTGCTACTGCTGCGAATAATTTAGTTCGTCAATATCGATTCGAATTGTGATTGGGATTCCTTTACCGGGGCCGACTGTCAAACCCGACGTATTGGTGACGGATAAATCCACAAAATCGGAATATTATTTGACATAATAGAATTAAGAAGACAGGCAAAAAAAATCATTTTATAATGCTTATTTTACACCTGATACTTTGTCAAATCATAAGAAAATGTTTAAAGGTGTGTTTGAAATTAAGATTATAATAATATGCCTTTTACAAATATAATGGTAAAGTAAACCTCTCGTTTTTAATTTAATAATAATCATGAAATACTATAATTAAACATATGAGGTATGATTATTAAGAAATGAAATGGCCCAAAAAGAAACGAATAATTGCGTATACGAAAATAGATAAGTATACGTAATTCGCATCCGTGGAGAACATAATAAATATTGTATTTCGTCAATTACTTTTCTTTTAATTGAATCTTACATTGTAATTTATCTGGCGCAGTTTTGTTATACAAGTATATGTTTTTAGATTATAATTAATTTGTAAATAAAACACTTTTAAACTTTGTTTGTAGAACAGGGACTTTATTAAGTGACTATAGTTTTGACAATTTTAATTTGTAATTTTCAAACTAGAAGAGAATAATGATGTATAACGAAGTAGAAGCCTCCACCGTTATAATTAATTTGATTTAACTTTAATTATATCATAAAAATACGTTTCTCTACTTTTTTGAGTTTTGAATTATTATTTAGATTGTTTTAAATTTCGTATTTACACAATTCTTAGACGATACATCTTTTTAGTTGTCAATATTATAAACATTTTCGTTTGAAATTGATTTATTTTCTTAAAACTAATTCAGATTAAACTTTGCATAAACGGTTTTCTCGTTGCGTTTTTAAATTACAAAATCACAAAGTAAATTAAATGTACATACGGGATTCCCAGTAGTAAATTGAACGTGGAATTACCTTTATGCACGGCAACTCTAAACCGAGGTATCCTCGAGAAGTTGCTGCATAGTGAAAATCTAGCAATCGAGCGTTACAAAGGTGCACTCGCAAAAGTATATCGTCGTGCAATTCCATAAACGTAATCTTTAATTTCACTTATTTGTAAAATTTTTTGCTACCAGCTTTACTACTATAATAGCTCCCGGCAATATGCTTTTTAAAACACTTGTAACTTTTATTATTAAATCCCCATACAATATTTAAATAACGATTTAATTTGTTATTTTTGGATTGTTCGACTATGTGAAAATATTATACATGCATATACTATATTTAGAACTATTTTTATAAATAGTTACCATTGCAGTATTTTCCCTATAGTAATATAAAATTAATAATAACAAATATTCTTAAGGAAACAGTAAATATTACAAAACCTTAAACAAGTTCAGTATTTTTCCGCCTCAATAAATTGTACGCTTTAACTATCGCACTTTTAACCTAGGTTAATGCATAGTTTATTAACGTAGGTCGGGAATACGATAGGTCACTGTTTTGATTATTGTGGTAGGTCAAGAGTACGCTAGATAAATAGTGATCGAGAGTCTCCTAAGTGTATAAATTACTAATGAACACAATTGAAAATAATTTCATTTCAAATTGACAAAAATATAAAGTCAAACTTTGAATGATTTGAATCTATATATATATATATATATGTCTAAAAGCACCAAAATAATTAAATTCCATTGCAAAAACAATTAAGATTATTAGAAATTAATAATTAGTATTGCATTACCTTAATATATTACACAAATATATAAAAGGAAACACATTTGAATACAGTAATGGAATTGGTTTATATTTTTCTTCAAAAAAAAAACTACCATTGCTAAAAAGAATATCCGAGTCGGGCAAATATGTACTTACGTTAATAATTCGGATGTATATACTGCTCTCAAATAAATCCTCTTAGTAAACTTAACTGATACTTGGCAACGTATTTAAACGCGAATGCATCGGGTGCACTGTATCTAAGAAGATATAATAAGCTTCCTCTACGTGTACAAATAAACAATTTTAAATTAGTTTGTTTTAATCATTAAATGCGTTTTTTAGTTCCCAAATTCCAAAAATATTGACACGCAATTAACATCATTTTTTAAATTAACTACATTTGTACAATTTGTTTTAGAAAATAATTACCAAATAATAATTAAATAGAGCATCCAATTAACACAAACAAATCTCCAACGAGGTTAATTTTATTTAGCAATCATTGATGAAAAGAAAAATTGACAAACACTTTGGTAATTAATTATAAGCGCACTGCATCACACTTATCGATTTGTGTACATTCTGAGCATACGAGGTTCACTTTAAGTACATCGAACGCACAAGATGTTAATATAATTAGGTATTAGGAGAAGAACAATGTAAACCCCTATGAGATTTAATTAATTTTGCGCTATTAACTCTGTTATATCCTCCTTCATTAAGGCACGATAATGTTATATCTCTTAAAAGTAAGGTTTTGGAAAGTGGATAAATAAAATAGCTTTAGTGTTAAATATATAAATTTAAATATTTGATGGTAGAGGCGTTTACTTCGTGGTACATCTTGAATGGCTTGTAATTGTAAAATAACTTTGTTTTACCACTTAATTAAAGTTATTTTGTCTCAAATATAAATTTATATTGAAATAATTCAAATGAAATTAATACCATAAAAATATAAATATATCATAGTACACTTATAGGAAGTCATAAGAAAATTACAGCTTATTCTTTAAATATACACCTCATTCGTTTATTTAATTTAAATTTAATTAAGAAAACAAAAAATACTGACTGATAAATTTCTTGAAAAATATATCGATCGAGTAAATTTTTTAGCTAATATTTATGCTTTAAATCTGGTCAATATCTTCTTAACAACTAAAATAGCATCAGTTTATTTGTTTTTAATTTTTCTAACCATTAAATCCATTGCGAAATTATTAAATATTATTTAATTATATTATATGTGTCAATTAAACTAACATTTTTATTCAAAAAATTAAGTGTTATAGAGAAGAAAAAACATTCCATTTAGTATTACTGAAGTTGTTTGTTTATACTATATGTTATTAAAAGTGCTTAAATGATTTAATACAACCCAGTAACTTTTTTGTGAGTCACATTCTTAACAATTACAAGTTTTAATTGCTTGGAAAATATTCCCTTAGTAACTGGATGATTAATGGGTTCCGAGAGGAACTGATATTTCTTTTACACGGGGAGAATGTTGATATTTAATCGATACCACTGTCCGTTTTTCTCCTGCATAATTTTTATTAATAATACCACCTCATTTATACAGTAATTATTAATTGATAATAAGATATAATATGGATTTTCAACTAAGTGCCTCACTTATTTATGTGTTCAACTCTTTGCTTTACGGTAGTTTGTCTACTCTATAAATCCTATACTCATTTGCATTTGTTTGGGGACATTGAGCTGATAAAGTCAAAGTTTCTTTTTTTACATGTTATTCCTTTTCCACTGATCAGAAAACTTTGCGTTTATTTTTCACAGATGGCATTTTATCTTAGTATGGATATAGTTTATTATTATTTTTTTACTTTATGTAAGAAATAGTTTTGTTTTAATTTTTTTTGGTTTTAATAGTATGTATAGTAGTTTATGAAAATTAGCAATATTTCATTGATTAATGGTTGAGGCGTTAACTTCGTGATACATCTTGGAAAATTAAACAAAAACGTTTACTTTGTTGATATCACACTTTATTTTTAAGTGACTCGAGTTTCGATCATTAACTGATCATTATCAAACTTTAAGTTTGATAATGATCAGTTAATGATCGAAACGTTTTTGTTTAATTTTAGCAATATTTCATTTAATTTCTATATTTATGTTTGTAAGTTCCATGTCTAGTGTTTGCATATTTTGTTGTAAGTAATTTTCGGTTTGAGCTACTATGACCATATAATCTGCGAATTGTAGTTCTGTTATTTCCGTCCGTCTCATCTTCCAAAATCATAATTTCAGTGTTTTCATCTCTTTTTTGCGTCTTTTATTGCAGAATCTAATACTAGTGTGAACAGGAGAAGGCTTAGGACACATCCTTGCTTAACTCATATTCTTGTTGTGAACTTTGTTGATTCCTCGTTATTGCTTCTTACGATGTTATTGTTATTTTCATACATGGCTTGGATTGTTCTGATTATTTTCTTTCCTATTCCTTTATCTTCTAAAGTTTTTCACATGTCTTCTCTCTTTATTCTGTCGAATGCTTTTTCTAAATCCAAAAAATATACATGTGTCTCTCTGTTCTTCTTTATTATTGTTTCGCTTACTTGTCTCAGTATGAAAATTAAATCTTGGGTGCTTCTTCCTCTTCTAAATCCGCATTGACCTTCTTGTATTGTATTTTCTACCTTGTCTCTGATTGTTTTTTCAAGTATTCTTGCCATTACTTCATCTGGTATGCTTGTTAATGTAATTCCTCTATAATTACTGCAGTCCCTCTGGTCTCCTTGTATATGAGTTGAATTATTCCTATATTCCAATCTGTAGGTTTTAATATTTCATTAATTAATTCTGTCAGTTTTTTCACTTCTACTTCGCCCATGTTTTTAATCATTCCAGTGTTATTTCATCTTTGCCTGGCGCTTTTTCATTCTTCAGTTTTTTTATTTCTTTAGCTTCGTTCATATCGCTGTCCTCTTTCGATTTTCTTTTGGTCTGTGTTTCTGTAACTGTCAGCTCCTCAAAGTATTGTTTCCATCTTTTCATTATTTCATCCTCATTTGTTACTATCTTTCCGGACTTATCTTTTATGTTCATCAGACTGTGTTCTTTCTTTTGTTTTGATCGTTTTAATTTTCCGTAGAATAATTTCTTATTATCCCGATAATTTTCGCTCATCTTCATACCAAATTCCTTCCATGAATATTGTTTGGACTTCTGTATCTCTATTTTCCGGTTTTTCTTCTCTCTTTGTATTCTTCACAATATTCGTTTTTGTTCGTACTCAGATATTTTTTCCAGCTTTCTTCACTCTGTTTTCTTTCTATATTTGTTGCCTACCTTTGTTGTTCCACAACTTTTCCTTGCTACTTCTGTCAAACATTTTTTGAATATTGTCCATTTTTCTTTTTTTGTGTGTGTTCGATATTTCTTTTGTACGGTGTACGTTGAAATCATCATACAATGCGTTCAGCTCTTCGTATTTCTTGCACTTTTCTTTAATCCATGCTTGTTTCGCTACTTTGATTTCTTTATTCTTAATCTTTTGTAATTCTTTATATCTAGGGATGTTATTTTTTCTCTTCTACGTTATTACATTAGGTATAAAATGTGTTCCACCAAACATTTACCTTTCTTTTACCTTTTCATGCCGTCCTGAGGGTTTCAAGATGTTGTATACACTTTTCATTACTATCACTATTTTTAATCATAAGAATAGTAGCGAATGTAGCTACGTGGTAATTCATGATAAACACTAAGTGCGTTAATTTATTGTTTACTACTATTTTCGATATTATTTCATATAGATTCTACGTTATTTTCCATTGTTGTTTGCTAGACGTGTAAGTTTATTGTTTATTTTTTCTGATATTCAAATATTAAATAAAAACACGACTGTTTAGAGTTTTGCTTCATTTGTAGATACACTGCTACAATTGTTTCACCACACTGTAGCTTCAACAGACAGATGAAGAATTCATCAGCTTCATTAAGCAAAATGAATTGGATAATGGAGTTTCGCTAAGTATCAGCCTCACCAAAACAATATTCTTCTGATATTAATTGTTTGTTGTTACTATTTTAAAGTTTAGTTATGTTAAGAGGTCTTGTTAAGTGTCTTTTTTTGTAATTTGGAGGTTGATTTTCATTTTCATTTATTAATGGATTATGGATTGAGCCAATATCAGCATCTGAATAGTTTTTAATACTTTTTTTTTATAGCATTACGTAAACGCTTGTTAAATAGTTTGGTTGTTGATTTGGCCATTATGCGGAGCTCTCCATGTATATAATCTACGGTTGGGTAGTTAAAACCAGGTACTGGTTATGATCATTTCGATATTTTGGAGGATTCATACAGACGATCGCCTTTAGTTGAAGATTTACCTTATTGAATGTGCAAACTTGAGCAAATGTACATGACGCCCACGCTGAGACACTTAACATTCCGCCTTTCTGTCCAAATGCAGATATCAACTTCTACACTATTATTAACTACTATGAATCCATTATTTTTATAAGCAGCACCTTCTAGGTGATCAGACATACATTTTGTCTTCACTTGTACGTTGCAAATTTCACATGCTACGACGTCTGACAATGATCGATTCTTAGCATTTGAGGTTGTAGGATATTCTTCTAATACTATTGTTCTTCCTATACAAGAGTTTACCTTGTGATGCTTCACATTATCTTTGCTTGAAAAGCCTTACCAATCTTGACAGTGAAAGATGGTGCTATTGGGCAGCAAATTTTAGTTGAACACTATCTGCTACTTCTTGTGAACTAAACGATGAAGTTTAAATGAGTGCTGATAATGAACTGAGAAACGGAGATAAAACAGCAGATTTAAACTGTTCTTTTAAGGGGCGTGCTGGCCGCAAGCGACACAGCGGTGCCCCCTGAGAATCGGGACACCGGTGTCAGTACCGTAGGCATTCAAAACTCGGCGCCCCTTTTGCTTCTGTGGTTCATAACAATGATGATATAGAAATCTGCTTCGAAAAGTTCTTAGCCATACTCAGAGATGCTGCAGTTACAGCTTTCCCGAAAAAATACATTAAGCAACAAAATGGCGCAAATGAACTAAAATGGTTCAACAGCCATTGAAGAAAATGCGTGATGAATTGCTTCTTCTTACTGATATCAGCAAAAAAATACCCGGATCTAAATCTGCAAGTTTTTCAATATTTATTTATAAATAGCTTAAACAATGTATATATTCAATATAAATACAATTCAAGTACACTTAGAGTTACAGTTTACAATTTCCCCTATCTACATTTATATACAGATAATTCCGTTATGCGACATATGTCCGTTAGGTCAGGGGTTCTATGGCCGCACTCATTTCCTCGTCTTTGGCCAGTAATACCGCCTTGGCGAATCTTCCCACTGCTTCCCACTTTGATGCCGACGACGAGTCGAGCATGTGACCGACGAGATACAAAACAAACCATAAACTGCACCCGTTTTTATAACCGCCTGGAGGCATTTTTCTAAGTTTCGGTATGTTCGCATCTGCTGCACCCTACTAGTTTGTTTCACAGCATCCCTTGCTTCCGGGCAGTGCAGGCACGTGTCACTGCTGGCCTTCCTGATGTGTGCCAGGTAGGCGCCTTCTAGCTACCCACGAGCGTAGGTCCGGGATAAGTCTTCGCGTCCACTCTGGGGTGTTGCCTACAGCCCATCTTTCCAGCCAATTTTCAAGTCTCCGCACTTCCTGACATTGGGAGGCCCCTTTGTCTCCTCCTATTCGCACCCTATGGAACAACCATGCGCGTTCTCGAATATCAATATCAGGTGGGACCGATGACGCCAGGACCTCCGCCACGACGGTGGACACCGTGCCGTAGGCCGTGCACACCTTTAGCACTCCCGGCTGAAGCGTCCTGCGAGGCGGTCGGCGTTCTTTCGCGATCCGGTGAATATTGAGGTCGTAGAGGAGCTTGGCTTTAGCTGCGCCCAGCAGGAGGCGGCGTTTTCCTTCACTGGGTCCCCCGATGTTGGCCATTAGTCTTGAGACCGCTTTGGCCGCCATTTGGGAGCTATGCAGTGTGCCACTACTCTCAAGTACCTAAGTTTGGTCTCAATCTTCACCTCGTGCTCCTGAAGTCTGATGGTCAATCCCCTGACTCGATCCGCTCTCCTTCTCAAGAGCCATACAGCCCCGTTTTTGTGGCCTGCGACAGTCAGTCCCACCGACTGCACCCAGTCGGCTACCTACTGGGTGGCTTCCTGCACCCTAGTCTTTAGATCTTTAATTGATATGATCCTCATGAGAAATAGCAGGTCTTCGGCGAAGCCAATGGCCATCATCCCCACTGGCAGCTGCGTCGTAAGCTACGTTCCACAGGAGCGGCTCTTGTGTAATGCCCCCGGTAAGTACCACCTTCTTGTTTCCATCCTCCCCCTCGGAAAGAAGGCACCGGTTTCTGAGGGAACTCCGCACCATACTCAGAGGGCAATAAAACTGCTTATAACCTTAAATCACATCACTTCACTAAAGGTTAACCTTCAGTAAAATTAAACTTGAGTTTCTTTTACAACCTAATCTTCGTTGGTATCAGCCATGTCCGGCTCTGTATCAGATACACTTCATATCACATAAAGCGGCTCATCATCGTCTGAGATATTAGCACTAGACATTCTCGGAAATAAATCCTTAGAGTCAAGCTAAAAAACAGTATCATGGCAAAACAGAAGTCACAATACCTTACCTTTTTTTCCTGCCATGGGAATTATATTATATTACCACCACTCATCAAAACAGTTTTGAAGTAGACATAGAAATTTAAACGCTATAACCAGAAGGCTGTCTAGCTCTCCTCTAGCTACTCCTCGTATCATTACTGGATTCATTCATACAATAAAAAACGAGTAACACACAAAACTAATTTCGACTATTTATTACCTTTCGATTTATTTCATTCTAGCGTTCCCCTCTCTCCCAATTGAGAAGGATATCAAGTGTCAAAATGACTTGAAGGTCAAGACCATTTGAAGGTCATTTGAATATTATTTGCATGTTAAGGTTACTTGAATATGAAGGTCGTTTGATTTCAAGGTCATACAAAGATCAAGGCCAAGAACCTCCTCAGACCTTGAAGTACCCGATTCTAGAACCTCCTCACGAGCCTCAAAGTCATAGGAAGTTCTAGAATCGGCTAGTTCTCCCTACTTTCGCCTAAGTAAAAAAAGCTAGATCACCACTTTTGCCGTGACTTATTTTGGCATTGAGGTCTCCAATTATGATCATAAACTGTTGTTTTTCAAAGTCTAAAAATTTCGTCGTAATTTTTTATCTGTCATTAGGGCATAGATTTGAATTTGTGTTTATATCTAGGGGTTCCTCTTTTATCTGTTTGAGCAAAATTCTATCTGGTGTGAAGTTGGTAACATATTTGTTGTAATCGGTAGTCATTATAATTCCTATATCATTACGTTGGTTTTGGTCGTCGTTCCCCAAGTAATATAGATTTACGTTTTCGTGTTGGCAACTGCCTGATCCTGGCCTACGTACCTCGCTAATACCTAATATATTTATGCCAAGTCTTTGCATTTCCTTGAACAGGTTGTCTAGTTTTTCAGCTTGGTACAGACTTCTTACATTCCATGTACCAATTGACAATTGATTTCATATTTCATCACTTTGAGTCAGGCGATTATTTGCACCCCTTGCCCACTACAACGCTGCCCAGAAGTAGGGACCATCACTTGGTTTCTCTTCATGGTGATATCCTGGGGAGAAAAGCTGTCATCAAGGTGGTTTCCCTTTGCCTTCCTTAGTGCTGAACACAATACTCATTCTGGGAACAGTCTCTGTTTGCAGCCCCCCACCTTAGGTCAGAGGCTGCTTACGCTAGTTTTGGTCCACCCCAAGCATTTATCACTAGGAAGAGGGTCGATGGAAGACTAGCAACCTCGCACGACTTTTATTTAATTATGGCTTTTAATTTTTTAAATGAGCAATAAAAAGATCATATTATTGAGGTTTAATGTGCTTAAATAAAAATCCATCAATATCATTCCTTAATTTAACAGCTGATTTAAATTTATCAGTAACAGAAAGAAAAAATGTAATTATAAGCGACCTAAAAGTACTTACGCTTCTTTTCTTAATAAATGTGTAGATAATTTAAAGAATTTAAATAATTTAAAGAATTATTAATCTGCCTGATGAAGCCACTGTGTGGAGAAACATGTTGCAGTTTTCAACAATAAATGTGAAACCTTCCCAACTGTGTTGCTTTATTTCAATTTAAAGAATTTGTTAATTTTCTACAACTGTCTAGACGACATTAGTACATGTATTTTATTATTATATTATTATTAGATATTTAGAGTAAGGAAAAAAAGTATAAATATAAATAAACTTATAAATGGTAATTAGAGTAAATCAGGCTCCATCCGAGAAGAAACGGAGACAAATGAAAATAAATTAAGAAATTAACAAAGAGGAGAAAACAATGCAGACATTATATAGTAACGCACAATACGTATAGCGATAAAAGGCAAAATACAAAAGATTAAATCAATAAATTAAGTCGCTTTATTTTCCTCTTCGCGTCAAATAATAAACTCGTGTAATTACGTTATTAAATCAACCGATTTTGCCGTGTCCTTGCTAATTATAGGATTTGGCGAAGAAACCTCATTTGTTAATGAGACAAAATAAATTTCGGGATAATTTTAAATAAAATATATTCCAATTTCTAATTTAATTGCTGGATATCACAGCAATTAAATTAGAAATATGATAGACTTCGTAAACTTTTCTCAGAAAATTCAATTTATTATTTAATATTACTTACCTAATTACTTAAATATTGGTTTGATATATTGATATTGTAATGTTAGTTAGGGAAGGAAAAGTACAGAAACTTTTTGTAAAATTATAAAATTGTATATCAAAATAGAGAGGAAATGTGCAATCATATACTCACCATTTATAAGTCATAAAAACGGGGTAATATGTGTAGCTAGGATAGTAATAGTTGTTATTATAGTGTAGACAACTCCAATTTACTGATGATTATTATTATATTAAGCTTTATTTGTATGGAATTAATACTTCCTAGGCTACAATCTTGATGGAACTGGAATTCACAGGGTTGTTATAATTATGACACTTCTTTTTATTGGCAGCTTCCTGACACGTGTTTCGAGTTATTACACTCATTTTCAAAGGAGTAACTTCTACTTTAGTATGAAGTTTGTGTTCCTTTGAAAATTAGTGTAATAACTCGAAACACGTGTCAGGAAAGTGCAAATAAAACATGGAATACAACAAGTGTCATCATTTTAATAATCCTTTATTTGTATACTATCTAGTAAATTAAAAAGGATTAAATATTAAAATATATATAATATAATAACAATGCTTAAAATGATTGTTGATGTTTTAAATTCTTGCATCTGCGTGTTACATTAGATCCTATGATTTGAATTTACTTTCCATAAAACGTAATCGATTTGATGCAGATGTGCGAAATAAAATTGTAGTAATCCAGCCGAGCGTCGGATAGGCCAGGTAATTTATCACTTTAAACGTACAATTATCAGATTTCAGAAGAAACAATAGGTGCGGTGGGTGGAGATGAAAAACCGCCACGATTTAGAATGAATGGTTGTCGGTACCTATACCAACCGTTAATTGATAAAATTAGCCTCGCAATTTATTCCGTGCAATATCATTTTCATCGCTTTAATAAATTTCCCTTTTAGAGGATCTACCTAATTTATCTCTTTTATATGCACCGCCATTTCAGCAAAATGCCAATTCAATTGGGCTATAATTAAGCACTTTACATTTTTTTTTCAGCGATACATTCATAAATCCATTTATATTTGCGTATTTATTTCACTGTTGGGAAATGATTTCAGTTTATCATATACTACTAAACATCTTTATTCACAGAATGAAAATAAAATATAATACTTGTAATGTATAAAATAAAATAAATTCTAACATAATTGGTCTTCTGTTTCATGGCTATCGACCAGTGGTCTTTCAGCCGTTTATCATATATTTTTATAGTATATTTTACTAAAAATGCGTTGTATATGTAATTTATTTTAATTTTATTACCTACCAATTTTTAAAAATTTTCCACAAGCGTTAAATACTCCAAAATAAAACGTCAACAACTGAGTTACGTTGGTGAGATTCAAAATAGATCGAAATCAAATGGTTTAAGACTTCGGTTTATTTGTGGAAAATTTATAAAAATTGATAGGAAATAAAATAAAAATAAATTAAACTATTATGTAGTGGTAAAACAAAGTTATCGTGTTTCAATTACAACTAGATCAAAACCAGTCCGTGGCTGTTGTTGACAGGGAATAATAATTAATTATTTAATGTCCACAGATAAATACGAAGAACCAATTTATTCTAATGGCATTGCGGCCCAATGTTCAATAAAATATATATTCAAATATGTTACACCATTTAAAATTCACTCACATTACTAAGGGTTATAAATACACATTTACATTATTGATTCACGTTCAATTAATAAAGAAAAATAATTATGTGGATTCTTTTACAATATAACAATATAAAGCAGTCACAAAAAATTTATTTAATATTTAATCAATTATAACGTAATTACTGCACATTAATCACCAACACCAAATTTATTCCACTATAACCAGTAATATTATTAATTATGTTCATAATTACTGTCTTAATTGTATTAAATATAACATTGTATAAAAAGATTTATTTTTTCTTGTAAGAAATATTTTCTGGCATATAAATGATCTTTGATTATTACAGAATAAAGGTCGAAAGAAGTGATATTGAGAGAACTAGATAGCCAGTCAACTGTTCCCTCGTCTAATTCATAGCCATTTACCAGTTACGCTTTTGCCCCTTCGATAGAAAGCAATTATTTTTGTTCGGTAATAAACGTCTCGAATAATATTCTATAGCAAAAGAAATTTCGATCATTCAAACATAAAATTCTCGTGTATAAAAAAACTCCTCGTTATTGGAATGGTGTAGTTTTTGTGCGAGTTCTCAAGCGAATAACGTCCTTAATGATGCAGAATTTACATTATTTAAGTAGTTAAGAATTACATTACCTTTAATTACTGTGGTAACTGTAAAATTGAAAAATTAAAGTAAATATATTTTTGCAAAAGTTCCTCTTTAATATAGTCAGTTTAGTTTTGTAGATTACATACTTCGTTAATAATTCATTTAAATCATCTTAATTAGGTGGTTTAATATTATTTTTGTTTATTCTCAAGAACTTTTCCCGGAAACAGACAGATTTTGGCTCCTATAGGTTGTCTCAACTTCATGCTTGCTTCTTTAGATTCTGGGGTGTAATGATGCAACCACGTCTCATCACAAGTAATGAGCTCTAATGTATGTTATTACGATTAAATAGTTTATGTAATGCATATTATTATTATTACATGAATTATACCTTTGATGAAAGTTTTAATCAATTTAATTGAATTTTGAATTATTTTACATACAACTCAGAATATACATATTTATGATTATAATAAACACATCAAAATGGACATAATTTAATTGAAAAGGTGACCTATAATTTGATGTAAACAACTATATTTAATATTAAATGATGTTGTTTGTTATATTTATTGTTTCAGTCGACGCAATGAAATCAATTCATTAAATTAAGTTACATATTATTAATTCTATGATTTTATTTTCTAGTTATTCTATATGTGATATTGCAAGTTCTTTCGTGCTAAGGTATTAAGTAACGGACTAAATTGAGATATTTAATAAATTATTGTTTCCCTGTCAATAACAACTTTTTTATGCGAGGAAAGGAAATCCATCATAGACACCCTTATAGTAGGGTAGTGTCGGACTCATACTGACTACTTCGAGATCGTAGTTGTGACTACTATATGACCTTTTCTAGTCTGAATTTCAAGCAAAATTATCACTAAGATTTTGGGGATCAACAATAGAAATCGACCGGCTCCCTTATTATACCACAAGTTCTCCGTTGAGGGAGACATCATTAAGGTGACATCTATTGTCTAAAAGTTTCACTGGCTTTCCTAATTGAGTAGACAAACCACAGACAATTAGAGAACTGTCAGCAGCGACAATTAATAATAACAATGTTAACATTAAATTATTGTTCCCCCCCAATCAGCTAATAGGTTTCAAGCTATTTAGATCTTATCTCTGTTGACATTTTTCCTAACGGTATTTTTATTATTTACCAAAAATTTAAATTATAACATTTCTTGAATAACTTTCTCACTTATCTCTTAAACATTATGAAATAATAGATAAAGAATTGAATTCTTTACCTATTATTCTTTTACATCTACTTTATTATTCTTTATCTATTATCAATTAATTGAATTCTTTACCTATTTTTAAATTTTAAGATCAAAGAAGAAACAAATCCGGCGTTAAAGGAAATTTACATATTGCACGAAATACCATAAAGGAGCAATAAGAATTAAATTACGAAAACAGATAAAACGGATTTAACGTTCGAATTTATGTCCTATTGGCTCATAGTGCTGAGGGAGGGTAATGCGTACGCAGAGAGGTTTTTACGATTTCATTTGAATTTACTTAATTGGATCAGCAAGTTGCACATCGGTAACGACTGATGGCCCCGGCGCATTTTATGTTCCGTTCTGACCCGACCGGAATCACAAACTCGATAGTTTTCTAACTGGATAAGCGAATTTAAAAGTTTCAAGCCCCTTCATTAATGGCAGCTGAAGTTTCATTAAAAGTGTATTTTGGGTTACTTTGCGGGAGGGGAGAGTCTATTACATATATTGATTTTGTCATTTGGAAATGTTTTATGTATATTCCAGGTATGGGGTCATTTAAACTTCTCTCGTATAATTTTCATTATATATCGTTCGAATGAGTGTAATAAATTGACTCACTTTTATTATCTTAGGTTCAAGCAGATAAATCGTATAAATACTTTTATACATTGATTAAATCATGTATATATAACCAGTATTTAAAGTCTTAAAAGCAAATATATCCTAATAATATCTTTATTAATACATTTAAAGCAAATAAATAGAAATAAATTTAATATTTTCATTATGCTGATTTTTAGACAAGAAGTTCCAGAAAAATTGTAACTTCTATTTGGGTAATACTATAAGAAGAATACTAGATTGATAATGCTGTTACTTGTTGAAAGTTATAAGAAGAATATAAGACAGTAATTTTTGAGTGGTTAATGGGTACAGGCTTAAGCCCTTACCCATTAAGGATCTTTGAACAATATATTCATCATTCTTAAGGCTGATTAGAATATATCAAATCAATCAAATGTCACTTATGCTACATTTTATTCAGATCTAACTCCCCCTTTCACTTCCTTCTAATTTTAAATAACCTAGATAGAGAAAGTTACAAACAACTCAGTTTTATCCGGAGGAGCGTAGATTCAAAATGATCTAGAAGAAATCCTTTAATGTGTATCACTGCTCAAGCAGTACAGGCAGACGATTAATTATTTACCTCTAGATTATGCCGATATCAAGTTTTATGTAGCAGATGCGAGGAAATAACTTTGTCTCTTCAAGCTTAACTTAAATATTGGCATCGATTTAGTTCCCAGCTTGAACTTGAAGGATGCTGCGAATGTATTATATGATCCCATATATTTAATCTTATATTAAGTGACAGTAATAATATTTCCTCAGTCTTCTTATAATAACTGTCACCAGAAATACAGAGGACGAGAATGGAAAAACACATATTTTGTGAATTCAAGCCTTTCCAAATGCTATCAAAAAGACAAACTCTCCCTCAGGAAATGACTTAAAGAGTACCTAGTAGATGTTGCAGAACTTTTGAGCCCAGAAAAAAACAAAAGTGTTTGAGAAAGTGAGCTTATCGTGACATATTGTTGTTCGAAGTATAGATATGATAGCTAGTGAAAAACATTGACTTATATATTGGTTGCTTTTTAAGCATTTTCGATTGCTTTGTATGACAGTACAGATTTATCTTACACAGCTCAGTTAGCTATTTTAATACGAGGTATTGATGAAAAATTTGTAGTGACCGAGGAATTACTGGCTTTACGCCAGCTGCAAAGGACCACTACGGGAAAAGATATGTTTGTTTAGATACAAAGTTCTTTTGAGCAATATGATTTGCAGTGGTGTAAATCAGTTGGCGTGTGCACAGATGGCGCGCCTTTAATGGTCGGTTCACAAAAAGGTTTTATTGGAATTCTGAAGGAAAAAGCAACCGCTATGAATGTGCAAGTGAGTGATTTAATAATTTTGCATTGCATTATTCACTAACAAAACTTGTGCTCTAAGTCCATTAGACTGAAGAACGTTATTGATGGGTAGTAAATACCATGAATTTCATTAGACCAAGCGGTCTTAAACATTCATTTTTGAATGAATTCTCTTCAGACACGATGATGTGACATACTATTGCGAAGTAAGGTGGCTAAGCAAAGGCAAAATTCTAAAAAGATTATATGGCCTTAGAAAATAGCTGCTTTTATGGAAACGAAAGAAAACCATTGCCGCAAATTTGTGATCCAACATGGCTTTGTAACTTGGCATTCCTGGTAGACATCACAGGATACTTAAACGATCTGAACGTAAAGCTTCAAAAACAAGGGCAATTCATCTTAAAACTTTTCAAAACAAAATTCGCTTGTGGAAAACACAAATGAGTAGCAAATATTGTTTTCATTTTGTAATATTATCCAGTCATGAAAATATTGATGATGAAAGATTTCATACTGTCAGAGTAATTTACTGGTCAATTTTTCGATTTTAAGAGTATGGATAGCCCTTGCAATATTTTTGCAAATCCGTGTGCGTGTAATGTGGAAGAATCTATGCTTCTTGAGTTGATCGAGCTTCAAGAAGACTCATATTCGAAGTCTAAATTTGATGATGTTGAACTAAGCGAATTTTACAAAAAATACCTATCCGCAGAAAAGTATCAGCTGTGGATACTTTTCTGCGGATAGGTATTTTTTGTTTGTTTTCGCAAGTAAAATAGTTTGCACATTCGCAAGCACGTATAAATGTGAGCAGCTTTTTTCAATAGTGAAAATAAATAAAAATAAGCTTCGTACTAGGCTTACAGATGTTAATTTAGAAAACACTTTGAGTCTACGTACTAGTGATATTGACCCCAATATTGATCATCTTGTTTCTCAGCTTCAAACTCGAGTCTCTCATTAATTTTAATTTGATTTTTCTATCTTTTTTTGTCAATTTGATTTTTATGTGTTTGATTATGCTATTATAATTCTAATAAATAGAAACATTTGTATCGCATTTTTATTCACTACTACCTACTTATTTCTTACCTACGGACCGCGACCTGACCAAATAGTTGAGTAAACGAGAACGATATTGGAAAGATATCGGGAGATATATAGAATTTCTGTTTTGTTTTCTGCAAAGGCAAAGATATAATGGGTCGGCATTGGCTTAGATCAGTTAGGGGCAATCTTAATATAATCAGCGCAATTTAGTTGCCAAATAATGCTTTTTGAAGCAAAATAAAGCCAAAATGGCAACAAGAAGGAATCAAATGAAGAACTGAAAAAGCAGCATTGGGCTGAAGTGGAAGAACATTCTGCCGAGTGAACTCCTCCCAGGATCTTTTACGTTAAAATTATAAGTACATATTTTTATCTATCCTTTTGTAATAAATGTATTTATTGTAAGAGAAACAAAGCATTAAATACAAATACAAATACAAAGGTTGTCCATAATTGATCTAAGCCAAAGCCAAAGAGTTAAAGAGAATGAGAAACTGAACAAATTTTGTTAAAATATATTTTTCATAAAATTCTTAACTTTCAAGAAAAAAAAAATTGAAATTTTTGACATTTTTTGCCAATTGCTAATAAACTATTGAAGCAACATGAAAGTTATATAACAAATAATTGTAGAGAATTCAAAATTGAATAAATTATTAAGGATAACCTTTTTGCATAAACCGCATAGTTTTCGAGTAAAATATAGGGAAAGTACTATGATGGCCACATCACCATTTTTTGAATTTATTGCAAATATTTGTAGTCCTACTGTTATTGCAATATCCTATTTGACACCATTTGCTTAGAGGAACCATGGTACTTGTAGTTGATATATCAGCTTCGTGTAGTTTTTACCTTGAAGTCTGATATTCTGAAGGTTCTTATGCTAATCGAAACAAAATGTTTTTCCGTAAGATATTTTCTCTTGCTGTATTTTTGTACAATTTTCCTGCCCCATGGGGCAGTGGAAAAAGGTGTGTTCGGCGTCGTCTGTGCCCTCCTCACACCACACGCAGTTCCCATCGTCTGTCTTGCCTATGCGGTTGAGGTATGCCATAAAGCAGCCATGGCCTGTCAGCATCTGGGTGAGATGATAGCTAAACTCACCATGGGGTCTGTGTATTCACGGCTCCAGGCCGCGTAGAGAAGCTTCGACGGTGCTACGCCCATCAGGAGTCTTCTTTTGTCTTCTGTCGGGCCACCCACGTTGGCTACTGATAGACCTGACGGCGGCGACTGCTCCCTTCGCTGCTTCGTTAACGTGCAGGCTGTAGAGTGGGTTCGCCTGTAGGTGGACACCCAGGAATTTGATACTGGGCGCCACTGCGATCTCTTGTCCTAGAATGTTGATAGTCTGTCCAGCATGCCTACTAACCATGTCGTAGCCGTCTTGTGGGCAGCGATCGTCAGCCCCATGGCGGCCATCCATTGTTGGACGGCCGAAGTAGCCTCTTGGGCTACTGCCTCGACCTTGCCCATCTCGTGTCTCCTGACGACGATGTTGTCAGCGAATCCCACGATGTCTGCCCCCTCAGGTAGTGGGAGCCTCAGCACACCGTCGTACGTAATGTTCCACAGCAACGGCCCGAGGACCGAGCCCTGTGGAACGTTGCATGTAGTCTGCCTATCGACTGAAATGCCCTGTTCGCCTTGGAAGAGTAATTCACGGTCCCTGAGGTAATCTGCCACGATGGCCAGCAGATGCTTCAGACCCCATAACCTGAGGTGACGGAAATTCACATCCAAAGTGCATATTTGCCATTAAGACAATATTTTAGCCATTACTGGTGCATTTATTCTTATTTTAGGGGACTCCTTTCTGAGATTTTATTGTCAGTTATGACAAATTTAATTTGTTTTGTATTTAGTACAAGTATAGTTTATTTGGTTTGCTCTTGTGAACGGTGAATGTGTATATATTGGTACAACAACCTTGAGAAGCCATGCTGTCATTTAGAAATACTTGCAAAAAATTATCGGTTGTTACGCAAAAAATTATCGGTTGTTACAGTTCTACCCTTCATGATATACGGTTCAAGAAGTTGATGCATTTCGAGCCTCGCCTTTTCCTAAACAGGGAAAGCCATTTACAACATATTTCGTCCGTACATCATATGCCAACATTTTATGTCAGATCTATGGGGTTTATTTGGCATATACTGGTCTTCGTTGGAAATAGTTGCTCATCCATTATAATATAAGCTCCTGGTTTGAAGCTATTTTGATTATTTTCAATAAATTTGTCCCAAACTGCTAAGGCTAAAGCGAATTTGTCTTTTTGCAAACGTTGATTCCTCTGATTTTTTTTGTTGAAACGAATATATCGCAGAATCTCAGTAAAATCACGTCTACTCACAGTGCTGGAGAAAAATGATGGTTCCCACTTGTTGTTCCACAAATATTGAAGCTTCAAAGTATTTCCTTCGTATGCTCCAGGTGCGTACAATATTGCAACAAATGCCTTCAATTTTCTCCAAAACTCTCAAGTTATAGGCTTTTAACTCTGTACATATTCGTACATGTTCTAAAATATGGTTATCAATCTGTAATAGGAACACACTACTTAGATTTCCCTTGATAATGTTTCTTTTACAGTACTGTTGGCTCGTGTTCATTTTTGAAAACACCTAGAACCAACAACACCTCCTTCTTCAATTCTTTTCCAAATAGTTTCGTATGAAGCAATTTTAGTTTAGCTGATTTGGTACGTTATCTACATTTGTCTTCAGAGCTGGAAAGAAATCGCATGCATCGTCCCGTACGTTTGTTTCGAATATTTTCGCAATCACTGTAGTTGCAAAGATTTCCTTCAGTGCTCAAAAATTAAAAAAAAAATCTTTTCCATAACTTTATACTTTTTTTCGAGAGTTCAGAAATTTCCAGTAACTTTTATTCAGATTTGGAGGCTATAGATTTTTCTAAAAAATCTGTTTCTAGAAATCTAGACTCTTATAACTGAAAAGAGTCTAGATTTCTAGAAACAGATTTTTTAGATCCTCCAGATATCAAGATTGTTTTTTTAGCTGTCTTTTAAATTGCGAAGTTTTTAGATTTTTTTTCTAGAAATGTACATTTTTTTTGTAGAATTCGGGAAATTTCCAGTAATGTGCGAAGATTTAAATGAAGGCTTTTTTAGAAATTTTCTTTTTAAAAATTTAGTAAAAATTTCTAGTAATTTCTTCTCCACATTTCAATTTTTTTTTTCAACTTGTCTTCTAAATCGCAGAGTTTTTTAAGCTCTTGAATTTTTAGAATTTTCCTCTGGAAATCTAGATTATTTTCTCGAGAGTTCCGGAAATTTCTAGAAATTTATTCAAGATTTTTTTGAAGTCGTCTTATAAATTGCAAAGATTTTCTTTGAGGCATTAGGATTTTCTAGAACTTTTTTTTCTAAATGTTTAGAGTTTAGGAAATGGCCAATAACATCTTCCTCAAATTAAATATTTTTTCAACTTTTCTTATAAATTGCGAAGATTTTCTTTCAGACTCTAAATGTTTTTTAATTCGTCTTCTTCTCGAGAATTCAGGTTAATTTCAGTAATTGCTTCTCAAGAATTCAACATTTTGTTTCAACTAGAGGCGATAAAATTATTTAGTTAGTTCTGAATTGCGGATTTTTTCTTGGAGGGTCTAGAATTTTTTAGAAAATTTGTCGCTAGGAATCTTTTCTTATTTTTGAGAAAGTTTAAGGAATTTTTAGTAATTTTTCTTCCCGATTTCAAGTTATTTTTTCAACTGGTCTTCTAAATTTTTAGGAGGCTCTAAAATTTTTAGAAAATTTTCATTTAGAAATCTAGACCATTTTTCCAAGGGCTCAGGAAATTTCCAGAAATTTCTCCTTCATATTTCAAGGTTATCTTCTTATCTTCTAAATTGCAAAGATTTTATTGAAGGCTCTAGCTTTTAGAAAATTTGTTTGTAGAAATCTTTTCTTGAGGGTTCAGGAAATTTTCAGTAATTTCTCTTTTTTTGAGGTCCTAAATTTACTTACTAGTTCAAGATTTCAAGAACTATTTACCAATTTCTTCTCTAGGTTTCAAGATTTTTTTAATTCAACCCGCTTTCTAAATTGTGACGATTTTATTGAAAGTTTTAAATTTTTCGTTTATAAATCTATTATCGATATTTCTTCTTTATTGTTTTATGTCGCTTGTTGCTTTCTTTTTATGTTCTTTTTTATTAGTAAAGTTACTTATCAACAATAAGTTTATTTTCTACTACTTGGAAATTAATTTTCCCTGTTAGCAACAACAAATAATAAAAAATTGTTCATTTCAGACTCTTGGAATCAAAGTTAAATTAGAAATCTAAGAAGGTGGGTGTTTACTATGATATCCTGGCAACTTAGAGAAAGAAAAGTTTAGCACTAATATTATGAATATCACCTTTCTGATATATTTCAATAAAATATTATTCGTTAAACGTATATACTCTTATATATCCTAATAAACAATTCAATATTCAAGTGTACTCTTGACCTATCCTAATATTTTGTTCACTGGACGCATACTTTTGAGCTGCACCAATAATTTTAATATCCTAGCAAATTCTTAGCAAATGCTTATCTTTGATGTAGGTGAATACATTAGTCATAGCTCAAGCGTACTCTTGGCATAGGTTAATACATTGCTACAGCGTACTCTTGACCTATCCCAATTAATTATTTATTGCCCTAGTGTATAATTTAAAAACGTGCTATAAAAACTATTTTATGACGAAAATTACTCTTTTAAATCATGTATTTATTTCTCATTGATCACTTATTTATAAACCTTTAATTACTTTTTCACATTGATCCGTTTTATTTCGTTTAAACAAAAACACGACCGATTTTATTAAGCTCTTGTTAACTGGTCATCGATTGCGTAATCCATTTACGGATTATGTTTTATATTTATAACTCTACTATTTTGAGGTCCTACTAAATTATGTCAAAACAGCAAATTGTGCCTAGCATCCATATAATTTCAAAACCGAGCACACGTTTCTCTATAGCTCTCATTAATTTGATATACATCAATGTTAATTGTATTATTTTTTAGATAGTATTAACAATAATTTTAACTAAAATATTATATGGATAATTAAACTATTTAGTTTGCTTTACATCATAAGCCGAATTAATTTCATTTCATACAAATCATATTTAAATATTTGTTATTGATATTCATAATAATCAAGCATTATGATTGATTAGTTAATTATATGGGCTCACAATTGAATTAATAATAATACGTGAAATTATTTGTTATATTATTTTTAAGCAAAGAACAGAAATTTGTATTACAATTATGAACGGTGTTTCTGTTTATGGACAATAAATAATAATTATTTTGCAGGGTCCGACTTGGCATGGCTGCTCCGGAGTGCACACGCATATGACTAATACCAGGATAACGGACATCGAAATCCTGGAGAGGCGTTATCCCGTTCACGTCCGTAAATTCATGATACGACAGGGTTCAGGTGGTAATGGGAAATACCGCGGCGGAGATGGCATACTAAGGGAATTACTCTTTAGGTCGCCCATTACTTTGTCTGTCCTGACGGAGAGGCGTGTCCTGCAGCCCTACGGTCTCGAAGGTAATTGATACACACACATTTAGAAAAGTTCCATACCCACATGTAATTAAGGTCATGTGTGATATATTGATCTTTAAGTTAATTACTTTTAAACTTTAAATAATTTTACGTATACTTTTTTAATGGATACATTATAATTATAATATTTATTCCCATCACCATTAGTCTACAAATTTGTATCCATTGAATTTTCTATTTATATACCTCTGCAATGTTTCACGAGAACATAATATAATACAAGATTCCAAAAAAATATATTTTAATAGGAATATATTACATTTTTACTATATTGAATTATAAATTTAGTCAGAAGAAGATATTTTGGTATTTCCATAACATAATATACGTAAACTATGTTCCTTTCTTATCATTGTATTTTTACTGAAATTAAAACAGGAAAAATGTTTTAAAGCGAACTCTGAATGATAACGTTAGTCTGAACAGGGCAGTGATAAAAGGAACAGCGGTTCGGAGAACATAAATAGAAAACGAGCGAGTTTAGACAAGAAAGATATTTTAAACGCCAGGTGGTATTTTTAAAGTATTGGAAACTAGTTGTTAGACCATCACAAAATTTTACATAAATTTATTTTTATTAAAAAAGGAACGAAATGCGTATTTTTCTATGTTAAAATCCGCATGCTGTATATCAACTCAAATACAGTTTAAATAGTTTATGCAATGGCGCGGATTAAGTAAGATAATATAAAATTTAATCTTCGCGACGAGATAAAATATTTAAATTATATCTACGGGAAAACTTGCAAATACATATATAGTATGCGGAAAGGAACATTTCAGCAGCATTGCAGGAAAACGCGAAAGTTTCCATGCAAGTAATATGAACCCGGCGGCTCCACCACATCTGAACATATGTGCATACTAAGATAATAAAACCTGATAAGAACTCCTTGAGTTAACTTGTTTCACCAGAAAGACCGTTTCGAACGTATTATGGGTACGGATTATATGTAGTAGATATTTATGCCTGTGCTAAAGGCGAAATTAAAGTTGAAATATTTACTTAATGGCAAAATTTCAATTAAAAGTTACATAAATTTGCGATAACTATAAAATTAAGCACTAAAAAAACCTTTCTTCACACAGTATATGTTTTTAGTGCTTTATTTTATCTTTACGTAACTAATCCTATTAATTTACTATTGTGATAGCTAGATCGAACTTGTTTTAATAGACTAATATGCTACATTTATTTAAAAATAAATTGTACATTACTTCGTTGTGACATTAATATAGAGAATGTTTATTGGTTTTTTATACAGATTATTATCAAGATGTATATCAAAATAGCGGTTTCAAGTATCCAATTTACTTCGGGATTTTGATTTCCGTTGGAATTTTATACGCACGTGTGATAACTTGTTTGGGAAAACAAGGTAAATAAATCTTGCAAAGTAAATTCCAGCAATTCACGTTACATTTTCTAAAATGTACATTTTAGTTTCATTATTCGATGCAAACAATGTCGAGGTAGCTGGACGCAACAATAACAAGTTTTTCTTTTCTTCTCGGGTACGATTGGAATAAATTGCTCTTTTCGTATTTTGCTGCGTACATGTTTGCCCTTAGAATATTATTATTTGTATCACATATACAATTCATATAATAAAATTAATTAAATTGACGTTTTATAGATATATAAATAACTTAGTTATATATTCCTAATACTTTTAATATTAATGAGAATACATTGAAATAAAACAACACAGTTGGAAGGTTTTCACATTTATTGTTGAACACTGCAACATGTTTCGCCACACAGTGGCTTCATCAGGCAGATGAATAAAATTTTGTATTAATCTGCCTTCATCTTGCAACAATAAATGTGAAACCCTCCCAACTGTGTTGTTTTCTTTCAATTTGTTTTGGAGTTTCATAATGTATCCGCCTCGTCAATTCAATATCTTAATGAGAATAATATTGAATTCTTTTTTAATTATTTTTAAAACTACCCTAACATAAAATATTTTAAAGAAAACTTAACATTATCCTTTATTAAAATGCTGTAATGCATTACTAGGCAATATTATTATTTTACATACATTATTTATTAAACACACATTTATACAAATACTCAGACACTGAAAAATTAATTAAATGTGTAAATGTTGATTTTACTATTACACTCTTTTTCTACATTGATCAAAGGGTTTCTTAGAAGTCTAATTGGACTTTGAGCGAAAGCTTTCATAATTTAATGGGACTTAACTGCTGAAATAAAATAATCATCGGAGATTAAATATTATCCCGAACGGTCTCTAGATGCTCTATTTTATTCAAAAACTTTCCTAGGTGGCGAACCCGGCGCGAGGGGCCTGAACCTCTTAATAAGGGCTGATGGACGGACAATCAATTTAGGACCGAAGACTGCCGTTCAAGTCTTCCCGGGGGTAAGTACTTTGATCTCGTTTTCATTTCGTTGTAGTTTTAAGTGATATTTAATGAAATTGAAACTAGACTATGCACGGCGAGATAATTAGAAACAAATTTAATTCTGGCCCTTCGGAGGACGTGGCGATATATTCGAATAACGTGGTACAATTAAATTTTCACTAGGAAACACGTTTGAAATTGCACATTTATTTTAAACATTATGTTACGTCTTCGTGAGTTACTTTAATGAAACGAACTTCCCTAACGTGACAACCTGTTTATTAAGTGTGCTGTACTTTTCGCTGCGTTCCGGTAATAACAATGCCGAACGCGACAGTGTTCAATTATATGTGAAGGGTAACTAATAATGGGTGTTAATAACAACTCTCTATACGATAGATAATGAGGCAAGGGTTTTGTAATTAAATGTTATAGAACATGCCGAAAGTAAATAAGGTATATTACATGCTGGCATTTAATCAAGAGAGGTTTTAGAAGGCCATTCTGAAATGTTGTGAAAATTAGGAAATTCAATCAATATTAATAAACAAATAAAATTAAAAATTAAACGTTGCTATACTAGTTTCATAAGCATGCCCTTTAATAAGATTATTCTGTAATTTTAAGAAAATTATTTGTTTGGGAGAGAGAGATAAACATGTTTATTGAAGGTAGTAGTATCCAAAATTGTCGAAAAAGTTGAGAGAATATTGCTTGAAGATCGATGGACGAACGAACTTGCTTTCCGTATTTCTGAGACTTCCAACACTACAATTCATACAGGTTACTCGATTCCTCAAAGGATTGGCGGCAGAATTCCATAGGGTGGACCAAAAGTTCGTTTACATTTCAAATGATGATTTAAAAGAAACTAGTTATGTGAGATAAAAACTTTCTATTTATTATTAAAGTACACAAACAGGGATTTCATTTAAAAAAATTACATCATCCATATGTGATACTTGACTATTTTGACACTGCTGCAACCTGGAACGGAAATTTTCAATCTTTACTTTTAAGGTATGCCCAAAGAAAGAAGTCCAGTGGGGACAAGTCCGGGCTATGAGGTGGCGAGTTAATGGCACCTCTTTTGAATATCACTTTTTGTCCAAAAATTTCGCAAACATCACTTAATGAGTCGCTGGAAGTATGGAATGTTGCCCCATCTTGCTGAAACCACGATCATTGATTAAAACCATCGAAATCCTGTAGCGCTGGTGAAAAAAAGTTCTGTAGCATGGCAATATACCGCTCTGTATTTACTGTAACAGCATTTAAAAAAGTATGGACCAATAATGCCTCTTGCTGACAAAGCTGCCCATACAGTAACCTTGGGTGAATGCAGAGGTTTTTGATGCTTCAATTTAGGATTAGTGTCACTTCAATACCTGCAATTTTGCCCATTCACATGCTCATTTAGTTTGAAGTGGGCCTGAGAAAAAAATGTTGGTAAAGCTGGTGAACCTCTCTAACATTTCGTTTGCAAATTGGAGCCTGTGAGCGTGATCTTGAGACTGTACCATTTGGTTTTTGTACGGATGTAAATGTAAATATTTGTGAAGAATACGATTCAAATTTAAACGGACTTTTGGTCCACCCTGTATAACATGGGGATAGACAAACTGGATTATCGTCTGCAAAAGTTTTTGAACAGAAACGGCGATTATGTAGAAAAAATAGTATAAATTTTAAACTTTAAAATCGTGTATAACACAAAGAACAAAAATATAGCTATCTATTATTAAAAATCATGGAAACCTTATTTTACGAATCCCCGTCGTATAATAAAGGTAAAGATTCGAAGGGAGCGATTGTGTAGGAAATTATGCAGAAGTTTTGATATGTAAATCAGGAGTAAATCGGTCCAAAACGGAATCGAAAGCTTTTTTGACATCTACGAAGTCGATGACGGTTTTATTTTCTTCGAAGCTTACTGTTTAGTAATTAGAAGGTTAACTAAACACCTGGTTTTGTTTGCTGTGTTACTGTTTGGTAGTTTAGGAAAAGAGAATAGCTAGTGAAAGTGATGTGCATCGGTATTCTAAGAAGCCAAAATATGTATGACCTTCTTTATGAGAAGAGATTCATTTTTCCAAAAACTGGAAGTGAGGTTAATTGCTTGGAACAATAGAATTATTGCGAGGCTGTAGATAATTATTCCTTTTTTTCATTCGAATGGTGTATTTCGAACATGGTACTCGTATATATGGTTGTATACCTTTATGATGTAGTTGTGGATATGTAAGGCATGGGGTTTCAGGATCATCCTGATAAAACCATCATAACCAGGAGCTGTGTTTTTGCCACGGTTTAAAATTTCATAATACTTATCCTCCTTAATTTCATGGTTTGGAATAACTGGGATTTGGGGTTCTTTAAAGCGTCAAACTTGGTCTTAAAATACGTTGCCGTAGTTGTTGTTTTCTGCTTGAAATTTTTAAAAAATCTCTCTAATTTTTGATTCGTTCTTTGCCGTTTGATTCATTATTTATTTTCTGAATAAAACCAGTTTTGTCATATTTACGTACTTTTCTATTTAATGCGAGTAATTTTTGCCTTTTGAACTTATTTATGGTTTCGCATGATTTTATTCATAAATAATAATAATAAACATCTTTATTTACAGAAAAAAAATACATGTAATTAACAAAATGACAATGGAATTATACAATAATTAAATTTTCCTGTCAAACGGCTATCGACCCGTGGTCTTTCAGCCTGGAGTTATCTGTCTTACAAAAGTCATGTCTAACGGAATTAACTGTCGGTTGTTCTTCAAACGTCGTGATCACTAATGTCATTATGAAATGCGGAAATGTACCGATGACTGGAGATTTCTGGGTACTTTTATTTTATTAAAGGATTCCGAGGGATACACATGTGGTTATGGGTGTCAATGGTATAAGGGTTAGTGGCGAATTTTTGAGCAAGGAATGTAAGGCGTTGTTCAATGGGAGTTAGGTTGGCTAATTGGTACAGGAGGGTGTTGGATGTGTTATGTAAGGGGTTAAGGGGTGTCTAATTTTGGTGAGCGTACGAAGGGCTGATGGTTCAGATACCTGAATACTTTTAAGAACGGAAGGATGGGATTTATAGAACAGGATACCGGCGTAATCAAGGAGAGGTCGGCAGATCATTTTATAAATATGTACGGTAGTTTTTGTTGATATTCCTTGGTTTTTATAAGTGAGGCTTCTGAAATGCCGAGCTCTCTTCTTGACACTCGCTTTGAGGATTTGGGCGTGTGTTTTAAAAGTTAATTTGGGATCAAAGGTTATCCCAAGGTGATGGTAAAATAATATGGTTATTAATGATTATATGGAATGGGGAATTCTGTGGACGGCGAAAAGGGGTTTTCAGTTGAGATTTATTAGGATTAATGGTTACTCTCCATTTTGCAAACCAGAACTGAATGGCATCAATCAGCCCTTGTAATGTGGTAAGTGCTTTTTGTAGGGTAGGAGCATGTACTATTAAAGCAGTATCATCTGCGTATAGGAGTGGGTAGGATGAAGGGTTGATGTATTGTGGATCAGGGTTATAGATAGCATGAACATAAATGTTATACATGATTGGCGATAGGGGAGATCCTTGGGGAACCCCTAGTTGAGGAGTAAAGGGGCGTGATAGGATATTTCGGATTTTAACTTGTACGAGTCAATTGGATAAAAAGCTATCAATTAAGTTGAAGAGGTAAGGCGGGATTTTTAGGGAATTGCATTTAAACAGCAAACTTCGATGCCAAAAGCTTTTTGTATATCTAGAAAGACAATTGCGGATATTTGGCATTCGACGTGTGCTGTTTGTCAGTTAGAGGTAAGGATTGAAAGTAGTAGGGAGGTGGAACGGGGTTCAAGAAAACAAAATTGTTAAGGAGGGATATGGTGGGATATAAGGAGCATTAATTTGCTTTTAAGAATGTTTTCGAACATTATACCCTAGATTGGAAGAAGGGTAATTGGGCGAGAACTTGACACGTTTGATGTATCTTGGCCAGTTTCATAAATAATATTTGTATTGCATGATTATATTGTGAACGATTTTTGTCATTTTGTTAATGATAGATCTTTGTCACGATGTAGGCGCCTGAAGTAAACTATGTGCTCAAGTGCTCAAATAAAGTTGGAAAATGTGAGGTTTACTGACTTTTATCCGGGTTGTCTGAAAAGGCACGCAGATGGTTACAAACCAATAGTAGCAGATCCGCATTTAATAAACTCACCAATATTCCCATCAATGAGGGAGGTTATATTTTCCTGCAGCCAAGATCCAAACGTTAATCTAGAGGTAAAATCTCTTTTAACATTAGATACTTAAAGGAAATTAACCGGTTTACTGACGAGTTACATCAGATGAGAAATACTTTAAATTTTCTTAAATCATTTTTTATGTCTTAGGAATTTGTTGAGCTTCGTAAAAGATATAGAAAACTGATAAAAAAGTACCGCACTGATGTGTATTCTTTTTATCTCAAAGAAAACCTGTTGAATTCGGCATTTTTATGGATAACATAATCAACCTAAATGTTAAATATCACCTGATGAATTTAATATTCATTTCACCAATATTGCATCAAATATCTTAAATAGTATGGAAGATGTTGCTTGGGTACCCTGTGGGTTATTGGAGGCAAGCAATCGCGTCTCTCAAAAACTCTAACCGAAGAGACTTTTATATAAGTAGCCCTAATGGCTAAACTTCGCCCATTTTTCTGGGCAAATAAAGACGTTTATTATTATTATTATTATTATCTTACATCAAAGTTAATAAAAGCAACAATTGATGTTATTTTGAGTCCTCTGACTTGGCTTATCAACGCATGTATTCGTTCCAATATTTTTCCTAATTACCTTAAATTGGCAACTGTAATACCTCTTTTAAAGAGTGAATGAATGCCTGTAATTTCTAAGGTATTTGAAAGAATTCTGAAAGATAAGCTTAGTGGATACTTTGAGCTTAATAAACTTGTTTGCCTCAAACAATATGGTTTTCGCCTAAGTATGTCCTGGACCCTAACTAGCATCGACTTATTAGATCAGAGTAAATGCATGAAGAAGAATGAATTTATGGTTAGACAATTTTTGACTTATCTAAGGCATTCGATTGTTTTCGGCATGACATACTGATACTACTATAACATTCGTCCTTCAAGTATCAAATTAATAAAAGAATAATACGAATGAGTTACATCGCCTCGCACAGCAGTCCAAGAATGTACCCTTTTAGGGTATTCTCTTGACACCAAGGCAGACGAGCAGCTTTCTGAGGTGTGGTTAGTGGAAGACGTCTAAATGGACTCTAAGAAAGGAGGCCAAAGGACGCAAATCGTCGATAAATGATCGCCATTGAAATCTGGCGATTTACTGTTCTTACCCAATCTATAGCAACATACCTAGTTGTTTGAAATCGGTTCTGTCATCATCTCAGAAGCCGATTTTCACAGGCATTACTAAGTCGGGGAGGTTTTCCAGCTGGACGATGTTGCTGCATACCTTCTTCTGACGAGGAAGTTATTCTCGCCACAGTTGTGTGATCTCGATTCATGCCAATTTCGCGGAACGATATACCTGCTTCTTTCACGCCGACAATTCGGTCTCTATCAAACTCTGAATTGAAACATTTGGGTGTTGGCTTACTCTTACTCTATGAACTGTCGCTGTGATAACTTCATAAAAAACAGCTTATAAATTCTAAATAAATTTTGTTTTTCCTTATTCCTTTTAACAATTTTTAGTTTCCCTATACCATATATAGGGGGACTATTGTTTGAAAAATTTTTTTTGCGGAAATATCCGTTTTGGGGTACCCTGAACCCAAAACACTAATTTTTGGAAAAAAAAAATTTGTGTCTGGATGTGTGTCTGTCTGTGTGTCTGTCGGTGGGCGCTGTATCTCAAAAACGCATAATCTGTTTGAGATGAAACTTCAAACTTAAGGTTTTATAGTTAAAAACTGGAGCTGAAAAGCTTTTGGTAAACATTCATAGACCGGAAGTGGATGTTTACTCGAGGCATTTTTTTGTTTTTTCGTTTTATTTTTCTAGATATGAAAAATTTTAAAAAATGGTTCAAACAAAAGTTAAAGGTAATAAAAAACTGAACAAGTTTTATTCGAACATATTTTTCATAAAATTCTTAACTTTTGAGAAAAAAATTAAAATTGAAAATTTTGACATTTATTGCCAATTTCTAATAAACTGTCACAGTTACATGAAACTTGCATTACAAATAATTATAGAGAATTCAATGGTGAACAAATCATTAAGAATAGCTTTTTTGCGTATACCTTATAGTTTTCGTGTAATATATAGGGAAACTACTATGATGGCCACATCACCATTTGTCTTTATGTGTTCAACATTTACATCCATTTTTTGAGTGATGACTTCCTTTTCTGACTGTTTTCTTCATCATCTGTTTATTTGTAATTATGCATTATTCATTGATGTTCCTGCTGTAAAAGCTGTTTGGCGATTATCTGTTTTAACACTTTGTCTTTATGTGTTCAAAATTTACTTCAATTTTTTTTGAGTGATGACCTCCTTCTGACTGTTTTCTTCAAAATAATTTAGAATTATGCAATATTTATTGATGTCTTTACTCTAAATGCTGGTTGGCGATTTTTTCTTGGAAAACTTTTTCTCTGCAAATTTATTTTCTAAAGAGTTTACTAAGAAGTTCTGTGAAATTATAGTCCTTGCCAAACATTGCCGAAAATATTAATAGTATAATTTGTTTGGCAAATATCGACACCTGAATTTCTTAATGAAAATCTTCGAATAAAACCTTCTAAAAATGTTCATATAATTTTAAATTAAAGAATTAAAATCAAAGCTGATTCGCGATTATCTGTTTAACTTTTTGTCTTTACGTGTTCAAAATTTACTTTCATTTCTTGATATACGACTTCTCCTTCTGATTGATTTCTTCATCATAATTTTATTTAAAATTATTCATTATTTATTGATGTCCTTGCTCTAAACACTGGTTGGCAATTTTTTCTTGGAAAACTTTTTTATCTTATTTATCAAAGAGTTAAGTAAAAAGTTTCTGTAATTTTATAGTTCTTGCCAAACATTGCCAAACATATTATTAGAGAATTTTTGGAAAATATCGATATATTCTGACTGTTTTCTTCATCTTTTTTGTTTAATATTATGCATTATTTACTGCTCCTGTTGTAAACTCTTATTGGTGAATTTTTCTTGGTAAACTTTTTCACTGCAAACTTATTTACTAAACAGTTTAGTAAAAAGTGCTGTGTAATTTTGTAGTCCTTGTGAAGTATTGCCAAATATATTAGTAGAAAATTGATATCAGGTTTTATGAATGCAAATTCTCGAATTAAGTTATCACCTTCCAAAAATGAACTTATATTAGTAAATGAAAGAATCAAATTTCATGAATGTAAAAAGAATATTGTGAAAACTGCTGTATAGTTTTATAATCCTTGCCAAAACTTAAAAAAACAATGCCCTAGTATTTTTTTCGATTTCGGGATTTCTTCTCAATTGAAAATATCATTCTTTAAACAGTATGTTATACAAGTAAACCAAAGTAACAAATTTCAAGAATATCTAAAGAATATTGTGACCAGTTTTGTGCCAAAAATAGTAGTGTTTTTTTTGCAAAGTTGGATTTCGAAATTTCTTTATGGTAAAGGTATCAATTTCTAAAACTCATGTTATAAGGAAAACCAAAGTAATTAATTCCAACAATGGTTAAAGAACATTTGTAAAAATTTCTTTACAATTTTATAATCCTTGTTAAATATTTTTGGCGAGGCAAAATTGGCTAAATTTAAGCAATTTAAAAAAATAACTAAAACTTCGTCAATACTCTAGTGCAGGAATTTTAGTAGAGTAGTGATTTGAATGATGACTAGATTAGGCTTTACGGATTCCAATTTGATCTCGACTTATTCTCTTCTGATGAAGATGATGGTGACAACTGTTACTATGCTTTATTAGCAGGGTTGGAATCTTATCCTAATCTCCTAAATGATTTAATTTTGGGTTATTCTATAAAAGAAATATTTTCGGGAATATTCTTCTAGTTTTGGCCTGGCCAACAGTTTGTATTTTCTGTTTTGAACATAAAAATCTTTCCTGTAACGTCAATTTCTTCGTAATTTTTCATTTCATCCTTATTCTATGGTTAATGTATTATTAGTCTGGTTAACAATATCTTTGACTTCATAGTCATCTTCAGTTAATTTTACATTTAGCTTAAGATATATTAATTTTCATTTGATAGGGCGATGAAGTCACAGTATGCAGGGCTCTTTATACACCTTCTGTGATGGGAGAACTAGCTCTCCAGCCACGTTACCCCTTTGATAGAGGATAATAATCTTCTATTTAACAATCGTTTACAATCGGTTCATATCAATAATTTACATTTCTCACACCTTATGATACAGCACGGTGTACCGCAAGGTTCCATACTAGGACCGATACTGATTCTAATTTTTATTAATAATTTGCCTTTATATATGCCGGGTAAAACATTCAGTGTACAGGCGATACCTCTTTACTTAATGGTCATATAGACTTATAAGAAGCTAAAATGAAGTCTATTGTGGCCATGAATTTTACTAAGGAATGGTTCGCTTGTAATAAATTAAAACTAAACGTCGAGAAAACTATTGAGGTCCTTTTCTCTTTAGGTCAAAAATACGCTATAGTAATGACTAATTTATTGAGATAGGTCTAGGTAATTTATTGCGATAGGTAAACTTTACGCTACGACGACAAATAATTTATAAGTGTAGGTCAAGAGTATGTTAGAGTAATGACTAATATACTAAGAAAGGTCAAGGTTATGCTACGACAATGAATAATTTATTAAGGAAGGTCAAGAATACACTATAGTTTCTGATAAGTTATTAACTTTGGTTAAAAGTACGATAAGGACATGATTTATTAATTGAGAGTACGCTAATGCAATTAATAATTTATTATTGTATGTTGAGATTAGCATACTCTTAATTGTTGGAAAAATAATTGATACAAAAAGTCAAATATTCAGTGTGTTGTACATTTTTCATGCGGTTCAATTATGGAAGAACTAATGCTACTAAATTATGACTAACTTCTTGAAAATATAAATGCCTTTTATTGGCATTTGATTATAAATTGGCACTAGAAACTATCAAATAGTAATGTTTAAAGCTCAAACTACTAAAAATTTATTTATTTATAAGAAATAGGAAATAATTCATTGCTGAAGAGTTTATAATATATAAAATAAATGGAAAACGTAGTCTAAATAATAAAAATTAGAATAATAGAGTTTTTATTTTAACTTATTTAATATAAAATTATAAGAGTATTTCATTTGGCTATTGTGTGTGTTCTAATTTCGTCTTTCAATTCTATTAGTATTATTCCTTCTGTTATTGATTATTGGTATTTTCAAAAAGTCGCCACGTTAACAAATATATCTTAAACCACTATTCACTATCAATTAAATACATGGGGTTATTGTCCGAGTTACTTTTGATGTTTGCCGACAGTATAGTTCAGAGATACATAGTTACGGATTAGCATTATAAGCCCTTTAGCGGTGTTAGCAACTGACTACTCTCTATATCCTAGTACACAATACAATAATAACCCTAGGCCTACATTTGGATATTATAAAAATATCATTAAGACTTTTATAGGACGTATGATGATGGATACAATTCAGATTTTAAATAAATTTTACAAAAATCAAAAGTTTTCGAACAATAACGTTGTCTGAAAATAATTGGTTTAGGTAATTTGCAGTATCATTTTTACACATGAAATGGAGCCATTGTATTTTACTAAAACCCTTCACGTGTTTTCATAATGATTTCGACTTTAAGAATTTTTTATATAAGAATTTTTAAATCTAAAATACTAAAATATTTAAATGTGGATAAAAATACTCGCGTTTTTCCACTATTAATAAAGTAATACGTCACGTGAAAGATGTAACGTTGGCCTATTGACCTATTTTGTTATACGAAATGAATATTTTAATCATATGAAATTTGTTATACGATTAATTAAATAATGTAGCAGCATTTACAAAAGTTGTGACAATATATATTTTTCTTAGGTTAAATCAAATAAATTGATATGTACTTTTAATAACTTAACTCGGAGAGGCAGAAAGAATCAAACCACAGTAAATAATAAATTAAATTTAGGTACTGAATAAAATATTTACTACGTTTCTACCCCAATTGGGTTGCAATTAAATTTAATCATGATAAATTTAATCTCTTAAAATACATAATGGTATGTTCTTTATATTGCCTGGGTTTATTATACGTAATAAGTTAATTACGTATTTTAGTATTAAAGAAAATGTTAAATATTATATATGCAAGTAAAAAAACAGTTTTAAAACTTTTTTCAATTACCGTAAAGTACATTTTTTTTCGAAATACTTTATTATAATTTTTACATAAAGAAGTAATTAATGTAAACGCTCTTTGTGTCTATTTTGCGTTAGTAAAGAGGACGTTAACAAAAAACGCTGTAATCAATTAAAATTTAATTTAATGAATCGGAACATTCAATCAATGCGTAATTGCGTAAACAAACTCTGAACTTTTTTTTAAATAATAATAAAAGCGCAGGTATTGAATGTCTATTATAACATTGATTAAAAAATAAAATGGTATATCTTATAATACTTATTTACTTATAATACAATCAGATTTTTAAGATCTATATGTTACTATATATTTTTTTAAATAAATACATCCAAATATTAAACCGCTTGCTTAACTGAATTAAATACGTCTCGGATAATTTATTACTTTTAATCTAACTCAATTAACGTTGTCTTGAGATATAGTTGATTGGTGGAAATAAATTGCGTGTTGCTCACTAATCACATTAAATTATTCTGTCGTAGTGTACAGTTCTCGTGTATTCTACTCAATTACTAGTGACTTTAAATGTTTAATATATTTCATGTGAAATGGTTATATAATAATTATCATTAACTTAATAATAATATTTATAATTTTAAAAGTTGCCCAAATAAGAGTTTATACTCCTTAATAAAAACACTTATATTTTTATGAACTCGAGCCTTTCCATGTGCAATCAAAATTTTTGTAAGACAGTATTTTTATATATGTATTTGGAATTTTATTTTAGTACAATGGATAAATACATACTATCTACTATCTATCTCTTTTGGGTTACAAATTTAAAAAACTAAAACTAAGAAAATGTATTTATTATTTATTAAAGTATACATTTTTTAATATATTTCTTAGTAATAAAATCATCCAAATGTAAAATTTTGCAGTTTATTTGAACACTCAATTTTTTTAAAGCAGCTCGACAGTCTTTGTGATGGTTTTCATTTCGTGATGGATATTTTCTGTTAAATGTGCCAGAAAAGTCGGGCTATTGACGTAAACTTTAGATTTGAAGTAATTCCACAGAAAAAAGTCTATAGGGCTTTTACTGAGTAGAGGCCAATTTATGTCAACAATCCTGGAGATCAATTTGTCAGGGAAACTTTTGCTTTGACTATCATTATGAGCCTTTACTTCTTATACTAATTAAATTTTATATGGGCGCAGCTTTAGTTCTTCGTGCATGTGTGTAATGAAGATTTAAGCATACTTAAAGCGTTTGCAAGTTTCGTAATCGTTTCAAACGGATTGGTTAACACTATCCGCGTTTTCTGCCATTCTTGGTGATGTACTAGTCTTTTCAAACTTCATAATCTACTTTTTAATAAGAGGTATGTTTGAAACTTGGTGACACCCTCTACTGCAGTTGTCAAATCAAAATTTTTGTAAAACACTCGCACGCACAACTCGCGGTCCGCTCCCGAGAAACGCTCCATAAAGATTAAATTTTCAAGAGCTAGACTACCGATTGAGATACCCCCTACACCCCTCGGATTCGTTACATTCATGCAGGAGGATTAGAAATATCTAATTTTTTTTTGAACAACCTGTATGATCAATAATTATTTCCTTTTATTAAATTGCATATTCTTTATATGTATACAATTTCCGACTCTGATAGAATATTTTACTATTCTAATATATTACTGTGTAGAAACACCCTGTAGATAAAATATTGGGGTGTTGATTTATAATCGCAATCAAATGAAATTGTGACGCGGCGGCGCACGTGATTTTATCGGGCGATTCCATTCGTGACCGAAATTACAAACGCTGAGCGTCCTCTTAAAAGGTGCTGAAATTTGCTTTTATACTACGAACAAGTTTCGATTTAAAAGCAACGATGGCTTTGGAAATGCTCACGAGATTTTCCCGGAGTTTTCCGAGCCACTTTATACACCGTAAATTCCCCATTAAATCAGGAACAATCGATAGATACGCCCACCATGTGTATCTGCAGGAATTTCTGGTCGGCAAAGTTTTCTTAATATTTACGCGCAAATATTTGACGAGAGCTGTTTAGCAATTTAAAATTAATTAACAGTTATTAATTCGCGGACGGGGTGAAATCCGCCAGTGGGGCGGCAATTTTCTTAATCATCCATTTGTCAACATCGTTCCCTTTTTAAAAACGTAAGGACCCCTTGAAGTAGTCTCTAAGGGATACTATCTATCGCTTACGGATATATTTTCCATTTACTGATGTACTCTCCGGCCGGAACATTCATTTGATCTCTTTATATTCTTTTATGACGGCATCATTGAAATTGTCGTTGATAAGAATTTTTAGAGCATCATTAAAACTTGAATAAAGGATTTATATTTATACCATAAATAGTTTATAGGTGAAATAGGGTTAACACTTAATTAACGCACTTACTAGGTTTTAACCATTAAAACATTATGTTATTATATTATGTATTATGTATATATGTATATATATATATGACATAATTTTTTAATGGTTAAAACATAGTAAGTGCGTTAGTTAAGTGTTGATCATGAATTACCACATAGTAACGGTCGCCACAATCCTTCTGAAATAGGTTTGATAAATTCACATGATTAAATACTTTATATTAATACAAATTTTAATTTAATTGTTACAAATATATTCATATTATTTAATATCAATTAATTGTTGGAATTGTTTTATCCAAACAGTTGCAAACTTATTTGAAAGCGATTCACAATGGGAATGAAAGCTATTAAACCTGAAATTCGTTAAAACCGGGATAAAGGTTATAAATGCGCAGTATTAATAAAATCATTAGTCATTCTTTAAATAGGTGGGGAATACCACAACAATTTATATTAATTTATGACGATTGCTAATTTAAATAAATTTCATAATGGAGCAAACCCTTCCCTTTGGGCAATTATTTTCAAAGCGATAAATCAAGATTTATGATGGCCGTAACAGGTTAAGTAAACAGTGTTTAACGGTGCGTTTTATAAAAATCAATATGGCAATTCATTTTCGGAGGGTCCGCGAAATTAAATCGTTGCTTATCGGGGAACACTGTCGTTTTCCCCTGCATTGTGATAAATCAGCCAGGAGACGTTTTAGATATTCACTCTCCTTTGCAGGGACTACTACATATATATAGAGAAAAAAAACTCAATCTGCCGAGTAGGTATCACGTTTAGCTGGCGCTGGCAGGAAGAATTGGCAGATATCAGTTGGATTCGTATTTATCATCACTTTTTTTATATATAGAAATCGGGATTTTTACAAGTCCCTCATGATCGTATAAATGATTTATTATAATACGCTTTATTTAAGACGCTATTTCATCTGGATTATTATTAATTGTAATATTACATTTATTTATAAGTAATCAATGGATACTATTAGGCAACAAACGATTATTGTTATCTGGGCACCCGCAGGATTTAGTGAACGATGGCCTAACCATTATAGGAAACATTTTACCAGATAAATAAAACGGAATTATTTTTTTACAACGTCATAATGTAGTATATTTTATGATAAATTTAAGCAATTATTGTGATAAAGTTGTTTTTTTATTATCTACAACAACTATAAATATTATTAATTTTAGAAGATAGATCAAGCAAAAAAATAGGCGTTAGGTTAACTCATAAAAGTTTAGTTAGTTTCTGCTTTTATTTAAGCATGTGATAATTACATTATTTTATATTAACAACCTTTTTACTAAATTCCCACACTTCTTCGCAAAACTTCTCATCACTAACGATTCTCGGTTTTATAAATGGGACACAGTCTAAGTAAAATTTTCCAGTTACACCTCCGACTTTTTCTGAAACTGCTAGGTGGATACTTGTCTGAGCACCTTCATATGAATTCTAAAAAAAAAAAACAATATATAAATAATGAATGTTTTAAATATTACCATCAAATTGAATTTCAATTCAAATATACTTTTTAATTTGTATCTGATATTATTATATTAAACAGCAGTATGAAATCATACTTTAACAAACCAGGAAAGATTTTTTAAGTTTTAAAAAATTTAAATTTTTCTTAGTTACTGTTTAAATTTTCAAACGTTATTTTTTAAATTTAAATTTAAATTGTTCTTAGTTACTGTTTAAATATTAAAACGTTATTTTTTGACTTGATTTCATGAAAATAATTATCTATTAGATAATATATAATAGGGCTTCAATGTATTTATAAATATAATTATGCATCAAATAGTAATTACTGTTAATTTTTAACGAAAATAAATATTACCTTAAAGAAAACTGAAAATACTTGGAATACCAGTTTGATGAACATTTTAGAAGTTAATGAATTTGTCATAAGATCCGTTTTTACAACGCCTGGATGCAGCGAGTTCGAAGTGACTCCAAATTGTTCCAAACGTTTCGCAAATCCTTGACTGGTGATGATGTTGCACAATTTGCTATTTGAATAGATATCTATAGTTTTCTTGAAACTCTTTCCGTCATCCCCGGGTTTGCAGGGATTAACTAAATCATCGAGGTCTTTAATTTTGTGCGTGAATGCAGCTACCGAACTGACAAATATTATGCGACTGGGTGCAGATTTCTTCAATAAATCTGCAAAAAATTAATAGCCAATATAAATATTATGTAGAATATTAAATGTTGGAAAAGATTAATATGTTAAAACAAGTAATTAATTTGATACACCTTCGTTTAAATGAGAAAAAATACATGGTTTTATAGTTTAATAGTATTTTAATAGTAATAACATTTTATTGTGTTCGATATTTACAAAATATTTACACTCGTCCATACGTTTATTAATACTACTATTAGTTAATAATACAACATAATTACCTGTTAGTAAATGTGTTAACAAGAAAGATCCAAAATGATTAACTTGCATAGTTCTATTAATACCATCATCGGTATTTCCACCTGTCGAATCCCCGATTCCTGCATTATTGATCAGAATATCGAGCCTTTCCTCAGTTTCATTGATTTCGGCGGCGAATTTTCTCACCGACTCGAAAGAAGACAGGTCTAAATTCTTGGTTATAATATTTGGATTATTCGTCTTCTTGATTATGTCATCCTTGATTTTATCATCGCTGGTTCTGCTGGCTATAATCACTTTACATCCGCGTGACGCTAACCCAAGCACAGTTTCATACCCTATGCCTAAAAATAAGTATTAACTTAAGAGTTTTCTAATCAATTACACTTAGTATTAACTTCATTAAATATTAGCGTATTATTTCTAAAGGATTGCTTATAGTTCTCCTGTCAATAATAGGTACGGACTGATTTCGATCTATTTAGGTATCATCAGTACCTCCAGTTCTTTATGAGAAAGACACCATTTTAGTATTTTTATATTATTTATGAAAACCGTATTTTCTATTGATAAATTATTATCATATTATATTTTAAAACAATAATTTAACTATACGATGAATTAAATTCCCACTTTAACCGTGGTGAATTTTTTTAAAATTAATTAATTAATCCTCTAATTAATAATTTAGCTATAAAACCTATTTTAATATTCCTACCTGCACTTCCTCCTGTAACCAAAGCGGTCTTTCCAACAAGACACCTATTACTTTTGCATATTCCTGTTGTTAATTTTACAAACACCTTAAGTATCAGTAATATTATAAAAAATTCAATTATGAAGAACATCGTGCACAGACCTTATTTAATATATGAAATACAAGTGAGTTATAAATACAGAGAATCAATAGATATATTATTTGTTTCACGCAGATAATCATATTAGTTTTTAATAGATAAGATATAATCAGGAACTTATTTATCGTCATTGTGAGCAATCAAATGAACAAAATTAGTATACTTAATTCATTTCTCCAGTCATGATTGATTGATTATCGCGATGTTGTTATGTAATGAAACTTGAGTTATGATAACATATTAGCGATTCTCCAGTATCAGATAAATTGCCGATCTATGGTTAATTGACGAAGGTCATCCTGTAATTCTGCGGTAAACCATTCGAATGGTTTACTGCAGAATAAGAACTTTTGGCTTGCAATTGTTTAATTAATGAAGTCATCCTGCAAACATTCGAATGGTTTAACGCAAAACTTTCGACTTGAAATCCTATCGGCCACATCTTGTGTTATAATTGACTGCTCAATATCGACACCAACTAATGTTGTACCAATTAGGAGAAGTAAAACTCTTGTTATGTTCCATTTCTTTATTTTCAGATAACTGACCCGTGTTTCGGTCCTTGCGGATCATTATCAAAGTTAAAACTTAATAATAACAAGAGTTTTACTTCTCCTAATTTGAAAATTTGGTTCCATCAAGAGAGTAGCAGAACAAATATCGATTATATTAATGTTGTACCTCTGATAGACTTAATACTTTGCAGCTGTCACGTTGATTCCGTCGTCGTTATCATCGGAGTTGTGTTTATCCTGCCGGATTTACTTACCTACCATTGACCGGAAATTTTTTACATCCTCATTGGAACCCTACCTGCTTGACCGTAGATTTCTTCTTATTGGGAACTTTAACTTGCCGTCAGCCTTTGGTAGCAACGCACCGTTGAACAGTAAATTGTCCTGTTTTAGGGACTTCACAGAAATTCTCAACACCAAACAACACAACAACATCCCAAACAGTTATAATAAGATTCTATAACTTGTTCTTTGTAACTACGTCGCTGTCTCTCGCTCTGACTTTCCGCTTGTGCGTGAGGACATCTTCCACTCTGCCCTCGAAATACTTTCACTTGTGGTCTAAAACCTAACGCAGTTTCCTTCCCCTCAAACGATGACAAAAGGTACAATTTTTATAAAGCCAACTTTATTTCCCTATATGAGGCACTTGCGCAATTAGATTGGAGTATCCTTGAGACCGTTAATGATACGATATAATCTATGCTGTGTTGGATGAACACATGCTTCAACTATGTCAAAATTCCCACCATGGTTTACCGCTGAAATTAAGGCTAATATAAGAACAAAATCTTCACTTAGACATAGGTGGTTAAAAACACGTGATCCCGCCCTCCAATTAGAGTTTAAAAGACTTCGCCACTTAATTAAACTCCAAATTTCCGATGCGTATACAGTTTTTGAGCAACGAGCTGAATCCGACATAAAAGAAACCATTCTCATCTTTTGAAATTTGTGGCAAATAAGAGTGGAACAACTCGAATACCAGAAAAAAGTACATAACGATTCCCATCAACTGTCTAAACCAATGGACATGGTTACTAGCTTTGCGGAAGCCTTTCTCAGCAACTACAGTGATGTCTTCACGCCTACGTATCATACTGACTCGGCTATATATCCACCTTTCTCACTTGCATGTGTTAATGAGGCGCAACTTATTATTAATGGCTCAGCTCCCCAATAATTATCGGGAGATGACAAAATTCCAAGCTTCCTAATCCGAGACTGCAGATACGCTTTAGCCGATCTACTATGTTCAATCGTTAACTGCTCAATTGCTACAAGCCAATTTCCTACCTGCTGGAAAATCGCTATTCTCTGTCCTATCGTAAAGAATGGGGACGGATATTCACAACTACTGCCCAATCTCAATTCTATCTAATTGTGCCAAAGTACTCGAAACTGTGCTTCATAGTTCTATTTTTAAGAGTATTTGTTTATATATTTCTTCTTCCCAGCATTGGTGTTCTACATTAATGTATATTGCTATCATATCTCAATATTTGGCTGAAACCATTGACAAGCGCCGTAATTTATATCGATTTTTCTATTGACCACTCTCTGTTAGTTAATTAGCTTAGCTCCTTTGGTACTGCACCGGCAGTCATTAAACTTATTAATTCTTACTTACGCAAACGTTCGTGTTATGCTTCGTATAATGGCTTTAAATCGTATGTATTCTGTCCTCCCTTGCGTGTTCCACAGGGCGCTTGCCTGGGACCCCTTCTTTTCAACATTTTCATCGATGACCTTCTCGTGCGGATCAATTGTCCTGTATTATCATACGCTGCTGATATTAAATTTTATGCGAAAGTGGAGTCACTGTCTGACATCCATAGCCTCCAACTAGATTTAAACATCATTTGGTGCTCTAATGTCAACATCAAACTTAACACTACCAAGTGCCACATTATTCACTTCAGTAGCATGCGCAATACGTTATTATCTGATTATTATATTGCAAGCAGTTCGGTTTCCTGTGTTGATACCATCAAAGACCTTGGTGTTATTTTTGACAAAAAGCTCACCTTTGTAGATCCCGTGGAGTTCCTCCGCTTGGCTGCTTCTAAATCGTTGCGTTTCATACCAGCAAGGATTTTCGCAACACTGATGAAATCATTGTTTCACCCATTTGTACTAAGTAAAATGGAATATTGTGGTCTAATGTGGTATCCAATCTATGCGAATTGCTCTCTACCACCTGGAAGACCGCCTTCGCCGCAGGGTTTTGAAATATCTCTCTTTTTAACTAGATGGTAGGTATCCGCCTCATGGAATTCTTCAGGCTGAACTACTCGAACAACACTTTCCTTATATATAATAAGGAATATAAACAAGTGGATGCTAATTTTTTAAGCAAAATCATTCTAAGCGATGGAGCACATTTTCACCTTGGTTTCTTTGTCAATAGCCAAAATTAATTTCAGTGTGATTGTCAAAAAACAAATATATACATAACGTGTGTCTGTTTGGTGCGGATTCTGAGCTAGAGGCATCAGTGGATAAATGAGGCTTGTCAAGTAGTGACTGTTTATGGTGCTCTATATCTCGACATGATAACACATACCACACACAGTTCTTTCAGCCAAAAATAATTGGTCGTTATTTATGTGGCCAATGTGTGGTTTCAACAAGGCGGTGCCAGATCCCATACAGTCCATGAAATATGTAAATTGCTGGAAGACACATTTCCTGATCGTATACTTTCTCATTCCTGTGATCAGAATTGGCCCTCTAGATCGTGTGATTTAACACCATTAGATTTATTTTTATGGTCTTATTTGAAGTCAAAGATCTACGTAAATAAGCTCGAAACCATCCGTGTATTACAGGAGGAAATTAAACGCTTCATAAAACCAGGAGGAAATTAAATGCTGCATAAAACTATTGATAATTTTCTGTTAAAATTACTTCTTTTAATTAGAAAATATACAGTTATTTAAGCACATTTTTTGTATAAGTACAAACGGATACAATTCAATAATTATCTAAGTCGCAACTTTTTCAACACCTTCTAAATTAACAACCTTCTCGCTAAACTCCCACACTCGTTTGCAAAACTCCTCGTCATAAGCACGTGTTGGCTTCCTGAACTGTTTACAATCCACGAAGTATTTTCCAGTTATATCTTTTAATTTATTCGAAACAGCCAAATGAATAGTTGTCTGGATTCCTTCAAAAACATTCTGGAAAAAGAAAAACATTAATAATAAATATTTTGTGGGGTTTAAATAATTCAACATATATATATAGAGATAAAGATGAAGATAAAGATAGCGCATGATAGATGAAGTGGATTCATTGGTCGGTAAGGGAAACCCTTTTTATAGCAACTGTCAAAATTTCAGATGTTTACTGCCAATAGTTGTTGAGTGTGTTTTCTACAGAAAGTTAGGCGGATAACATCGAATTTCGTGCAGTGATAAAACACTTCTGGATGGCTGGAGAAACGGCCACAGAAATTCAAAATATTTTGCTAGAGTTACACATGGCGGATCTTTTCCATCAGTTTTGACCATAAGCTTCTGGGTGAGCGAGTTTAAACGTGGTCGCACAAGCACAAATGACGAACCATGCAGTGGACGCCAAAAAACCGCTACCAGTGATGAAATGCTCGACAAGATTCTTGATGCCGTGTTAGCCGATCTCCGATTGAAGCTGAAAGTGCTAGCAGAGACAACAGACATATCAGAAGAACGTGTTGGCCATATCCTACACGAAATTTTGGGAATGAAAAAGCTTTCGGCGAGATGGGTACCACCTTTGCTCACACCGGAGCAAACACAAACACGAGTGACCGTTTCGGAGGAGTGTCTGACCAGGATTCAACTCTATCTGGGGGATTTCTTCATGCGTTTTTTATTGAGCGGCATCGACTGCTAGGGCCATTAGCGTTTTGTAACCGTAGATGAGACTACATACTACATATCGGAGACAAGGAGCAAGGAACAGTCCAAACAGTGGACTTTTCCGTAGAAGCAGCTCCGAAGAAAGCAAATGTCGTTCCATTGTCCGGAAAGGTCATGGCGACCATTTTTTGGGATTCCCAAGGTGTGATCTGCAGAAGGAAAGAATGATTATGGGGCAATATTACAGCGATTTATTGGCCCGATTCGATGTAGTATTGAAGAAAAATCGGAATCCTTTGCAGCAGGAAAAGGTGCTTTTTCACCAGGATAATGCACCTGCTCATTCATCCGACATCGTCGTGTCCAAATTGAATGGGTTGCACTACGAATTAGTCTATCATTCTCCATATTTACTGGACCTAGCCTCCCAGCAACTTTTTCCTATTCCCAAACCTGAAAAAATCGCTGTCAGAAAAGAGATTTGCCTCAAATGAGGAGATCATCGCCGCTACAGATGGTTATTTTGCAAACCACGAAACATCCTTGAAGAGTGTATTGATCTTCGAGGAGACTACATCGGAGAATAAAACTAAAAATACCACATAAATACCGCATTTTACTTATTGATTCCGGAAACATTTCAGGGCCCCCTCGTATACATACAAAATAGGTTTATGCTGGTTATAAAAAGATGATCGTAACCAATACTAATATGGTATATTAATGTTTAATATATATCTAAATTTCATACCACATTATGAATTATTACCTTAAAGAAAAATCCAGGAACTAAGTACAGTAACCCGATGCCAATTTTGGAATTTAGCGTCTTTTTAAAAATGTCAGTAGCTACAACTCCGGGATGAAGTGAATTCGATGTTACTCCAAAAGGTTTCAAACGTTCTGCAAACTCTTGACTGGCAATGATATTACAAAGTTTGCTGTTTCCATAGATTGTTATCCCTTTCAATACACTCGGTTGTTTTTCTGGAGACTTCAAAGGATTTTTCAGTTCTTCAATGTCGTTGAAGTTATGACAATACGCGAGTATAGAGCTCACAAAAATTATTCGGCTTGGTGCTGATTTCTTAAGTAAATCTAAAAGAAAAAAAAAATAGTTTTTATTTTAAAATATAAATTCACAAGCTTTCTTTATATACAGGGTGTTAATACTAAGTCGTTACATCCGAAAATTGTAGTTAGAACTCGTTAAAACAATAGTTCCAATTTATGATTTAGTGCTCCAAAGTTATTGGAGTTCTTTTGTTTTTCTAATAATCGCTAAAACTCCCTTATTTGAAGGACTATTTTAAACAACCAAAAAGTTTCAAAAGTAGCTTTTGTCTCTCAAAAACATTTATATTTACAATTGTTTTTTATTGTTTCAAATAACAAAATGGCGACCGATCAAAAATTACAAAACGAAATATTTTGATAACCACTTCATCTATTTTTGAAAGTAAAATCTTTATAAAATCCTTATACTATCTACTACAAAATTAGTTCTAAACAATTTTTTCAATTTATCCAAAAAAGTCTTTATGTCTTTCTGTTTAGATTTTGAAAATCGAAATTTATCCAAAAAAGTATTTATGTCTTTCTGTTTAGATTTTGAAAATCGTTTAACTTTACAATTATTATTTACTATTTTCAATTATTAAGAAATTATTATTCAGACTTGTTATACATTACCTAATAATAAATGTGTTAGTAGAAATGGTCCGAAATGGTTAACCTGCATGATCCCATTAATGCCATCTTTGGTATTTCCAGCCGAGGTACCAATTCCTGCATTGTTAATGAGAATGTCCAGCCTTTCTTCGCTAGCATTAATTTCGGCAGCAAACTTTTTCACAGATTCAAAGGAAGACAAATCCAAACTCTTCGCTTTAATATTAGGATTATTCGTTCGCCTAATTATATCTTCTTTAATATTATCGGCGCTCTTCCTGCTGGTTATAATTACTCTACATCCACGAGATGCTAACGCAAGTGCAGTTTCATATCCCAAACCTTAAATATTTAAATTTTATTGTTAGAAAAGTTGTTTTACCACTCCTTGCAAATGTATTATTATACTAATCAGTATTTATGTTATACCTGCACTTCCACCTGTGATTAATGCCGTTTTACCAACAAGACATGCACTACTTTTGCATAAACCTGCCGTTAACTTAACAAACACTTTGAATATTATTAATATTATAAATACACACAATATGATTATCATTTTATGCAATTGTTTACTTGATGCCAGCTATTGCACTTTGGACGTTTTAATTCTAAATCGGTGCATTAAATTAATGAAGATAAGAAATATTGGTTATTGTAAAAATTTGAATATAAAGGTCAACAAATTGTGGATGATAAGGGAGTATTGATATTGATATTATTCAATTGGCCAATTACAAAATTAATGTAATAAAATGATAAAACAAACTTATTGTCTCTCTTTTTTTGATTATAATCAAGACCATAAAGTAAACGTAAATATTTAATGCTACATAAATATTTGCTAGTAGTCAATATTATAAATTATATTTATTTATTTATAACATAATACAACATGCATTAAAAATTATTTACAAGTATATATGCAGTTTTTAGTTTGTTTTGTTATTTTTTACTCTTAAATACCTTTAATAATTCAGCCTACTCCTACAATTTCCTTTGATATTTACCTCTTATATTATTAATAATTTATAAATATAGCGTTTTTATTTAAATATATATAAGATAATATATTCATGCATATAAAAATATTATAATTTATTTTAACTCCAGCAGTAGTTTATTTTTATTAATTAAAAATTTAAATTTATTCAAATGAAACGTTTAATTTCAGGACGTATTCCAGTTGCACACCCCCGGTGGCGGTGGTTACGGCGTCCCGGGATCTGAGGACGCACCAGTCGATCTCCGGCCGACGCACACTTTCGTGGAGAGGGGAAGCGTGTATGAATATCGTCAAGCACAAGAGGGCGTATAATTTATTATCCGCGCTAATTTGTTCTAATTTAGACGGAATCCGCATTTAATCTCAACGATATGGCACAATCATAATATTCGCATTAAAATGGTGGATTGTCTGACGGCAAATCTACCTCGAAGATTTATGGTGCATCAAGTTTTAGCACGTCTAAGGAAAATTGGGTTGGTATATATATTGTTGGTGTTTATGTTATAAATTTTATGCTTGTTAATAAAAACAATAATTGTTTGTTCCTGAAATAATAATTCTCAATTTTTCAAATCAACATACAGAACTATATGATAGAAATTTTATGGAAAAAGTAATTAAAGGTGAGTCTTTACTTAACTTTATCTCAGCAGAAGGACTTACAGTGACCAATGTAGGCAATACGCCCACATTCATCTCGAGAAACACCAATGAAGTACTAGACCTAATCATCTGTATCAGGAAAGTGAGTGACAGTATAGAGAATTGGCATGTGTCAAGAGAACCATCGTGCTCCGATCACAGGCAAATCCGCTTCGATCTATCCAAATCTCTCACGACGAGCAAATACAGAAACCCAAGAGAGACGAACTGAGTAGGATATAAAGAGTTCTTCAGAGAATCTCTCAAGGGCGGTACAGCGTCGACAAGAGAAGTGTATGGGCTAGGGCTGGCAATGGAACAAATCATTGATGCCATCAGGAAGGCATATATAGAAAACTGCACGGAAAAAAAAAACAGCCAAGCTGAGGGGCTGCGAAACAGTCTGGTGGAGTAAGAACCTCGAAAGGAAGAGGATCGAGGTTCGAAGGTTATTCAACAGGGCCAAAAACAACCTCACACATTATAACAAAGAAATCCGAAAAGCCAAAAGAAACTCATGGAGGAAGTTCTGCAAGGAGATAAACAACAAAAAAAAATCCAAAAAATTCTAGCTAAGGACGGTAGTGCTACCAAAGAGGTAGGCTTTCTCAAGAAACCGGAGGGAACCTACACAGAAACAATAGAGGAAAGTCTTAAGGAACTACTTAATTAATTGAATTGTGTGTTTATAGAATTTTGTACTCTTGGAAAGAACTTGATGGGGTCTGTTTAGTTGTTGGGGGTGGTGAAATTTTAACTTTTAGGTCGTTCAGTTTTTTCTGCTGGTTTTTATAGTGTTTACGAATTTTATTGTTCACAATATCACGTATTTCCATGGATACAAAAATTAATGATTGAGTGAAGATGAAATACATTATTAAATGAAATATTGAATTTCCTTTCTTTACAAAATTTATTCATACGAAATTTTGAAGAAGGAGACTCAATGGCATGTGTCAAAAGAACTGTAATAAAGGTAATATTGCCCAATGTTTTGTTTGTTTAGCAGTTCAGTTTGTATTGCTTTCAGGTGTTATTCTAAGTTATACCTTCGTCCTAACCAGAACTTCACAGTTTTGGTTACTGAACTTTTGGACTTTTGGCTTCGTTTGTTTGTTAGAACATGATCTATTCAAAATTTCCTAGGAAGACACGTGTAAAACGCTGAACCGCCGAGAAAGCTAAATAGCCGCAAAGAGAACGTGATGAGAAAGAAACTCCTGAATAAAGCATTCTTAAAGGTAATTCGTACGATGACTTAAATTCTCACTTAACCCGTGGTGAAACATTTATATGTTAATTAATCTTCTAATTACCAAGAAGATATCATTATTTAGAATTGGATCTTTTTTATAAACCTATTCACAACAAAATAATATCAGTTTTTCGCAAACAAAAAAATTGCATAAAATATCTAAAATATCTAATCTATTTTTTTAAAGACATTAGTGTAAAATAAGATGAAGCAGAAACTGGGATAACAAAGTTATATTCTTCAAAACTGAATGATAAAATTAACTTTTCTTGTAGGATATAGTTGATGCTTGAAGACATTACTTTACATCGTTTTAAATTAGGACGATAAATAAAATTTACTTTTGTGTGATAACAACAAAGTGAATTTCATTTATCGTCCTAATTTTCTTGTAGGTGTCTCGATTTCTTTATGAAGAAATTATAAACCCATTAAAGGAATATCTCAACTAATATTATTTTAAATTTGATAATTTATTTTAGAGCTAGCCAAACGGCTTAGAAATGTGTCTTTAGATATTCTTTCGTCAAAACGTCGACAATTTTATAGGCAAAATAAATCATGTTCTATACTTTCCTTTTTAAATTTTCGAAAAAACTTTTATTGCTTAGACTCCCAACAATTATTTTATCAGTGTATTTTTTCCTGGCGAAGAAGAAATCAAAGTGTGGTGAAAAATTTGTTTCTAGTGTAAACAATAAAAGTACTTTGAAAATTATTTTTACTTTATAGATAGGGGGAAACAAATAAACATTCTGATATGTTTTGATGTTATATTTGGATAACTGTATATTTTATTACATAAAAAAATAGAATTGGTAAAAGAAGTCAAAATGAAACAAAAACCTAGATTTTGCTAAATCTCACACATGAGAGTTTCACATTCTAAAATTTGATAATTTCTTTAAATCCACGAATACAAATATCAAAATCCATTTTGAATCCTTTTATTTTACACCTAATTTAGTCTATATTGGTTCTCTTCTTTCGCAAATGGATTGCAAATAACATAAGATTTAATCTCCTTGGCGAATTTGTGAATAATTTAGTAGAATCAAAAAATAATAATCAATTAATTTCTTCTATAGAGAAAACTAGGAAACATACTTAGGCACCTAAGGGTCAAAAGAAAGAAAGGTATTGAAAGCGACCTAAATCTTGTGGGGGAAACATACAAATAAGAAATAAAGATTTCGAAGATAAAGAAGAAATTGAGAACAAGAATTAAACATAATTTAAGAAATTTATTAATTGAGGTACTAATAGGGGAAATAAAGAAATTTAGGGAAGAGGGTGGGGGGAGTGATAGGAGGAAGAATGGGAGAGATGGTTGACTTCATAGAGGAAGAAGTGGAGGGAACTATTGAGGAGTTAAAAAAAGGAAAAGCGACAAGATCCGATGCCTTGAAAGCGAATATAAGGAAATAGGAAGTGAGGAGAAGAACAGGTTTATGAAGATTTTGAACTAGATATGGAGAGGGGAGAAGGAGATCCCGGTATAGATAGGAGAAATATACCCTATACATTGGTAGGAGTAAGGTTTTGATGTTGGTGTATGCGGATGACATGGACATGGTGAAGAAATGGGAAGGAATAAAAGAGAGTGGTGAAATACATTGACAAGAGAGATTTGAGGGTAATGTTGGTAAAACCAAGAGGATGAGATTTAGGAATAAAGGAAGGAAGGGTAAGATAAAATTTCTAGAATGGAAGGAAGAGGCGATCGAGAGTGTAAAAGTGTTTATGTATCTAGGGTTCATGTTAAAGAGTGCGGAAGATTATGAGGAGCATATCAAGTGGGTACAGGAGAAGGTAAGAAAAACGTGGGGGTGGTAAGAGAAAAATTGGAAAGGTGGATGGATGACAGTGCGAGAGTAACTTGTGACCTATTGAGGGTGTATGTAAGACCGATCTTGATGTATGGGATGGAGGTATAGGGGATCAGGAAGTATGAAAGGTTGGAGAGAAACGTAATGGTTTCTGAAGCAGATGTTGGGGGTGGAAAAAACGACTGCTGCGGGAAACAAATATTGAGATCATGTGGAGTGAAACAAAAAGGAGAGTGGCGGAGTATGAGTTGAAACTGTTCGGATTAGACGAGGGGAGTTAGGTGAAGAAGGTATGGAAGGGAAATGTGGGCACATGAGTGAGTATATGAGCGGAGAGGAGAAGAATGTATGAGAGAGTGTGTTTGATAGAGTGAATGGGTGGCGTAAGGGGTGAATGTAGCGGGATGGGTTCATGAGAAGGCAAAAGATTTGGAGAAATAAGGGAGACAAGGATGTTTGAAGAAGAGTATCCATAATGAGGGCTTTAGTGAGTTGCAGTTACATGGGATTAGGCCAAAGTCCTGGAGGAAAACCATTTCAGAAGAGAGGAGAGGGTGACCTTAACAAGGGCGAGATCACAGAGGTGATCGTTAAGGGGTGACTTGAGCAAGCGGATAATATAGAAGGATGGGATCGTGAGAAGGCGAAGGATGTGAAGAAACAAGCGAGTCAGGGATGCACGGAGAAGAGTAGTTATAATAAGGGATATAGGGAGTTGCAGTTACATGGGATTAGGCCAAATTTCAGAAGACAGGAGAGGGTGAACTTAGCAAAGGCGAGATGCGGGATAGAGGAGAGAGGGAGAAAGAAATGGATGGGCAAGGGATACGGAGAATGCGAGCTGTGTGAGGACGGTAAGGATATGCGTAAATCATCAGACAAAGGAATACAAGGGAGTGGAAGGAGATTAGGTGTAAGAGATTGGATGAAAGAAGAAGGGGCAGGGTAAAAAAAATTGATGAGGCCGGTGTGGGAAAGAGGGAGAAGATGGGGCAAGGTAAAAAAAAACTGATGAGGTCGGGGTGGGAAAAAGGGAGAAGAAAGCATAAGGGAAACAGAATTAGCAGAATATAGGATTAAGTTATGTATGTAATAGGGAGAATATGTAAAAAAATGTATTTATATATATATATTTATAACATAAATACTGAAGACTTATAAAAAAACTATACATGTGAAGAAAAAAGAAAAAAAAAAAAGAAAAAAAAGAAAAGAAAATAAAACCCAAAAAATTGTCAAAGCGGCCAATAAAAGAACATCTAGAGAATAACAAGAAGTTATTAAGAAGTTACTATAGGACAGAAAAAAACAAAGACACAGGGACTCTTAAAAACACTACAAGAATAAAACAGAATCTGAAGAAGATGATGAGGATCAAGAAAAAGAAGATAATATGAGGTAAAGAGAAGAAATAACAGAGAGCTTACAACTTTATAAAATATCACTGAAAAATAAAGAAAAAATTAAAAAATTTCACCATGATAATATAAAATCTAAAAACAACAGAACTCCAAAGAAACGCTACAGCTACAGAGGAATTTTATTAATACGTACAACAGATAAAATATACGAAGCCACATATACATACATACATACTAAGTATAGAAATAGAAATCGCTGCATTAAAATTCTAAAACACTTGGAAAAAAAGTCCCGCAATTTAGAAAGAAATGAATGAAACTGATGAAATGTAATAACAAATGATTAAAATTTTCTGCAGTATTCTAGATCCACCGAAAATAAAAAAGAAAGAAAGAACTAGAAAGTCTTTAGGAATATATTTAGAACCCTCAAAAACATTTTTAGAAACCGGAATAAGGACTATTTTGTAAATTAAAAAGCCCTGAAAGTAATTTTTTCCTTCAATTTTAAGGAGACATTCTTGAAAAAGTCAGAGTAAGATAAATATTTAGAGAATAACAAAAAATCCTGAAAAATTTTATAAATCCGGAATTTTTGCAAAATTCTCGAACCCATGATGAAAATTTTATGAATCTAAGAAAGGGAAAATTCTAGAAACCAATTTAAGTAATTGTGGAACCCACAGAAAAAAGAACAGGTCAATCCCCATTAAAATTCCAGAACACTTGAAAAAAGCAAAAAAAGAAATTTTGGAAAAGTCCGAAAGAAATGAATGAAACTGGTGAAATGTAATTAAAAATGTTGGAAAATGTCTGCAATATTCTAGAAACATCGAAAATAAGATCTAGAAAGCCTTTATGAATATGTTTAAACAATCTGTCCAATTCTACAAATCTGGAAGAAAGATTATTACAGCAATCTAGAACCCTCGAAATAATTTTAGGAATTTCAAAAAGGAATATTTTATAAATTAAAGGGCTCTCAAAGAAATATTTTCCAATTTTAAAGGGAAATTCTTGAAAAGGTTAATTAAAGAAATTAATATTCTTGAGGAGAATAACAAGAAATTCTTCAAAAATTTAAAAACCTGGAATTTCTATAAAATTCTATAATCCATGATGAAAATTTCATGAATCTAAAAAGGGAAAATTTTAGAAACCAATTTTAGAAATTCTAGAATGCTCAAAAAATAAAAAAAAATGCCAATTCCATAGTGAAAATTCTCCACAATGCTATAAAATTCTATAAATCTGGGAAAGAGATTGCTGCTACATTTTAGAATCATATAAACTATATAGGAAAATTCTAGGAATCTGGAAAATAATTTTTCGACAATTCTAGAAATTAGATGAAAATGAAAATCGCTGCAAGATTCTATAAAAATTTCTATGGCAAAAACGCAATTTAGAGAAGAAATACAAAATCTGGAGAAATGTAATAACAGATGTTGGAAAATTCTACAAAATCTTAAGAAATATAATAAAAAAGTGTTGTACAATTCTACAGATCTGGAGTAAAGATTCTAGCTAATTTATAAAATCCTAGAACAAATTTTTAGGAATCTGTAAGAGGAAATTTTTGAAAATTCTAGTTCATCCTAATTTTGAAGAGAAGATATTGTGAAACCAATCAAGTGCCCTATTATAAATAACCCTTAATATTAAAAATGTTTCACCGCGTGATAAAGAAGAACCAAATTCAATAAATATTCGAAGAGAAATTGTAAAATTTCAGAAAGAAATAGTGAAAAATTTTCGAGAAAATTTGTAAAAAATTCTGTATAATTTAACCAAATATAACAAAACGTGCTTTGATGAATCTAGAATTAAAATTATTAGAAAATTCTATAACCCTTGAAAAGAAACCTATTGAATTTTATATACAATAAGATGAACGAATTCCTAGAAAAATGAAAAAGTCTAAAAGAGAAAATTGTGAAAAAACTATCAAAGAAGAGAAAAATTTAAAAATAAAACTGCGGAAAAGTTTTAGATATCTAGAAAAAAATGTTTGTATGTTCTAAAATTCTCGACAAAATTTCTAGAAATGTAGATTCAAACTTACGAGAAAATTTTAAAACATTTGAAAATTCCGATAAGTAAAAACTTTCAAAACCTAATAAAAATGTCTATAAGAAAAATTACTGAAAAATTACAGAAAAAAACTGCTTCATAATTTCACTTCCCACAAAACATTTCTTGATATCTTGAACATAAAACAGTAGATATTTCTATAACTCTTGAAGGAAACTTGAAAATGTTTAAGTAATAAATTCTTGATGAGTAAATTTTTTGAATCCTCAAAGAGAATTCTTACAATTTGGAGTAAAAAACCTGGAATAAAAATTGTAAACGTTCTAGGAGTAGAAATAAAACTGCAAAAAAAATCTAGAAATTTTGACAAATTTTCTGGAAATCTGGACTTTAAATTACACTAAAATTCTAGAGCCCTCTAAGAAAATCGTGGCTAATCCTGATAAGATTTTTTATGGGATCTAGCAAGTTTTCTTAAAACGAGAGCTCACGATCAAATTGCTATAAATTTGGAAATTAGAAATTTCATCCTTGTAAAAATCCTAGAGACTTTAAATAAAATAAAATACACTTTGTTTATATCACACACTTTATTATTTCAGTGACTATAGTTTCAACACAATTCAGCTGGTCATTATCAAATATTGTATTAGTTTGATAATGACCAGCTGAATTGTGTCGAAACTATAGTCACTGAAATAATAAAGTGTGTGATATAAACAAAGTTTATTTTATTTTATTTAAAGTTATAAAATATGTATCACAAATTGAAAGCCTCTACAATCAAATATTTAAATCCTAGAGAATTTCGTTAAGATAAAGCAAGTAAAGCAAAAAAACTCTTGATAAATGATTACAATTTGGGGCCAAAATTTCTACTCGAAAAATAAAATAAAATCCAGAAATCTAGCAAAAAATGTTTGAAATTAGGTATCTGGACGAGAAATTACCAGAAAAAATTGGTTTTAAAATTGCTTGAAACATTTAAAAAAATTCATTTATCGATTTAAAAAAATAATTAACTCTTGAAACATTACGATGAAAATGCTGTAAATTTTAAATGTCTCAAAGAAATAATTGGAAAACATGTGAAAAAATTGTGTGAATAAAGATGGAAAAAAGTGTAGAAAATTCTAAAACCTTTGACAAAATTTCAAGGCATTTAAATATAAATTCTGGAACCCATTTAGAATTTTACCAATTTCCAGAATTTTTACCTACAGGCCCTTAAAATTTTCCAGAATTTCTTGCTTTATTTTAAGGGCCTGCAAGTTAAAATTTTGGGGATTGGTAACATTTTTTCATCAAATTTAAATCTAAAAAATGGCTTAATATTTTGAATAGTCTTGAGAAAGTTTGTAAAAATGGAGACACCACATTATTTGTAAATTTAAGAAAGGAATTGTGAACATATTTATAAAATGTAAACCAAAAAAGCACTGTAAAATTCTACGGATCTGGAAGATAATTTACTAAAATCCTAGAACTCTTGAAGGAACTAGAAACTCGAAAATTCTAAAATACTCCAAGAAAATTTTCTAAATTTGGAAGAGGAAATTCTAAAAAAGTCTAAAACTAAAAATTAATGCAATGAAAGGAAATATAGAATAGACCAAAATATTAACAAAAAACATACGGGTAGAATCATAGAAATATTTTTGTTTCTTTTTAATAATAAACTATTTTTTATTTATATATATATATATAGTCTGATAGCAATACTAGTTAGCAAAGAAATTTTCAAACTTAAAGTAATGTGAATGAATGTTTAATATAAAACGTAAAAGATCAAAAAATTAATAATTAAAATGACAAAAAAGTGGAAGGCATATAAAACTTGCACAGATTACAAAATGAAGAAATTTGTCACTTTGTGAAAATGTTGAAAACTATTGTAAAACCTCAAATGTCGTAATAAAATGAAGGGATTTATTTATATAGCTATTACGTCACGCGTCTTTCTAATGTGTCGCCCGTATTTAATCGTTTCCTGGTAGCGGTGTATTTAGTACGTTATTCAAACAGATGCTTAATCATTACTAGGGGCTGTGCTTGCTTTGCATTGTATCCACATTCCTCTGATCCTCACAAATAGTTGAAAAGAACTTTAGTGAGCATGTCCTATTCATTGACTAATGGGAAATAATTGAAACTGTAAATGTGTACAATCAATATAGATATATTATTTCTTAATACATTTTAAATAATTATAATAAATTTGTACTTTTTATGATTTGTTGTTGATTATAAAAACAGACTTTACTTTTATAGACCCTAATAGCGAATGCAGATTATTATAATATATAAAATGCTTATATACAGGGTCTATTATGAAAGTAATGTGCATGATTTAATTGTGACGCGACAATCCATCGCAGGGATAAAACGGGTCGGAAAATGTTGTGATAGTTCTGCCCTTTCAATGCAGCCGGACGCAAGTTTGCCCAAAGAAGTCTTAGTGAAATTTGTTTTTGAACATGGCGCAAGTTTTGTGTGCATCTTGTAAAGAATGCAAAAATTTAAATTTCATATGCTTTAAAAGGCCTTTAAAATTGACTGCAAGTCAAGGTTGCATGCCGGGAGATGGCACAAGGTGTTCAAGACGGGCCGGGAGGAGACCGCCAAGCATGCATTTAACATCTTTCATAAGCCAACACATATAGATACCACTATTAATTTCAAATAATGTCATCCTATCCAACATAAACTTGCAGCATATCATTCAATCAATGAAAACGTGAATCGTATGTGCGAAGATTTGCATCGTTTAAACATCAAGCAAATGGCTGATACCTTTAACATGTTTACATTTACGGTACATGTAATAGTTGTAATGTGCAAGATATGTGCGATGCTTGTGCCGAAAGTGTTGAAGGAAGCCCGAAAATACCAGAATTTTGCGCTGCCAAGAATTGTTGGATTTGCTTCAAAATGAGCCGGACTTTCTTAACATCGTCGAATCAAGAAGGTGAGTGGCACTTAAAAAAAGAAAATTATTTCCCCTCTCCAATAAGGGCAAAGGAGCAAAACGATGCTCTTTGTATTTTTTGACGTTCGGGGAATCGTATTTTTTGAGATTTTACCGCAGTAAGAAATTGTTTACTCACTTCTATACCTGCAGGTAAAAGGTTTAACATCAAAGACACATTTAGGCACCACCACGACAATGCTCTCAACCACACGGCCTTTATCGTTACCAATTTCTTGTCCCGGAGTAACACCCTGATGATCCCCCACCCTCCTTACAGTTCCGTCTTGGTTAATTTTATTAATGCTGGGAGTGTATTTAAAAGAATTCCAAGTATTAGTACCGGTACGATCAATAAACATGTATATTTTATAATTGTGCATTACTTTTATAAATGACCCTGTATTATTACATAATAATAAAATAAATAATTTATCTAACAACATATCATAATGGCTTACAACTGGTTTAATAAAATAAAAATAAAGGAAAATTATCCAACGATTCATAAGCATTAAGTAGAATCAAAATATCTGCATAATATTGACTTAAAAGTTAATAAATTAAAACAACATAAAGAAAATAATATTTAATGTAATTTTGCGAAGGCACATATCACAAGCAAAAGTTTTATAATTACTTTCTATTGGAAATACGGGACCGAATGAATAAAAGCAAAAACTTCTGAATTCAATTTAAAAAGTAAAAATAAAATAATTAAATCAATACACACGTTTTGCGGGTCACCCGCCCTGCATGGGCAATTTGTGTAATAAAAATATAAAATATCACCCTTCTATAAAGCCCTGTTTTAAAATGTGGCTCTAATGATTTAACGATTTAATATTATTTTATACATTATAGTTATTTTATTATAAAAGTATAAAATTAGATCTGAATAAGTAAAAATGTGTTGAGTGATAATATAAATATAAAATAAAACGTAATGGTTGTTTAGGGTGCTGCTACAGGTGTTTAATTTCAATATCGGACGAGGCGTAAAAAAATCTGTTTTATTTTGCTCGGGAAATTCTTTGTTGTCAATCGATGGGGGAGGGTTGTTTATTGCGCGTGCTTTGGAATTTAGAAAGGGTACATTATAATAAGGACCCTCTTGAATAATCAATAATTATAAATATCTTTAAATATAAACCAATTATGTTTAATTAAACATAAGCGTTTCAATTTTGCTAGAATAAATTTAAGTAAATAATAAATTAATTCCAAATTTGAATATTTAAACTTTTGTTGTATTATTTATAGTAAAAACAGGTAAAAAATCATTATACTTTATTTAACTATATGTCATATTTGGTACATAAATAAATATTACTACAAGGAATTATAGAAATACGTTTGCCCTACAAGCTCAAACAAATGATGATATATTTGATGAAAACTATTCCGTTTAACTTTGATTAAAACACTTAGAACCTTTCTTTAATATTTAATTTTGATGCACATTTCGGACACAAAGTGTCAAATAAAATGTCTAAAATGTCAAAATAAAATATTGAAGAAAGGTTCTAAGTGTTTTAATCAAAACATTATTATTATTTATTATTTTCAAGTAACTCAATCAACCAAATTATCCCGTTTAACTTTTTTTTAAATCTTCCCCATGCAAAACAAAAATATCGAGTCGAAAACATCATCTTGTAATATATTTTTGATATATACTGAACTATTTAAATATGATCAATCAATTAAGTCCACTTAATACAATCTGTTTAAAAAAAACCTGACTAAGAATTTTAAATCAAGCAGAAGCTTCAATCTCTTATAACCGGAATACCGTCACGTTAAACAACACCACAGCTTGCGTGTGTCCTTATTTTATTTTAACCTCTTCACGGTCTACTTGCGAAAAGGTTGTAAAAGATCGATTTGTAGGCGAGACGCTCCTTCCCGTCCTTAATGTTACGGGATCAGGAGCTCAATTCTCGAAACTGCACATACACAGATTCCCAGCAGTTACGTATGCCTTTGTAATAACTATATTCTGGAACGTGCGAAGAGAAACGTATACGAATATTTGCGTTCGCAACGCCACGTGTGGTTTTTACTGTTTACAGGTTTTCCCCGCATATATGTTTACACGATTTTGGGAGTAGAAAATCAATATATTTAAACATAACATAACACCAAATTTAACTATTAAAAGTAGTAAAAAATGAATCAAATTATTATGTAAACTTTTAACCAATAAGTTAATATAAAAAAATATATATCTTTTTACTTTCCCTATATAGATGAACGAGAATATCTGTGGGCTCTGTATCTCAAAATTTAATGATCTTTTTTGAAAACTAGAACTGAAAAGCTTTTGGTAAACCTTCATAAATCGGAATTTGATGTTTTTGTTTGGGTTTTTCTAGATATTTTTCTAAATTTGAAAAATATTACATAACTTTTCAAACAAAAGTTAAAGGGAATGAGAAACTGAACAAGTTTTATTAAAACATGTTTTTCATAAAGTTCTTAAGTTGCGAGAAAAACTTAAAAATTAAAAATTTTGATATTTTTGTGACTATTGCTAATAAACTAAAGGAGTTTCATAAAATTTATATAACAAGTTATTGCAAAGAAACAAAAAATTGAGCAAATTGTTAAGAATAGCTTTTTTTCGAGAAGAATGTAAGGAAATTATTATGATGGCCACATCACCATATTATATGTTTCTTTACATTTTAAAACTTTTAATTAAAACCCTCGCTCATGATTTACTGATTGAAGGGTGGGATAGAGGCCACCCACCCACCCTACATATACATGACAACTTTAATTGCTGATCGTTGATGATTTTGCTGCTAAAAACAATCAAACCCTTTATGTAATAAAAAATAAAACAAAATTAAAATTGAAGCTTAATATTAAAGGTTGTCTATAGAAAGGCATTAGGTTGGTTTCATATTTTTTACGATTTATTCCGACTAGTTTTGTATTATCCCACTTTAAATCGTAAAAAAATTGTGAAACCAACTAAGTGCCTTTCTATAAACAACCCTTAATATTAAAAATGTTTCACCACGTGATAAACGAGATAAACGAGAATCAAATTCAACAAATATTGAAGTTTAAATATAAATGACTTTCTATAGCTAATAATTTGATCTAATTTAGATTTAAAGTCTGCTCACCCATCGTGCATAAAAATTTATTAATTTCCTAACTCAAAAAAGTTACCTTTTGAATTTATTTTTTATTCAAAAAAGTTTTGTAATTAATTTTATTCTAAACCGCCAGACGATCAATAATCTAAACTTATATGTATATGTAGGGTGATTGGATAACTTCTATCTCATCCTCCAGTCAGTAAAACATCATCAAAAATTATTTATATTTAAATTTTACAATTTTTATCTAAAACCTTCGCTTATATTTTACTGATTAGAGGGTGGTAGAGGCCACCCACCCTCCCTAGATATACATGATCACTCAAAATTGCTAATCGTTGATGATTTTTCTGTTAAAAACAAATCCGGCGAATATAGGCAGAGAAGAACTGTTAAAAAAAATTAAGGACAAGATTCATCGACTCATTTCAAATTGACACACATGTTAATTTTCCTGGAAATAAAATGCTCGTGGTAATGTTTGCCAGTAATGCCAATCTCCGGAATACACACTGGGTTCACTTATATTAATAGCAAAGTCTAATATTAATTTAATGTATACCAGCATTAACTCCATAACTAATAAGTCCCATTTACTATCCCATTTCCTTACCAACAATCCAATCCACATTAAACTACTAGTCGGAACCAAGTCCAACAAATCCTATATTCAAATCCCTGCAACTACTCCCTTTCAAAATACACAGGAATTAATAATTCTACGCATGAATGTCTAAATTTGTACCTTTATATAAACTACACATTTTCCTCGTCACATCCATCACTCCTCTTTCATTAAAGACACTATTTTCACCAAAACTTCCCTATATGACCATGCCATTATAATCGAAAACTTCAACTTAAATAAACAAGAGTCGAAACAGTTAACCTCCTTTATTTCTAATTCCAATTTCATACCAACCAATCCCACTTTTATCATGTCTGATAAACAATCATCCACTCCCAATATCCTTCTTTGTACCAACAAAATGAAACCCCTAATACATAACTTAGAACTTATCCCGATTTGGGCTCAGATCATCTATCAATTAAATTCACATTATCCATTCCCCCTCAACTCCTGCTCCACCTAAAACCATATACCTATTCAAGGACAGCGACATCGACGGAATAACTAATGCCTTGACAAATTTTATTGAATCGCATCAAATGATTAATCCTGATTCCATATCCCTATTCTTAAATAAATTTTCCAAATCCATCTTAAATAATTCGCCGAAATGCTCCAAAAGAAAAACGTAAGAAATATCCACTCTCCTGCTGTATCTTCAAACTAATTAAATATAAGCGACTATACAGAGATTTTAGACAGACCGAAGACGTTACATTAAATTACGTTAAAACAAATAATTTAATAAATTGTCAAAGGACATTAACAAATTAACAATTCAGTATAAAAGTGATTTGTGGATTAAATCATGCGAAACCATTAATGAGTTGCACGGCAAAAATTACTGGCAAGAAATAAAAAGCTAAGCAAATATCGCAAATCTGATTTCATTCAAAAAAGGACTCAATGACAAATCAAATGACAACAAACAAATCAGAAATCACAGAGATTTTGGCTAATCATTTTCAAAAATCTTATAAAATAACACAGGACGACAATAATGACCAAACATTTAAAGACCGAATTGACAAATGGTATGAAGATTTCTAAAATTCCCAAATTCCAATAATCCCAAATGACGAAATAAATGGGGACGGCTATCATTAAATTTGAAACCGTCGCAAAAATACAGCTCCAGGTTGTGATGGTATCCTGAAATCCCTCCCCTAACATATCCATTCCTACATAATTAGAATATTTAATCACAATATATTATACTCAAAAAATACCACCCGAATGGAAAAAAGGGATAGTTACCTGTATCCCCAAACCTAATACCGATTCTCTCCTTCCTAGCAGTGACCGTCCAATAACCCTACTACCCGTTCTTGGAAAAATGTTTGAAGCTCTCCTCAAACGCAAAATAATGTGCTATATTTCTAGTTTCATTTTGGAATATCAGTTTGGCTTATATATATCTGTCATGCTGACATAAACAGCCAAAACAACTCCCCTAAAAAGGGATCAAAATGTAAATACAAGTATTTTAAAAAATAATAAAGGTGTCCAAGAGGATATTTACACCCTCATCATCATGGACCAATACAAGGGTTAGAGTGGAAGAACGTCGCAGCTGCACGAACTCCGCCCAGCTTCATCCAGTCAAAATTTTTGTACGTTTTGTTTTATATTTGTGTATTCATATGTATTTATTTTTTGGAATGAAAGCTAAAGATTAATAAACATAAACATAAACATAAACATAAACATAAACACACATGCACAACCCTCACACTAACTGCCAAACAGCATACCTCGAAGGAAATTAATCCGCGATCGTCTTTCTAGACGTCAAAAAAGCTTTCGATTCCGTTTGGCACCGAGGTCTGCTGTTTAAGTTCAGTACCCTTAAACACCCAACCCATCTATATAATCTCCTAGACAGTTTTCTACACAATCACTCCCTTCATATCAAACACCTCAGTTCCCTTTCCAACTCAGGTCTACCTCAAAGTTCTTTTCTATCTCCCATTCTTTACAATTTCCTGGTGTACGATATTTACCATCCCAATCCAAGATATTTCAATAAATTCGCCTATTCACTCCTTTAAGCCGACGGTATCGCCCTAGTTACCACGCCCTTATTCTCCTCAGAGCCCTTAGCACCCTACAGGGCATTATAGATCATATAAAGACCTGATTTGCAAAATAGCGCATTTCTATCAACCCTAACAAATCCCAACTCCTTCTTCCTTTTCACAGACTTACGGAACCGCTTCCAGAAATATTTATTTATTCATAAATGGACAAAATATATATCCCTCCGTCACCTGTAAATACCTAGCAATAATATTCGATACTAAATTAACCTTCAAAAACCACTCCTCTTCCCTCAAAGTAAAAGTCAAGCAAAGGGCAGCACATTTCAGAGGCATAACCTACAGAAAACAAGGTATAAATATACAAACCAGTACTCACATCTATAAAATGATATACCGTCATTTGCTTGACTATTCGGCCATCCTCTTCTACAATTCTACAACCCTCACCCAGTAACATTACGTAACTTTCAAGTCGTAGAAAGATCAGCCCTTTGGGTGCTAACCAAAATCCTCTCCATAAGTCATCAAATTCATTTCTGTATGATTCGATAATGGTAATCCCAATTTCGTTTACGTCATATTTAAAGAAAATATCGGCGATATATTTTCTGAATATATTTTATTAATCTGTATAAAATTATCTACAACTTCGTATTTTGCAGTTTTTTCATTATAACTAAGATATGGTGATGTGAAAAAATGGACTCTTTTTACTTTTTTCAAAATTTCTAGTTACCCTTAACTTTTTTGAAAACCAAGAAAGTGCAATTTTATTCGTCTTTTAAAACTACACATATTTCCCTATTTAACCGTGTTTCTATCTCTTATAGTTTCCTAGATGATCCCCATAGAGAACATCCAAAAAAACGTTGTTTGGTCAATTGTCCAAAAATCTTCCTACAATACATGGTCTGCCACAAAGTTGAATTTTGGGGCTATTGCTATTTTATATTATATTAATAATTCTCGGTCCATATATTTTTGAGCTTTCAAAGCTAAGTGAAACTGATTACTTTCATTTTCTTCAGAAAACATTTGAAGATACGCTCGATTCTTTAAATTTATCATTACAAGCAAGATTAAATGGTTCCAATATGACGATGGTCCACTTCATAACATGTTGGCTTTACAAATTATTTAAATGATGCTTTTCCTAACTCATAAGTGGGAAGAAATAAAGCAATCCCAGGGCCACCTAGATCTTCCGATCTGCGCGTTTTAGAATTTTTCTGTGGGGTTATGTAAAAAACAAAGTATATGAAAAATCATATCAATCCGTGGAAGATTATAAACTAGTTGTTATTGAAACATTTAATTCAATTTACATGAGAATAGTCAAAAAGGTATAAATTCAATTTTAGAAAGATATAATTTATGTCATAATAATATTAATAGTGGACTCTTTGACCATATTTTTTTAATATTAAAATTTCTCTCCCATTGATATATTGATAATTACAGAATTACTTTATGCTGTTGTTTCATTTTGGTTTATCTCTGTAAAACTAATAATTACAATATTGCTAATATTATAAACAACTGCAATTGTTTTACTTTTACCTTTTTCATGGCTACCCATTTTTTTATTTATAATAAAATTTAAAATGACTATAACTCACTCATTTTTAGAAATAACTATGTCGTATGCCATATTGGATTAAAGAGAAAAAAATTACCTTTTGAATGAGGTCACAGCCAACTATGTTTTCCATTAAAAAAAATGTAAGTTTGCATCATATCTCGGAAAATAATGTCGATAAAAATTCTCTGATTTTTTTTTATTAATTTGCATAAAATTATCTAAAACTTTGTTCGTTACAGTTTTTTTCTATCTGTTATAATAACCGAGATATATTGATTTGAAAAAAAGTGACACTTTTTACTTTTTTTAAAATATCTAGTTACCCTTGACTTTTTTGAAAATTTTGAAAGTGGAATTTTATTCATCTCGTAAATCTACACTTCTTTCCCTATTTATCTGTTTCTCTATCTCTTATAGTTTCCGAGATCCCCATAGAGAACATCGAAAAAAACTCCCCCTTTATAAATCTTATAGGTTTGTGACTTTCAACCTTCGGAAACTTTAATCCGAAATATTATCTTATATGGCTATCAGAAATCTTCTTTTTAGCTATTATTATATTTCTTGTATCTTTATATATACTTTGTGTTACCCTTATCAGTTTGATATTGACTCCCATTTTCCACATTTTTCCTCTTGGTACTTTGTCGAATGCTTATTCCATGTCCAGGTAAGTTATAAATATTGATTTCTGTGTCTCCAATATTCTATTAATTATGTTTTCTGTAAACATATGGTCCTTAGCCTAAAACCGCTCTGTGCTTCTGATATATTTCTTTTCTACTATTTGTCTTAACCTTTTTTCTATAATTTTCTCATATATTTTTGTAGTTGTATCAATTAGTGTGACTCCTCTGTAATTGTTGCATTCTGTCTTGCTCCCAGTTTTGTAAATAGGCACTATCATTCCTACTTCCCACTCTATTGGTATTTTTTCTTCTTTCCACACTCACTGATCAATTTCCATAGCTTATTCTTTCCCTTTGTTCCCATATTGTTAATCATTATATCTGTTATTTTTTCTACTCCTGGTGCCTTTCCAATCTTTAGTGCTTTGATTGCATCTTCTACTTCTTGTTCTGTTATTTCGTCTTGTGGGTTTTCTGAATCTTCTCTTGAATCATCTGCTTCTTGGTTTTGTTCATAGTCTCGATTCAGTAATTCTTTCCATTGTTTCTGTCCCCGCTATTAGTAGTCATCCTGCTTCATTTTTTATTCTTATATACTCATATTTTTTGTCATTTCTTATGTTTCTTAATGTCTTGTAGAATATCTTCTGGTTTGTCTTTGCATTTTCTTCCATATTGTTTCCAAATTCAAATTCTTCCCACGTCCTTTGTTTTTCAGTCAGTATCATTTTCTTTGCTTTAATTCTCCCTCTCTTCTATTCATTATAGCTGCTATGTGATCTCGTACTCAGAAATTTCTGCCATTTTTCTTTCTTAATTTTAATTTGCTCTTTAATTTCCATTGTCCACCATGCTGTTTGCTTCTTGAACTTCCTTTTTTTGTTTGTCCCACATACTCGTTTAGCTGCCTCTATTATTATTGTCTACTCCTACTAGCTCACTTATTGTCTTGCTTATTTATTCTTCATATTTCTTGGCTATATCTTCCTGTTTTAATTTGTACGCTCTTATTACTTCGTCATATGACTTTTCTTCGCCTTTTTCTTCTTTTGTTTCATCTTGGTATAATTCTCCTATTAGCAAATGTTGTCCACTTTCTTTTTCTTTAAACTCTTATATCTCTTATCTTTTTTCCTTTTATACTTTCTGTTAAAATATAATCTATTATTGATCTCTCGCCTCGGCTTTTTTGTTTCCTTGTGTACTTATTACGTTCTTTGTGTTCAAAAAATGTATTATTTATTTATTTATGTACTTATCTTTGGTCTTCTTTCTTAAAAAAATACACTTTAAAACAAATTATTAAAACCAAACTATACATAAAAGTTTGGCTGAGAAGCACGGGCGGAGTTCACAATTAAATATGTTCTTCCACTCAAACCCAATCCATCATCATGATGTTAAGGCAGTAAGGATCCTCCTCGACATCTAGAATATTTGATTTCTGTTTCGGTTTCTTCTTATTTCACCTTTTTCAGGGAGATTTTTTGGCTGTTAATGTCAGCATGACAGATATACGTATATACAGTGCACGCCGCTTAATGTGATCACAACGGGTCTCGGGGTTTTTGATAACAATAACCGATTGATAATAATAGCCGAAAAACAAAACTTTATTTTAAATAAAAATATATAACGTAACAAACTATAATAACGTAACATTTTGAATTCTCTACAATTATTTGTTATATAACTTTCATGCTGCTTCGTTAGTTTATTAGCAATTGGCAAAAATTTCAAAAATTTCAATTTTAATTTTTTTTTTCTCGATAGTTAAGAATTTTATGAAAAATATATTTTAACAAAATTTGTTCAGTTTCTCATTCTCTTTAACTTTTGTTTGAAAAGTTTTGTAATATTTTTCATATTAAAAAAAATATTGGAAAAAAACAAAAAACGCCTCGAGGAAACACCCACTTCCGGTTTATGAATGTTTACCAAAAGCTTTTCAGTTCCAGTTTTTAACGATAAAACCTTACGTTTAAAGTTTCATCTCAATCGGATTAGTCGTTTTTGAGATACAGCACCCACGGACAGACAGACAGACAGACAGACACACACACACAGACACAAAAATATTTTTTCTAGAAATTAGTTTAATGGACTCAGGGGACCTCAAAACGGATATTTCGCAAAAAAAAATTTTCAAAAAAAAATCACGATCACAATACTTCCCCTATATACTTCGTATATAGGGAAAGTAAAAAGGAATAATTACCTGTATACCCAAACCTAATACCGATTCTCTCCTTTCTAGCAGTTACCGCTCAATAACCCTACTATCCGTTCTTGGTAAAATGTTTGAAGCTCTCCTCAAACGCAAAATAATGTGATATATTTTTAGTTTGATTCCAGAATATCAGTTTGGCTTCCGAGAACACACATGCATAACCCTCACACTAACTGCCAAACAGCATACCTCGAAGGAAATAAATCCGCGATCGTCTTTCTAGACGTCAAAAAAGCTTTTGATTCCGTTTGGCACCGAGGTCTGCTGTTTAAATTCAGTACCCTTAAATACCCAACCTATCTATATAATCTAGACAGTTTCCTACACAATCACTCCCTTCAGATAAAACACCTCAGTTCCCTTTCCAACTCAGGTCTACCTCAAAGTTCTCCTCTATATCCCATTCTTTACAATCTCCTGGTGCACGATATCTACAATCCCAATCCAAAATATTTCAATAAATCCGCCTATCCACCCCTTTACGCCGACGATACCACCATAATTACCACGTCCTTATTCTCCTCAAAGCCCTCAGTACCCTACAGGGCATTATAGATCATATAGAGACCTGATTTGCAAAATGGCGCATTTCTATCAACTCTAACAAATCCCAACTCCTTCTTTCCTTTCACAGACTTACGGAACCGCTTCCTGCAATATCCATAAATAGACAAAATATATATCCCTCCGTCACCTACAAACACCCAGCTATAATATTCGATACTAAATTAACCTTCAAAAACCACTCCTCTTCCCTCAAAGTAAAAGTCAAGCAAAGGGCAGCACATTTCAGAGGCATAACCTACAGAAAACAAGGTATAAATATACAAACCAGTACTCACATCTATAAAATGATATACCGTCATTTGCTTGATTATTCAGCCATCCTCTTTTACAACCCTCACCTAGTAACATTACGTAATTTTCAAGTCGCAGAAAAATCAGCCCTTAGGGTGCTAACCAAAATCCGACATCCCAAAAATCCTCTCCATAACTATAAAGGTAATTTAAGCAAGTATTCAAAAATCCGATCTTCAATACACTTATTGATCCTTCTTTCGATTGATTGTACACACGATCTGTCTGTTAACACTTGTTGATAAACTTTATCTTTCAGATAACCCCATAGAAAAAAATCCGGCGATGTTAAATCAGGCGACCTAGAATGCCAATTAATAGGACCACCTCTGCCGATCTATCAAGCATTATAACCACGAATAATGCGCCGTGACAGTGTTTGCCCGTTTTCTTTGTTTGGGTTGTACACTACCATCCGATAAAAATGTACTAACAATATTATAGAAAAAGACCGCGATCGAACATTATCCGGAAAACGCTCAGCGTATAAGACAACAGCCTCGACAATATTTCTCCTACACTCGCCATAAATCAGAAATATTTCAATGTTTTCTTCTACGCTCGCACGAGGCATTGTTCACTTATAATTGTTTTCTAGAAACAAAATTAAATGAATTCTGCAGAAAATAAATACTATCCAGATCTTTTTTTGTTAGAGATGCGCATATATAATTATAATTTTTTTATTCGATGAGAGATTTCAATGTCTTCACTTAAATTGAAAAACCTGTATAAGAACGGAGATAGTTCTAGTCCAAATAACTTCCGACCGATATCTATCCTACCGGTGTACTAATTATGTAAGTGATTTTGTAGAACAAATCTTGGAAACATCTGCAAGTCGTCGTTTTTGGATCTTTCAAAGGCTTTTGATTGTATTTCTCATACAATTCTTCTGAGGAAACTATATTTCTATAATGTACATTCAGATACATGCCGCCTAATAGTATCTTACCTATCTGGCCGATCATAATGTGTTATATCCAATGGTCAAACGTCAAAAAATCTTCCCACTATACATGGTGTGTCACAAGGTTCAAACTTGGGGCCATTGCTATTTCTTACATATATAAATAATTTGCCGAGTACATTAAAACATTCAAACTTAATACTATATGCTGATGATACTACATAAATAGATCAAAGACTCTAAGTGATGTTGCAGCTCTTAATAGTGAAGCTCAAGGAAATGCATCTAAATAATTTAAAAGCAATCGCAATCGCGTTAAACTGAATGATACAAAAACGATGACTATTGTATTTTCTCTCAAGTAATCTGATGACCCTGCCATATCAACAAAATTTTTAGGAATTCACCTTTGTTCAGATTTATCTGAATAGACGCTATCCACCCACCCTACATATACATACAAATTTTAATTACTGACCGTCTGGTGGTGTGGAATAAAATTAATTACAAAACTTTTTGAATCAAAAAGAAATTAAAATGGTAACATTTTTGAGTGAGTATCTTTGTAAAAATTTGATGCATGAAGGGTGGGCAGATTCTAAATCTAAATTAGATAAGATTAGCTACAGCAAGTCATTTAAACATAAATTTAATTTAGTTTTGGTTTTGTATTACATAAAGGGTTTTATTGCTTTAAGCAGCAAAATGGTCAATAATTAGCAATTAAAGATATCATGTATATGTAGGATGGGCGGGTGGCCTCTATTCTACCCTCCAATCAGTAAAACATAATCGAGGGTTTTAGTTAGTTGTAAAATGTAAACAAATACAAAATTTTGATTAAAAGCACTTAGAGACTTTCTTCAATATTCTATACAAAGTGTCCGAAATGTACATCTGGATCAAAATAAAATATCGAAGAAAAAGTGTTTTTAATCGAAGTTATTAATATCTTCAAGTAAGTCAATCAGCCCAATTAAACACAAAAATATTGAATTTTTTCATTGATGTATTCATACAAATATTTCATATAATATGTTTTACTGACTGGACGGTGGAATAATTTTTTGAAAATAAAAAATATTTTGCTTTGATTAACTGAACTCAAGTTATAAACATTCAATAAAAATGGCGTTAAGTAATGAGGTAGATTCGATAGTCAGTGCCCAAAAATCGTGTAAAAAGTGTAATAACGTGCCACTATCGGGCCCAAAGTGCCAATTGTGTGGTGCAGTATTCCACCCTGGGTGCGTTAAGTAAATCAAAAACTTAAAAATTATAAGTGACAAAGCAGTAATCTGCTGTGAAGTGAAATCCACTAATGATGTGTCGAGTGACCCTGGTATGCCGTCAAATAACGCTGATGAGATATCGGAAGCAGTGCAACAAGCACTAGAAATCAGATATTTAAAAGCCATGTTACAAGAAAAAGACTATGTAATAAACAGCATGGAACAGATAACAGTATTAAACAAATTATTAATGCAGAATTCTGTAAATCCGAGACCAAGTAATAATAAGGAGACAATAGATGTCGCAGAAAGTAAGAAAATCAATAAAACCATCCAAGGCAATACAAATAACAAAAATACACATATCAAAGACAAAAAACAATCAAATTGGAACGCAAAAAAACCGAGAAGTCTATCAACGCCGAAAAACTATCCACAACGGGATCAATAAACTCGAACACAAACAAAGAGAATATATCCCAAAGTAGTATTTAGATAACAAAACTGTTAGATTTTCAAATTGGTTTTATTGTAAACACTACATATATTTCGCCACACTGTGGCTTCTTTAGGTGAAGAAGCTTGTAGAAGCTACATTGTTGCGAAACCTATGTAGTATTCAAACTTCTAACATTCCATATTCCCATTTTTATTGTATTTAACTTTTTTCTTGTACCATTTTCTCGCTGTGATGACTTGTTTTTTATTTGCTTTTCTATTAGTTAGTTATTCGTACTCCTCTTCGTTAATTGTTAACTTTCGGAATTCTATTTTTACTCTCTTTCCTTTTGCTTTTTCTTCTCTTGCTATTTTCCTATTTTTTTTTTGTACGCACCTTTCTTCATGTGCTAAGTCATTATTTATGTATGTCTTGGACCATCTTAGATTTCCTTTAGCTCTCATTATTTGTTGTTTTGTTTCCCATGTCCCAACTTAGACTCGTTTTTTTGTTTTCTCTAAGTAATGTGAAATTCTCGACTTCCTTCTGTTCATGGTTTGCCTCTGCTGCAAAGTCTGTTATTATGATATTTTTTTATTATTTGCTGTTCTTACTTTTCTATTTTGTTTCCAGGTTGTCGATTCCTTTTAACATTTCTTATCTAGCTCCCACTTATTTATTTATTTATTTATGTAACTTTGGTCTTCTTTCTTAAAAAAATACACTTTAAAACAAATTATTAAAACAAAACTATACATAAAATTTTGGTCGAAAGAAGCACGGGCGGAGTTTACAATTAAATATGTTCTTCCACTTAAATCCAATACATCACCATGATGTTAAGGCAACACGGATCTTCCTCGACATCTGGAATATTTGATTTCTGTTTCGATTTCTTCTTATTTCACCTTTTTCGGGGAGATTTTTTTGGCTGTTAATGTCAGCATGACAGATATACTTCTCTACTTTATTACTTTCTTTGGTTTTCTGATCTCCTCTTTTAGTTCTTCTGAGTTCTTTGCCATTTCTCTCATCAAGTCTTTAAACATGCTCTTTAGTTCCTCCATTTCCACATCGTTCTTAGCTATATTTAGATTTGCCTTTACCGTGAGTTTTGTCCTTGTTTTCATCTTTCTTTTTTTATTTTTGTATCCTGTTGTTGTTACAACGTTTTGTTTCTCTGCTTCCGTTCTTCTAACTTTTTTTTATTCTCACTTAAAATTACACAAGAGCAACTTTAGTCAACACAGCATACAATTTATATCTTCTTACGTATCCGACAGACAGTAACTAGTGGATGTTAACAACTCGAAGTCTAATACAAGAAGTGTGACAGTTGGTATTCCACAAGGATCCATTCTAGGGCCGTTGCTCTTTCTCATTTACGTAAATGACTTGGACGATATTGTAGATCGTGCCGCCGTCACCATGTTTTCTGATGATACAACGTTATCGACCACGGATAATGACTTATATAATTTAATAATGACATTATATGAAATGCGGTCCAACTATGGTTTAAACTAAATCATGTAACTATGAATGAAGCAAAAACCCATACAATGTTATTTAGTCTTAAAAAAAATGGATGGTGTAAGTAATCCGGAATATGTCAAATTCCTCGGGATTTATCTTGATCCCACCTTACAGCGGAATCATCATGTTGATGTCGTGACAAAAAAAACGTCATCGATTGTTTTCTTGTTACTACTATTTACCACTTGAAGCGTTACTAACTGCCTATTACTAACTTTTTCATTCCGTGATGACTTATGCCATTCTAGTCTGGGGTCACAGTCCTGCCTCAAACCGTGTATTTTCGTTGCAACGACGAGTTATCCGTATTATTGCTGGTTTGAAATAAACTGATGACTGCAAACATTTGTTCTCGATATTTGAGATTATCACTTTTCAAAGCTTATTGTATATAAAAAAAAAATTAAACTTATATAATACCCTTGAGAGTATACATGCATATGACACTAGAAACAAAACCGATACTTTGGCAAACCATTATATCTACATAAATCAAAAACTGGCACAAGATATTTGGGAGGTCAGTTCTTTAATAAGCTTCCGGGAAGTATACAAATACTTCCGCTTTTGGATCTGGATCTGGATTGAGTTTGCCAAGGGTGATCAAATCATTGACCAGAGCAGAGTCTATATGACCTTCAGGCTCTGTAGTACGCTTTGCTTTAACAATTGGTCTTCTTTTTTCCGTTACTTTGAGTTTTTTAGGCCAGACATTGCAATGAAATTAAAAAAGGCAGACAAGACAAATCAATATATCGATTAGTAGCAATTAAACTCTTGTCGAATCCGTTAACATCTTTGGACTCAATTTAATTTATGTTTATTAAATTAAGAAAGGCAAAATATATATCACTTACTATATACTAAGCAAATCAAATTAGCAAAATAACTTTAATAAACATTTAAGTAAAATTACTTACCTCTTCTAAATATCTGCTCATAGTAATGAAATAAGACAATAAAACAAAGAGATACATACTGGTTTTTATTTTATACAAGTATTTAGGTACATATATACAATTTTCGCCATGTAAAATGGCATTTTTTTATACTAAAATCGTTGCGGTCAACGCAGTAAATAAAATATGTTAAAATTTATATAAACATCGTCATAATACAATTATTTAAGAATCCGCCAATGAAAATATTATCACACATTGGATAGGGGGGTAAAACGTAATATTTTTTTGTTTTAGAAAAAGTTAATTTCAATGTCAAAACAACCTATACTTCAATAGATAGGGACCAGCCAGTGATCCGAGTTAGTGCCGTAATTATTGGTTCGATGAGACACTTGTCATTTATTTCCCTAAACGCACTCCAGTTGCGGTGCCATAAAAAATGTCTAACTTACAAGTAACTATATAAAAATACGTTTTTGAGTAATGAGCAATAATTACGCCATTATGTATTGTATAATCAATGAGAGGTACATAATACGTAAACGGAATTGTGTGAGGTTGATAGTAATGGAGCTAGGTATGGTTCACACGCACGGAAAATATTTGTATTATGGTCGTGTAGGATGCGCGCTGATGAATTTCAGATTGTCTTTTTAGAAGAAACTTTTTTGAGAAGGCGAACTACATCACGTGTAAAAGTCGGTGTCGTATGTTTGGGTTTCCGTAGTCCTTTCTAGGCTGTGCCTGTCGTCTAGAGTTTTTGATAGGGTCCTCAAGAACTGCCGAGGATGCCGCCTCTTGTACGGTTCCCACTCGGCATTCGGCAAATGTCAGTGTGTCACGATGACGTCCGGGGCTGATTTTGTTGTTTGAACACTGTACGGCCTCCTCTTGTCATCGAACTGCGGCTTTTGGTCGATCTTCTCCATCTCTATTTTCGCCTCGGCGCGGAATTTCGCCTCTTTCTTATAGCCGAACGTACTGAAAGGGGCGGGCGGGCTCGGCTTCGAGTTTGTCGAGGTTATGCTGTGATTAGGGGTGCTGTGCTCCGAGCCGTAGGGGTTCGTGGTGAATAGGCTCTCCCTAGTCTGGCAGGCACTGTCGCACATCTCTGGCTGCTGCGTGGCTTCGACGTCGTACGTATGCCTGATTGATTGATTGTACGCGTCCCCGTTTATGGAGTGATCGTTTCTTATCAATATAGGCAGTAGCTCACCGCCAGGAACGTAGCAGCTCGTGTTCGTCAAAGTGTTCGCCGCCACGAATCGATGCGAATCCGATGAATGCGTACTGTTTGATCGGGACCGGCCCAGTTTGCCCTTAGTCTTCTCCATGTGCTCCTGTTTCCCCAATTCGTTCAGTTGTTGCTCCCGGCTCTCACGGATGTATTCCTGAAACATTGCGATTAATTACTCGAACTTGCGAACACAATACTGTTGCGAGATACATTCAATTCGTCCTATGCAATTTGATTTGTTTGAAACTAGAGTAATCCCATTTCCATATAAATATCACTAAACTTTAGATATTTGTTCTATATCATATTTAAGATAAAAGTACTACAATAATTATATACACTTATTTTATTTGAAAATTATCTTCTAAATACTACAATTTTATATTTAATTTGTTCAGAAATTATTAAACTTTATATTTGTAAATGTTGAAAAGCTTGGAATTATTCCTGAAAACGTATTTTTAGTAAATGGACTATGTGAATATTATCTACAATGTCAAAAATAAGTATGTTTTCTAATTTGAGAATAGAATAGAGATCACCCACTCAGTTTACCTATGCATTTTTACCAAAATAATTGTGTCTTTTAATTTTCCGAAAATAAAAAAAATCCGCTTTAAACTTAAATGTATACAGGGTCAATTATGAAAGTAATTCGCATGATTTGTATTTATACATCGCAGCGGGGTAAAACGGGGCAACAAATGTGCCGTTGTAATACTTTCCTTAAACAGCGATAGGCAATCAAGTTTTGTATGCGGCTTCGAAAGAATGCAACCGAAACATTTTAGGTGCTTCGAGAGACTTGAAAGAAAAACATTGGGAGTCCGTGGAAAACATCCAAAATCATGTTACAACTTTTTAAATATAATTTCCTCTACTCATTAAAATGTTGTTTCTATCGATTTAGTCTAGTTATAAGTAGATTAAGTGAAAAAACAGAAAAACAACTTCACTGAACTTGGCCTACTCTTCAATTGACTTTTTGTTTTGTACATATATATTTCATGAAATAAAGAAGATTTATTATTACTATTATTATCCTAATAGATATTCCCGTCGAAGAGTTTCAGCTGACACGTTTCCGCAAGTGTATTGATGCCAGGAGAGAGTATTTTAGATATTTTAAGCATTTGTACCAGGGCAGTCATTAAATCTATTTTTTACAGAAAATATGCATTACTTTTATAATGGACCTTGTATTTTATGTAGGTCGATGTCTATTAGTTATTAGTAATTTTATTAACAACTAAAAATTCTTAAAGTAATTATTAAAGTTTAATTAATCATTAACAAAGATTGAAAAAGATTTGGATGTATACTTTCTGAATGAAGGATGGAATAAAAGCCACCTACCTATCAGATAATTTGGACATACATTTTCTTATTAGAAGATAGAATGAAGGACACTTACCCATCCTACATATAAATTGTTATCTTAATTACTGTAACCTTTTCAAACTTTTAAAAGCAACACCACGGTTACTATTAACGTTTTTAGAAAGTGAAAAGTTGTATTTTAAACTTAATCGATTATATAGGGTGTGGAGTGTATTGGAGTAATTATAGATTCGACAAGAACTTAAACTAGAAATTTGAGAAGTCTCAAATGACTCAATTTTGTAACTGTAAGAATGAATCTAAGAAAATTTTAACTTTTTTTATCCGTTTAGAAGAAAAATCAACCAACATTTATATTTTTACATCAGCTCTAAGTAGTTCTTGCAATTTTTAGAAACAATACGTTGTAGAAATTTAACCAACACCTGGAATAACACGAAATTTCGAATAAACTATTATAAGAAATATTTTTAGGCTGTGTTTAAGTTTAGATTATAAGACAAGTAGGATGGGTGGATAGTAACCACTATTACACTCTTCTTTAATTAAAATATTAAGGAGAGATTCTGCAGAGGAAATTGCACAAACGAATGATTGAATTATAATCTAATAATAAAATATGTAAGTCCTTTACGTTGTAGAATATTCACTAATAAATAGAAAAAACATGAAAATATTTTCGTAAAATCTACAACAAATGAGTCTTATTAAGACTACAAGAACAAATCACTTTTGAAACAACTACTTCTTATTGTAGTATTTGAATTTAGTTAGTTTTTCTTTATTGGGTTGGTAGCACCGAGACGGTAATATAGATTCCTGTAACAGAAGTGTAACGGTTGAGTTTTTGGCGAAAATAAACGTGTGCTTTTAAACCGAGTTATCTTTTCATTTTCACAAACCAGAACAGCATAGTGTTCTCAAAAACACAAAAGGTTATGGGACCAGTATCGCACAAGTGAGAATACGTCGAGAAGGCTGTGATTGTGAAAATACAGACAGTCTACCAGTGTTGGAGGTTAAAGAAGTTTGTGAACCGGTGTTGAGGCAGAAGAGAGTGCTGAACACGTGAAAATGGACTTCTACAAGCAAATTAAACCTTTGGCAGGTGAGCTAGATTGGCCTGTCTGGAAGAGAAAGATAAGGGACTTGCTAGATTATCACGAGGGCGCTTTCGAGGTTATAGATGGCAAGTTAGTCAAGCCAGAGCCTATAGAAGAAGCAGCACCCTCAGAAGCGATGATCAAAGAATATACACGTAAGTCCAATATGTTTAGAAAAGCGAATAGTTACGCAAAATCCATGATTGCATCGTCAGTGACTCATGCCGTCTACCAGAAAATAATGGACCAAGACACAGCTTTTAACGCATGGAATGCATTGAGAAAATTGTACGAGGCATCCTCCAGAGACCAGCTGTAAAATCTGCACAGATTTTTTCACATTCAACTGGAATAGCAGCGAAGATGTCACCATGCATATTGCTAAACTAAAGTCACTCTGGAATGAATTGAATAATGGTTTGAAAGCTAAAAATGAAAATGAGCTTCCAGAATTGTTGATAGTATGCAAAATACTAAACATTTTGCCAGAATGCTACAACAATTTCAAATCAAGTTGGATGTTATTAAAAGATGACGCGAATAAAACTTTTGATGATTTAACTGTCCAACTGAGCTCATTTGAAAGAAATTTTAAGAAGCAACAAAATCAAAGTTCTAATTCGCAAGAAGCATTTGTAGCTGATTCGAAAAAGCAGAGTAATTTTAAGTACAAAAATAGTGTATGTAATTACTGCAAGAAGACGGGTCATTGGGTCAGAAACTGTCACAAATGGAAAGCTGACGGCAAACCAAAGAAACCACAAGAGGCATCAAAAGCCGATGCAGTAGGTCTGGTTATCGACGCAGTGGGTATGTCAGCAGAGACGTTTAGCTCAACAACTTGGTATATAGACAATGGTGCAACAAAGCACGTAACAAATACTGACAAGTATTTTCTTGATTTCGAAAAGTTTGAAACTCCATCTGGAATTAAATCCGCAGGAACAGAGATCCTACCAGCGATAGGAAAAGGGACTGTCAAAATCAAGACTGTTCCTGGTGGGAAAGAGTTTCTACTCAACGAAGTTTGGTATGTACCAAAATTGTGTAGAAACTTGTTTTCTGTTTTAGCTGCACAAGAGAGAAATCAAGAAAGTATCTTTGAGTCAACAGCAACGAAGTGCTGGCTTACAAACCAGGGAAAGTTATTGTTGTCTGGGTCTAGAAAACTTGGAGGCACCCTGTTTGAGGCAAATATTGTATCGTTACCGCCAGTTAGTATAAACGTAATTGATCAACTTCAATTATACCACGAGCGGTGGGGACATCAAGACAAGAGGCATGTTCAGTCAAAAATGCAGCAAGAGCTAAACATAAAGGTTCCTAGTATGGAAAAGCAAACATGCGAGCCATGCATTTATGGTAAAGCCCACAGATTGCCGTTTGGGCATAGAGAAAAGTCGACTAAACCAGGTGAGCTCATTTCAGCAGATGTCTGTGGACCTTTTCCAGAATCATTTTCAAAAATGAAGTATGTAGTTGTGTTTAAAGATAGCTACACTAAGTTTAGATATGGTTACCTGATGTCAGAGAAATCAGAAGTAAAAGATAAATTAAAATTAGTTCTAAAACACGCCAAACAGTTGGGCCACACCATAAAAGAGATCATTAGCGATAATGGTGGTGAGATGGACAACAAAATTATAAGAGACATTTTGAGCTCGGAGGGGGTCACCCAGAGGTTGACAGCTCCATACACTCCACAGCAAAATGCAATTTGCGAAAGAGATTTTAGAACTATAGTTGAAATGGCACGTACATTTAGGTATTCAAACAGTGAAATTGTTTTTCCTGAAGAAATGTGGGCGGAATTTGTGGCTACGTCTCTTTATATCCTAAATAGAACTGGTAAATCTAGTGTAGAAGGAAAAAGTCCTTACCAAGTATGGATAGGAAAGAAGCCAAGAATCAAACATTTGAGAGTTATTGGCTCAACATGTTACGCACACATTCCTGACCAGAGACGAAGGAAACTAGATAAAAAGGCAATTAAAGGGTACCTAATAGGCTACGATGGTGATGAACGCTATCGTATTTGGTTAAAAGAAGAACGAAAAATTATTCTAAGTAGAGATGTGCTCTTTCAAGAAAAAATGACCGACTGTGAATTTGTAAAGTTACCCTTAGAAGTTCAAAATCAGGGAAAGTATTGTAGTATTTGAATTTAGTTAGTTTTTCTTTATTGGGTTGGTAGCACCGAGACGGTAATATAGATTCCTGTAACAGAAGTGTAACGGTTGAGTTTTTGGCGAAAATAAACGTGTGCTTTTAAACCGAGTTATCTTTTCATTTTCACAAACCAGAACAGCATAGTGTTCTCAAAAACACAAAACTTCTCTAGCTAATACTTCGACAGACATTGAATAATACAATTTACAGAAAGAAATACGTTCAAACTAGTGTTGCTTTGATAGCCTTGCTATTTTGTAACACGCAAATTATTTTTGTATTATTCAATGTCTGTTGAAGTATTAGCTAGAGAAGTAGTTGTTTCAAAGTGATTTGTTCTTGTAGTCTTAATAAGACTTATTTGTTGTAGATTTTACGAAAATATTTTCGTGTTTTTTCTATGAATTATAATCCCTCTTATGTACGAGGGAACTTCAGTAATTATGTCACAAAATGATGTGAGAAAGCTGAAAATAGCAGTTAGTTATTTCCCTACGTGTCAATAGGTGGCAGTACAATCCAGCTTTATGATACTTAAGTGACAGTTGCCGTGCGCATGTGTAGGCAGTGTTAAAATGGAGACCGTGCTCGAAGAGTCTACTAGCCCATTTCAAGAATAGAGGTGAGAAAACGTCAAGTCCTACTGATGAGAGGAATATTGCTGCATCACGATAACGCTAGGCCGCATTGACCCAAGCGAGAATTGAAGAATTAGGGTCGCAACTTCTTGAACAACCTAGACCCAAGCGACTATCATCTGTTTGGTCCACTCATAAGGTATCTTGGCGGCAAACATTTCGAGGTTGATCACGATCTTCAACAAGAAGTAGGCATGTGGTTCATATGGCAGCCCAAAGAATTTTATGTACCAGGTATTGAGGCATTAATATAGGGATAGGATAAGTGTATAAATATTGGTGGAGACTTTGTAGAAAAATAAAACTGGTTTTTATATTATTTATAGCTTGTGACCTAATTACTGAATTTCCCTCATATATAAGAATGTGTTCAATAAGCGATTGCCTAATGTGTAATTACTTAATTTCACTTGGTTTTATTTGTTTCACAATTTTAAAAACTTTAAAATTTGTGAAGTAAATAAAACCAAGTGAAATTAATTAATTACACATTTACCCAATCGCTACAATATGTTTCACTAAGTGATAGATGAATCAATAGTTCGTAGTTTATTTAGTGTTCAATTAGTATTGAACGCATGTTTTACTTATTGTTAGATGGAGTAGAGGCCACCCACCTAACCTATATATACAGGGTGTAGCCGGAGCCAACCATCAGCTTGACAGTTAGACCTACGAGGATCATCGTCAAGCCCTCGTCATATGTGGCCACACTCACCAAGCTGAAACAGGCGATGCTATTGGAGGGGCAAGGAAGAGCGACACAGGAGACCTTATCCTGGAACTTAGAAAGAGAGTTGATGCAGACCTGGAGGTCAAGGAAGTCAACCGAATATTGGAGACGAACTCTGCCCGGCTCACTAATGGAAGCATGGCCTGCGCTAAAATTAAGGGCATCGATGAGGACAGCACGCTTGAGGAAGTCGAGGCAGTCATAGGTACAGCTCTAGATAAGGACGGGGCAGTAAAAAGCAAATGTATTATGCAATACGGGGCGCACCTCAGAATAGCGTTGGTCGAGAGCACGACCGAGAATATCGTTGGCTGCTGAAGACAAGGGGCATTTGGATCGGTTTTTCATTCTGCAAGATCCAAGAACGCAGAGAAAAGCCATTAGGTGTAAAGACACTGATAGAAGGGAGACTTGCAGACGCTGCGGCATAGTAGGACATGTTGAGAAAGTCTGTCAAGCAGAGCCCAAGTGTCCGGCTTGTGCGGAAAGGGGAGACGCGGGCAACCATTATCTAGGCAGCGTCAAGTGCGGGGCGTACGTAGAGGCGTTAGGTGTGAGGCTGTCCGGGGCCAAGGGGTCACCGGCGGCGGTGACAAAATAACTGACTGACTAGAGGCAGTACGACAGGGGCCACAGTCACAGGAGCTGGAACGGGTCTAGTGGTGCAAGCGCACTTAAACCGGTGTCACGCTGTCCATGACCTGGTAGAAGTAACGGCGAGGGAAGACGATATACAAGTGGTGATAGTTAGCGAGCCCAACGATAGCAGAGGATATCACAAAAGGAGATGTGGCGATACAAGTTAGGGGGACGGTCAAACATCTGACAACGGCGTCTGGTAGCCCTAAGAAATACATTTCCTGGGTTAGTGTGGCGGGTGTGACGTACATTGCCTGCTACGCTTCTCCGAACGGTGAAATGGCACAATTCGAATAGTGGCTTAGTGTGCTAGCGGATACGGTGGCAAACGCGGATAGGGACATAGTGCTGTACGAAGATTTTAATGCCAAGGCATATTCGTGGGGCGAGCACAGAATAGACGCGCGGAGCGAAAGACTGCTGGACTTGATAGCGGAGCAGGACCTCGAAATGGCCAATGTGGGGAATGTACCTACATTCTCTAGAAGAAATGCGGAGTCAATAATCGACTTGACCCTGGTTTCGGCAGTCATGCCAGGGAGGATCGACAAATGAACTGTCGTGGCGGAAAGGGAGAGCCATAGCGATCACAGCCATATCTCCTTCTCCGTCAGGATGGCAGGTGAATTCCCACCCCGACTACCAAAGCCTAGGGAAAGATGGGTGATCGAGAGTACCAACATGGACATCCTGATAAGGATGATGAAATGACCAAGGTTGCCTCAGGGACCAGGAATCTTTATCCCGGTCTACTGGTGGTGCGTTAAGGTAGTCGAGGCCAGGAGGGCAGCAAATGCAGCCAGGAGGTGCCTTAGCAGAGATAGAAGAGCCGAGAGCCACCAAACACCTAAAGGTAGCGACAGCAGTAGCAGCTCTGCCAAATCGCAAGGCTACAGGGCCTGGGGGCATCCCGAATGAAGCCATTTAGCTGGTAGCTGGAGAAGAACTATTAGCGGGCCTCTACAACAGCTGCCTGGTAGAAGGCGTTTTCCCCAGAAGATATAAACGCGTTCGGCTGGTGTTACTGCCAAAGAAGGGCTAGCCGGGAACCACGCCGGGAGCTTACAGGCCCTTATGTCTTCTGGATGGCGAGGAGAAGGCCCTGGAGAGGCTGCTGCTGGTAGCACTGGAGAGAACCAGAAAACCAATACGGCTTCAGACGTGGCAGGTCTATTACGGACGCAATTTTTAGAATGATGAGCATAGTGGAAAAAGTGGGCCAACTAAGGGGAGACAGCACTGTATGTGGATAGCGCTTGATATCAAGAACGCCTTCAACACCCTACCGAGACACACAATTATAAAGGCGTTGCATGGGAAAAGACTGCCAGGATACCTCATAAATATATTCCTGAGCTGCCTAAATGACAAGGAGCTAGTAATTTTGGTAGACTCAGAGGCAGAAGAAAGTGCAAAAGGCGGTCGAGACAGTCGCCAAGTGGCTAGACGGAGCCGGTCTCGTCGTGGCAGCGGAGAAGACTTGACAGTCTGGCTCTCCCAGAGAAGGGCTGGGAGGGTACCAGGCGAATGTGTGGAACTGTTGGGCTGTGAGATCTAAGTCCAAAAGAAATTGAATTACCTGGGGTCATACTATTTATTTTTAATGCATTACATTAGTATAGCATCTTAAAACAAACCTGGGGTCATACTAGAGGCTAACCCACTCTGCAGCTCGCAGGTACTGGAAACGTCAGCAGGGGCTGCCATGACGGTAAGAGCGGTAGCTCGGCTAATGGCAAACAAGGGTGGCCCGATGGAGGGCACCAGGAGGCTTTTAATGGGAACGGCGACATCGAGACTACTCTACGCCACACCAGCATGGGCAAACTGCCTGGGTTCCAAGAGGAACGTCACTAAACTCGGCAGTGCCATGAGACCCGCGGCACTCAGGGTGATACGCGGGTACCGAATAGTCTCGGCGGCAGCGACAGAGGTACTAGCCTTAATGGCGCCACCAAACCTAAGCGTTAAAGCCCATGCACCCATGCACGAGCTGGTATCAGAGGGGACAGGCAAGGTGGTGGCTAGCACGACAGCGAGACACGAACTCGAGGCGGACTGGCAGAATAGGTGGAGGGAGTCTCTGAAGGGAACATGGACGAGGAAACTAATATCCGAAATAAAACTATGGATAGAAAGAAAACATGGCGATCTGACATACCATCTAACCCAGATGTTGACAGGACACGGCTGCTTCCGAGCGTACTTCCAGCGGTCAAAAGTGGAAGGTGCGTTTGGTGTATGGGCTCTACTGATGACGACGGTTACACGCTGCTCGAGTGCGGGCGATGGAACACCGAAAGACCACAGCTGAAGAGATTGCTGGGGGTACCGCTGACGGCCAAAAACCTTGTGCTTACAAAGGTGACCGATCAAACAAAATGGGACAGGACTATAATATGCCGGAAGGAAGTCCTTCTGGCAGATCTGAAGATAACAGGTAGGCCATAATAGTTGGCAGGGGGGTTCCGGGCGAAGAATAACTGGTGGTACCACCGGTTCCCCCAGAACACTGAAAGGAGGTTTAGTGTGTAGGGCCTAATCAGAAGGAGCAGAACGAGTCCCACACACCTCTGTGGAAGAGGCGGTGCATAAAGCATACCTCCTCTCACAAAAAAGGTGTTTATTTAAAATACGAGAAAAATTAAAGAGCTTATTCTCTGGGTTATTCTAAGATTATTTTTGTAAACAAGCTTTGTTTCGAAGATGTGGGGAGAACAATCAAAGAAAATCAAAATATTCTTACTCTAGTCCAGTGAATAATCCTTTGAATTTTGGCCGTATGTTTAATAAATATATAATTTCCTATAATTACTGTTTTTTTTTAATTTCCCAAAAACATCCGAACAGTTACTGTTGGTGTTTCTAGGATATGAAAATGAAAATGAAGAGACAATCTTTTAAATTTGAATATGTATGAATGTGTAACCCCTATAACACCCTCCACTAGAAATTTGTCTCAAATAAGTAATTATTATTATTTTTCTTCTGAATGTAGTATTAATTCAGTAAGCTTCTGGATTAGAGGTTGTGACAGAAGTCACCCTACATATATAGTTTTACTTCAATCACATCCACTTCTTCAATTTTCTAGAGATTTTAACTGTATTAGGCTTCAAATTTCTAAGTTTTAATTTAAGTGTATTCATATGTATATGTGGATGGGTATCATTAATATATTTAATAGATCATCTAGTAAATTTAAAATTAATGATTCCTACAGAAGATAGTATGCAAAAAGATGTTGTAGTTGTTTAACAATGAGTTTATATTAGGTTCAAGTTAAATAAATAAATGTATTCCAAATAAAAAGTAAACTACAGTAATCTATATTGACTTATTGAATAGGTTATAACTATATATATATATATATATATATATATATATATATATATATATATATATATATATATAATATAATAAGGGGTCCACCGACATCAAATAATGCTGAATAGGAAACTACACAAAAGAAATATATGGTATAAACCATATACACATGGACGTATGTGTGTGTGTATGTATATATGTATGTAGAGCTGTATGCGTGTACGTGATTTATTGTGGAGAGGAATACAATGTTATTCGGCATCTCGAATATAATAACGCTTTTACAAGATTACAAAATTCGGAATTCCTGGTTTAGCATCAAATTTACTCAGCGATATTAAAGAAGGGGCGACTCATATTTCCAGGGGACTCATTATGTTGATGTAATTAAACGGAACAAATATTTACATTTACAGTCAATTAATTCGACATATTTCACGTGATTACGAATGTCATTTGTCTGTAATTTCCTTCGTAGTACGTTAAGATGAATCTTATTATCCTCTAATAATTTTAAAAGTTTCAACCCTTCTTCAAATGTATTGACATGGATATAAAAATAGATACCTCTACAACTTTATAATACATATAAGAATTTTATTTTCAATATTTTTCTTATTACATTTCAATTTATTCCTAACTTAATACTTGCAATATTCAATAACTTGCATATATAAATTTAAACTCATATAATATATATTTACCAAACCGTCTATTGATCATATATTTATCTAGTTTAATAACGATAAAACTTGTAGGCTAACCATTATTCCAGCAGGATGGCGCACGTTCATAGATATAAGCACAAAAGCCCATAATTCGTGTATTGCTTTCACATTTCTGCAATATTACGAGACCAGATCGAGCATGCAGTATATAACATACAAGTTCCGCATCAACAGACTCGCATTAGAAGTGCAATTGAAGCGGTCATATGAGACATACTGGCGGGCACGTAGATGAACATTGTGTATTCCCCGTGCCACCAAAACTTACAAAAGATGTATCGATTTTATGCTAATAAAAACTTTGAGTTGCTCTTCATATTTACGCAGAATAAGTTATAAACTAGTGGTGCTTTACGTGTGACTCTTCCAGTAGTAATTTCTTTTGTCGTATTCCATAAATTATCCAATAAAACAATATTCCTTTAAAAAGCTTGGCTTCGAGGCAGTCAATCAAGGTCATTTGAGAATTCACATCATAATTATGAAATTGAACTAAAGGCAATGTACATGGATACTCACTACTTCATAAAATACTGATACAGTATACGGTTTCAAATATTTCATGAAGTGATATGGAGTTTCAACAAGTAATAAGAAGAAAAGTCAACTTGATGTTCGACCATTATTGAGATAATTTCGACACCAGTAACAACTTAATTTTTAAAGTTGTTAATAGAAGATATTTTAAGCAGCATGCATAATTTATGTTTATAAAATTTTGTATATAAATGTTTTATTACGTTAATACATATTTATTTAAAGTTTTCATATTCCATAAAACTGAATGTTGTACTTTGAAATTTTACGATACGAAATTGTTCCCAAAAATGGAACAATCGTGTAAATAAGATTGCATCAGGAATTCAAAGTCTGCGGCACAGGAAGTGATTCGAGGAGTGATTTATAAAGGAGGACACTTAATGGAATAAAAAGAGACCATGGCACGGCTAGATTTTATATCGAATTTACATCTATTTCGCTTCTTAAGTCACCCGCTGAAAAAAAAAAAACGAGAAAATCTATTGATATTCCGCCATCAATTTACATTTGAAATTTACTGCCGTTGTAATAAAATTATTTGTGGGAACGAATCAAGGAAGTAGAATTACGGTGTGTCTTGTCTTAAGACGGTCGCGAAAATTTATGGCCGCGTCTAACAATCATTAATAATCATTAACGTTTGCAAACATCACTCAAGATGAGGAAAAAAGGTAAGCGATCGCTTCTGTATTTATAGTTGAGTGAAGGTATTTAATTGCAACTCAGTTTAAATTAGTTTTATGTAGTAAACCATATAATTAATTTAATTTACTATTTGTAATAAAAATAGCCTTCTTCGTTTTTTGGAAAAATCTAAATAATGGATTATTAAAAATGTAAAATTAATTTTGATTAATATATTTAATTTTATTAATATATATTATTAACTGTAAATAATAAATTTTTCAATATTAAAAAATAATAGTATAAAACTGTTATTAACAAATTTATTTTATGTATATTTTCTATTTGAAGGTATGGTAATTTCAACCGAGGCATATAATACATAAACTGGAAGCGATACATGTAACACTAATAGAATATAAATTGTTTTTGAATATAATTATGCTAATAAGTGAATAATTTAATGAACTGATAACGCAGCAGTACGTTAATTTATTCCAATAAACATCGACATTTCATTTTATATTTGAAACTGCCGAACATATTATAACTGCTGAATTGTTAATGAATCATTTTTAGTTCACAATTTCACACAACTGATTAATTATTAATATAATAACCTCATTATATATCTGTATTAGTATATTATAAATTAACGACATTTCAATGGCTTTACAATAAACAATGCCATAACCGCGTTTAAATATTACTTTGATTTATTCACGCACATTGAAATGTATATTTTTCCGCACCATCAATTATAGTCCGATTTTATTGTATAATGAATATAATAAAGAAGTTGCATATATACTATAGAATTTAAATAGAGGCCATCCACCTACCATACATATATAAATGACAACTTAAAAAACATAAAATCGTTGATGGTTTTGGTGCAAAACAATAAAACCTTGTATGTAATAAAAACATGGTGATGTGGCCATCATAGTACTTTCCCTATATTTTTCTCGAAAACTATGAGGCTATTCTTAGTTATTTGTTCACTTTTAAATTGTCTATTATTATTTGTTATATACATTTCTTTCAGTTCCAATAGTTTAGAAGCAATTGGCACAAAATTTTCAATTTCTTTTCTCTCGAAAATATGGATTTTTTTGAAAAATATGTTTCAAAAAAACTTGTTCACTTTCTTATTCCCTTCAACTTTTGTTTGAAAAGTTTTGTAATATTTTTCATATTAAAAGAAATATAAAAAAAAAACAAAAAACGGCCTCGAATAAACATTCACTTTCGGTTTTTGAATGGTCACCAAAAGCTTTTCACTTTTTAATGATAAAACATTAAGTTTAAATTTTGTTGAATTTGATTCTCGTTTATCACGTGGTGAAACAGTTTTAATATTAAGGGTTGTTTATAGAAAGGCACTTGTTTGGTTTCACAATTTTTACGATTGATAATTATCTAGATAATGATGTAAAAACCGAAACTAGTTGGAATAAATCGTAAAAATTATGAAACCAACCAAGTGCCTTTCTATAAACAACCCTTAATAAACTTAAGTTTAAAGTTTCATCATTATATCTAAACTATATAGGGAAAGTCGAAATTGGGTCACAAACACATCGATTTGAAATTAATTTTAAAAATTTATAATTTTTACATATCTTATAATTTATTTATTACTTTGATATTCTCTCCAGTAAAATTTTTTACAGAAAAATTGATGCTGATAATAAAATGAATTAAAGATGGAATAGTGGCCCACCCACCCTACATATAATTAAAACTTAAACTGTAACACTGGATTTAAATTTTATAATAATGTTCACAATTTACATTACATTAATAAGTACTAAAAACCTTTCTTCACAAATTTTATTTAAATTCACGGATATATATTTCGGACACAAAGTGACCATTATCAATGTTTTAATACTGATAATGGTCACTTTTTGTCCGAAATATATATCTGTGATTTTAAATAAAATTTGTGAAGAAAGGTTTTTAGTGCTTATTAATTTAATCAAACTTATCTTCACAAAACTCACAAAAACCAAACCACAATATACATAATTGTTATAATTTTTCAAGAAACAAAATCAGTTATAGTAGTTGAAATATTTAAGGATATGTAGGGTGGGTGAATGTCCATTATTCCACCCTCTAATCACAAACACATCAACGAGAGATTGCAATGTTATTATTGCTTAAATATTATCTTTACTACGTTATCTTATTGAGAAATTGGTGCCAATAATAATAAAAGAAATGATGTGTAGGATAGTGGCCACCCACCCACTCTACATATACATTAAAACCTAAACTGAAACTTTGGATTTAAATGCTTTGATATATCCGTAAATAAATTGTAATGATTTTTACGAAACAAAAGCAGCAATAGCAGTTGAAGTTTTTAAAAATATGTGGGGTGGGTGGGTGGCTACTATTCCACCCTCTAATCACAATTACATCGACAGAAGATTTACGGTAATAATCCCTAATTTTAAGAAGTCTTAAAATTGATTAAGGGTTGAGGCGTTCACTTCGTGATACATCTTGAATATTTAAATAAAGTAAAACTCACTTTGTTAATATCACACTATTTATTTAAAAAGTGACTCGAGTTTCGATCAACAGCTGATCATTTTCAACTTGTTTTTAAATAAATAGTGTGATATTAACAAAGTGAGTTTTACTTTATTTAAATATTAAGAAGTCTTATCATTTACTTATTGTCTAAATATTTCCTTTAATATAATTTCCTAATGAGAAATTGATGTTGATAATAAAAGAGAAAAGAAATGGAAGGTGGAATAGTGGACACCCACCCACCCTACATATTTTCAAGTACTTCAACCACTGTCACTGCTTTTGTTTCTTAAACTCCATAATTAATTTATTTACAAATGTATCAAAGCATTTCAATCCAAAGTTTCAATTTAGGTATTACTTTGTATGTAGAGTAGATGGGTGTTCACAATCGCACCCTTCATTTCTATTATTATTAGCATCAATTTTAAAACAGAAGATTTTATTTAAGGAAATATTTAGGGAATTCTTAAATGATAAGGCTTACTAAAATTGGGTATTATTTCAGCAAATCTCTGGTCTATGTGTTTGTGATTGTAGGGTAGGATAGTGGCCACCCACCCACCCTACATATACATTAAAACCTAAACTAAAACACTGGGTTTGAATATTTTGATAACATTCCGAATAAAAATGTTATGCATTTTTTTAAAACAAAAACAGTGACAGTATTTGAAGTATTTAAGTGGGTGGGTGATCACTAACCCATTCTTTAATCACAAACACATCAACAAGAGGTTTACTATGATACAATAATTCCTAATTTTAAGAAGTCTTATCATTTAGTTATTGCCTAAATATTTTATTTAATACAATTTTCTATTGATAAATTTATTTTGATAATAAAAGATATGGAGGGTGAAAAAGTGGTCACCCAACCTCTCAACATATAAATCAAAATTTAAACTCAAATTTTGGATTTAAATGTTTAAATCGTAAATAAATTGAAATCATTTTTAGGAAATAAAAGCAGAAATATATTTTTTTAACTTACGTGAAGATTATTGTAGCAAATTGTAATTAAAGTAAAAAGCACTCCTAGTAGTTTAAGTTTTTAAGCATATGTAGGGTGCGTGAGTGGTCAATATCCCACCCTCTAATTACAAAGAAATCGATCGAATATTTACGAAAATAATCCCTAAATGTAAGAAATCTTGCAATTTACTAATCGCTTAAATATTTTAATTGGTGCATTATTCTATGAGAAATTGATGCTAAGAATAAAATAAATGGAGAGTGGAATAGTAGCCACCCACTCACCCTACATATGTTCAAATACTTCAACCACTGTCACTGCTTTTGTTTCTTAAAAATAATAATTAATTTATTTATAAATGTTTCAAAGAATTTTAATCCAACGTTTCAGTTAACGTATTAATTTATATGTAGGGTGGGTAGGTGGCAACTATCCCACCCTCCATGTCTTTAATTATTGACACCGATTTTTAAATAGAAAATTATATCGAAGGAAATATTTAGGGAATACATAAATGATAAGGCTTCTTAAAATTAAGGATTATTACAGAAAACCTCTCTTTAATGTGTTTGTGATTGAAGGATGGGATAGTGGCCACCCACCCACCCTACATCTGCATTGGAACTTTAACAAAAACTCTGGGTTTAAATGTTTTGATAACATTCCAAATAAGATCGTTATGTTTTTTTTACGAAATCAGTAACAGTACTTTAGGTATTAAGTATATGTAGGGTGGGTGGGTGACCACTATCCTATCCTCCAATCACCAGAGATTTACTGAAAAAATCCATTAATTTGAGACGTATTCCTTTCTTAACTAATTTTATTAATACAATTTTTTATTGTGAAATTGATGGTGATAATAAAAGAAATAGAGTGTCAAATAGTGACCACCCACCTACTCTACATATTCTCAAATACTTCAATTAATCACTGTCAATGTTTTTGTTTCTTAAAAATTATAATTAATTTATTTACGAATGTTTCAAAACATTTAAATCCACTGTTTTAGTTTGGGTTTTAATGTATATGTAGAGTGGGTGGGTGGCCATTATCCCACCCTTCATTTCTTTTATTATTAGCACCAATTTTAAATAAGAAAATTGTATTAAAGGAAATATTTAGGGAACAGAAAATGACAAGCTTTCTTAATATTAGGGATTATTACAGCAAACTTCCGGTTGATGTGTTTGTGATTGGAGGGTGGATAGGCGCCACCCACCCTACATATGCATTAAAACTTAAACTAAAACACTGGGTTTAAATTTATTTATTTATTTTGCAATCCATAATAATAGTTACAATATAATTACAAATACAATTAGAATTATATATTGAGGATATACGAAAAGGACTAAGAAACAACTATAGTTGATCCAAGTCTTAGCCCTTGGGTAAGTAATATTACATTATCACAGATTATACTCTATCCATTTAATCCATTTAATATCATATACTTAGCATCCAAAAAACCCTGGTACATACATTGTGTACTTGTAAACAATCTGCAGTCATTTTAGGTGTTAACAAATTAGTAGCCATAATATATCATTTAAGAAATACAGTTAGGAATCATATTTTTGAAGAGACCTCCAATAAGAATGATTTATACCCATTTTTGAAGCATTTAAGATTTAGAATTTTATAAGTTATTGGAACTTTATTGTAAGTGTTGTAAATATTAAAAGTAAAGCTTCTTCTGAAAAATATAGTTTTGTGTAGAGGGGGTGATAATAGGTTTCTAAACCTTAAATTAAGTGTGTGGACATCTGTTCGATAATTAATTTTGCAGTGTAGATATGATGGCTGACAGGTGAGTATTATCTTATGAAATAGTACTACGCAATGTAACAATCTTCTTTGTTCCATATTCAACCAGTTTGCGTCTTTAAGCTTATAAGATATATTTTCATATTTACGTATGCTGTATATAAATCTTAAACATGATTTTTGAACTTTCTGTATTCGCACTTGTGTATCTTTATCAAGACAGGGTCCATATATAACATCACAGTAATTGAAATGACTTAACACTAATAGGTCACACAATTTAATTTTGTTACTTTCCGATAGAATATGACGGCTTGGATATAACAATTTCAAGTTCATGTAGGCCATTTGGACACATTTAGTTATATGTTTTTTAAAGCGAAGATCAGAATCAATCTCAAGCCCCAGATTTTTCACGGAATTAACACATTCAATTTTAATACCATCGGCTAATATTTTAATTTCATTTTTAACTTCGTTTTTCTTCTTACCGAAGATGACAACAGATGATTTTGATGGGTTTATCGTTAAGTGGTGTCTGCTAGACATTGAAATTAGATCGTTTAGATCTCTATTAATTGCCTGATTTGCTTCCTCTAAGTCACTAGCATCAAATGAAAAATATAATTGTGTATCGTCTGCGTAGAGATGCGTTTTACAATATTTAATACAATTAGTTAGGTAACTGGTATAGATAGCAAACATTATTGGACCTAGGATTGATCCTTGTGGGACCCCCCGTAAAATTTCAATCTCTGTTGATCTACCTAAATTAGTTTCAACATACTGCCTTCTATTTGATAAATAATCTTTAATCAGAGTTATTGCGTTTCCAGAAAATCCTACGTAATGCAAGATAGCACAAAGGAGCTCATGACAGATAGTGTCAAATGCCTTGGAGTAGTCGAGGAGAACCAAGGCCGTTGTTTTACCAGCATCCATCTCTCTAATTATATCATCCGTTATGGTTAGTAAGGCAGTTGTGCAACTATGAAATGGACGAAAACCGGATTACCTATCAATCCGGTTTTCGTCCATTTCATAGGAAGAACATTATTCTTGGTTATAAAGACGTGAATTTGATCCTTAATTGATTTTTCTGCGATTTTCGATAGCAAGGGTAATATACTGATTGGTCTCAAGTTATTAAATCCAATAGGGTTTTTTGATTTTGGTAATGGTATAATACGAGAAACTTTCCAGATACTTGGAAACTGGTTATCAATTATGCAGGTATTAACTATGTTTGTAATAAAAGGTAAAATAAAGGGACAGCACATTAGGATCATAGTAATATTAATATTATCTATGCCCGTGGCATTTGATTTAACGTCTAACAAATATTTATATGTAGAATTTTCATTTATTGGTTTAAAAATTAAAAGATGTTCAAAATTTGGCAAAGTATTATTATTATAAAAGTCTGTTAAATCTTTATCAACGGGAGGCATATTTGATATAAAGCTCGATAGATAATTATTTATTGCGTTCGGTTCATTTAATGAGTCAGGTAATACTATTATTGTTCTTTTGTTATGAATATTTAATGTGTTTAAGGCATTCCAAAAATATTTTCCGTCATTGTTACTTTCCCTATACACGTAGTATATAGGGGGAGTATTGTTTTCGTGATTTTTTTTGAAAATTTTTTTTTGCGGAAATATCCGTTTTGGGGTCCCCTGGGCCCAAAAAACTAATTTCTGGAAAAAAAAAATTTGTGTCTGGATGTGTGTCTGTCTGTGTGTCTGTCGGTGGGCGCTGTATCTCAAAAACGAATATTCTGTTTGAGATGAAACTTCAAACTTAAGGTTTTATCGTTAAAAACTGGAGCTGAAAAGCTTTTGGTAAATATTCATAAACCGGAAGTGGATGTTTACTTGAGGCGTTTTTTGTTTTTTCGTGATATTTTTCTAAATCTGAAAAAATTTAAAAAATGATTCAAACAAAAGTTAAAGGTAATAAAAAACTGAACAAGTTTTATTTGAACATATTTTTCATAAAATTCTTAACTTTTGAGAAAAAAATTTAAAATTGAAAATTTTGACATTTATTGCCAATTGCTAATAAACTGTCAGAGTTACATGAAACTTGCATTACAAATAATTATAGAGAATTCAATGGTGAACAAATCATTAAGAATAGCTTTTTTGCGTAAACCTTATAGATTTCGTGTAAACTATAGGGAAAGTACTATGATGGCCACATCACCATTTTGATTTATAGTAAACTCTAGATATTGCTTTTTTTCATTACGAATTGCTATGCTCGTTTGATTTCTAAGTGTTTTGTATCGGATTTCTAGAATATTTGTATTTTTTAAATGCCCTATCTCGCAGATCGATCATATATTTAATTGTATCTGTTAACCATTGTGGTCTAGGTTTCCTCACCCTTATTTTACGCAAGGGTGCCACTGTATCGAATATTTCAGTTACTAGTAAATTTAATAGCGTAACTTTTTCATCTACATTTGAGGTTTGTAATATATAATGAAACGGTGTTATTTTTAAAAGATTTTCGAGTAGTTCTAAATCTACGTCTTTTAAATTCCTTTTCTCTATTATATTGCCAACATATTTCGACACTTTGAAGGTACAATAAATCAATAGATGCCGATCATGTACATGATTAAATATGTCGACCGTATCGCAAACGTAATTATCGTCTTTATTGGAGACTAAAATAAAATCAATTAAAGTAGACTTATTTTTTAGTGATGTGGTAAGTTAATTATTTGTTTTAGGTTGAAGAAGTCAGTACAGTCCAAAAATAATTTGGATTTTGATAATTCTGGTTCAAATAGATTAATATTAAAATCTCCGCCGCATATTATATCATGTGACATTATTATAAACTCTGACATTGTATCTTCGAATATGTTTAAAAACGTTCGGAAATCTTTATTGGGTGGTCTATATACAGTACCGATAATACAGACATGATTAAGTACTGACAACTTAATCCAAAGATGTTCGATGTCCACACATTGTACACAATTTAATATTTCAAACTTAAAAGTGTTTCAAATATAACAACCAACGCCCCCACCTCGAGAGTCTCGATCGGCTCTTATAAAATGATACCCATCTATAGCGACTACATCTGTTGGAATTTGTTGATTTAACCAAGTCTCCGAGATGCCAAGTATATGATATTGTTCGCGTAATAAGCACTCTTTTACTTCTAGAAAATTATAAGTCAAGGATCTAACATTTACAAATGCAATTTTTAAATTTTTCATTTGATATCCACAAAAAAAAAAAACAAAAGTTGGACAAAGTATTACAATCTATTCGAAATGTAATTCAAGTAGTGAATAATAGAATATGCGAACCAATCCGTAGCATTTGCCTAATTTAAAATAAAATAAATATATAGTTCAATAGAACTGTTTTAGTAATATTGTAAAAAATGCATACATAATGAGTTTAATGTTTTGATAACATTCCAAATAAGATTGTTATGTTTTTTTAACAAAAACAGAGAAAGCTTTAGAAATATTTAAGCGTATGTAGGATAGTTAGGTGGCCACTATCCTACCATCTAGTCAAAAACACTTCAACGAGAGGTTTGCTATAATCATCCCTAATTTTAAGAAGTCATATCATTTATTTAATGTCAAAATATTTCCTGGGAAAATTTGTATTACAGGAAATATTTGAGCAATTAATTAATTACAAGACTATTTCAGTAAATCTCCTGTTGAGATTTTATTGTGATTGGAAGATGGGATAGTGATCATCCACCCACCCTAGTTATGCATTAAGACTTAAACTAAAACACTTTAAACCCAGTGTTGTGATATCATTCCAAATAAAACTGTTAAGTGTTTTTTAAACAGAAGCAGTGGCAGTATTATAAGTACTTAAGCATATGTAGGGTGGGTGGGTGGCCACTATCCTACCCTCCAATCACAAACACATCAACGAGAGGTTTGCTGTAATAATGCCTAATTTAAGAATTTTTATCATTTATTTATTGTTTTAATATTATCTTTTATACAATTTCTTATTAAAAAATTGATGCTGATAATAAAAGAAATGAAGGGTGGGATAGTGGCCACCCACCCATCCTACATGTACAATGAAACCCAAACTACAATACTGGGTTTAAATATAAATGACTTTAAAAAAACATGTTATAAGTTTTTGGAAACAAAAGCAGTGACAGTGATTGATGTATTTAAGCATATGTAGGGTGGGTGACCATTATCCTACTCTCGAAGCACGAACACATAGACTAATGATTTAGTAAACATTTTCTTAATTAAAAAAATGTAATTTATTTATTTTCTAAATATTATATTTATTTCGCAATAAGAAATTGATAAGCTAAAACTTTTGGCTCAATAACTATAACATTCAAGAACAGTGTTAAAGTTTTAATGAAACGAATACAGTGAAACTAATTTCATTTCACAAACTTATTAGAGATTTTTTTTCCAAATTGTACATTTGTAATTGATTAATGGTTGAAGCGTTAATTTCGTGACACATCTTGGAAATTTAAACAAAAACGTTTACTTTGTTGATGTCACGCTTTATTTTTAAGTGACACGAGTCTCCTTATCTTCAAACTTAAAGTAAATTAAACTATAGTAGTAGTATTTATTTATCCATTGTGCTAACATAATAAAATATACATATGCAACAATAATTTTTTACAAAAATTTTGATTGCACACGGAAAGGCTTGAGTTCATAATAAATGTTCTTCCACTCCTATGTTTCATAGTAGTTTAATTTACTTTAAGTTTGAAAATGATCAGATTATGATGGAAAGAGAGAAGTTATCTTTATCTTTATCTTTATCTTTATCTTTATTTTATCTTTGTACTCCATTCTTATAAAATAAATATATCATGGACACTCTTATAGTAGGGTAGTGTTGGAGACTTGTACGGACTAAAACCACTCCTCTGCGATCACTGTTGGTGAGACAAGTCCAGGAGGTCTTTTCTAGCCGGATCTCAACCGATGAATCAATAAAATTAAGGAGGAATTAATGGACCTGATGAAAATAATTGATTGGCTAAAATGCTTATCTCTAGGTGTTCAAATAGCGTTGTAAAAAAGTATTTTTTGGTCATAAAACTGAAGATGTTTCTGTAATTTTCGAGTACGTGAAGAGTACAATTAATATTTAAGACGTTTAAAGTGAAAACGTACTTATAAATTTCAGGCAGACTTGTCAAGAAAAATTAATAATTAGAATCAGTAATAATTTGCAAAATAATATTTTATTTTATACTTATCGTATTTTATGTTGTTGATCCATAAACAAAAATTTGAGAAAAATTAAGTCAAAGATAAATTGAATCGTACAAATAAATAAACCTTACTAATTAAGCTGTTTTACAATGTAGTCAGTTAATAATATTTCGGGGTTTAATACACTGAATTAATTTAAATAGTTAATGATTAACGGGTTCAATTAGAATCCCATTTACAAGAGTGAACATCGGCTTACTACATAGAGTCTAAGTGATTTGTATGTTCTTTTTCTTAAATATAAAAATACAAAAAAATATTTATTAAATATATTAGTAAAGCGTAATCGACACTTTAATCTTAAGAAACCGTTGTTAAATGCATAGGTTTAAAATTTCTCTTCCAATTTAAAACTACCCTAAAATTTATCCCCCTGCCGGGCAATATTTTCATTTTCTGCAAGTGAAAACACCATTATAAAGACTTAAAGTGGCAGAACTGGCACGGTAAGTTAAATAAATTTCTTCGCGAGAAGTGAGTAATAATTCCGGCCATAAAAACCGCAATAGAGAAATTTCGCGTTTTTTTTTTCTTCTTCTTCTCCGAGATAAAAACGGAATTAAGTTTTAATGTAGGAGATTACACGGGGGCTAATCAAGACTTATTTTTAATTTACCTGGAGATACCCCCGGCCGTCGAGGGCGCAGAAGTGCCGTTAATAAAGGCGATTATTTTTTATTGCGATTGTTGCCCCAGGAATAAATAACCGGTCGGTCTGTAGTCGTTATAAAAGGTCTTGCGGGAAATTGCGGTTTTTAAGTTAATAAAAATTGATGGCTCCGCTTCCTTCCAGACGCCAACACCATAAGACGTACGGCCTAAATGAATCTTTGTTATTAGCGGGGAGGGTGGGTCATTTAAATTTTTATTAATAAATAACCGCCTTTATTCGGCGAACGGGAAACGCCGTTAAGATGACAACCGCGGGACGGGGATTTTCGTCGTAAATATGGGCTCGCATTTAAAGCGATTACCCAACGAAATACTTTTTGTATGGAAATATGATGAATATAATTGAGCAAATACAAAATTTTAATAATTATCATTTTATTATTTACAATATTGAAATTAAATCATTACTTAAGAATTTTGATTTTAGAAGCACATATAAACCTCTTAGTATATTAACTTTTGTAAGACAACATAGTGTCATAAGTGGTGCCTAACCTAAAACGTCCTCAATACCATAGAAAGATAGTGTCTAGGAAAGGCTTAAATGCTTAAAGTGTGGTGGTATCTTTCACTAATCATAGTAAGCTAAATGTCAAAGCTCACAAACTAAAGGACAAAAAATTACACCTAATATATAGGTCTGAGAAACTTGATTGGAAAAAAAAATCCTAATATCTATAATACTGCTGAAAAGTTAGTCTTCAACTGCACCTCTAAGTACTGTTTTAAATTTATCTGGAAGGTTCTAGAATTTTTAAGCAGTTTCTTCCATTATCCCACATTTTTTTCCTTCTGAATTTTTAAATTTAAATTTTCCTGTACTGTTTCTTCCCGATTTCTAAAATTCTTTTCGAGGGATACAGAATTATTTTCTATTTCTCTTACTTCCAAGCTTTTTATCTGATCCGAAATAATCAATATTTTTTTAGAATTTTTTTCCAATTGCTTTTCCAATTTGCAAAAGAAATGATTGAAGATTCTAAATCTCTAAAGCAACTTTTACCCATATGTATAGGTTTTATTTCAACAGTTTATTTTCCAACTCTTTTTTCTGGATTTTTTGAGGTACCAACAGTTTTCGGACTATTTCACTCTCAGACGTTTTCGGCATTTTTTTATCTTACTGAAATTTTCCAACAATTTTTGATTTATTTAAATTTTTTCCCCTAATTTTTTTTAGACTTTCCTTAAACTTTATTTTCCAAGTTACTAATTCTTTAAAGGAAACTAAAATATCTAAGAGTTCTACAAGTTTACAGCTATATTTCCTTTATTATTAGAGTGGGATAAACTTCTTTCTTAAACTTTGGTAAATTTTCGTAAATCTATCTTAAAGATACATTTTTTTGACGATAAAAATTTTCAAACTTTTTCATGTTTATTTTCTTGGCTATCGACCAATTCATTCAGCCTTCCTTATTATCATTTCCCAAAAAATTTCTTTAGCATTTGCTTTCTCAAATTAGAAGAATTTTTTTTAAGGTTGTATAATTTTCAAATAATTCTTTCTATACTTCTATTTTTGTTTAGTAATTTGACTTTTAATTTCTTAGATCTTTTATGGAATTTACATCTGTTTCTTTTTTAGACCTATAAAATTTTCTTTTAATTATTCTTCTTACTGGAATTTTCAAATAATTTTTAAATTTCCAAATGGTGAGAATTTATTCGAAGCTTCAAAGCATTTTTTCTATATTTCTAGATTTCCTATCTAGAATTTCTCGGAACTGTTAATTCGAGATTTATTTATTTTTCTTGCAGGTATCTATATTTTTTAACTATTCTTTTTGCTAAACAACTTCAGCATTTATATTTTATTGAAATTCTCCAACAATTTTATTCTTTCCAAAAATTTTCGATCTAGTTTTCCATGAACTTTCGGTTTTAGATTACTAAACTATTCTTTCAGGGAAGTAAAATTCCAACTTGTCATTTCTTCAGGTTTCTATGATTTTACAGCATGTTTTTCCTAATCGGAATTTTCTATGGATTCCTATAAAATTTTTGAACTTTCTCTTACAGGTTTCTACGTTTTTTTCTTAAAAAAACAGAAGTTTTCAACCAATTCTCTTTAATACTTTTTCAAGCATTTTTGTAACTCTAGTAAAAAATTTCTAACAATTTTAGATTTATTATATTCAATTTTTTTCAGTATTTTTTTTTCTAAATTTGCGTACAGAAGGTTCTCTTCTAGTTTTCTAGACGTTTCTTGCACTTTTTCAGATTTTTCGAAATAAATATGGAAAAAGAATTTTCTAACTCTTCCTCTTCTAATATTATTTTTTTAAAAAATTTCTTCCTTAACAAATTTCAAAAATTTTCAATTTATTTTACATTTTTCCTGGAATTTTCCCTTCAGTTTCCTATACTTTTCCTGAACTTTTTTCCAGATTACTAAAATATTCTTTGTGTTTCTATTTTAGATCTATTAAAATTTTCCTTAATTTTTTCATGTTAATTCAATTTTCAAACAACTTTTGAATTCATAAAAGATGAGAATTTACTTGAAAGTTCAAAGCTTTTTTTCCCATATTTCTAGATTGTCTCGCAATAATTTCTTATTCAGCTGTTTTAGAATTTCCATATTTTTTTTCTTTAAAATTTTGGTCTAAAGATTTAGAATTGTTCCTTCATTTCTACATTCCTAAAATTTTCTATGATTTTTACCCATATTTCTAGAATTCCTCTCCAGAATTTTTTTGAACTGTTAATTACAGATTTTTTAATTGTTTTTCGAGATACTGGAATTTTAAAATTATTTTATTTTTCCAAATATATTCAGCAGTTTTGATTTATTGAAATTTTCCAACAATCTGAGATTAATTTTATTCTTTTCCAAAAATGTTCCATGCAGTTTTCTAAATTTTCCATAAACTATCTGTTTTAGATTAATAAACTATCAATAGTAAGTAAAGAGTAGAAGTAAAATTCCAATTTTCCATTTCTTGAGGCTTTTATAATTTTATAGCATGTTTTTCCAAATCAGAATTTTTGTTGTTGTTTCTATAAATATTTTGAACTTTCTCTCACAGGTTTCTATGTTTTTGTTTTCTTAAAAGATTCCGAACTTTTCAGTCATTTCTCCTTAATACCTTTTCAAGTATTTTTGTAACTGTTGTAAAAAGTTTGTAACAATTTTAGATTTATTATATTCAATTTCTTTCAGCAAATAAACTTAATTTAAAAAAAAAACTCAAATAATTTATTATTTTAGCATTTGCTTTTCCAAATTGGAAGAATTTTCTTTAAGGTTATATAATTTTGAAGTAATTCTTTCCATACTTCTATTTTTGTTCAGCAATTTGGCTTCCAGTTTCTTAGAGTTTCTTGAATTTTCAGAGATTTAGAAATTTACAACTATTTCTTTTTTAGACATATTAAATTTTCTTTTAATTTTTCCTCTTATTGGGATTTTCAAATAATTTTTGAAATTCCAAATGGTGCGAATTTATTTGGAGCTTCAAATCATTTTTTTTAAATATATTTCTAGATTGTTTTCGCAGCAATTTTCCATTCATATTTTGTAGAATTTCCCTATTTTTTCTCTTAAAATTAAGATTTAGATTTTTTTAATTACTTCTTTTCAACATTCCTGAAATTTTCTAGGATTTTTACCCATATTTCTAGATTTCCTCTCTAGGATTTTCCTAAACTGTTAATTTCAGATTTATTTATTTTTCTTGTAGGTATCTATAATTTTTAACTATTCTTTTTTCGAAACAATTTCAACATTTATATTTTATTGAAATTTTACAAATTATTATACTTTTTTAAAAAATTTCCATCCAGTTTTCTAGATTTTCTATGAACTTTCTGTTTTAGTTTAATAAACAATTCTTTGAGGTATAATTCTAATTTGCCATTTCTTCAGCCTTCTATAATTTTACAGCATATTTTTTCTAATCGGAATTTTCAAAGGATTTCTATAAGTTTTTTGAATTTTCTCTTACAGATTTCTACGGTTTTTTTCTTAAAAAATCCAGATTTTTTCAACCATTACTCCTTAAAACTATTTCATGCATTTTTGTAACTCTTATAAACATTTTCTAATAATTTTAGATTCTTCTAGTTTTCTAGACTTTTCTTGCACTTTTCCAGATTTTTCTAATTAAATACGGCAAAGGAATTTTCTAGCTATTTATCTTCCAGCTTTATAATTATTTTTATGCATTTTCATACAGTTTTTTCTAATATTTAAAGATTCTTCACCAACATATTTCAAAATTTTTTGATAATTTTTACATTTTTCTAGGAATTTTCTTTCCCTTCAGTTTCCCTAAACATTTTTTCTAAATGGCTAAAATTTTCTTTGTATTATTGATTATATTGACAATAGCTTTTCCAAATTTACTTGTAAGTTATATAATTTTCAAGCAATCGTTTCCATAGTTTTTATCTTTTTTTAGCAATTTATGTTCCATTTTTTACACCTTCCATAAATTTTTCTTTCAAATTTCTAAAATTTTCTTCGAGGAATTTAGAAATTTCCAACTATTTCTCTTAGAGGCTTCTAATATTTTACAACATTTTTTCATCAGAACATTAGAACAGATGTTCAAACAATTTTTGAATTATTTAATTCAATATTTTTAAAGAAAATACCAAATACCCAATTGTTTGAATTTACTTAAAAGTTCTAAGCAAATTATTTTTATTTTTCTAGATTATTTTTAAGTAGTTTCCCTTCCAGATTTTTAATTTCTTTTCCAAAGATCTGGAAATTTCTTTTTTCCCAAAATTTGTATTTCTTTCTATTTTCTAGTTTTTTTCTTAGAAATATTGTTTTCATACATTTCTTAAATTTTCAATTTTTTTTTTCCTTAAAATTTTCGTTTAAAGATTCACAATTTTTTAATTACTTTTCTATACTCCTGAAATTTTATAGGATTTATACCCATATTTCTACATTTCCTCTCTAGAACATCCCTGTACTGTTAATTTTAGATATTTAACTTTTTCATAAAAGTACTGAAATTTTTTAATTATTCTTTCTTCCACACATCTTCAGCATTTTTAATTTATTGAAATATATTTCCAACAATTTTAGACTGATTTTATTCTTTTCCAAAAATTTTCCATCGAGCTTTCTAGATTTTCCATGAATTTTCTGTTTTAGGTAACTAAACTATTCTTTTAGGGAAGAAAAATTCTAATTTGCCATTTCTTCTTCAGGCTTCTATGATTTAATAGCATGTTTTTCCTAATTGGAATTTTCAAAAGATTTCTATAAATTTTTTGAAACTTCTCTTACAGATTTCTAAGTTTTTTTCTTAAAAGATCTACAATTTTTCAGCCATTTCTCCTTAATACTTTTCAAGCATTTTTGTAAATCTTGTAAATATTTTCTAACAATTTTACATCTATTATATTAAATTCTTTTCAGAAAAACTTGCGTGCAGGTTTTCTTCTAGTTTTCTACAATTTTCTTGCACTTTTCCAGATTTTTAGAATTAAATATGGAAAAGGAACTATTTCTCCAGAAAGATCTAGAATTTTTCAACCATTTCTCTTTAATACTTTTTCAAGCATTTATGTAACCCTTGTAAAAAAAAATCTAATCATTTCTCTTCCAGTGTTCTAATAACTTTCTGTTTGAATTTTCATATCATTTTTTCTAGAATATAAAATTTCTTCCCCAACAAATTTCAAAAATTTTCAATTTAATTTACATTTTTCTAAGAATCTTCCCTCCACTTTCCTAGACTTTCCCTGAACTATTTTTCCAGATTACAAAAATATTCTTCGAGGAATCTTACATTCTATTTTACCATTTCTCTTTCAGGCTTCGATAATTTTGACTATGTTTCTACTTTTCTCCAACAATTTCTCTTTCAGTTTTCAAGAATTTTTTAAAAATTTTTCTTACAAATTTCTAGATTTTTTTTTTGAAATCTAGAATTTTCCAAATACTTCTTTTATATACTTCTAATAATCTTCAAACATTTTCTTCATCTTACTAGAATTATTCAATAAATTCAGAGAGAGAGAATAACATATTTATTCAAATTTCGAATTTAAATTTACTATTTTTCTTTGAGGCTTCTATATATATTTTTTATCTTATCGCAATTTTTTAGAAAACGCTTTCACAACTTGCGAAACTTTACTAGAATATTCTAAGAATGTTTTCGAATATTTTTGGTCTCTTCCCAGTTTTCAGAATTCTCCTAAACTGTTTCTTCTTAATTTCTCAAATTTTCTAAATCTTTTTTTCTAGTTTTTTCTAACAATTTTCTTTTTAGTTTTCACGAAGTTTTTAAAACTTTTTCTTACAGATTTCTAGATTTTTTTCAATTATATTTCTCAAATACTTCTTTTATATACTTCTAATAATCTTCAAGCATTTTTCTTAATCTTTCTAGAATTATTCAACAATAACATGAGAGAGAGGGAGAGAGAGAGAGAGAGAGAATAACAACAACAAATTTATTATTTTTCTTTGAGGCTTCTATTGCACTTTTTAAGGAAATTATTTCACAACTTGCGAGACTTTACTTGAAGCTTTTAAGCGTTTTTTCTCCATATTTTTGATATTTTTAAATTTTCCAGAATTTTCTCAAACGTTTTCTTCTTGATTTTTGAAATTATCTTCTAAAGATCTAGAATTTTTTAAATAATTTTTATTATAAAATTAATTGTCGTGCTTAATTTGTAATTTATATTCTATGTACTTGACTTTGGGTCTCCTTGTAAATGGCCTACCGTTAATAAATAAATTCTCTTTTAAAACTATTTTTCTACTTTTTTCCAACAATTTCTCTTTCAGTTTTCAAGAATTTTTTTTAAACAGTTTTCTTAATCTTACTAGAATTATTCAACGGGTTTTCAGAGAGAGAGAGAGAGAGAGAGAGAGAGAGAAAATAATACCTTAATCTTCAAGCATTTTTCTTGATCTTATTAGAATTATTCAACAATTTTTAAGAGAGAGAGAGAGAATAATATGTTTATTCAAATTTAAAATTCAAATTTACTATTTTTCTTTGAAGCTTCTATATTTTTTTATGTTATCGCATTTTTAAGGAAACGTTTTCATAACTTGCGAGACTTTACTAGGAGATTTTAGTATTTTTTTCCAATATTTTTGATCTCTTCCAATATATCAGAATTCTCCCAAACTGTTTCTTCTTGATTTTTGAAATTTTCAAAATCTTTTTTTTCTAGTTTTCTCCAACAGTTTCATTTTGTTTTTAATTTTCTGTTTTAGAACTTACTCTTACAGATTTTTAGGTTTTTTAAAAGGGTCTAGAGTTATTCAACAATTTTTGAGAGAGAAAGAGAGATAGAACATCTTTATTCAAATTTAAATTTACTAGTTCTTTTTTGAGTCTTCTATATTTTTTTAAATCTTATCACAATTTTTTTAGGAAATTTTTTTATACCTTCCAAGCATTTTCCCATATTTTTGATCTTTTCAAATTTTTCGGAATTTTCCTTAGTTATCTCTTCTTGATTTCTGAAATTTTCTTCTAAAGACCTAGAATTTTTCAAGTAATTTTTCTCTATAACTATTTTTCTAGTTTTCCCCAACAATTTCCCTTTCAGTTTTCAAGATATTTTTAAATATTTTTCTTATAGATTTCTAAATTTTTTTTGAAGGATCAAAAATTTTCCACATCCTTCTTATACTTATATACAGGGTCCTGCAACAGTGCGTCAAGCTTTCCTATCGCCTTTCTCGTAAGAGATAGAAAAAAATGTTTCATATAAAAATTTATTGAATTAAAAATCTCTATGCCGTAAAATTATTTTCAAATATACAGGGTGTCCCAATTTTGCGTTATAACAAAAGCAAACATTTTTTTAAATGGAACACCCTGTATATTTTTTCATTTTATAATTTGTATAGTATTTTATAACTTAAACCTTTTTTTGGTTTTTAATTTCGATATGGCATTTCCGAGTTATTGACGTTTTTCTGAAAAAAATGTAAAAAGCGGAGGTTCACAAAAAAAAATATTCTGATGTTGTATTTAAAATTTAAGAAATTTTCTTTTTCCTATGGTTGGTCATAAGTACTGTTTATGTACCAGTGTTAAAAATTTTCACTTTTGAGGAACCCTGCCTTTGTATCAGACACGCCATTTTCTAAAATTTCAAATTGTCGTAACTCTTTTTTTTTAAATGGAATCATATATTTTTTTAGATTTCATATTATTCTGCATCTAATTTCCTACAAAAAATATTAAGCATACCCTATACCTAAAAGTGATATTTGTCAAAATATAAAAAAAATTATATTTCAAACGGTCCTTGAATACGAATTTGTTTTTGAATAGATAGCCATGACTGAAAAAATGCATCTGTCAATTAAACAATTAGTTTGACATGTAAATGGGAGGTGTGAATTACAAAAAACAAAAGAAGAAAGCCTATCATCAACGAGGAACCAAAAAGACATTGGTGAAGGAACTGGCATAAGCGAGAGGTCAGTACAAAGCATTCTGAAGAAAAATCGATATCAAGCATATCATATTCAGCTACATAAAGAACTGAGTAATACTGATTTTCAATTTCGTTCCGAATTTTGTTTCTGGGGAAGACAGAAAATACAGGAGGATCTTTCGTTTTTCCAATATATTTTATTCACGGATGAGGCGTCATCCCATAACAACGGATCTGTCAATAGGTACAATTTACACTATTATTTAACTGATAATCCGCATGTTAGAGTGGAAGAACATTCTTCAAGAGTGAACTCCGCCTTTCAACTTGCTGACGAAATTATTTGTATGGTTTTGTTTACTTTCTTATGTATTTCGAATTATATTTGTAAAGCAAGTCTGATAAAGCACTAATAAATAAATAAATAAATAAATAAATAAATGTTATGAGACAAGTTGATCATCAGCATTGAATGTCTGGGGCGGAATTTTTGGAAACCATGTTGAGGGTCAACATTTCTTCGAGGGCCATCTCAGTAGGTCTATGTATTTGTACTTCTTGCAAATTGAATTACCTGGAACGTTAGCTAATTTACCCTAACTAACAAGAAACAGGGTGTGGTTTTAACAAGACGGAGCACCTGCCCAATTTTCACAAGACGTGAGGGCATTTCATTTTTCCCAACCAGTGGATTGGTAGGAATGGACCCACCAAATGACCTGCTGGATCTAAGGATCTAACAAAACCTGAAATTGTTTATAAGGAATCACCAATAGCACTGAATATCATATGCTTGATATCGATTTTTCTTCAGAATGCTTTGTACTGACCTCTCGCTCATGCCAGTTCCTTCACCAATGTCTTTTTGGTTCCTCGTTGATGATAGGCTTTCTTCTTTTGTTTTTTGTAATTCACACCTCCCATTTACATGTCAAACTAATTGTTTAATTGACAGATGCATTTTTTTCAGTCATGGCTATCTATTCAAAAACAAATTCGCATTCAAGGACCGTTTGAAATATAAATTCTTTTATATCTTGAAAATTATCACTTTTAGGTATAGGGTATGCTTAACATTTTTTGTAGAAAATTAGATGCAGAATAATATAAAATTTAAAAAAATATATGATTCCATTTAAAAAAAAAGAGTTACGACAATTTGAAATTTTAGAAAATGGCGTGTCTGATACAAAGGCAGGGTTCCTCAAAAGTGAAAATTTTTAACACTGGTACATAAACAGTACTTATGACCAACCATAGGAAAAAGAAAATTTCTTAAATTTTAAATACAACATCAAAATAATTTTTTTTGTGAACCTCCGCTTTTTACATTTTTTTCAGAAAAACGTCAATAACTCGGAAATGCCATATCGAAATTAAAAACCAAAAAAAGGTTTAAGTTATAAAATACTATCCAAATTATAAAGTGAAAAAATATACAGGGTGTTCCATTTAAAAAAATGTTTGCTTTTGTTATAACGCAAAATTGGGACACCCTGTATATTTGAAAATAATTTTACGGCATAGAGATTTTTAATTCAATAAATTTTTATATGAAACATTTTTTTCTATCTCTTACGAGAAAGGCGCTAGGAAAGCTTGACGCACTGTTGCAGGACCCTGTACTTCTAATAATTTTGTAGCATTTTTCTTAATCTTACTAGAATTATTCAATAATTTTTGAGAGAGAGAGAGAGAATAACATCTTAATCTTCAAGCATTCTTTTAATCTTATTAGAATTATTCAACAGTTTTTGAGAGATATAAAGAGAGAGAATAACATCTTTATTCAAATTTAAAATTCAAATTTACTCTATTTCTTTGAGGCTTTTCTATTTTTTTTTTATCTTATCGCAAATTTTTAATAAATTTATTTATAACATGCGAGACTTCACTTGAAGCTTCCAATCATAGAGAGAATAATATCTTTATTTTCAAGCATTTTTCTTAATTTTAATAGAATTATTCAATAATTTTTGCTTTGAAGGTTCTAAATTTTCAAGTAATTTTTATTCAAAACTGGAAGGGAATTTTCTTGAAAGATAAAATATAAATCAAGAAAATTCCCTTTCCGTTTACTTCAATTTTTTAAACGTTTGCTTTTTGGGATTCTAGAATTTTCTAAGTATTTCTCTTTTTTTCCCTTATTGAGATATATTCAAAAACTTTTTTTTTGAGTAATTTTCTTTCCCGTTTTTTTTTCTCCTGAACTCTCTCTTCCAAATTACTATAATATTCTTCGGAAGAACTAAACAATTTCAAGAACATACTTAAATATTCTAGAATTTTAATTAAATATTTTTTCTCATATTCCTAGATTTTTATCAGAAGAAAATCAATTTCACTTTTGTTTTTTCCGAATCTTCCTAAAGTTATTCTTCAAGCTTTGTAAAAAATGTTTGTAGTGATTTAGAATTTTTAATTTATTCATTTGCGTGTCAAGGTTATATGAAGGTCAATGTCATATGAAGGTCAAGGTCAAGCACATCCTCTGACCTTGAGAACTAGCCGATTCTAGGACCTCCTCACGACCCTCAAGGTCAAAGGAGGTTCTAGAATCGGCTAGTTCCGCCTACTGGCTTCCATACTTTTCCAACGTTTTTCTTAATCTCATCTTAATTCTCTAACAATTTTTGATTTATCTTCTGGGAATTTATCTAGCAATCGAAAATAGTTTTATTAAATTTTTTTAAAACAATATTAATTCTAGTTTTCAAGAAATTTCTTGTACTTTTTGAGATTTCTAGAAAAGAAAAGGGAAATACAATTTTTCTCTAGACTTCTAAAATATTCCACCATTATTTATTTTATTTTTCAGATATTTTTCCAACAATTTCTCTTCCAGGCCTAAACTTTCTCTTCTAGATTTTTAGAATTTCCTTCGACGGATATTGAATTTTCTAACCACTTTCCTTTCAATTATTTTTTGTAAGTTTACAAATGCTTTTGTGGAAATAAAAAAAACACTGTTAATTATAGTTTTATTTATTTTTTTTGTCGAATTTTTAAATTTATGAGTTTAAAGAAAATCCCTTTTCTTCCTAGAAAAATCACATACTTTAGGCAGAAAGACCTCTGTACGATAGCCTTTTAACAAATTAATGCAGTAACATTATTTATTATTACTGTAAAGTTGTAATAATTTGTAAATAAAAATGTATTATTATTATTATCTCACTATTTGAACTAGTTTTTACGAATTCGCGACAGAGATGTTTTGGGCCTGCGTGACGTTGCTCCGTCTTGCTAGAACCATGTTCTTTGGTTATAGTCAGGGATGTTTATAATTTATGCAGTAAAAGTTATCTAATCTCTACACATAACGCTCCGAATTGAAATAAAAGCTAATTTGTAGGACACCCTGTATAAGGGAAAAGTTAAATTTGTTAATTGTAATATAATTTGTAGTACACCGTGTATAAGGGACGTCTGAAATTTGTTAATTGTATTATATGACTACAAAAATAAAACCCTGTTTAATTTATGTAATTATTTTAAAGATTTTGAAAACTATTATTGATGGGCAAAAATTACTAGAATTATTGCGTCAAAATTAGAAAAACTCTTTATATTATAATTTATATTTCCAAATTATGTATTCTTAAGATAATTTAAAACAGGCACCTAAATAAATAAGATTACTTACCTGTATTGTCCGATGGTCCCTTATAAGCTTCTTAACGCAGTTGAAAATGAACGTGAAGCACATCCCAAACAAGATGAGGGAAAATATCACCATGATGATTATAATGTGGTTCTCGCTCAAAGGCATTGCCTTGTTGTTCTAGAACAGACACGACAATGCGCATATTAATATTCATTACCTGTGCCTTCATGCCAAGAAATGGCTCTCTAATTATTTTACGAGGGTAGCATAGTAAAACCCCCGCGAAAATCACCATCGCCTTCAGTATATCGCAACGGCTTCAAATGAAGCTTTTAGTGTGTGTGCATACAATTGTAGTTATTTGCAGAACGAATAAGGCAATTAGAGTTTTCGAGGGGTGTACCACACTCGTAAAATCGACGCATGGTTACCAACTACAAAACCACAACAAAAGTCTTGTTACACGAGTGTAACTTTTCCGTTAACCGCGTGTAAAATGTGGGCAGTGATTTGAAATTTTAATTAAGGAACGAATTGCGGGTAGTGCGGGCTGTAATCCCCTTTTGCTCGTTGTTAATTTTTAAAGTAATTAGATTTTTACGAATAATTAAAAGTGCTTCTAAAATCTGAGTGGGATTATCTTTTTAATAAGGATGGAAATATCAAATAACCGCTTTGCTTTTAAATAAAAATATAATTTTGATAACGATTAAAGTACGTTATTGTGTGTATATTTAATGTAAATAATTACTTTTACACTTTTAATTAATAAAGAAAATTAATTTTTAATAATTCTTTTGGTGAAATATTTTAAACTATTATTGATGAAGGTTTAAATTAAATTACTTATTAATTTAACTCTTCATTAATTTTTATATATACAAACATCTTTATTGCAGATAATTTTACATAGTAAAGCAACATTATAACGAAACAATTGAAAAAATAAGAAAATTTCTGATTGGCTATCAGCCGTATTAATTATTAATTTACGTTGCTTTTAGGAACATTTAAATAAAACACCTTCTTTGTTGAGATCCAGTACATTTTTTAACTAACTTATTATTTAATGTTTATAAATCTAAACTCAACACAATTTAAAAGAAAATATAGTGTGATATTAAGAAAGAACGTGCTTTGAATCAATATTATTTTTTTATAATATATTATTACGTAATTTTGTAATATTTCCTAGTGACAAAAATACATGGGTATATTTATATTTACTAATACGTAAGCGATTGACAACAAATATTTCTAATTCGGAGGATTAGCCTTCCGATACTAAGGGTTATGTGTTAACTTCAATAAAATAAAGCCACTATAAATACTCTTAATTGCGAGAGGGAAAAAATACCTATTATAAAATTATATCTCTCATCCTATAATCGTATCATGTAGGATCTAACTAAAAAAGCAAATGATATAAACTACTCCAAACAAATCAAATCATCACCCAATAATATGGCTTACCATGACCCCAACCTATAAAAATATAAATAATATTAAACAAAATAATTGAGTTAAAACGAACTTTTTATAATATGTTAGTCAGTGTGATTATTTATAATGGTTGTGTGAGGAATTAACAAAAGTACATTTTGCCGACCTTTATACCACTAATACACTTGAAATTCACATTTTGTTGCAAATATTCAATGGTTTTAAATTAGTTTGTTATGCAATAATTCTGTAGATACAATAGTTATAATAATTTGACTTTTGTTTATCTTAGCAAGACATTTAACTGTGTCCCTCATAAGATTCTTCTGCAAAAGCTATACTATTATAACTTTCACCCGAATAACTGTCGGATTTTATCCTCATATTTGTTATATCGGCATCAAAAAGTCAAGGTCGATAATAAACTTTCAGACCGTATAGAAGTAAATAGTGGGGTACCTCTTCTTGATATTTATCAATGACTTAACGTGCCAAATAGACCTATGGTCTGTATATTTATATGCAGATGATACTAGTTTTTAGTCTTCTTTAAATATTAATACATCCCTAGCTAACAATGAAAAGTCCTTAGAAAAAAAATGTTTGAATGTCATTACATAATACCAAAACTACTAATTTAATATTTTCTTTACCAACAACCATTCCATGCAACGTAGTAAAATTTTTGGGTATAGACCTCGACTCAAAATTAAAATGGGCATCGGTGTGTATCTGTGTGTCTGTCAGTGGGCACTGGATCTCAAAAATTAATATCATTTTGAGATGAAACTTTAGGCTGAAGGTTTTATCGTTAAAAACTGGACCTAAAAAGCTTTTGATGAACATTCATAAACATGAAAATTATATCACAAGTCATTGTAAAGAATTGAAAATTGAGCAAATTATTATAGGCTTTTTGCGCAAACCTCATATTTTTCTAGAAAAATATAGGAAATGTACTATGGTGACTACATCACCATTTTCTGAGTTTAAATTTATATTTTACATCATATCTGTTATTACATCAAGAAATTTTGAGTGACATTAAGATCAGTTTAAACAATACCCGCTTTTTCGCAAGTTATTTCTTCTGGAATTTCAACTCATTATAGGATATTTTTTGAAGTATAAAAATATACTCATGTTTCGCTATCCTCCTACTAAAACAACTGGCTAGCTTGCGTTTCAATATCTGAGAGCCAATGTTGCGAATTTGCAATTTTATTAATATCTGTATCAGAAATATTTATTTATTATTCAGCAAAAATTTTTGTTTGACCTTTATTTTATTTTGCTTACTTTACAAGTTCTATTAAAAAAATACATAAAAATATGTACACAAATTCACTAACTCAAAAATTTTAAACATAGAACTTGAAGGCGGAGTTCACGTGTCCTCGTGTTCTTCCACTCGACCAATTATAGTTATTGGTAACTGGTGATGATAATCATCAAATTATTCTGGCTACTGAGGCAATATTTTGGCCATTTCTGGCATTTTAGGTCCAATTTCTGTAAACCTTTTTTCATATGTTATGTCAATTTGACCTAAACTGGACTTCTTGATGGCCTGACCTTCTAGGAGGCTGGATTACTCGATGGCTTCTTGATATGGCGATCCTGGCGTTGAAATAAAATACTGCCGATATTTGAGTCCAAGGGTCAAAGTTTGAATTGTTCAAATGGAATGGAAATTTTAAAGGATATAACATATATTCCTCAGGATGTTTGAAATTAAGTTTTTCGCAATTAATTGGTTGAATATTCTTTGATGCCAGATGACTGATATTTTACAATGTGTACTTGGATATAGTCGATAAACATGCAATTTTTACCTACTCTTAATTTTGAACAATTTGGATTTGCTGCTTCACAAATAATCTTCCTTTTGTCCATCATTTGTGTTGATGGTGATGGTGGCCACTCTGGTAATATTTTAGCCATTTCTGTGGTATTTAAGTCTAAATTTGGAGACTTTTTAAAATTAAAATATGCTATGTAAATGTGAGTTGTCCTGAGGAGACTTTCAACGTTTTCTTCGCGGGAGTTTGTACCAGGTATTTTTGACGACCAAGGTTTTATTTAAAATTATACTTCTCATTGTGGCACCCTTCTGTGAGTGGTAAAAAGATATAGACAACACACTGAACGAAATGTAAAGATTAAACCTACAGATATTGAGAATTTGTAAAATAAGTTAACAGAAAGTACGATTTTGAAAACGGATCATTCAATTACTCTGGAAGTGACAAGAAACATAAATATGGAGTTTTTGAAGGTACTACTTATGACTTTCTTATTTGCATTATTAACACATTTGATCATACTTTGAATCACATAACATTTCAATTCAATACATCTGGAAGATCCTACATTCTCTAACTTATTTCTGTGAAGCTGATTCAATATCAGCAGGATAGAGCAGCCTCGTCTTACATCTGGTTCGGGTCTCATTCCTACTATCCTTGCCAAAGCGTATCACGCATTCACTGCATATTTTCAATTTAATTATTTTTACTAAGACTTTCCTAGTATATTGAAAACACCTCAAAATTTTTAATATTGGTGACCGTAAACAAATCTGGAACGTTTCTTTAATAAGTAATTTTTCAAAACTTTTTATTAATGTCATTTAAGGTAATAGCTTCTCACCTTACAAATCAACTCATAGCGAATCAACATGGCTTGATAGATACATTTGCTGAGGCTTTTGATCACAGAGTTCAATTCGATGTTATATACACAGATTTTTGCAAGGCTTTCGATCATGATATTTTACTGCGAGTTCTAATTTAATAGAATTATTTAAATCCTATAAGTAACTGGCTTTAAAAATAGCGACTTTACTTTAATCACCGATGTTCCCCAAGGATCTGTTCTGGGACCACTGCTTTTCAATATTTTCATAAATTATGTGCTAAAACATCTTAAATCACAAAACTCAAGGACAATTTGGCAGGAAAGAAATTTGAAAATGAACTGAAAGAAGCTGTGATTACATATTTCATCAAGCAGTGACTCATACTTTATTTTTATATATGGGTAAATTTTGTGTTTATGAAAGTACAAATATTTCATAAGTCGTTTCTGACAGTTTTGTTAAGTGACTGTACGTATTTATTAAATCCGGGAGACCACACCGACGCACAATAAGGCAGTTTAGATATTATGAAAGATTCGTACAATTTTATGATAGTATTGTTTGCAATATTTATACTCTTAAGCAGATAATTGTTAATAACAGGATTAGTTTTCCGGTAAAAAGACATTGTGTAACATTTAAAGACATTGCTGCTTAAAACGTTAATAGTACACCAATTATCTAATGTTATCAGGGCTCTGTTAAGTTCTTCGCAATCGCTAATGTTATTTATTACTCTGAAGAGTTTAATATCTTCACATTCTATTATCAACGGAGTTAAGTAACACGATCGTGAACTTTATACCTTTAGCCCTTTGAAGCACATGATTTCGATAATTGAAAAAGATCTATTTGCAAAATTGTCCACCTTTTTGTTATCAAAATGGGACAATTTTCATACCACTTGAGACGCGTCAAATGTCATATAATACAATTGTTAATTATATGACATTTGACGCGTCTGAAGTGGTATGAAAATTGTCCCACCATGCATCTTTTGATAACAAAAAGGTGGGACAATTTTGCAACCACCTAACCCCTAAGGGTTAACAGAAATCATTATGCTACTTCGATTACGAGGCAGCCCATTTATAAATATCATACAAGTATATGCTCCTACATCAGGTAAAATTGATTAATTGCTTGAGATGGAACTTATCTATGAGAACATTAAGTCAAGCGAGAAGGAAGACCTGAACATCATAATGGGAGACTTCAATGCCAAAATTGGAAATGAAAAATTCCAGGATGTTTTTGGCGAATTCGAACTATGCCAACGAAACGAGCGAGGAGAGGTGACTTTGTTGTCACGAATCCCTGGTACAAATTCCTGCGATGAAGACCCTACATGTGGAAGTCTCCCCGAGGACAACTCAGAAATAGAATAAGAAACTAGATCGACTTCATTCTAGTTGGCAAAAGATTTCGTAACAGTTCGGACGTCCGTACATATTCAGGTGCAGACATAGAAAGCGATCATAATCTTGTAGACTAAAATTAGAACTAACAAAGAAGAAAATACGCCAATATGCAGTTGCTAAGAGATCAATCCACAAAATTGCTAATCCAAAGCAAACAAATCTAAACAATGGTCTGAAAAAATAAAACAAGAAACGTCAACGAATGATGAAACTATAGAAGCAATCTGAACATCAATAAATAAAGTAGTTAATACATCGACTAAGAAATATTTACAAGCAAAGGGAACGACGAAAAAACCAGGATGGATGACTAAAAACATCCTGGAACTTTTGGAAAGAAGAAGGCTAGAAAAACAGAAACCACAGGAAGGTTATAGGTGCATGCATATGATAATTCGGAGAAAACTAAAATGATCGATGCGAGAACATTTTGTCAAAATCGAGAGCTTACAGCAGAAAAACACGACAAAAAATTAAAGAAATACCGGTACTTAGAGAACATCTCAAAAAATAGTTATACAAAACCAACAGGAACATTTCATGCTTCAACCAGAAGAGAGTCAACAAGTATGGGAAAGCTATGTTCAATAATTATTTTACGAAAATAGATCAGATTTAGAACAGCGGAGTCGAGCAACCAAAAATCAACTTCTAAGCATTCTAAAAACATTGATAAACGAGTATATAATTTAACATATGATAGATTTTAGGCAATAGCGGTTAATTTATTAACTGGTTATGGTGCACAATATCTTATCAGTTCGTACTTCCCAAATTGATAATGTAAATATATTAAATGCAAACATATCAGATTATTACAGAAAAAAAAGTAAAATTCAATAATATTGAGATTAATGATGAACAAAAATTGAGCTTTAAATATATTATAAATGAAACTAATTTTTTAGAGTTTCTGAAAAACCCAAAAACAAAGTTGCCATTCAATCTATGAAAAATCGAATACTAACGAAAAATTGAACATTTTAATGACACTAGTTTCCCTTATAAACCGTTAAAAAGGATAAACCTAAAACAAGTTACACTCATTAAAAAAAAAAAAAAAAACAGTGAATTTATAGAAAGGAAAAATCAGTTAGATGCCTTGAATGTATTTAAAAATTGTAATGCTTCTTTTAGCGAGCCTTATAAAATGGTTAAAAGAGAGTATAATAATTGTCTACGCAGTGCGTAAAAAGAATTCTATCAAAGTAAAATTGAAAATATTTCAAATATCACAAAAACAACTTGGAACATAATTCATCAAAATAGGATAAACCCAAACCTATGTTCACTCCGGGGATAAACGGAAGAAAAATGGCATACAAATTTAATTCAAATTTCACAGAAGCTTCAAAAACGGTCTTAAAAAATATACCAAATATTTAATACAACGATAAGATAACTACTCACAAACCAACTAATATAACAGAAATTTATAAAATTAACTTTCTTAAAAGATAATGCAACCGTGGGCATTGATAATGTCTCACTAAAAGTAATTAAGTAATGTATTGTTAACATTATTCATATTTTCCCAGATAAACTCAAAGTCTCCCGAATACAATCCATATTTAAAAGTGGTGACTCCACAGACTGCAAAAACTACAGGCCGATCTCCATTCTTACACATTTTTCAAAGATTTTTGAGAAAGTCATAGAAAACCGAGCTTCTTTTTTCAAAAATCACTTATGAAATAAGTGATTTTTCACACAACAAATAAATCAACAACTAGTGCCACGGTAGAAATGATGGACTACGTATCAGAGGCTTTGAAGACCGATTTCTCTACGGATGTTCCTGGATCTGTCGAAGGCATTTGATTGCGTGGACCATTCCATTCTGCTACATAAATTGGACAAATATGGAGTATTTGTAACAAATTAGTACAGTTATACCTCACTAATTGAAAACAAAAAGTACTTTTAGATATAAATAACGTTCGAACAGAATCAGAATTGTTAAACGTAAAATTGTAAAAAATGTGACGAGTTCAGACATAAATTATACTTTAAAAATATTTCTGGGTAATTTATAAAATGCGAGTAAATAACATTCGCTTCGCCGATGACACATACTAATAGCGACCAATAAGGAGGACCTCCAGAAACTACTAAATAAAGTGAAAAGTGAAGCTACATCTATGAGCATTAAAATTTAACGTGGAAGACAAAATATAATAGTAATAACAAAAAACCAACTTCCTCCAACAAACTTAATATTGGAACAGGCTAGAATCCAGTAAGTCGCAAAGTTGAAATATTTAGATTGTTGGCTCAACGAGACCATTGATTCTGACAAAGAACTAAGAAATAGAATCGGGATTGGGAGAGAGAGCTTTTTGAAAATGAAAAAAAAAACTGTTAACCAATAAAGGCCTACTTTTTACTATGAGATACCGAATGGCGAAATGCTACATATAACCCTTGCTGATATATGGTTTGGAAGTTTTGAAGCTAAAAACATCCACTATGAACAAGATTAATTATTCGTAATGTAGATACTGCATCGTATATAAAAAATATCATGGACTGAACACGTATCGAATAGAGAAGTCCTTCGACGAATATGCTTTGAGCGGGAACTTCTGCTCAAAATCAACAAGAGAAAACTAGCTTAACTTGGTTATGTAATGAAGGCAAGAACGCTACGAAATACTACTTATAATCCAGGGGAAGATAGAATGAAGGAGAAACGTTGGAAGGAAAATTATGTGGAGGAACATTAGGAAGTCGACAGGGATGGGGTTTGAAGATCTGACGAGAGCAACAACATCATAAGCTGAAATAGTTGCAAATCTCCGCCAGGAGTGGCACCTACAATAGAAGATCTTATTTTAGTATAATATGTATTGGAATAGCTATTATCAATTGAAGACTTCTGATTGGAATTGATGGTAATATGTTTGCTAGCCCTCGATGTGCATCCTTTAAAACGACAATCTCTGGTGTTGCAAAATCAGTTGTGCAAGTTTTAGGGATCTGCAATTTTACTTGTTTAAAATGTTTCCACTTGAAAATGGTTAATTTTGGAAACAGCCTCTGCCCTATCTTGCGTTTTTTCTTGGTTTCCTTTTTTGTCTTTTGAATACGATGACTCTTGTCTTTTAAATATGATGATGACTTCGCCTTTTCTAAATTCTTCTCGGAACCAGTGGTGATGGATAAGAGTCTTTTAGCCTTACTGGTTGAAGATCTCCATAGTTATATGATACTGTTACTTGACGAATCTCTATTGTGCACTTAATTAATAAAACACAGATGTTTAAAAAGTTTTGCTTTATTGTGTAGAGACACTGCCACAGTTGTTTCACCACACCGTTGCTTTATCATGCAGATGAGTAATTGAAGTTCTGCTTTATTTATAATCAGCCTTCTTGGCTTCACCTCGGCCACCATTTTTTGCTGTACATTTAGTTGATTTATTCGCTTTCTTGATGATCTTGTAGCTGTGTAGTTTAAGTTATGTAAGGTTGAATTCACTTGGGTTAGCTAAGAGCAAGTAATAATTTAAAAGGCACGGACGAAATTATTTGGAAATTAGTGAGTCTGCAGACTACAAAAACATATGCACCTAGTAAAACCAAATTATTAAAATTATATCAGATATTAAGTGATGTGTCTGATATGTGGAACTTGTAGATTTTATACCTCTAATTAAAACAATAATTGCTGATTTCTAGTAAGAAATATTATTGAATAATGCTTGCTCGCGATTGGAGGGAACTTAATCTACGATAATGCCTTCCAAACATGAGTTTAATTGGAAATATCTCGTCTACTTACCCTAAAACCATGTCCTAATACTTTCTAATAATTTTCTTTTTACAAAACTTTAATAATATTAGGTAGAAACAAATAATTACCCTAAAAACAAGGAAACTAGTTGAATTCTAAATGAACTGATGCTCGAATATATAAGGTAGAAGTATACCTGGTGACCTCCGGTTGTATTTAATCTTGCTGCGGTATGGGAGTACTGCTGCAGTCGACCTTTATTTCTGCCCTACTCATAGGAACTGCGGGGAACCGTAATAAAAAATAATTCAGAGGAGTCAACCTCTTTAAAAAATGACGCAGCGCTTGGGAAAGCGCAAAGTTCCCGAATTTTGAATGAAAGAATGGCGGCACCTTTACTACGTTTATTTTTATTGTTCACGGCCTTAATTTTGTTAAAGTGAGTCCATGGAGCAGTATATAGGAAATGTTGGATCAATTAAAAAAATAAGGAAGGGCTTATAATTAAAGTATCAACCCACAAACAGTCAGTTAAATTGTTAAAACTGGCGAAATTCTTGGAGTAAGTTAATGTAACCGTGCACAAGTCCCTTAACCACTCTAAAGGTATAATTTATTGCAGAGATCTTGTGAACTGCATAGATGAAGAAATTTAAAAAAAGATCAAGATTAAGATCAAAATGTATTTGAAATACGCATAATAAAATCGAAACGCGAGAGTCAACTTATCAATATCCCATCTGTGGTGTTAACTTTTAATTCTGCATCGCTGCTCAGAAAGGTAAATGTGCTTTTTAATCACCACGAAGTTCCCCAGTACATTCCTAATATGATGCGATCTTACAGATGTCAGATGATTGGACATACATCTTTAAGGTGTGAAAGTCCAGCGATTTACAGCTGCGGTAAATTTATCCACGAAGGAACAGACCCTTTACCTGAGTAAACCCTCCCGCTATATTGCTGGAAAAGGCTATACAAGGACTTTAGTTGAGAAACTATAAAGAAGACTTTAGGGAAACTGATAGGATATAGAAATGGAATTATAGAAATCAATAAAACGGGTTTTAATGCAAAGCAGGTGAAGCTTCATGATCTGAAGCTACCACACTCTTTTCCTAGGTGAAGAAGAGTAACAACTTCCAAGCTACCATAACTGTGGACGCGTGAGTAATTTTCAAGACTCCTTTGGAGAATACGGGCAACAATCACAAGTTGGATGGCCCATAGGTAAAGGTTTATTTACCAAAATGTATATCAGGAACAGTTCCAAACAAAAAAAAATCTTCCATAATAGGGTGCGAAATTCCTTTTTAATAGATCCTTCAAAATTTAACATTCTATTATATACTTCACAAGTTCTATTAAAAAAATATACATCGAAGTACATAACTTGAAATTTTGACGCAGTTCACGACTTCTCATCTTCTTCTACTCGACACATTATATTTGTCAGCTGGTAATGACATTCACCAAGCAATATTTTGGCCATTTCTGGAGTATTTAGGCCCGATTTTTGTAGACCTTATTTAATGCGGTATGTCAATATGACATTTATTTAATAATTCAAGAGATCAAACATTATTTTTTCTTCTTTCATAATAAAGCAGCGACTTATCCAATTATTTAATAACTTTTATTTTTATTAATTGTTTATCAAATATTAATGGGCAGTACATGCTGTCATTACTAAAACTGTTCAATGAAGCAATATAGCAGTTCAATTTTTATTTATGTGCAATATAATTTTAATCAATAGTGTGGAATCGAGGTTTCGATGATTTCATTAACGTGATATCTCTGCAGAATTCGGTGAGTTTATTGACGCCCGGTATGGTTGAATAGACGATAATTAAAATTAATTGAGAGGATTGGGGTGTACAGCATATCTATAATATCCCATAGGGTCAAGCAATCTAATTTGTTGATAATATAATAAGAAGGAATGCATTGAATTTACAGGCTAACATTTAAATTGCGTCATGCTGAAACTTTACAAAGGATGAATGCTTTTGAAGGTGATGTTAGACGACTGTACGTAAAATAGTTTAGTTATGTTGTGAATGAAGTAATTAATGAGTATTATTTACATCTGATACCGAATTAACTAAAAGCAAACCGCATGCCTCAATTATTAAATAGATGAAAGCATATTTGAGGAAGGAACTTAATCAAATGACAAATAAAACTTACTTTGTTATTGTCACAGCATATTTTATTAGTTTAGCTTTATAAGCAAATATAAACTATTTAACACATTCAATTGCGCAGCTGTGGTTAATACTAATGGATACCCATTAGTATTAACCACAACTATTAAACTAGTACTGTACCCAATTGTAATTAATACAGAAATGCAATTGCAAAATTTAATGAAGGATATGCAGCGCATTTAATATGCTGGAAGTGTGTGCATGCAAGTTGTTTTAAGTATATGCTATAGTGTAGACAGCTAACATAAGTAATACATCTGCGGCTGGAGATAGAGATTTTGCGTTTCAAAGTGTACTCGGCGAGAGAGGAATTTCACAAAGATGGCATTAATAGTGTCTGGATTCTAACGAGATGCGCTTTGAAGTATAATAGAGACAATGACCTCAACTGCGAAGCAGCCTTCAAGGATATATTATATAGTTATTGTCTTTGATGCTGTAAAAGGTACGTACATATTTTGCGAGCATTAATTAGTATTTTAGTTCCTTAAGTAAGTCTGCCTTGTGTTAGGTAAGTTTACAAACATCTTAATTAAGGACAGGATTGTAAAATTTAAGCGGTCTTATTACATATTTCGTTAATTATAAATTTTCTTAAAATTAACTATAATGCATGTTTATGTACTATAGAAAATACAATTATTTACGATATAACTGGCATAAAGATATTATAGTAAAAAACTCTAAGAGTATAAATAATATCTCAAGAACTATATAATTTTTATATGATATTATTTTCCTTTGTAGTAGATTTTTTCTATCAGTTTTGGTTTTCTTGTTGGGTAAAAGCTGGTTAGTTTAACTACTTCTATTTTCTAATCATTTGAACGTCACGTGGAATTTTTGAGGTAACTGACAAAATCCTTTATCCTACAGAAATTGCGGTAGTTTCTTCTACAATCTCTAATAATTTGATAATCGAATTCATTGAGAAACTGAGAAAATTTCTGAAGAGATCATGAATCGCCTGTTCTGCAAACTGCTTTTCCTCAACATTTTGCATCAAATTGAATGTAATGACAATCGCTCAGTTCGTTCCTAGTCTTGAACATTGTTGCTCTAATCAACTTTCTCAGCATTTCATCACTCATTACGTTGATGAGTGTTAATCTAAATAGTAACTCTTTCAGTTGTTTCATTTTAATGTTGTAATATTAAAATGAAACAACCAGGAGATTTACTACTTCGATTTAATCATGCTGTCATCTGTGATTGACAATAAAATTGCGCTGTATACATATAATAAACAAGAAAGGTTATGAATATTCGGCGTTCCGGGTAGTGAGATTTAATAATGGCTATTATAAAGTGTTCAATTTTCTTGACAGGTGCGAATGGCGTTGCGATTTCCTTTAGCTCCGGGACGAAGCCGTGCATGTCAGAATATCGATTCGGGATGATACAGGGTCCTGGATATTTATTTGCCCGTGTCTTGTAATAAATTATGCCACCTACGAAGGATGCGATACATCATTTAAATATTTCTTTTCGGATTTTCCCTATTTACTCGACGTATAATAATATTTTATTGCTGAATATCAACCTCTGATATTTTATTTAATTTCGATTACAAACTATAGATTTAACAATATTACACAAAAAATCAGTATAAATATGTACGTAATAACGGTCGCAACCATTCTCTTCGTATTAATGGATTATGACATAATTACTACTGCAAAAAATTGATGGTATCAGTGCGGCAAAATGTACGATAAATAATTTCCAGTTGGTTATGGTGTATCTGTGTTGAGATAATGAAAGCACTTACGGCACACTCATCCTCGTCCCAGCGGAAGCGGCAATTGTAACGACCGTTACATCTGAGATCAACGGAGATGCAGGTGGCGTCTTCGCAGTTGAATTCGTCACTGGCGCACTCGGAGTCTGTGGATAATGAAACAGGATGCATTTCAATGTTGCGTTGGTTATAACCGGGAAGAGTAAAGGTGGGCGAGGTGGTTGGTACTGTTGGTAGTGCGGCTGAATTATAGTCTGGATAAGCGCGTTCGCCCACTTTTGCCCCCTTGGCCCTTTCTACGGGCATCGCGGCTCCACTAAAGCGAGCATTGGGATAGATAACGAGCGAGGAGTTGCCTGCACGGTAGCATTTAACTCTTGAATTGCCGCAATGTTCGTGATCAACGCGATTAAGTTCTTTGTATGACATTGTTTGCTACCGACCTGATTAAATCGAATTGTAAATTACCCCAAAATTATTGCATTTGTACTAGAACGTTGAATTTACTGTGAAATATTTGTCGACTTAATACCTAATTAAATGATTAATAAATTTTCTACGATAATCGACCAATCGATATTAAGAGTCTAGGAAAGAATTGGAATTTTTCCAAATATTACAATCATTAATTATTCAAGGAAAGCGCTTGTTTTCGCAAAGAATTTAATTGGCAAAAATGTTTACTGCTCCAGAAAAATGTTTCGTATCAATATTGATTTAAACTAGTTTTCACCTCATTTTATGTGAGAATTCTTAATTGCTTCTAGAATTCTATTATAATTTTATTTTGCTTCGTTCTTTTTTAATGTAAAATTTCATATTTTTGGGTTATTGTATAGGGCACATATTAGGTGTAATTTATCTAGGCTTGCTTATAAAGCCTGAAGGGTCAAAGTCCAAGGTCAAGTTTCCTTTGGATTCTGATTAATAGATTATTTACCTTCAATGACTTAAAAGTACGTACAAGGGGTCAATATCCTCATTTTGCTAATTCTATGGACACAACCTCAACTTTTTTGTTTTCTCAAAAAAAAAACCTCCCAATTATTAAGAGTAAATTGCCTCCTTTTGAGGAATAATTACGAAGTCACCACATTTCCTCCTCATGTAACCAATGAAGGGGATGAAGGGGTATGATAATTATTCAGAGGTACCTCCTCCCAATCATGTTTTTACTCATTTAATAATGGGAAGGGATTTACTTAAAACAGTGGAAGAAGTTCTAGAATTGGCTTTATCCGCTCCAATTGCGACATGTTTTACAAACGCAACGAGGAGACACCATTACTGAAGAAATTGGTGACGGGGGATGAAGAATGGATAATTTATAAAAACGTTCAACGTAAAAGGTCTTGTAGAAAGCCTGATGAACCACCCTTAGTCACCCCAAAAGCCGGTCTTCATCCGAAGAAGATAATGATCTGTGTTTAGTGGGATTGGAAAGGAATCCTTAATTATGAGCTTTTACCAAATCATAAAATAATAAATTCGAAAAAGTATTGCCCTCAATTAGAGAAATTGAAGACAGTAATCGAACAAAAAATCCAAAAATAGCGAATCGGAAGAGCGACGACTTTCATCAGGACAATGCCTCACGTGTTTTAGACAACTCGAGAAAAATGGTTAGAGTTTGGTTGAGATATTTTAACCCATCCATCGTATTTGCCAGATCTCGCGCCATCGGATTTCCACCGTTTCCAATCATTAAAATTTCCCCTAATGGGAAACATTTCAACCCTTTGGTTGAGATAAAAACTTTTTTTTGTGCCCAAAATTCTCAAGTTACATGAAAGATGGAGAAAGGTTGTGGAACAGAATTGTACCTATATAATTTAATAAATGTATAGCAAATGGGCTGTGTTTCAATTGGCTCGAACTTTCCGGACAACTTATAAAATAGCAAAATTAGAAAATAAAATAAAGGAAGTAAAAGAATGAATAGATAGCAGACCCTTATAGAAGACAAACAATAGATATTAAAAAAATAGTGGTGTTGTATTTATAACCACTATTAGGCTCTGAAGAATTTTTCTCTTTTGAGGACTAGATTATGGACTACTTAACCCATAGTCTTGTAATGATGAGTAATTCATGAGTTTAAGCTGAAACCTGCATTAGTATTCTTATCTTACTTACTAATATCAACCGTCACATAATATAATTTATAACAAAGTTTTCATTTTGGACACGAATAAGTCATATGTGGCAAGTAAGTTGGTGGAAAATCATCAAAGTAACTTTTACCGACAGCAGATTTATCCAAGCAGCAAGTGAACGTTAACTTGAGCTTTTCCACGTGAAGCCGAAATTTTTGTAATATTTTATTAATTTTCGAAACGCTTATATTCACACATTGGATAAATAAATATCAATAAAAGTACTTTTAAGCTGAATCCCACTCATATCGCAGCATTGGAAAATAATATTTTAACTTCTGGTTATTCTTCAGTCCAGATGATCAACAGAAGAGTTTTGGTGTTGTTAACTTTTTGATCATTTTCTGTGGAAGTATTCTTTCAGCACTCGTAAAGAGCGTCATGGATTTTTAAAAGTTGGATTCTGCTATACGTATTTACTAAAGAGTAGATAATTATAACTGGGTGGTGCTAATTTTATTTTCTTTTCTTTAATATAAAACAGATTTTGTATGATTAACTCTTGTTTTGAAGACGGCAGCAATTCCACCTGCCATTTTTTTTAAATCTTAAGCTATGAAATGTACCAGAAAATAATCGAAACATGCTTGGCATAGATGTTGATGTGTGCATTTACCGAGATATTTCATATATATACAGGGTGGGGCATTTATCTTGGCAAAGGGGAATATTTCCGAAACAGAGAGAAATATGAAAAAAGAACTAAGTAACAAAACCATGCATAGTGACATTAAATTTGCTGCCTCATATCAAAAAACATTTACTTGAAACAAATGTTTTTTGATATGAGGCAGAAAATTTAATGTCAACATGCACGGTTTTGCAACTTAGTTCTTTCAAGGTCGTTTGAAATGGAAGAACATCACTTTAAACATTTATTACAATAATAAGAATAAGTTGAATAAAGAATTATGTGTTGCTATTTTAAGATTGTGTTTTGTATAATTTTAGTTTTATGCCATCATAAAAAAAAATAAAAAAATATATGTTTTCTTTTAAAAAACTAAAGTTGACCTTCAAATGACCTTGAATGAACTAAGTTTTAAAATCATACTTGGTGACATAAATTTTGCCCCCCCCCATATTAAAAAACATTTATTTGAAACATTTTTTCATATTTTGCCCCGTTCCGAAAAGATTCCACTTTGTCAAGATTTATAAGATTTATTTATTTATTTATTTATCTGTTTTAATTCAGTGCTAACAAAAAACCTAATACATACAAAAATAATATAAATAATATCACAATAATTTAGACTGCACAAGAATTGGGTATAGTTCATCTTAGATAATCTTCCATTCGTACTCTGAAGGAATAAATTCTTCTGCCAAATAAAGATAAATGCTACACCCTGTATACTTAAGAATTCCATATATGAATTCTTCAAAATCTTTCTCGGTGTTCAGTAAAGAATAAAAATTCATCATTAGGAGTTAAGAAGAGACGATTTATATCATCATTCTATAATGACGTCGACGATATTTTCGTTGATTGAATAAGAATTCTAAATATTAATTTTATCTTCATCTCGTAATTTTCGTAACATTGTATCACTTTCAGATTTTATCTTAAAATACACTTGTTCATATTAAAAGCAAAAGAAAAAGATTATGGCAACGGTTGTAGTTCCTTTTTGAGACTACCTTCGACAAATAGTGATTGTTGATTCTATATATATATTGTATCATATGATTTGATTAGAGTTATTAAGCTGTTATTAATTTTATTTGTTTAGATTATCTTTCAAAAGTGTTTTAAATCAAAATTTTCTTCGGTTTGATTTTAGTTTCAAGAGATGTGATAAACCTAGTTTCAGAGAGAGTCGAACTCGCATTGATGCAGGTTGACAGCCTGCCCAGGCTAGTGAAGGCTTCATCCTGGCTGCCCAATGCGTAGGACACAGCCTTGACTAGTCTAGGCGTCCAGAACTCAGAGGTCCAAGTAACCAAGTGATGTGTGAAGAAAGACGGCATCCTAATCGTTTTTGGGATACCACTGGAAGAAATAGAACTGCTGAAGGATAAGCACCTACAAGGCAAATGCCAGTGATGTCATGGTCTTGGGAAAAACAGAAGTGGAATCAGCCAGAAGAGGAGATCACCACGAAAATTGTTGAGGAACCTTCCATGGAGACTACAGTAGTCACCCAGAATGGCTCCCAATAAGCAGAACCCCAGCTCCGAGGCTAGACCAAGACAGACCAGGAAATACACAAGGTAAATCTCTTTACTCGCAAGTAAGTACTAACTATACAAACATGACATTCTATTAATCTTCACAGGCAAATTCAATACGATAAAAATAAATCTCAGACACTGAAGGATGGCTTTGGCGCACTTGTGCCAACATATACACGACCATGAGGATAACATACCCTGGCTAACAAGTAAAAGGGTTGCTGGTATGGGTACTCTAAATGGAAAAGTAAATTACTTCATAATTAGAAAAAACACGAAAATATTTCGTAAAATCAACAACAAATGAGTCTTATTAAGACTACAAAAACAAACCACTTTTGAAACACCTACTTCTCTAGCTAATACTTCGACAGACATTGAATCATACAAAAGTAATTTGCGTGTTACAAAATAGCAAGACTATCCAAGCAACACTAAAACTCGCGACCACAGAAACAAATATCAAGTTAAAAAGAAATATAAAATCACTCGTTAAAACTCAGTGATCAGATATACAATTAAGGGTTGTTTATAGAAAGGCATTTGGTTAGTTTCGCCCTTAATATTAAAAATGTTTCACCACGTGATAAACGAGAATCAATTTCAACAGATTGATTTTCTAGTAAAATTTGATGTCGTCCGCATTCAGTAATACTTCAAATGAAATGGTGCTACATACATTATTAATGAATAGAAGAAATATCAGTAATTCTAGGATGGATCCTTGCGGTACCACAGCAATTGCTTCATACGGAAAATATTGGGCACAAGTAAGAGTCAATGACGTAAATTATACAACCTCCGATAATAAAGTTCGGTGAATAAAGTCAAAACAGCCGATATGGCAACAGTGGCGAAACAAAACATATCACATGCGTAGTGGCAAGTCTTGACAATCTGCTCCTACCTTTGTTTAGTTGATCGTCGTTTGTGCGGCGTGTAAAATTTGTTTTACAAAGTGCTATTTTAGTGCGTTGGTTCATAACTGAGAACACTCAGGAAAATGAACGAACAAAAGATCAATCAATCAATCAAGTTTTGTAAAAATGTATTAAAGTCCTTTACGTTATAAAAAATTATTGTAATAATTATTAAAGTTTTGTTTTAAGCTTATGGCAAGACCCCCAAAGAAACTTATGGGATGCTGGTATGCGTTTCTGAAGAGCAAGCAGTGTCATTGAAGTGTGTGTATGAGTGGTTCACCCATTTTCGAGAAGGCTGATAAAATGTTCGATAATTTGGAGATTTCTTGTAAGAAATTCTCTACAATATCATCTTGTTTTTGTTTTTTAATAATTTTCTTTTAATATCTTTATACGTAGTCTTTAAAATTGAAGATTTGCCAATAGCATGTTTATTCTTAACATCTACTAAAGAGTCATCATTATCTTTATAACCTAGTAATTTCAACTACTTTCTTTGCAAACAATTTTTTGAATTATTAATAGTTTTATTACTTTCCTTTTTTATTTCATCTCTATTCCAAACATGACCTTAATTATGTTAAAAAAATTCTTCGACCTCTGTTCTTCACAAGTGCTTAACATTGCCCCTTTTTGATTGATTTTCAATTTGCTTTCCTTTACAGGTTCATCGATTTTAATGGTGATCTTATCTACAATTTTGCTCTCTTTCATTGCTTTATCGATTTCAATTACGAGATTATCTACATTGTTGCTTACTTAGTTTTTTTCTAACGCTAAATTCTTCAACTCCTTGATTACTTCATCGTTATCAATTTTTGGATTCTTACGTTCACTACTTTTCTTCAAGCAAATTTTCTCCCATTGTTCCAAAATCAAAATTATTTGATCTTTTATGTTCTTCAAATTCATCATATCTAAAATTTCATTTTCGTTATTTGTCTCGAAATGCTTTTGTGTGCATTTCTTCATACTAACGCATTCTTCTTTCTTTGTTTATAATTCAATCTTCTCAAGTGCATCACTATTATCTAATGTTAATTAGATCTATCAGCATTTTTATTTTTGACTTCATAATCTATTACTTCTTCTAACATATTTTTGATTACAGAAAAACACTCAATAATCCCCAGTTCTCTTCTAGGAAAGTCTGAAGGTGAGAAAGCTTCTGTTCTCGCTGTCAGACTTTCCTAGAAGAGAACTGGAGATTATTGAGTGTTTTTCTGTAATATCTTTCTTTAAGATCATCGCTTTTCTTTATTCCTTTGTTTCTAATTTCTCTATTTCGCATGAGATCAAATCTTGTAATTTATTTCCTGGCTTCCTCGTGTTTCTGACAACACCCGTAGCTGAAGGCCGGTGACCTCTATCAGTGACGAAAACATTGAGAATGTGAGGAAATTACTCAAGGAAGATCGTCGATTAACTATGCGCATGATGGCTGATAAACTGCAGATTAACTGTGAATTCATGCGATAAATCATTATCCAGAAGGGCAAACATATGTGCCATATATGGGAAGTAAACTGATGGAACACCATCAGAGTGACCTCTACTAACGTGAACTTGAAACTTTTCATGTGAATCCGAAATTTTTGTATACATTTATAGAATTATTTGTAAGTTTTTCGAAACTGTTATATTTTCACAATGGATAAATAAATAAATATCAATATTAATATCAAAGGAGATGGCGACACTCATCAATGAATATGAGGATGGTAAGCTAGACTTGATAGTAGGATGCGACGCCAATGCTAACCACATATTGTGGGGCAGCAGCGGCACCAACCACAGAGCAGAATCTCTTCTGGAGTATCTCTCAACTACGACCGTAGAGATAGTGAATAGTGATCACGAAGAGGTTATAGACATTACCATTTCGCAAATGCAAACACAGAAAAGCATATAAAAAAACTGGCGCGTCCACCAGGACGGAACTTTTCGGGATACTCGAAGGTACTCGGAAATTACTGGAACTGGCAGTCTCGAAAAAATTCATTTTGATTCTCACTTACAGCAAGTAAAGCATAGCTGCACTATCGATACGAAGGGTGGCCATCAGTATAATACTAGTGTGTAAGCAAGCTCTAGAAAAATTTACCGCAACCAACAGAGTTATGATATCCTGGATTAAGGCTCATTCAAAGAATGAAGGGAATCACTGGGCCGACAGGCTAGACAGAAAGGTTGCTATGAAGAGAGTAGGCACTAAGTTTCTGCCATTAACACCACTTTCTCTCTCCCATATACTGAAGAAAACTCCCGTGAGGAATTAATACAAACTGACAAGTATGCAGTGGCCAAAAATTTCATCCACTCAGCAACACCGAAGCTGAGGAGGAAATATATTGAACTACCAAGAAATTGTTTGCGGCGGCTAATCGGAACCATTAAATCGAAAATGAAAGCAAGAATAGGAGACCTTAAGACACATCCTGTGTCCGTATTCGAAGAAGAGTGGTCAGATTGGTCATAGCTGGGCAACACTTCACACGGCCAACTATTCGTCTTCGAAATTTAGGTTGGCTTGTAGAGTATGGATTTGGAGAGACAAGGACAAACGAATGGTCTAATCTGCCTCCATCTGCAAACCTTCATTATCATCATCATCATACAACTGTCGCAGTACCCAAATATTCACCGATAGATCAATTATGAATACTTCCCAACCTTTCGAATATCAAACTCATAGGAATAATTATCTGTTCATGTTCTTCTTGACCTCTGAAATTATAAATCCAGCAAATTTTTTCCTATATTGATCTGATTTTTTTCTTCCACTACATATTAATAGTTAAATAAAGATAAACTATCTCTTCCGGTTGTTCTAATCTTCTCTATATTTCAATAAAGTTCTACAGCCATCGGCACATCATCAATTCTTCGGTTTTCTGGCTTTGTAGATAAATCTCATAACCACCATAGGCCGGTGTTCAGTATCAGTATCAATGTAAAACCAATTTCTCTAGCCATCTCTTGCAGATTTAAATTCTGGATTTAAATGAAATTACATTAAATTACATTTCCTTATTATAAATCAAGTAAATACCGAAGATGATTTAAATCTTTCTAATCTGCTATTCATATGCAACACACCTTAACTTGAAATTACTCTATTTCGTAAGAAGATCATGAATTTCTAAGAATCTATAATTTCTGAAACAAAGTTTTTAATAGGGCCCTTAAAGACTTCTTTTATAACCGGGGTATATAATATAGGTCTTTTAGAATAGTTAGTACTATCTTCATTGTTCTGTTGAATGAATAAGTTATCTTTTTTTAGCAATACAATTGACCTACTGGATGGTTCTATGTTTTTGCTCTATATGTCTTGTACGATCTTATACGCTTCCTTAATCTTCGTCAGTGGCAAGCTTCACGTACTTTGTCAACTATTTTCGGTATTAATTTTGTATTGAATATTGTTGGTTTATTCTCAACCATTTCGTTTTGTTACAGTTTGCTCTACTAGATCAATTCAATTTCTGTTCTATAATCTGATTTGTCCTTCCTTATTATCGATGAAACATACATTACATTTTGAAGTAACATTTATCCCCAATTTTTAGCGCTCCAGCTCAAAATTAATATCAACAATATCAGATATTAATTTTGAGAATCAAATTTTATGTGTCTAGTACTATAGGTTTTCAGCGCTCTAGCTCAAAATTAATATCAAAAAGATTGGATATTAATTTTGACAATCAATTTTTATGTGTAGTACTATAGGTTATCAAGAATTATTTTTGGTTTCTATAGTAGAAGTAGACTTTGAATATTGGCACAATCTTCCATTGCAGTTACATATTATAATAAAATCTCAGATTGCCTAATAATCCTAGGAACATAGGTATCTAGCAATAGTTAACAAGAACTTTGTTAGATATATCCATCAACAAAAATAATATGAGTGTAAAATGACAAGAATTATATTTTTCTTATTCTTCTAGTGGTTTCGGATTTATAAGTTGATATTTAGTCCCGGTATCGATATTTTCCATATTTTTAGTGTTCTATGTTTCTCTCATCGGCCAAAAACTGTCTTATATTGCTCGGACTCCCAGATATAGATTAATAACTAATCTCAAATAAGCAAATTCGAAAGTGCGTGCAGTTTTATCACAATTTCATGTATATAGGATTTATCAAGTATATGGCTTTTGAGAGTGTAAGTGAAAATATGTTTTAGAATATACCATATAGTTTAATTCACTTTGGGGTACTTTAAAAAAAGTTATTATTGCATCACAACCTGGTGATAGGTTGTTTTTTTACATCCTACCTTATTTCTGATGTAGCGACTCAAATTGTAAAAAAATAATTTCTTCCTACTGTTTTATTCAATTTTCTTGAAGTTTCTTAACTTTTAATTTTAATTGCTGGAATCTTTAATTAGTTCTTATTTCGATTTCTAAAATGTTTATATTTTTTTGCTTCATATTTTCAATATCTCAGAATTTAATGTACAGTTTAAATTAATATTTATTTTATTTGACTTTATCTTTTACATTCAAAGTTACACGAATAATTTCTTCTGTAACATTAACAATTCCTCTGTTACATTAACAAGTCCTATTAAAATTAGCATTTCTTTAGTTCCCCCCTGTGATACAACTAAACGTTCATATAATAATTAACTTAAGCGTGACACTCTTTGCAGCAAAAGTCTGCAACTGAATGTGATGTCCGTGTGATGTTCTTTTAGCGGTGTGTATACAGTCGTTAAAATAATTCTCTCCGCGTTTAAAATTAAATATTTATATTTCTTCTAGAAACTCAAGCGCGTTATTTGATGCAAATGACGTAAACTGCAAAATTTAATACCAATTACGAAGCTCGTTTAATTACACAATGAAATTTAACCCGGTGAAAATATTTCAGCCACCGGAAGAAAAACCTGTCGGGATAATTAAGCACCGCCGCATATATTAAATTACATAATTCATAAGGGCAAATCGTGGGGCGAACGTGAATGTAGACAAAACACTAAAAAGAGCGTTGTGTGCATATTGTAGGGAAAACGTGCCGTACTTACTGGATTTATCATTCTCTCGAAAGGCTGTGAAGAGTGCTTCGAACGTCGATTTGCTCGCTCTGGGTTCGGCAAAGAATCTTATGAACATTACATTATTCTTTGAAGTAACGGTATCGGCTATCGAGCCACAGAAATTCTTGTCTCGGGACGGTATATCGGTCCTATCGGAAAACACATCCACGAAATTGCTATCGCAGTCATTCGGCTTCGCCAAAGAGAATGAGTTGAACGCAAGTTGAATCTGCAAGAGAAATAAATTGCCTTTTAAGTGATTATGGCTGCACGTTAGCTTGTACGAAAATCCACGACCTACTAAATTTGATAAGGAGGAGATATTATAGTCGTAATTGTTAATGTGTATCGCCAACACGTAGTGGCGGTAATTGGATTATCTAATAACTACATACACCTAAAAGTCTTGATAATTTTTAGTTTATGATATTTTATGGTTTATATTAAAAATTTATATACATAATTCATTCTTTTACGTATATAAGTAGGCGATGTTTTATGTCATTATTATCTAATCGAATTTCAATTTTCTTGTTTCATTTCACTTATTTTTAAGAATTGAAGTTAATAAACAACTGCTGTTTCAAAAATTAATTAATTTATGTGTTTTCTCTCAAATGTCGAATATAATATATTGTTCAATAATAAACCAGAGGCGTCGGCTGAGGTAAACAAATATTATTCACCTAAGGTAATTTTATGAAAATACAGAAAAAATTGGGACACAAACAGTAATCATTGGATAAATTTGTTTGAATTATTTCATAAAGGGCATAATTAATTTGACATTTATGTTACGTATAGATCAGAATTTATATCTTATCTTATTCTGTTTTTACTAAATTGATTCGTAATGAACTTATTACACAGCATTATGATGAAAATCAATGTATAGAAAATGTTAATATTTTTTATTGAGTATTCAGCATTTAGCACTAAAATACCTAACGATTATATATTTTTCTCTTTTTATCACAAAATTATGGCTTTAAGCATTCAACAAATTAATTTATTTTAATCGTGTTTATCGTATTTTTATGCCATTCGCGCATATATGGCGATTCTAATTTTATTTCAAACCACGCGAGATGAAAAAAGATAATTTTGTTTAATATATTTTCGCATAAAACCTGCAGACCAGAACAAATTATATCTTCAGTTTCTAAACATTCTGAAGTCTATAACTTCGATAATGAACATAACAACCTAAGGCTTTAATTTCTCTTCTAAATCTTTCCTTCAAGTGATTTAATATTAAAATGAACCATATATCCATTATAAGTATTTGTAACAATTTAATAAATAAGATCAAGAAAGTGTGCTATATATAGCCATAAATTTATCAATTTCTGTATATAAGGAGATAAAAATTCCTCCAAAAATATATCTTGTTGATAATAATTTACTTTATTTGAAGGGCTTTAACGGATATTAAAAGGACGTTTAGGTTGTACTGTCGAAAGGTAGTTAATATGTTATGTTTTATTTTTCAAGCTTTGTCCAATTTTTCTGTTGATTCTGAACATGATTATCTCATTTCTATGACGTTTGATGTTAAGACTGCTATTAAAATTTTATTAATAACCACACGAAAACATATATATTCGAAGAATGATAATTTTATCAAGTATTTTAGCTTACGATAAACTATGGAATATTATGGTTCAAGTGAAGGAAGACGATTCGTTATTGCTCTAATATAGAAAGAAGCGATCAACTATGTTGGTGGTCACTACTGTTCATGAGTATACCTGCAAATACTTTATACTAATGCCTTATTGAGAGAAAGAAAAAAACATTACATATGTCTTATTTCCCATTTTCAACACTAGATTTAAGAGCACCTTCATTTGAATCTTAAACCATTCAGAAATTCAAAGCATCGATAACAAATACAGAAAACTAAGGCTTTACACCTTAATTTTCTACTCAAGCTGAATTCACTGGTCTTCTCCTAAAGGTTTTTTGAAATTATCAGGAAATTTTTAAGCTTTAGTTTCAAAGTAAAAAGAAAAATAACCACATTACCCAAACGAATCCCATTTTACTAGCACAGTAACCAAGAGAAAAAAAAATATTTTGGATTTTGTGGTAATTTTATATAACTTACTTTTAAAAGCCTTTAATAGATGTGAGGAGGATAAAGGTGGAGGTTGCAAAGAAAGAGGAGGGAAAAGAGCGGGAAGTTGAGATGCTGGAGAGCGGAGAAAAGGCGATGAGGGAAACTAGTGAAAAACTGAAAGAGGTTAAGTGCGAAGAAGTTGGATCAATTAAAGAATTGGAGTGAGTTATGGTACGAGAAGGAAGGTGAAGGGAGAGTAAAGAGCGGGTAGTTAGATAAGTGCAGAAGGGGAGGAATGAGTAGTGAGAAGGAAATTGGAAGCGAAAAAAAAGTATACGATAGGATGGAATGTGGCGCTGTAGACGTGTGCGGAGTAATGTAAGAAAAAGAGCGAACATCCAGGTAGGAAGAGTATGAGGAACGGAAGAGGTGGTAGACTTCACAGAGGCGTAAGTGAAAAGAGCTTTCGATGAAGCCTGATGGTTTGAAGGAGATGTGAAACTAAATAGGAAATGAGGAGAAGAAAAAATTCGGGAAAATTGTTAAACAGGATAAAGATAGTGTAGGAGGAGATTCTGAGATCGTGGAAGGTGGGGGAAATATGCTTGATACATAAGGAAGATGACATGGATGTGGATAACTGTAGGAGATTGGCGGTGATGAACACCGGTTACAAATTAACTATGATGATTGTAAAGAAAATGTTGGCTGAGGAGATGGGGGAGAGAACTATTGCCAGAGGTATAGGGATGATTGAGGAAGGGGAGAGTAACCAGGGACTAGAAATTTACTTAGGATAGTAGAGCATATGATGGAAGAAAGAGGGAGTGTATATGCGGATTTTTAGATGTGAGATCAGTGTCCAGGAAGAGATTCATAAAGTGTTTAAGAAGAAGAGAGGTGAGTGAGGGAATGGTAGAGTTTATAATGAGGGTGTGTGAGGAAACATTGGGCTTAGCGAAAGTAGATGGTTAGTTATCAGGGAGTTTTAGGACGTGAAAGGGAGTGAGGCTAGACTGTCCGCTGAGCCCGAAGCTATTTAATATACATTTATAAGATAATTAGATAAGGATTCAGGTTTGCTGATGATACGATGGCGAGGGAGTGGAGAAATACATCAACAGGAGAGATTTAAGGGTGAATGTTAGAAAAACAAAGTGGATGAGATTTAGGTATTAAGGAAAGGTGTGAAAGATAAAAGAGCTACAATGAAAGGGATAGTTGATCGAGAGGGTGAAAGTCTAGAAGTATCTAGGGTTTATGTTCAAGAGTTCCGTAGATTATGAGGAGCATATTAAGTGGAAAAAAAACATTAGGAAGATAAATGAATGACAGTGTGAGAGTGGTGTGTGATTGAAACCTACCTTGATGTATGAGACGGAAGTATGGAGGGTGGAGGTATAAAAGGTTGGAGAGAAAGCAGTGGTATTTTCTGAAGCAGATGTTGGGGGTAGAAAAAACGACGCTGAATACATACTGCTGCAGTATGAAATGTGGTGATTGGAGAAAAGATTGGCGAAGGAAGTATAGAAGGGGAGCATGGGTAAGTGGAGAGTGTTAAGAAAAAAATGTATAAAAGGGTGAATTTGTTCAAAGGGTTCGTGAAGGAGTGGCTAGAGCAAGGGATAAATGTGGCGACATCTGAGCATGAAAAGGCGAAAAAGATAGAGAGGCAAGGGAGACAAGAATGTATAGAGAAGAGCTGGATATAATGAGGGCTATATAGGGTGATAGGTACATAGGTGGAGACCAAAGTCCTGGAGGATAACCGCTTCAGAAGAAAGGAGAGGGCGACCTTGACCATGGAGAGTTGTGGGAAGTAGGAGATGGACGAGAAGCTTACGGGGACTCATCTGGCAGAGAAATGCTAGGGAGTAAAAGAGGATTGGATGGATGGATGTAAAGGCGTGAGAGTGTGGATGAGAGAAGACGGAGCCAGAGTAATAAGACTGACGACACTGAAAAGGGATGAAAAAGACAGAAGTGGATGAATATGGCTTTTAAGTCATTATATTATTAATAATAATACCAATTAAACTTTTTGTATATATTTATTTATCTTCAGTTTCCTTTTTAAAATAATACATGTTAATAAATTAACAAACAAACGGGCGAAGTTCACAATTCAATATGTTCTTCCACTCAAACCTTTTCTTGATCATGATGACGATGTAGCTAGTACATCCTCTTAACATGATTTTGTTCAGTTTTTAGTCCCCTTTTTTTGGCTATTTATGACAGCATGATAGATATATTATAGATGCAGTAAAATGCCTATTCTTCTTAACAATGGAAGTTAGTACACGCTTTGAAAATCTGGCCCCAACCTCCAACAAACTATAATATTTTATTAAAAATCACAAGAAAGGAATTACACACGAAGAAATATAATTTTATCTTCCGTGAAATCAAGAACGCATTTCCCAAATAATCCCATTCTAAAAATTTTAAATACATTTGTAATTTGTATTTTGAGGTAATTTTATATTAACTATGGTAAATAATAATAAAAATTAGTTGATAAAGACCCAACGCTATCATTCAACATTGTGAAAGCCAGTATACATGTATACGCCAATAAAATCTGTAACCAACTACAACAAAATGAAATATGCCAAACACAGTTGAAAACATTTTGGTGTTTAGAACATTATGTTCATGCTTTTTAGCCAACAAGATCAAAAAATAAACAAAAACAAAATCCCGCTGGAGATAATTAGTTGATACAAAAAGTATTATGATTTCCTCTGTATACATAATTAGGTACAACGAAGTTTAATAAGACTAATCCTTACGGTGGTGATTAAAAACACTTGATTTATTTCACAATATTATGTTTTTTTAAGTTCTAATCAAAATAGTTAATAAATGTTTCACTATGGGGTTAAATAAGTAATTAATTAAATCTATTAAAATACTCTCTTTTAAGTATGTTCCAGATAATCATAAGCTTAAGATAAGGCGTGACAACAAGAACATTTAAATATTTCTTTAAAGCCAGTTACATTTTAAGTAATTATAAAGATCTTGGTTATAAAACAAATTTTAAATATTCTAGACAAATTTCAATCGTTTAAAATGCATTCACTGAGATATGAATGTAAATTTTTCGAAAATTTAGGCAAAAACTGGGTGGCAATAATATATCAAGTTGGATGTTAAAACAAGATAAACATGAAAATAAATATAAAAGAAGAAAGTATCTTAAAATATCAATTTTACTAGGAAAATACACATTTCTTGGCACTTTTGTCACCCCTCTCATAATTAGAGAGCGGATTTCTAGCATTATGCTTATCCATAATATTAATAGCATCGAAAAAATTTCTTAATATCTATACGAATCTTGAAGAATGTGATTACTTAGCGCTAAGTTTTTTTGGGCTTTTTTGCTTATTTTGACTTTTTGTGCTTATTTTGACTTTTTATGCTTATTTTCATGCTTTTTTTAGATTTTGATGCTTATTTGGAGCATTTTCTTAAACATTTAAAAACAATTAATAATAATTTCACGCTGATATTAAATTAATGTGCTAATATAGAGAATTTTCGTAAAAATCTGTATCCCATCATTTATAGATTATATTTGTATTACATATTTTCTTCGTGTCTTTTGACAACATAATTGTTAAAAATCTTCATAATATGATACAATAATTATAATGAATTTTATTATTAATAAATATTAGTATAAATTACCAATTTACAATGGATTCGTTTATAAATAAGTAGATATAATAGACCGTCTCATTATTCAGATAATACAGACGAACGCTTCATAGGAATCACACCTATGATATTCCGGATGCAAACGTCGTTAAAAAATAAATAGGGGCCCCAGTAAGTATTAAATGTAAACAAATTTAAGTGATAGCTAATCTGCAACCGTATCAATTTCCTTCTCTCGGCAAAAGTACCGATAAGACGACTGGCGCATATTTACTGTTTTCGTTAATTTTCATATTCAAACTCGCATTCATAAACTATTGAATTGACATTCCAAAAACTTTGCTTATTTATCAAAAATTACTATATGCGTGAATCGTATTAACCTGGGGAATCACAGATAAATTATATTATATAATTCACATGTATATTTAACCCATAATGCAAAAGGTGAAAACCACAATACAAGAATTAATTAGAGGCTATCCAGAATTAATAAGTGAAAATTATACATTATTTTGTAAGGCATGTTTAAAAATAGTAAGTTTCATTTTAGTTCCCAACTGCATCCTATCTAGTCAAGACTTGTATGTAAAACATGTTATAACAACACTACGTCAAGAACGTTTGAAAAAGTTCAAATCTGAACTAACAAAACAGCACAATTTCACAATCTTTAGCATCATCTTTAATTAAATTCACATTTGTGCAAAATACTTTTACATTCTAATATCCCTTTAAGAAAATTACAAAATAATGCATTTAAATCTTTCTTGGGAAAATATTGTAAAATACGCATTCCCGAGAAAAAATTATGTAGCTCTTAGATACTATGAAACCATACAAAAAATTAAAGATACTATTAACAATAATTATATGTGGTTTGGTGTGGATGAAACCACAGACTTGTTTAATTTAATAATATGAGTTTAACATGAAGACATCCGACCAACAGTATTTTGATATATACAAAAGAATTGAAGAAAGATAATAACATTATAGCAAAATTAATAAATGATGGACTGACAAGCTTATTTTTGCCGTGGACAATACCAAGTTACAAAATTTTACTAATAATGCATTTTGTGCATTGTACAAGTTTAGCACATGAATAGAAATGAATTTCTGAAACTATAAGAATGAAATTTCCATTTGTAGATTTAATTAAATATGGAAAAATAGTTCTTATATTCTTCTGTGAGTACAATTATTCAAGAAGTCATTATCTGATATCTCACTGCCCCATAAACCAGTGCTAACAAAATGGGGAATTTGGCTATATGCTACAATGTACTATGCGAACAATTTTGAAGAATTTAATAAGGTTATATACAACTTTCCCGAAACGACAAGCAAATTAGTTAAAGACTGTTAAACAGTTCTTAAGAAACAAGAGCTTCCTTCAAAACAATTGAGTTACATAAAATCGCGTTTAAATTTTGTGAGCAACACAATCAAATCTTTATAAAAGCAGATTCATTTTAGAAAATACCTGCATGCATTGGCCAAGAAATCAAAATAATATCGAAAGAAGTATTCGTTGAAAATGTAGGATTTTTAATATTAAATAAATTAAACTTGATTTTGAATGGCAATTTTCAAATGGATCCAGCTATAATTTAAAATAAAGAGAAGCTTTTCTACTTTCAAAAATTTATTGAGCGTCAGAAGTAATAATTTTCACAATTAAACCCTTAGAACAACATTTAACAATCTACTGTTTTTATGAATAGATTTTAGTTATTTTGAAACGTATACAAAATTACAATTTAATTTTTAAATACTTACATGATATTATATATTGCGTAAAGAAAGTATGTTTATTTTAGTTTTAAGCCAAATTTCTTTGTAAAATATGTTGATAAACTTGTAACATATCAAGAAAATATAGTTTTCTTTAGTGCTTTTTTCGTGTTTTTATGCTTTTTTCCTGTTTTTATGCTTTTTTAATGATTTTTTTCTCTAAATTTTGTGCCTTTTAATGCTTTTTTAGTGCTTTTTTCGTGTTTTTATGCTTTTTTTCCTGTTTTTATGCTTTTTTAATGCTTTTTTTCTCTAAATTTTGTGCCTTTTTAAGTGCTTTTTTTCACATTTTTCAAGCTTTTTTATCCGCTCTCTACTCATAATTATTCTACTATGGCAGAATTTATTTCTATATGGCAGTTCCACATTGCAGATTTTACACCAAATATTTTGTAATTGAAACAACCATGGCAAGATTTGGCATTGAGTGAAAATAGATTAATCAAAAGTGAAATCGCTAAACATACGCAAAGTGAACATTTTTCAGTGTTTCAGGCAACTTGAAAGAGATGAAGCATGACAATAAAGAAGAAAAAGATCTAAAGTTGCCTTGAAAGGTATCGAAGGTATAATTTTAAGTAACCGTATAGATCTTTGCAATAAAATAATTTTTAGGTATTTTAGATAAATTTCAACCAGTTAGATGCAAACTTAGTAAAACCTATACTAATACAATAATAATAGTTATTATTTTTTATTCTTATTTTCCCCAGAGTTTTACCTTGGCACCATCTTCTCTCCCCCATTTGGTCACCTTTTTTGTTTCTTCCCACCAAATCCTCACAAACTTCTTCGCCCTTCTCTTCAACATAGTGTGCACGATTTCTTTGCGAGTCGAATAAATAATGGTATTGAATAGGGAAGGATTTAATAAGTTCAGGGGAGTTAGAAAGAGGTAAAGTGAAAATCCATTTGAAAAACAAATTTGGCATACAAAGAACGTCGCTGTTGAATTTGAGGATGGAAGAGCAACTCAAGTAACTTTATCACCAGGGGTAATTCTGAATCTCTTATAATGCTAGTGATAAGTCACATTTCCAAAAACCTGTTGAGGAAATAGATATACTAGATTCTATAGAAACAATGCAAACTACTACAAGAAATATCATTAGTGAATATTAGATAACTAATAAAAAAGATTGATGGTACAAGAAAAACACTTTTATTCCTAATGACTAAATTGTTTAAAATTAAACTTCCAAATTACAACGTCCACACTAATTAAATGTAGTTTATTCAATATTATATTATCGTTAACTGCTGTATTTAGTATAATAAATAATAAGTATTAGTTAATTAGTACTAGTTTTATCTAATACCTCTTATTCATTATTGTTACAAAGTTTTATCAGACGTCTGTCATTAAATAAATTTATAATAACTATATAACTATATACATCAGCGCAATGTGATATTTTTAGATTAGATGCTTATATAAAGGTTACAACAGCTTGCACAGAGATTAATTTTATGTCTGAGTAATTATATTTTATGGTTATGCAGCTGAATATTGGTCAAAGTTTGAGTTTAAATTTAATTAAGTGAAATAAGCCGGAGTTAATTCGTCTGAATTATTTCTGTAGAAAATATCGAATCTTCGCATAAGATTAATGGTAAACATTAATAATCTGGCAATAAATATAGATTATGTCAGTTATTGCAAACCAGCTCTTCAATTTTATTTGAATTTTAATGTGAGAGTTAATATTTTAAATATGTACAGTGAATTATTTTTACTATGCATATTTTAAATTAAATTTAAGACGCAAGAATTATTTCTTAAATGAAATATTATAACCTACTTTATTAAACATTATGTTAGATCGACTTTGTGGTAGATAATAAGTTTTTTGGTAAGAAGTAGTAGCAACAAGATAAATTATAATACAATAACCTTAAGAAACGATTTAACTGATTAATTAGTTTCTCAATATTTATAAAAAGTATAGATATTCCTTAGTATCTACTAAATTAAAATTATTTGTTTGCCATAATTATATATTTTAAATAAACTAAATGTAGTATCTTAATATAAATAATAATTTGTATATTTCATTGTTTTCACTATTATATATCTCGAGTAAAGTAACTAAATGTTTAGTAAAGTGAAAAATAAGCTTCCTCATATACGTAACAGGATTACTGATAAATCAAATATTTTCGTACGAAGGTAAGCCTGTATAAGAAATGTGAATCCTTAGAAATATATTCTTGACGGAAAGGTTTTATATACTGCCTATAAGAAAAGGGAAATATATAGATATAGATTATATTTATAAAGGTAACAAGATATAAGAGTTTTTTTTATAGTAGTTGTATATTTGATAAAGCTTCAGCATGAATTGGAGAATTTAAACAATACGAACAATCAAGGGATGGAACTTATTATTATTATTAATATTAAACCGGCGTATTTTTATGTATAAAGGATGAAAATTAATTTAAAAATTATATGCTGCTTAAATAGAAGCGAGTACATCTTAGGAGGTAATTAATTTCCGAGAGCTCGAGTTTGAAAGTTTCAAACAGGCGAGGTGGCAAAATTCTATGGGTCATTTGGAGTGGTTGCGAGTTTAAAACTTAATTAATAATTGTCTTCAATTATGATTTAAGGCCGAAATCAGCCGCTGTAATTTAATTGCGGCCGCGGGCTATCAATTATTATCTCCAAGACAGGTGGGCAACACGAGGACGGACAGGATGATATTCCGTGTTATTTTGCGCCGGCGAGGGATTTTCCCTTAAAATCAAATATGAAAAATCACCACCGGCGAACTTTGCTTTGCCCCAATAAAATATTTATGAGTCCCCATGTTCGAGATATAGGAAAAAAATACAGAATTTTCCACTATCGGTTATTGAATTTTCATGGGCCCCGGGGCATGTAAGCGAAAAAGTTGTCTATACAATTATAAAGTTCGTCTTATTAGGCGCGATTTTTGTTTATTTTCTGCTGGATAATTTTTAATATTGCGGCACCGAACAATGAAGTTTCATGCTGAAATTCAAACAATTACGTTTGCATTTTCTTCCATGATAAATAATTAATAAATGAAATGATTCTAATATTATTACAAAAATAATATATTAATAAAAGTTTTACTCAAAACATATTATATAATATATTAACTATATATTAAAAGTACAGATTTTCATTTTTTCGATGGTATAAATCATAAATTTTAAATATTTTGTATAAAAAATGCCATTTTTTAAACTCTTTAAACATTTCGTATATATATTTTATAAATATTGTGTTGACAAAAATTCTCTCTCTACTGAACATATATAAGATATTTTCTTTTAAAATTATAGTTATCTTCAATAAATATATTGTATTTATGAATTTCATATCGAAAAATTATTCGTACCCGGCGCATCCACCATAATTTATATTCTGTAATCTGATCGTTAAATAACTGATTTTAGTGAATTTTAAATATAAAAAAATGCAAATATAAATAATTAGATTGTAATTTATATTTATTTATAATCAATCTGGCTTTTTACAGATTATTAGTCATTCCCCCGAAATTTATAGAAATATTTCTACATGTATTAATTTTTGTTTGTTAAAAATATTTTCAGAGCTTGCTAAGTGCCTCGTCCATCAGTTTATTAGTTGTATTAAATTGACTAATATAATTAAATTGTGAAAAAAATAATCCATGTGAAACTATTGTACTCGTTACATTAGTCATTTGAAAATAGTTTGAAAAAAAAACATAGCGCCGAACCAGGATTTATTAAACCGAATAACACATTATGATATTTCAGGCTTTGCAGGGGTGATACGCCTCGTTGGGGTATTATCTGCTACGTATTATGGATTTAATTAGGGCGATGTGTAGAGTAAAGAGATTACTAGGGTCCGCTTTCAATTTGGTCCGGCAAATTCGGTTATGGTTTACACTGAAAAGAATTTTGTGGAGAGACCCTTCACGCAATAATACTCCTACACATGTTATTGTAATCTACATGCGACCATTCGTTACGATTTACTTAATGTGTATAGCTATTAGAAGCGGCTTTAATTGAATTTTTTTATTGTTTAAGCTTGAATATAAAATAATGTAACAAATGTATATATTAAATAATAATAATAATAATAATAATAATAATAATAATTAAATAATCTCCATCTTTTTTATATGCTGGTATTTTCTACTGTGATTTTTCTGTTGATTTTATTTTATTGTAGTCTAATTGTAAGCTGGTCAATATATTTCAACGGAATCAAGCAAACAAATCAGGATTTATATTGATGGATTAAGAAATGAGATAATTAAATTTTTATAACATGATTTTAAAAGAAAATTATTTCCAATGAAAATACATATAAAACTACATTATTTTGCTTATAAAGACACGATATCTATATCTTATTTGGTCGTTTATCTTTACCGTATCTTTAGATAGGCTTTATTTATAAAATGGATGCATTTCCCAGGGAAACTAATTTTGTAGTTGCTTGCGCTTCCACTAATTAACTAAGTATTTATGTCATTCCGGGTGCACGCTTCGTAATACATAGCATGTCCTGTTTTCTTGCGAAATAGAAAGTTTTGACTGCAGCGGAAACAAAGACTCTATAAAGATTAATTCAAGTAATTATTATCTTTTACAAATAATATATCTGGTAATTTTAATAGTTTTTTCAATTATGTCTTCTATATTTTTCATAAAGTCCGCATAGTTTTCTAATGAATTGCAAGTAAAAATCTAAAATTTTGATTTTTAACGCAAATAGAAACAAGATTCTCTTGAAAGCAGACATGAAGAAGATTACATTCCATCAGAAATTGAATATTCCTCATGAGATAAGCCTTATATGTGATTAAATTATAATTATTATAGTTGTTATTCAAGAAGTGAACGATAATATTATTAAATAATAATAAGTGCACATATAATAGTGTGTCACAGCAAAATATAATAATGTTACGCCCTTCTTTTTAATGGACGACTTTTAGAACTTCAAAAAATATAATAATAATAAATTCACTTTACTTTCAAAAGCTGAGTTAGAGCTGAGTACCAACGTGGAATTCTGCCAAGGAAATGCGAAGACAGTATTCCAAATTATGATTTATCCTTTAAGGAAACGCAGGCAATTGACCCAGTTGATTTTAAACCTCGAAAGCGTCGAAGAAAAGAATCTTCAGGATCTTCAAAGGCAAAGAGACTCCAAAATTGTGGTATGAGTTATATCAATACATCTGGTAAATTAACTATAGCCAAAACCTTCATACATAAGACTGTATTTATATAGGTTTTTAATTAAATTTACTTGGTTTGTAAACCTATATATTAATGTTTAACCAAGTGATTAATGAGAAACAAGTATATGACATATGATAGCAGATGTTCAAAAGAATACATCTCAGGGTCTCAGGAAATAGTTTCATGTATACCTAAATATTTGAAGCAGTGTCCTAAAAAAATATTATAGTATACAGTGATACGAGCACTGACAAGAACAGAAATATTAAAATGTCCCTTCCTTTACTTAAATTAACACAAGAAACTTCTCTCCAAACAATAGGCAACAAGTTAATGGTTTCAGGTAATTTCTACATTTTAAATGATTCTGATTTGTAATCAGATTAAAGTTTGCAAAAATAAGACGATTTATGTATGATTGGTACAGGGGAATTGAAAATGTAACATGCCACAACAAGTTGAAAAGAAGAGCCATTATATTTTGTACATATTATCAAAAGAATTCGAAAAGGTTTTATATAACAAGATATTTGACTTTTTGCACTATAATAACATAATTTTAGATAATCAGTACGGTTTTCGTAGAGTCGAAGGTCTACGAGGGATGCAATATTATCCTCCACAGATGAGTTCTATCAGAATTTCGAAAATTGTTCGTACTCAGTCGCCACGTTTTTAGATATCACTTAGGTTGTTCATTGTATCTTTGATAATATTCTTCTGCAGAAGCTGTACTATTACAACTTTCGCCCACCAGGCGGTCACCTGATAAACTCATATCTCGAAAATAGGGCACAGATAGATAACGTAAATAACAGTGACTCAGAAGAATTAAAGATATTTCGTAGTGTTCCTCAAGGACCCATATTTGGGTCTTTGATTTTTTACTTTGTATAAATGTCCTCCCCTTATTACCAACCATATTGTTTGCTGATGATATCATTTCGTAAACGGACTTGATGAGAACTTCTCGAAGCATCAAGCTGCTTCTGAGCAAATGATCTACCAGTGAATTCCAAGAAGTCAACCACTATTACATTCTGCCTGAAACCAGACATTATAATAAATAGTGCAAAATTTCTTGAAACTCAGATCGATCCGAAGATATCATGGTATAGTCATGAATGCAACATTGCTAGTAAACATTTCAAAGTAATTTGAGAAACAGATTTTCTGATAACTATATATTTTATGCTTATTCAAAACCATATTACATCTATTGCATTGCAGCTAAGGGTTGAGATGATTACAGAGGTGCATTCGCCTAATTGAAAGTGTTAATTGTATCTTCCTTATATGCGATGGAGTGTTTACAATATGTTTATACAAACGTTCATCTTTACAAGACAAATAATGTTTCTTATAACTCATGTACAAAAACGAGAAATATTATACGTCCTACCTGAGATTGAGTAACAACTGCATTACTTCTCCCAATTTGATATCCATATTTTACCAAATAGCAATTAATGACACCGTATCCAAATATTACGAAAGACCTTAAAGTTTTAAAATTATTAATCTTTTGTGTTTACAAATATTTGAATTGAAAAATCAATTCAGTAAATTTAATCTTAGAATGTTTAATAAAAAAAAAATTGGCAATTTCAAGCATTTCAAATCACGTCAATAAATTGGAAAACATAGGAAGAACAATTAATTTAATTTAATTGCTTATTTCTCTTAAAATATACTTAAGTATTACAAAATAAATATTTAAATACTTAAATATATGTTCTTAATAACAAAAACTAATGAGATTTTTATAATTCAGTAACTAAACTGTTCCTGCCTTCATCCAATAATTTGTTCTTGAATAAAAATAGATTATTGTTACCTGCATTCTAAAAGCTGATACTTAAATTTATAACCATAAAATTATACTCCTCCTCTCCTCCATGCGTTCTCACATTGAAGTGGTGAAAGAGGGGCTTGCGTTTTCAGGTGATCTTAAGTGCAACACTAGATTCTTTTCATAAGGAATACCCCGCCAGAAAATTTGACACATCTCCCCAATCTCTCTGGTGGTGCCGAGCTTGACCGAAAAAGGTCAGATTCTCGGAAAGACAAGAAGTCAAGAAACTCCCGACTTGAGTAGGACTGGGTCACATACAAGAAAATCCAGAGAGAATCAAAAAACTTCATAGAGCAACTTTTGTAAGGGCATACACTCAGTATCGGAAACAGTTCGCACTAAGAAAATACTATCTAGGTGCCGCAGTGCCCAACCAGGTATATTTAAAAAAGGAGAGCTCTAAGAATTTTTAAGTATGAAAGCAAAATAGAATGGGCAATAAAATCATTCTCTCCTTTCAAATCGCCAGGACTGTAGTGGGGCAGATACTGCCGATATTATGAGGACCGTTTCTCACGTCCTTTCTTCTAGAGCCCTTAGAGAGGCTGTGCGACAATTATATGTTGAGAGCTAACACGCGTACAGGCCAGGGAAATCCACTGAATCGGCTACCTTCATCATGTAATATATATATATAGAATCGATGGATCGCTGGCTAACAAACATTCAGCCTTAGGAGCTTTTATAGATATCGAAGGTGCCTTTGATAAAGTTTCCTACTCTAATATAGAGTCTAAACAAGTTTGCGTTTCTCACAACTATCACCGAATGGATTAGGGCTATGTTGAGAAATAGAACTGTAACCGCTTCGATACGAAAAGAAAGCCTGAGAGTAGCTGCCACAAAATAATATTCGCAGAGCAGGCTACTCTGCTTCTGTGGAATATCGTTGCAAACAATACAGAATATCATGCTGTTAGGTAGATGACGTGGTCATCATAATCATTGAAAAACACGAGAATGTTCTATCTAGCCTAATCAACTCCAAGAAGACAGTATTAGTACTGTTCACAAGAAAAAGGAAGATCAACATAGGTAGATTTCCTAAACTGGACTCCAAGCTTAAGAAAGCCTATGTCATCTTCTAGCAGTGAAGGAATGCGCTAGGACCAACCTGGGGTTTCAAACCAAATATGGCCCGGGCGCTCTATACAAGAAGACAGTATTAATACTGTTCACAAAGAAAATGACGATCAACATAGGTAGACTTCACAAACTCTTTAACAACCAGTTGTAGTTGGAAAACGAGGCGAAATACCTCGGTATAACACTGGACTCCATGCTCAACTGGAAAAACAACTTAAAACACAAGCTTAAGAAAGCCTGTGTCATCTTCTGGCAGTGCAGAGATGCGCTAGGACCAACCTGGGATCTCAAACCAAAGATGCCCCGGGGGCTCTATACTGCAATTTTTAGACCACTTCTGATATATGGAGCATTAATCTAGTAACCGAAAATAAACCAATCGGTAACCAGGAAGAAGATAAACCACCTACAATATTGGCATGCCTAATTATGACTGCACAACATCCCCAACTGCAATCGAAACTCTATTAAACCTGACACCTCTTTAAATGTATGTGAAGGTGCGTCAGGCTTAATAGAATTTAGATTGCAGTCGTGGATGTTGTGCGCATTATGCCAATCATAAGTGATATGGTTGTGAGCATAGCCGTAAGACTAAAGGCAAATGGCACCTGGAGCCCGACAACAAACGGATTAAGACACGGGAGAATTCTGAGAGAGGTGGGATCTATCATGAATGAACTCAATCTGTGGATAGTGTCCCATGAGGTACCTGTTTAATCGGCAATACAAAATAAAAATAAGATTGATGATAAATCAGAAATCACCGATTATACCGTCGGGGTTAAGAATCATAAAGGCGCGGGGGCAGGCATTTACAGCCAAGAACTTGACCTGTGACTCAGCATCCTCCTAGGTACTAATTTGACGATATTCCAAACGAAATTTTCTGACAGTCTTGAACAAATCCATTTTGTTTCTAACTGACAGCAAATCAAGAATAGCTGCGCAAGCTAAACCATGGTCAGCAGTACAGTACTGAAGTGCTGACAAGTCTAGAAAAAAAAAGACCTTTATTGGCATATAATCCTCCATTACATAAAATATCTTTCCTACACACTATTTACACATGAGAAGAACACCGCATATATACATCCTTTCTCCTCCATCATTCTCTCTACCATTCTTGCTTCTCCTCCACCTCCATCTCCATACGGTTTCTCACAATCATCATGGCTATTTTATATCCAACACTCATTATTGTCACTACCCTGTAATTATATAATTATATAATTATATATATATACATTTTATTACCCCTGTAATCATTCACCTCCTCCTCATCCCCTCTTTTATATACCGGACACATCATTCCCACCCTCCTCGTCTCCGGCAAACTCACCTCCCCCCTCCATATCTTGTTCAATATCTCCCTGAATTTCTTCTTCCCCTTTTCCCCAATCTCCTTCCACATCTCCGCCTTTATGCCATCCCTTCCTGCCGCCTTTCCATTCTTCACCTCCTCGAAAGCCTTCTTTACCTCTTCCTCTGTGAACTCTTCTCCTCTTTCACCACCTCTGCCCACTCCAATCCCTCCTGGTACTCCACACCCTTCCGCGCATTTCTTTGCCCATTCTTTCAACGATACCCGTACTTGCCTCCTCCTTTCCCCTCTCCTCAACACCCTCCATATTTCTGACTCGTTTTTAAATTCCCTCAATTCCTCGCTCGCTTTTTCCACTGCCTGCTGCTTCTTCTTCTCACCTATGCTTTCATATCTCCTTCTTAGTTCCGCCACTCTCCTCTCTCCACCTCCGCCTGCTGCACACTCTCTCACTGCCTTCCTCAGATCCTTTTTTGCCTGGATGCATTCCTTATCACACCATGTGCTACCATCCCTCCTCTCCCCCTTCCTCTTTCTTCCACACCCCACTATTATCTCCTCCATTTCTTCCATAGTACTGACCTCCTCCCATTCAATCCTATCCAACTCTCTCCTCATCTCCTCCATCGCCTTTACGCCACACTCCAGCCCCTCTCTTTTCTGCCCCCTTTCACACCCCTTTTCCATCCACATTTCCACCTTTAACGGTAGGTGATCCGAACCCAACCTCTCTTCTACCTCCATATTCCGTATCTCTCCTCTTGCGATTTCCTTCACCACCACATAGTCTATTACCGATGCCCCTCTTACCCCTATGTACGTTTTCTTCCCCTCCCAATCTCCCTCCGTACATTCGTTTAATATATCCCAACCTTCTTCCATCACCCACTCCCCCATCTTCCTTCCTTCCCCGTTCACGCATTTATCCTGTGACCTTCTTTCCCTCATTGAACCGTCCTCCTTAATTCCTCCCCCCGTTTCTCCTATTCTCGCATTAAAATCCCCCCCCACTATCCAACTCCCTCCTTCCCCCGTTCTCTCATCAATCTCTTTCCTTATGTCCCCACAATTTTTGTTTACATATACTACCCCCACATTCATCTGTATTCTCCCTAGCTTGTATTTCAACCACACTAGCCCTTCGCACCCCTCCATAAACTCTCCCTTGCCTCCTTTCCTGCCTTCTCTCCATCCCACAATCATTCCCCCCTTCGCCCGTCCTTTCTTCGCACATTTTGTTGCCTCCTTCATTTCCCATCTAAACCCTCCCGGTAGCCATCCTTTCACTTCTTCCCACTGCTTCTTTACCATCCATGTCTCCACTATCCCCACTATGTCCTTCCCCGCCACCCACTCCTCAAAGTCTCTCTTCCACTTGTCCTCCTCTCCCTTCGACTTTATCCCTGCCACATTCCAAAACCCTAAATTTAACCCTTTAATGTCCAAGAAAAGCTCTAGAAAAACTTGCCGAAACCAACAGAGTTACAATATTCTGGATAAAGGGACATTCAAATACTGAAGGGAACGACTGGGCCGACAGGCTAGCCAGAAGGACTGCCCTGAAGAAGGAAGGCGCTAAGTCTCTGCCATTTCCACTAATTATGACCTCTCAAATACTGAAAAGAACACGACACATGACCAACTACTTGACTTCACAAGAAGTGCAGACTGGCTTGAGGAGTAGGGCTCAGGAGATGGCACAAAGAAACAACGAATGGTCTAAGTGTTGCGACCATCTGGTTCCCCTCCATAAACCATCGTCATCATCATCATCATCATCATCATCATATTCCTCCTAGATATTAATATATCTTTGAATCCTTTATCCAGTAAAACAATATCATTCAGAAAATTCTTTGCTGAATAACAATTTTGTTATCTACCGTGTCTTTTAGGTAGGACAATACCATTAAGGTACTTTATGGATATCTGAATAGTTAAAACTCCTCCAAATTAAAACTCCATTTCCCTGTCTTTGACTGTGTCAAACTGATGTGATTCAAAATCGATTGAAATCAGTCCATCGCTGTTGTTGAGAGGGAAATAATAATCGATACGATAAAACCATAAAGGTGCCAGTTGTATCATATCGATGGTTAACCCGGAGAGTTAAATACCTCCTAAGTGAATCTCGATTCCCTGTCTCCAACTGCATAACACCGATGAGATCCAAAAAGATCGAAATCGGTCCGTGGCTGTTGTTGACGGGGAACAATATTTAATAGGGAAATAATAACGTTATCCTCTCAACAACAGACACGCGCTGATTTCAATTTATTTTAGATCTCACCAGCAACTTTTAATTTGGTTTGATATATTCGTATGCTCTATAAATGTATCTTTAAAATCTTCGCTCATACACATCTTCTTCTCTCAGTCTTCTTTAACAGAACTTATAATGTTAAAATCAGATAATTTCGTTTTTAATGTTTTAAATTCAACAATAAAAAAATGCCCATTTTTGTTACTTAAACAACATTTTTCTTTGAATTATTGTTAAGGTCATTTACTCAACAATCAAATTCCCTGCTTTAAAAAATGTTCACACCCCCACTAACCATAACGTAGTATATAAGAAGTAATGCGTATTTGATCTGTATATTTTCTTCGCCTAAAGAAGCCACTGTGTGGCGAAACATAAGTGTCTAAAATAAAACAAATTTGAAAATCAAAATCAGACATTATCGTTATCTTAATATTACTTTAATCATTGAACATATTTTTAAACTTAAGAGCAAATAGGTTATCTTCTTAAAGTATCTTAATATATTGTGTGTAGATTAAATATTAACTAGTATATTATTTGATTTTTTGTTTAATTTTAATTATAAAGAAAAGTAAATCGTGTTTGAAAAGTATACAATTTTTAATTAGAATGTAATAAGTAATTTTTTTATCAATTGAAAATGCCCTGAAAATTCATATTTAAATTTAAACACACAATCTTCCGAGCATATTCAATTATGCATTATTCACGTGATGCTTCTCCCCCCACTGTCGTTTCCTTGGCAACTCATTTGTGACATACAGATTACCTGGCTCAGATGTCTAATCTACACACTAGATTAACCACGAATCAATTACCTCTATCGATTTGTTCCCAGTATTAAATATCAGTGCAGAAACCTATCCATTATTATATATACGATGACAAATGAAACGAGAAAATAATATTTTTATTTTGCTATAACACAGTTTATTTGATTTAATTTTTTTTAGACCTAATTAATCATTATATTTTATCGTACGTAATTAACGCAAACTTGTGACATATAACTTTATTTGATTTTATTTCTCACAAAATTTATTTAATAATTAGATTTTATTTTATGTACCTAAAAACTAATATGATTATATATATATATATACATAATTTTCTTATAAATTTATGGAAACATTTAAAAATTTTGATAAAAAAACTCGATTTATATAATTACAGAAGCAGTATAACATTAAATTCTATAAACACAAATAATCTTAATTTTAGGGCCGATGGTCAATTATATAATAACTGTTATGTCGTATTATTGTCATACTATCTTTAACAAAGATGTTTCTCTCCTATACTTTTTCGTACCTTATTATAAAAAAAATAAATCAATTATAAAACAATTTCGCCAAATAATTATATTACGTAAAATTATTACTAAAATCATATACACGTACTAATAAATAACTAAAAAATACTTTTATGTAATGCATTGTTTTGTTTTTCGATAATTGATAATAATAAATTAATGAATATGAATTTTTATTATTATGATTGGTTTATAATAATTAATATATTTCAAATATTGTTTTCTGAATTTAATATACAACTCACAGCTTTTTGGAATAAATATTAATTAAAACAGTTTTCACTGGGTTCATTAAAACATTGTTTAGTTATATTATAGATTATTAACGAATTTAAATAATTTAATAATCTTTTGTTAATAATTCCGTTTATTTTATTACAACATTTCTAATATTTCCAATTTTATTATTCAACTTGCATCTTTTTCATAAATGTATGTAAACATGTATTTATTTTTGTTTAAATAAATCAATTTAAAGATATCATGATGCATGAAATTCTCACTTAACGCATGGTGAAACATTTTTGTGTTAATTAGAGATATCATCTCTATTTGGAAAAATATGAGTACATTTAGAACAAATAGAAATATCCGTTTGTGCAATCGACCATCGGTCTTTCTGCCCAATCAATTTAGATTTTTAGAAAAGTTATAATTTTATATGATATATAGAAGGAAGTTTTACACTTTTAGCTAGCTATAATGAAAAAAGTGTTATTAATATCAATCAATTATAAAAGAATTAAATTAAATTATACATTTTATTGCGTAAAATTATTACATCCATACGAACAATTAAAATTCAAAGTCTGCTTACATTTAATCTAATAAATAAATAACTTAAAATCAGTAACTAAAACAATGTGAATGTAATTGTCTTATTTTGTTTGATATACTTATAGTTTAAAATTAATTAAACAGGACTTATTTTTAGTACCTTTTTATTGCGTAAAATTATGACCTGCATATGGACAATGAAAATTCAAAACGTGTTTACATTTAATCTAATAAATAAATAACTTAAATTCAATATCTAAAATAATTGCATTGTAATTGTCTTATTTTGTTTGATATACCTTTTAATTAACATTTAATTAAATAGGACTTATTTTCAGTGCGTAATAAATTAAGTGTATTATTACCTTTCTTAGAGTTTAATATACTTGTTGATGTTAAGATAAAAGCTATTTATACGGTCGTTCGACAGTTGAGAACAGTCCTGAAATAAGATACTTTTAGCTTTAAAGTGTTGAAACTCTCTTTATAACGGTGTCAATTACCTTATATGTTCAGTAATTTCTAAGAGTTAGCACTTCTAATGGCTGGGCGTTTCATCGCAGTATTAAATAATTGATATGAATTTTCACCTCTTAAATAAGTAATAAGATTAATAATGAGAAAAATTAATTTTCATGAGCATTTCTGCGCTAATGTTTTACAATGTATATAAAGTAAATGTATAATTTTAAATGTTTCTCATGCACAATTGCGATAATTGAGCAAACAAAAATTTAAAAATTCTTGAATGACGTCGCCATTTACTTGGTGGTTTTGTATAAAATTAAATAAAACACTTTTTGACTTTGTTTACTACAGTGGTTATTTATTGACTGCGACTATAGTAAAAAGGAAATATTTAGTTTCTAAATTGAAAGAGTATAATAATAATTTAAATTTTGCCTTTCAACAAAAGCTTTCTCATTCCTTTCCAATCTTACAAGACGTTTTTCTAACTTATGCTCGTACCTATACAACAATTTTTATGATAATCAAGTGTATAAAAATAGCTCCATATAAAATGGACATAAATACGCTAGCAATGGCTAAAATATTGCTAGTACAGCAAAAATAATTCGCTGACAGACAATTCCGTCATCTGAAGCAGAACAAGGGGCCAGAGTGTAAGAACACATTGTGAACTCTGACCACAAGTCGTGTAACCAAAATTTTATTAATTATTAATGTATAATTCATTATTCTTATATATAATATAGACAGGATTTTGTAAAGTGAAATATAAACATATTTCAACACTTTGCTTTTGCTTTTCGCAGATGACACCATCTTTGTAGCCCTCTCTTCTCAATTTCTCAACAATCCTTTTAATCCTCTTTTGACTCCATCCAAGCCTGGTGCTTCAAATGTTAAAAGTTAAAATAAAATCACACTACACTCCCCAAAAATGCTTTAGTACGAGGAGTAGTTGTTTTAACTATTAGCTGTTAGTTCTTGCATACATTTTGCAAGATAACGTTTCATTAAAAGAGTGTTTATCCAGGAGGGTTGGGTTGAAAAGTTTGGGAGCAATTTTTTTACTTATTGCTAATGAACGTTGGGTGATAAAAATTATTTTGGAGGATGGATTGTGAAGAGAATTATTTGGGTGCCTAATTATGGCAAATATTTGGACTGCGGATCTATCTGCTTCTTGGATATGACACAGAGTGGAAGCTAAAAAGGATTGAGCCATATTCTACTAGGAGCCGACAAATTGATTTATGAGTGTTGCCTGCGGTTTTTGTTGAAATATCTGATTTTTGAATGTAATTGCTCGGAAATGTCGAGCAAAAGTAAAAAATAAAAGAGTAATAACTCATCACACAAGTATCAAGATTAAGGATTCAAGAGTAAGAATTCAAATCTGAAGATTTAAGACTTTCGAAAGAAGATTAAAGATTTAAAGTCATAGAGCAAAACCTTAACACTTAAAATCAAGATTTAGGACTAACAGCTTGAGTTTAAACACTAAAGATTGAATATTTGATTGTAGAGGGTTTCACTTTGTGATACATATTTTATAACTTTAAATAAAATAAAATAAACTTTGTTTATATCACACACTTTATTAGTTTGATAATGACCAGCTGAATTGTGTCGAAACTACAGTCACTGAAATAATAAAGTGTGTGATATAAACAAAGTTTATTTTATTTTATTTAAAGTTACTAAAGATTGATATTTGAATACTTAAGTTTTGATACTAAACTAAAAATAAAAACTCAAGAATTCAATACTGAAGATTCAAAACTAAAGACCAATGTCTAAGAAATAACAATTTTGTTTCTTTTTTTACTAACAAAAATACTGAAATAAAAATAGTAAAAATTCATGAAGGAAACAAATAAAAGAGAATAAACACTCAAGTCTAAGTTGAAGAAAAATACTAATAATTGAAGAGTAAAATTTTTAAGCTCGAAATTCAAAATTTAAGAAAGAAGTGTAAATATTCGAAATCAAAGAACAACATGTTGACACTCAAAAATCAAGGTTTAAGACTAAAAACTTAAGTTTAAAGACTATATATTAATAATTTAAAACTATTTATTTATTTATTTATACATAAAGTTTGAGACTAAACTCAAGAGTAAAAACGTAAGATTAAATACTAATAACTAAAGACTAAAGGCTAAAACATAACTGTATTCTTTCTATTTCTACTAACAAAAATATTGAAATAAAAAATAATAAAGATTCATAAGGTAGAAGGAGAAGATTAAGGCTAAAGATTCAAGAGTAAGAATTCATAATCTAAAACTAAAATTTTGAGTCCAAACTCAAGAATTAAACAATGAAGATTCAAAACTAATGACTAAAGTCTAAAAAATAACCAGCTTGCATATTGAAATAAAAATAGCAAAGTCTTCATTAGAAATCAAAAACACTTGGTTTGTTTCACAGAATATTTATTATTTTTTCTCCGACTAGTTTCGACAAAATGTCATTATCAAGGAGTAATGATATTTTGTCGAAACTAGTCGGAGAAAAAATAATAAATATTCTGGGAAACAAACCAAGTGTTTTTAATTTCTAATCAAGATTTTTCAAATATGTTTAACTATGGGTTAAGTGAGCAATTAATTAAATAAAATAGAAAACATTCATGAAGGAAAAAATAAAAGAGAGTAAACATTTAATTGTCAAAAGTGAAGAAAATTGAAATAAAAGTTCAAATCTCTAAATTTAAAATTTAAGTATCAAGTGCAAATATTCAAAATCAACCAGCAAAATGTAAACACTTAAGAATCAAGATTTAAGAATAAAAACTTGAGTTTAAAGTCTAAAGATTAATAATTTTAAACTAGTTTTGTGACGAAACTCAAGAATTACCAATTGAAGATTGACGACTCAAAACTAAAGAGTAGAGTCTAAAAAATAACTGTCTTCCTTTTATATTGACAAAAATATTGAAATAAAAATAGTAAAGATTGGTAAAGGAAACAAAAAAGAGAAAAAGAGAATGAACACTAAAGTGTAAAAATTGAAGAAAAATATTAAAGATTGAAGAGTAGAAGTTCAAATCCAGAAATTTAAATGTGAAGAAAGAATAAAGACTTGAAATCAAAGCGCAAACGTTAAAACTCAAAAATTAAGATTTAAGACCAAAAACTTGAGTTTAAAGACTAAAGATTAATAATTTAAAACTAAAGTTTTAAACTCAATAATAAAAACTCAATACATAAAGATGAAAGATTAAAGACTCAAAACTAAAGACTAAAGTCTAAGAACTAACTATTTTGTTTCATGTTTTACTAGCAAAAGTATTGAAATTAAAAAATAATAAAGATTCACAGAAAAAAATAATAAAGCATCAGAAGATGATTAAGAATGAAAATTTAGTCTTCAGTCTTCAGTGGTTAATTATTGAGTTGTTATTATTGAGTTTAGTCTCAAAATGTTAGCCTGAGATTATCAATCTTTAGTTTTTAAACTCAATAAAATATTGAAATAAAAATTGAAATCAAAATTGCAGAAAAATACTAAATGATGAAATATCTGTAAATTTAAAATTTAAGAAGGAAGGGCAAAGATTTAAGATCAAAGAGCAAAATAATATGATAATAATTAAAAATCAGGATTTAAGTCTAAAAACTTCTTATTAATAATTTAAAATTAAAGTTAATAATTTAAAATTTAAGTTAATAATTTAAAATTAATGTTAAAACTTAAAAACGGAAATTAAAGAGTCAAAAGTAACGAATAAAGTTTAAAAAATAACTATTTCGTTTCTATTTTTACTAGCAAAAGTATTATAAAGAATAATAAATATTCATATAGCAAAACAAGAAGAAGATTAAAACTAGAGATTCAAGAGTAAGAATTCAAATCTGAAAATTTAAGTCTTAAGAAATAAGAATGCAGATTTAAAATGATGGAGTAAAACGTTAACATGAAAATCAAGACTTAAGAATAAAAACTGAAGTTTAAAGACTAATGATTGATTTTTGAAAACTCAAGTTTTGTGACTAAACTCAAGAATAAAAATTAAAGAAGTAAACACTGAAGATTGAAGATACAAAACTGAAGAAAAAAAAACTATCTTGGTTATTTTTTACTAACAAAAATATTTAAATAAAAATAGCAAAGATTCACGAAGGAACAAATAACATTTAAGTGTCAGCATTGAAGAAAAATACTAAAGAGTCAAAAGTAAGAATTCATATCTAACAATGTAAAACTTAAGAAAGAAAAGTGAAGATTTAAAATCAGAGAACAAAACGTTAACACTCAAAAATCAAGATTTAAGACTGAAAACTTGAGTTTAAACACTAGATATTGATATTAGAAAACTAAACTTTTGAAACTAAATTCAAGAATAAAAACTAAAGAATTAAATACTGAAGATTGAAGACTTAAATCCAAAGACTAAAGTCTAACAAATTATTACCTTTCTTCTTTTTTTTCTAACAAAAATATTGAAATCAAAATAGTAAAGACTTATGAAGAAAACAAATGAAAGAGAATAAACTCGTATGTGTCAGAATTTAAGAAAAATACTAAAAGTTGAAGAGTAAAAGTTGAAATCAGGAAATTTAAAATTTAAATAAAAAGAGCAAAGATTTAAAATCACAGAGCGAAATGTTAATTCTCAAAAATCAAGATCTAAGACTAAAAACTTGAGTTTAAAGACTAAAGATTGATAACTTGAAACTAATGTTTTGAGACTAAACTCAATAATAAAAACTTAAGACATAACGGTGGAAGTTTAAAGACACAAAACTAAACAATAAAGTCTGAAAACTAATTATTTTGTTTTAGTTTTTACTAACAAAAATATTGAAATAAAAAATTATTAAAATTCACGAAGCAGAAGAATAAGATTAAGACTGAAGATTCAAGAGTAAAAATTCAAATTTAAAAATTTTAGACTTAAGAACGAAGGGTAATAAAGAAGCAAGATAGTTACTTTTTAGACTTTAGTCTTTAGTATTTAGTCTTCAGCCGTCGGTGGTTAATTCTTGAGATGTTATTATTCAGTTTAGTCTCAAATCTTGATTTTTGAGTGGTAAAGTTTTACTCTTTTATTTAAAAACCTGAGTTGATTGATTAATAATTTTAGACTAGAGTTTTGCGACTAAACTCAAGCATTAAAATTAAAGAATTAAATACTGAAGATTGAAGATTCAAAACTGAAGACTAAAGTCTAAAAAATAACTTCTTGCTTCTATTTTACTAACGAAAATATTGAAATAAAAATAGCAAAGATTCACGAAGGAACAAATAAAAGAGAATAAACAATTAAGTGTCAAAATTGAAGAAAAATACTGAAGGTTGACGACTAAAAGTTCAAATTTGGAAATTTAAAAAAATTTAAGAACGAAGAATAAATATTCGAAATCAAAGAGCAAAATGCTAAAACTCAAAAATCAGGATTTAATACTAAAAATTTTAGTTTAAAGACTAAAGATTGATAATTTTAAGCTAAAGTTTTTAGACTAAACTCTAGAATAAAAACTCAAGAATGTAAAAAATAACGATCTTGCTTCTTTTTTTACTAACAAAAATATTGAAATAATAATGGTGAAGATTTATGAAGGAAACAAATAAAAAATACACTAAAGCGTCAAAATTGAAGAAAAATACTGAAGGTTAAAGAATAGAAGTTCAAATCTGGAAATTTAAATTAAAAAAAAAAAATAAAAATTTAATATCAAAGAGCAAAACGTTAAAACTCAAAAATTAAGATTTAAGACTAAAAGTGAGTTTAAAGACTAAATATTGATAATTTAAAACTAAAGTTTTGACTTTAAACTTAATTGTAAAAACTCAAGACTTAGGACGGAAGATTAAAGACTCATATCAAAAGAATAATCTCTAAATATAACTATTCTGTTTCTTTTTTTACTAACAAAAGTATTGAAATAAAAAATAATAAATATTCACGTAGCTGAAGAAGAATAAGATTAAGACTAAAGATTCAAGAGTAAGAATTCAAATGTGAAAATTTCAGACTTTTACAAAGAAGAGTGAAGATTTAAAATCATATAGCAAAATGTTAACACTTAAACAATTAAGATTTAAGAATAAAAACTTGAGTTTAAACACTAAAGATTGATATGTGAAAACTAAAGTTTTTGAGACTAAACTCAAGAATAAAAACTCAAGAAATTAACACTGAAGAGTGAAATTTCAAAACTAAAGTCTAAAATATAACTATTTATCTTCTTTTTTAACTAATAAAAACGATAAAGATTGGTGAAGAAAGCAAATAAAAGAGAATAAACCCTTAAGTGTCAAAATTGAAGTAAAATACTTAAGATTGAAGAGTAAAAGTTCAAATCTGGAAATTTAAAATTTAAGAAAGAAGAATAAAGATTCCAAATCAAAGAGCCAAACGTCAAAAATCAAGATTTGAGACTAAAAACTTTAGTCTTTAAAGATTGATAATTTAAAACTAAAATTTTTAGATTAAACTCAAGAATGAAAAATCAAGACAATATTGAAAAATATAGTATAGATTCTCGAAGTAAAAACATAGAAAAGGTAAAAATTTAAAATTTAAATTTGAGGATTGAAGACTAAGACTGAAGATTGATAAGAGTAAAAATTCAAATCTGGAAATTTAATAATAAAGAAACAAGTGTAAAGATTCAAAACCTAAAAACAAGACGTCAACATTAAAGACTAAAGACTAAAAACTCACCACTATAGAATAAAAACTTAAAACTAAAGATTAGGAATTGAAGAAAGACTTAGGGCTAAGGACTTGAGCATGAAAACAGCAATTTTGTTCTTCTATTTTTTTAATATTACCTAGAATAAATTTAAACTAATAAGAGTAAAGATTCAAGATTAAAAATCGAAGAGAAAAAAATTGACACCCAGAATAAAAACTCAAGAATTGAACACTGAAGATTTGAAACTAACGACTAAAGTCTAAAAAATAAATAACTTAAAAGTCAAAACTGAAGAAAAATGCTAAAGGTTGAAGAGTAAAAGTTCAAATCTCTAAATTTAAAATACAAGAATGAAGAGCAAATATTCAAAATCAAAGAGCAAAATGTAAACACTTAAGAATCAAGATTTAAGAATAAAAACTTAAGTTTAAAGTCTAAAGATTAATTATTTTAAACTAATGTTTTGTGACGAAACTCAAAAATTACCCATTGAAAATTGAAGACTCTAAGAGTCTAAAATGTAACTGTCTTCTTTTTTTACTAACAAAAATATTGAAATAAAAATAGTAAAGATTGGTAAAGGAAACAAAAAAGAGAATAAACACTAGAGTGTTCAGAAGAAATTGCTCACATTCTTCGAAAACAAAATGTAACCTTCTTAATTTGTGCACTTGATAATGACCTTTAAAAGTCAAAACTTAAGTCGTGTGTTGTTGTAACTTATTTTATATATTTTACAATAAATTTTAGTGGTAAAAACATAGTAAGTGTTTTATTTTAGTGTTTAAAATTTGAGAACAAAGAATAAATACTCCAAATCAATTTAAGACTAAAAACTTGAGTTTAAAGACTAAAGATTGATAAATTAAAACTAAAGTTTTGAGACTAAACTCAATAATAAGAACTCAAGACTCAAATACAGAAGATTCAAGACTCTAAACTAAAGAATAAAGTCTGAAAAAGATGTTACCTTTTTACTAACGTAAATATTGGAATAAAAAATAAAAAAGAATCACGAAGCAGAAGAAGAAGATGAAAAAGATTAAGACTAAAGATTCAAGAGTAAGGATTCAAACCTTAAAATTTAAGACTTAAGAAAGACGAGTAAAGGTTTAAAATCATAAAGCAAAATCAAAATTTAAGAATAAAAACTTTAGTTTAAAGACTAAAAATTAACAATTTAAAACCAATGACTAAACTCAAGAATAAAACGTCATGAATTAAGCACTAAAGGTTGAATATTCAAAACTAAAGACTAAAAGCAACTATATACGGCTTAATTTTTTACTAAAAAAAATATTGAAATAAAAATTGTAAACTTAAGAATCAATATTTAAGACAAAAAATTTGAAAAAAGTTTAAACTCAAGAATAAAAACTCAAAAATTGTAAAGATAGATGAAGAAAACAAATAAAATAGTATAAACACTCAAGTGTCAAAATTGAAGAAAGATTTTAAATATTGAAGAGTAAAAGGTCGAATCTGGAAATTTAAAATTTAAGAAAGAAAAGTACATATTCAAAATCATGGAGCAAAACTTTAAAACTTAAGAATCAATATAAATCAATATAAAGCCTCATCAATCCAATATTTAAGAATAAAAAGCTAAAGTTTTGAGTCTAAACTCAAGAATAAAAATAAACTTCAAAAGATTGAAGTGTAAAAGTTCAAATCTGGAAATTTAAAATTTAAGAAAGTAAAGATTTGAAACCTAAAAGCAAAACGTCAACACTAAAGACTAAAAATGCACGAGTATAGAATAAAGGCTCAAAACTAAAAATTAAGAACTGAAAAATTAAGGCTTGGGAGTAAGGACTTAAGCACTTAATTTTTAGTATTAGATAGTATTTAAACTAATGAGAGTAAAGAGTAAAGATTAAAGATTAAAAATCAAAGAGAAAAAATTTAACAATCAGGAATCAAGACTTTAAAGACTAAAGATTAATCACTGAAGACACTAAGAATTTAAGATCCAAAGCTTAAAAAACCTTTAGATAGAAGACTAAAGAATAAAACTTACTACTGTAGGCTTAAGCTTTTTAAATTATATTTAAATCAAAGAATGGAAATTGATCCACGCGCAATGTGCAAACTTTCGGCTGGAGATGGCGCTATGGAGGACTGAACCATTGTAGCCACAAGGATAGTTTATGATCGAGTAGGATGTCCACGTATTTGCAGGTGTGAGAGGGTGGGATTTTGTTTTGAAAATTTTAGAAGAAGTGCTTGAATAAGCATGTGAAATAAGTATAGGAAATAATATTTAACTATATATTTTCCAAAGAGCGTCATTACTTACATTCAAAGTATTTGCAATTTTTCAAGTAGAAATATCTGGATCTTTTTCTATCATGTCCAGCACATTTTCTTCCCCTTCTATCGTTCTTATTATCATTAGCCTTCCTGATAATCCTCAATGTTTTATGAAAACGTTGATGAACACTTTTGAAGGCTTTTTGATCAGGAACATTATGATCAATGTACAACCCTTTAGATTTTAATAAATTATCATCAGCATGATTAGGAAATTCACTTCACAATAAAAGTTTAACAATTCAAAACGGAAAATAAATGTCAATCAGCAAAACTTAACTCAATCTCAATAAATTCGACCGATACCAGCTGATAAATCACAAGACGTATTTAAATGATATCGAGGTTTAAACTATAGTCAGTAGATAAAAGCCGTTCATAGTAATTATAATGTTGTTAACAGATAACAATGTATTTTAAATATCCCAGGGAATAGCCTCTTAAAATTTTGCCGGATGTTTAATAAACACCTTTTATAATGTGTATAAATTTAAGAATAATAATTTAAGATAAAATTAAATAAAAGTTTATAATCGTTTTAAATGAAACTATGATAATTTACTGGGTTAGAATGACATATTGCTTTAAGGTAAATTACTAGAAGTAAGAACATGTACTAGTGTTCTCATTTGTGTTATAATATGTAGTACCACGTAACACCAGTTGCAAATGTAAACATGTAAATAAAACTCTTATCTGCAATGTTTTAAACAGATGAAGGCAGCATAAAACTAATATTTACACACTACCCTGTTATTTTTATCAACGACAGTGCCTTCTGTTTACTATGTAATTATTTTTACTAGGGTTGATTATATTCAGCAAATAAAATAAAATTGTAAAAAGCAATTTAAATAGTGATAAATAAAACACTTGGGTTTTATCACCTATATAATGGAATTTTACCAAGTAAAAGCCTCATCAATCCAAAATTTGAATAGTTTAAATAGTTTAGAATTATGAAACAATAATGAAAATATAAGGAGGTTCCAGAGAAACATTTTACAGGAATGCTTATCAAAGGGTAAGTTTATATCGTATGCGAGTACTAAAAAATACTGCTTTCATTTCGTGGCATTACCAAACACAGGAATATATGCATTACACCGCATCCAAACCACCCTAAAACTGACGGAGGCCGACGAAGTTATGTGAAAATATTCGCGTGCGTATTTTCGTTACGAAACGTTTCATATTTTCACCCTCTGTGCACGACAAAATGATTAAGAACGTTTCCGCGAAATAAAAGGTGTAAAGGGACAATGACGTTTGGTAGCAATTAATTTGCGCCATTGCTTTGTTCGTCGCGAACGAGTCGTCTTACGTGGAGCTCCGTTGTTGCAGAATTCATAATTCAGAACATTGCCGTTGAGTGAATTTCGAGATTAATTTTCTCCGGCAATAGTTGAATGAAATATTCACGCCGGTATCCCATGCGTTCTGGCTTCTTTAAATTCATTCTAGGCTATTTACACGGGTGCATTCATTAAAAGTTCAACGTAATTTGTATAGAGATGCCGCAATGAGATTCATTTATTTTAGCCGTTTTGTTAGGAAGTTTTTGAATAATCCGACTTTTATTTAAGTTTTTCTAAGATTTCCTCAAACAGCTTATTTTTCCAGGCGGGCATGGAAAAGTTTTCAATACTTAGAAATTAAAAGTACATCCGTGAGGAATACTGACCGATGAATGGTTGTGCTAATTAATTAAAACATATTTTTTAAATATTTTATTTCTTTCAGCTATAGAGATTTTTTATTCAAACGTAAATTCAATAGAAGTTAATATTATAAGTAATGAAAAATATAGGCTAGTAGTGAAATAATGATGATATTCTAAAAATTTCAATAACAATCTAAACGTAAATCTTATGAGAAGGTATTTAAGAAAAGTAAAACTTGGTTTCAGCAGGATGGAGCAATGATTCACTCGTCCGACACTTCTCAGCCACGAGTTAGTGCAAATTATTCTAGCGAATTGATCATCAGGAGAGGTGACATAAATTGGCCTCCGTGCAGTTTTTATTTAACACCTATGAACTTTTTCCTGTGGGTTTATCTCAAATCTTAAGTTACAGTTTGAACAGATGTTGCAACTAGTTTAGAAAAAGGATGATTTTAAAAGGAGCTATTAAAAACTAATACTGAATTTACATAAAAGTAATCGATATCAGTTGTAAATGTCGTAGGCGAATTGAAAAATCAAGCTTATTGCAAAGTGCGCCGTCGGTTTGCAATGTGCCAGAAAATCATTTAGAATTTTCCAATTAGCCTGATACTTTTTAGGCTGATTGCAATTAGCCAATACGCCTCTAGGCGAATTAGAAACTTTCAATAATTTGTTCAAATCGCCTGATTTGGTCCAGGCTTATTGCGATAAGCCTTACAGAAGCACAGAATTTTACGAATCTAGTCGGTGCATTGGAACAACAGAGTCATCGGAAGCGTACCGAGAGTCCAGCTCCGTTTGCCATTAGTGACAAATATTATTGAGTTTTTGTAAGGTAAATTGGATATTTTAGTACCATACGACGCATTTAATGATACAAGCGCAATTAAATTATTACTTTTATTTGACTTTAGGAGTTATGTTGTTGATATGTCAGAATTTTTTTTTTGGCTTAGGTTAGAATATAAGTTTCACAGTTCTTTATATTATATTCAGAATTATTTTAAGTAATTTAACATTTTTATTAAACTTTTTTATATGTAATTTTTAAATTTCCGACCATTTAACATTAACGTCCCTGGTATAAAATAACGAAAAACAATAATCATTGTTGGTTTATAAATAACCTTAAAATGTGAGCTTAATTGGTGTTTTTTGTAAGTTTATTTTATATCAAATTCAAAGCAAAATTTTAAAATAAGTTAACAGTGATGAAATTAGGAAGAACTGCGTGTGGTCATTAGATAATTAGTATGAAATTAGATGAGAAACGGCGAGCATAACCTTCTAATCATATGTTAATTTTGGTTAGAATTTGTGAGCGAAATGTCAATACAAACGGGATCAATTTCGTAGATATCGCTAATTTTATTTGCAACTTGAAATATATGTAGATATTGACATCGCGTCCGGTTTTATTGTCTATTACTAAAAACTTCTAAAATATTCTCTAGGGTAGTATGGCTGACATGGTAGAAGATACGAACAACAAAAACAATGAAGAGAGTGATGAACTTTATAACATGAAGCATAACTTAAATTAAAAAATTACAGAATACAGTAAAAATAATGATAGTATTATTAAAAGGCCATGGACTAATGCAGCCGTAGAAGAAGCGATCCTTGACATTTTAGATTCAAATAATCTAAAAACAAAGAAAGCTAGTAGACAACATAGATTAACTAGAAAATACGGCACCATGGAGGTAGGTGAAAAACGAATGTTAATTAAAAAAGGATCCTGTCGTAGTAATACTTCCTATTGAACAATACTTTGACACACTTCTTCAGTATCATCGCGCCACTGGGCATGGCGGAAGAAATAAAATACTGTTTTCGTTGAAAAATAAATTTTATGTTTCTAGACCTTCAGTTGAAACTTTTGTTTCACTTTGTAAAATTTGCTATACGAAAAAACATCAACAAAATCGTAATATTGTTGTACGACTCATATTAATAATAAGCGGGGCAGTAAGCTTCGTAACGTAACCACCAGTGATTTTTCGGGTAATGATTTTAATGTGTTTTTTACGGGTATAGCAAAGGAAATAATAAGTACTATTCCTAATTATGATATTGATCCTGTGATATTAGTTAGTAATTCTGTTCCGAATAATATACCATATTTTAAATTTGTTCCTGTCTCTTGCGTAATGGTGAGGGATGCAAAACGAAGCCTAAAAAATAGTTCCAGCACAGATACATATGGTTTTTCTATTTCTTTTATTAAAAATTATTTATATATTATATTAAATATTTTAGTTGTACCGCTAACTAAATTAATCAATGATGTCATATGCAACAGCAGTTTTCCTGATGCTCTTAAAATAGCTAAAGTTATTCCAATATTTAGGAAAGGAGATTTAAATGAATTAAATAATTATCGACCAATTTCACTGCTCCCAATTTTTTCAAAAATCATCTAAGAAATTCTATACGATCAAATTTTATTATTTTTTGAGAGGAATAACTTATTTTGCAAAAATCAATATGGATTTAGATATGGCAAATACACAGTAATGGCTGTAGCTGACCTTGTGAGTAAAGCCATCGACAGCTACGAAAAGGGTAATTATTCTATTGAGATATTTATTGACTTATCTAAAGCTTTTGATTGCGTGCCTCATCATTTACTTTTGCGGAAGCTATACGCTTATAATTTTGATCCAAGCAGTTGTCGGCTTTTAATGTAATATCTTACCGGTAGGAGACAGGCAGTGCCTTTCAATGGTGAGACATCGGAGAATTTGCCAGTAGATCATGGTGAATCACAAGGGTCGACGCTCGGACCATTACTATTCCTAATATATGTTAACGATTTTGCGTATTATATTGAACAGGCAGATGTAGTTCAGTTTGCGGATGATACTACACTAATATCTACATCTAATGATTTAAATACTACGTTATTAGCTAGAGCAAATGCTTGGTTTTGTGATAATGGTCTCAAATTAAATACCTCAAAAACGGAACATTTAATGTTTACACTTAAACAAGTCATTAACCTAAACAATACCAACTCAGTTAAATTCTTAGGACTTCATATAGAACATCAATTCCTATGGAATCAACAATGTGATGAAATGGCAACTAAAATAAATAAAAGCATCTTTTTATTAAGAGTGTTAAATAACAATGTGTACGGGGTACGACATATTTTTCGCTTTGCCAATCTCACATGTTTTATGGTATTTTAATTTGGGGCCATTCATCTACTCGCCACCAGAATTTCGACAAATATTGGGTACAGAGATGACTGCAGACAAAAATTTGTTCAACACAAAATATTAACCTTTCAATGCGCTTACATTCTTGAATGCTTAATTTATGTTAAAAGTCATTACAATGGTTATGTAATTGCTCAGAATAGTCATGTACATAGATATGAAATTAGGAGTAAGCACAACTTGTATCCTAAGTATTTAAGACTAAGTCGTTCGCAAATGGGAACTAATTACTATAGAATCAAATTCTATAACAAATTGCCTACTGAATTACAATAGTTGCCACCAAAATTTTTTAAAACTAAATTAAAAGCATTACTACTGAAATGTGCTTTTTATTCGTGGGAAGAGTACTTGGATTACGAATTCACTTAGTTTATTGTTTTTGTTCTTGTATTTATATGCTTTAAGCTGATTGTAGTAATTTGTAATTATTTCTTTTGTTATGACCTGTGTAAACGTATGTATTAACATCAATAAACATCTATCTATCTATCACTACTAGAGATTTTAATCTTCGAAGTCAAGTAGATTTGGTTGATTTTCAATCAACTTCCTGTGGAGATTACAAATGGTTAATGAACTACCAGGATAAAAATATTAAAACAATTTGGCAGAGAAGAAGATCTAGAAAAGTGTATTTACAAGGAAAGAAAAACTGCAAACGCAGAAGACGTTGCTAACTTGGAACAAGATGTTTGTATAATTTGTTCAAGTAGTTTTAATGACTCACCTATTATCTCATGCTATTTATGTTCATCAAAAATTCATATAACTTGTTGTCGAAATGTTGCCACAACCTCTAAAGAGAATAATACTTATATCACTGTGAAATTTGCAACAGACAGAAAGATATTGTCTCGGAGCGCCAAAAAGCATACGAAGGCCAGAAGAGAGCGGCGGAAAAAATTATTGAAACTTGCAAAAAAAACTAAAATCGGTTTCTGTTGGAGACTTTGTTCTATTAAATATCCCAAAAGTTGATCGTGCCCCATTAGACTGTTCAAATTTAAGTGGGAAAATTCTGAACGAGGAAAATGATGTCTTATCAAACCAATTAGATGTCTCCAGGGGTGTTCCTCAAGGAAGCATTCTGAGGCCAATATTATTTATACTTTATATTAATGACCTTCTTAATGCTGCAAACAATAACGGTGTAATTTTAAACTACGCGGATGATACAAGTATTTTAATTAATGGCGCAAATAGCAATAGAAAAGAGCAATAGTCTTATGTCTTCCGTAGAATGTTGGTACAATAAAAATAAGTTAGCTCTAAACAGAGGAAAATCAAATTTTATGATGTTTAAAGTAAACAAATCACTCTTAACACCAGATTTCATCATTCTAAATGGAAATAAATACAGCAGTAGCCTATGTGTAAAGTTCTTGGGTGTTTTTGTAGACGAAACTTTCAGCTTTTCCAAACATACTACTCATGTATGTAATATAATAAGTCGCTAATGTTACGGTTTATAGGTGTTGTTAACATACTCAACCAAGAATGTAGCTAAAATCTTTTACTATTCAAATATATATTCCCACCTAGGTTCGGACTGGTATTTTGGGGAAGTTGCGTGAGCGTTAATAGTGTATTTCGTCTACAAGAGAGAGCAGTCAGAGTCTTGACTAAAGTTAAATACTTTGACAGCTGCAGAGGAGTATTTAGGACTAATAAAATTTTAACATTATGTGCAATATACATTTTTGAGAGTATCGAATTTCTATGAAGCACGAAGAGAAATTTAAAGATAGCGTTATGCCAAATAATTATATGACATGGTCAAAAGTTTAACATCCCTGCACATTGGTTAACTGTGTACGAAAAAGGGACTTTTCACAAGTGTATTAAATTGTATAATCACTTACCCGAACATGTAAGAAATTCACAAGCATCACTTGCGATTAGAAAGTCGAAATTAAGAATATAATTTTTATGTAATATGGAACCATACAGTTTGGATGTTTTTTTTTTTAAATGTTGATAACTATGTATTTTATATTTTATATTTTTTATGAAGTTTTTTTCTTGTACAGCCATTTTTTGTAATATTTGTCTTGGAAAAATAAATCTTTCTTATTATTAATATTATTATACCAAATAGGTAGAAAATGTGGGATTATTAAAACGTGGTTTTCTAGAGGAGATTTTCAGATTTCTGATACACAAATCCATGGAGATATCCCAGAAAAATACGTATCAATTCGTGAAGCTGTTTCGAATGTGTCAAAGTTTGGATTTCAGGACTTTAGAAGCTGCAAATGTTCAATATCAACATGCAAAACAAACAAGTGCTTGTGTAAGAAGGCAAATAAAATATGCTCATCGAAGTGCCATAAATGTTCAACGTGCGCAAATAAATAATGTGAAACTATAGTTTCCGATTAAATGTTTAATTTTTAAATAATTTGTTTATTAGAACTGTTACATGGTGATTATTCTAGAATTATTTATTTATTCCGTCCTAAACCTATTTTATCCTAATGGAATCTTAAACACACCGCTCTTGAATGAGACGTACTCAATCGGTCCAGAGGAGCTATAGAGATTCTTCCTATAGTGATGATATGAATTGAAACACTAGTTTTTATTTAACGTAACGTGTTACGTTTGCGTAACACCAAAGTATTTTTCGATGTTATATCGGCTCCTTATGTTTTACTATTGTAAGGCTTATCGTAATAAGCCTGGCTAAAACCAGGTCGGATAGATATTTTTCAACTAGCCTAGAGGTATGTTGGTTTATTGCAACAAGCCTAAAAAATAGCAGGCTAATTGAAAATATATTTATGATTTTCTAATGCGCCTGGCACATTGCAAAATGACTAGGCTTTTTGCAAAAAGCCTAATTTTCCAATTCGCCTTACGACATATATAAAATTAATTATTAATTCATCTTATCATAATATGTGTTGTACCTATTTGTTATTAATTATGATCTTATGCAATATGCTATTATAAGAGTACACATAATTTAATATTAATAATGCAATTTCACCTCTAACACCCAACCAATTCACCGATTACACAACACATTGTTTATATTGCTGCTGTATTAATTTACTTCCATGCGCATAATTAATTACGAAACTCATATAATAAAAAAATACATGTAATCCAATTAAAATTATTAATTAAACAGAATTCGTGTACGCAGTAGGTTTGCTGTTATTTTATAATTATGCACAAATTATTATCTTTGTGAAATTTTGAAAGCGTTGATAGTATTTTTAAATATAATAACGACTAGTGAAATAATTATCGTCAAATTTATTATTATTAATTACACATACATTTTCCAATTTATTATATCAATTATATATTCAATAAATATGATTTTTTTTAATTCTTACATAACTATACTTAACACAGAATGTAATAAAACATTATAACGATATTTCAAGTAGCAATATTCTGTCAATCATGAGAAATGTGATAAATTGCTTTTCTATAGCCTAAGGTGCAGCAATAGTCTTAAACTTTAAGATATTTGGATATAGGGAATACTTTAATTTCCTGGATGCTTAAGCACTTATTTAGCATTTTTACCCCACTTTTTAAGGCCTCAGAGTTTCAACTAAAATAATATTTATATAATTTCATTATTGCATCCCTTGAGTATTTCGTTTATCTCAAATATTATTATGTACATTTGTTTATACGAAGTAAACGAAGTAAACTTTAAGCACAGCGTTATGTTTGTTATAATTAGTTTTAGTTTGAATAGTATATGTTTATTCTCTATAATATTTATAAGGTTATTTTATAAAGTATAATTGTTTGGTTTCATGCAACAACATTATTTCTTTAATTATTTAAAGAAGTTAAAGGATAAAAAAAGTTCAACAATTACAAACTTATAGCATGAATAAAGTACTCTTAGATGATAGTAAAGAGATAATGTGTACTACAGATGTCGCTAACCAAACTGAAACAGATAATGAATACTTTTTATTTCGTATTATAATTATTCTCAGACTTGATCAGAAAAATCCATTATCTAAATAATAACGTTCTGAATAAATAAATAAATAAACTAGCTTAAAATTCTCATAATATATTTATTAAAAAGTACAGATGCATACAGAATATATTAACAGAGTAAATCAAATATCATCGCTAAGTATATTCCGTTACAAATACCTCATAATATCTGCTTGTAGTTTTCTAAACTTCTATAGAAAGAAGAATCTTCAGTATTCATGTTTGAAAATACTAAGCTAAGCAAAATAATAGAAATAGTAGAAATTGAAAGGTCATTTGATTGAAGTTTGGAGGTCACTCAAATCAAAAATATGAAGAAAAACCTGAAAATCTGGTTTTTCGGCGGATAAAAATCTGTGGCATTTCCAAAACCCATTACTAAAGTTGCCGTAACGTACTTTTCCATTGAAGAACATTATATAGAAAAGGTTTTGATTATTAAACTCATAATATTGGCAAAACATTTTTTTTCGAATTTTTAGACCTTTTGATGTACAGATAAAGATAAGCAGCCAAATCCAACAATCCAACAGCAAAGGAGTCTTTACAACACACTTTTAAGTGTTTGGTGGGATATGTATGGTGTGATTTATTATGGACTGTTAAAACGAAATCAAACAATGAATGCAAATGTGTACAGTGGATAACTTTGTCGTTTAAACTCAGAGTTGATTAAAAACTTAAAAACGCCATTGACCTACAAAATTTTTTACTTAGGAAAAAGTTAAATTTTCAAGAGGATGTACAAAATGAATTTTCAAGATTATTTGTAGATAGTGGAGGAAAATGTATCCTTGATTAAAATCTTACATTGTGTTTTATGTACATAGTTTAAAAAATTTTCAGAAATGCGCATGAACTTTTAGACTGACTTGATAACTATGTAATATGTGATATAGGATTAAAATGAAACAAATAATTTATCAAATGAGGTTATAAATAGCTATAGTATTAAGGGTTGTTTATATAAAAGTTTGGTTACACAATTATTTACGATTTATTCCGACTAGTTTCGATTTTTTAATCATTATCTAGGAATGGTACAGAAGATAAAAGGGTTTTTCTTAAATACTTCAATTGTACATTCAGGTTACGAGGATGGTCATAATTGAGGAACTCCAGACTTCATCGTTTTTGTTTACCAGGTGTTTTCCCCTAATTTCTAAAGATTTAGATTACAGCTCTTGTTACTTGCATGTAAAATCTTAAAACAATTTCCTTCGTTCTTTATAGAAAGGCACTTGGTTGGTTTCACAATTTTTACAGTTTACTCCAACTAGTTTCGATTTTTACATCATTATCTAGGAATGAATTACTATGAGCTTCGAATGTCCAATACTGTCGAATTCTTTCTGATAGTCTATAAAACAGACAGCGACGACTTTGCGTTGCCAATGACATTTTTGCAGCAGGATTTTCAAGGGAAATAAAGCCTCACAGATTCCGAACACATTTCTAAAACCGAATTGAGTTACCTCCAAGGTTTCTACGCATTTGTTTCGGATTGTCAATCAGCACTATTAAAAATATAACGGTTCAACGCTATTCTCTTATACTATAACATTGCTAATTATATTCAGTTACAATTACCTCATAATATCTGTTTGTAGTTTTCTAAACATCTATAGAAAGCATAATCTTCAGAATTCGTTTCTGAAAATACTCTGATAAGCAAAAACAAAAAAATTGAAATAAAGCGTGCGACAACATAACTTCCTTTTTTTCAAAACTTAACAAAGCCTATTGTATGAATAATAATATTATTGTTTTGAAGATCAAATTAAGTAGATGGCATCCCCCATTCTCCACACACTGAGTAAACCAATTTCTGACTCTTGCAAGTATAGTAGGAATTATGTTGGCAATTACTTCCTGGATGTTGGTCTTCAAATTTTGTAGGGTCCTTACACATAAATACTGGATTTCAAAAAAACCTATAGAAAAAAATCTGAAAGGGCCAAATTGGGAGGCCACTACGAATTGCCCCTAATTTAGATTAGGCGTTCTGAGAAATATTCTCTCAAAACAGCAATCGATGCTCTTGAAGTGTGAGCCGTTGCACCGTCTTGTTAGAACCAAATGTTCCCTAAGTCCAACTCATTCAGCCGTGGAAAAAAATTCTTGTAACATGTCCGAATTCATTGTCACTTTATTTTCGACGTTATTTTCCTCGTAGAACCAAGGACCAATAATTCCCGCTGAGGAAATTGCACACTACACTGTGAGTTTAGGTGAATGTAAACGCCTTTGATGCAATTCTCGAGAATTGGTGTTAGTCCAGTAGCTCGTGTTTTCTTTGTTAATGGATCCACACAACTGAAAATATTCTTCAGCACTAAAAAAAAATAACAATATCGTCCTCAGGAACTAATCTTTGTCGGAACAAATCTTTATCGAAGTCCACCTCTCGAAGACCACTAAAGACGTTATGTTGCCGTATCCTCGAGTAGAAATTAAAAACTTCCTTCTCAAAATCTAAATTCTTACTTTTTGCCATAACTTCCTTATTTCTGTATACAATTTCATAGAAAAAATTGCTTTAGTGTAGTTGGAACTTTACAAAAGAATAATTAAAATGTGTTCTTTATATAGTAAAAGTCTGAATTATAAAAAAATATATAAAACAATTTGAAAAATGTAAAAGGCGAACAGCTAAAAATTATCTAAGAAAAAATAAAATATGTCAATATTCGCTTGTAAATGTTTAAACTTACATCAAAAGAAATTAATTGGAATTTACTAAGATCATACAGTTGAAATTATTTCAAATTCAATTCAAATTAGTTGCAAACAAACTTAGAGAAGCAAAGAGAAATTAAAAAATGAAGAAGACGAAACAGCTGTATATTTACAACTTGCTAGTTGTCGGTTAAGAAAATAAATATTGCTTAAAAATCGTTAAAATTTGTACCCTCAAACGCAACCAATACTCTACTTTACTAACCAGCTATCGTTTCATCACACTACTTCCTGTTATTTAAAAATTGTATGAATCTCTTCTTAAAAACAAAATTATTTCTTCAAATTCTATCCACATCCCCAAATACCGAATGGGATTATTTCCCCGTCTATCCATTTTAGCCTCCAACATTCAGACTGTCCAACTTGAAGATAAAGCTTCTGCAGCTCTATTTCTGAATGTCCAGAAAGATTTTGACTCTGTCTGGCATCAAACCTTATTGCAGAAGTATCACCTCCTAAATATCCCCCTCATATTATTTTTATAATTAAACAATTACTCTCTAAAAGATCCCTAAAAGTAAAAACCCACAACACTTTCTCTTCTTCTTTTACTCTCGAACAAGAACTTCCCCAAAGTTTTTAGTGGTAAAAAAACATAGTAAGTGCGTTAGTTTAGAATTTATTATGAATTATCATGTAGTAAGGTTTGCCATTATCCTTATTATTCCTCAAAGCTCCTTTTTTCACCTCTATGATACAACATTTTTAGCGTCGATATCTATAATCCTGATCCTCTCAAATATTTCCTTGTAATTTGCAGATCATACTGACCCAATTATTCATGCTCACATGTTACCAAAAGCCCTTCAATTCCTCCAAGAGCTTTGGTTTGCAAAATTATGCATTAAAATTAATCCCCACAAATCACAACTCCTAATTCCATACCATCGCACCAATAATTTTCTTTGCAATATCTCAATTGCCCAAACTATTATCCCTCTCTCAGTTTCCGTAAAGTACTTAACCACAACCATGGATCCAAAAATCAAGTAAAAAGAAACACACCCCTATAATCAAAAGCAAAATTACTGCAAGGGTAAAATATTATGTATGTCTTACGTATAAAAATTATGGCATTGCTACAAAAATATCAGTAAAATATATAAAATGATAAACCCATGATTGTGTCCTCTATCTTAATCCTAGCAATCTAACCTCTTGCAATATTGCTGTCAGCTCCTCTTAATCTTTTACATAATTCTTCTAATCAGCACCTCTATGATACTACCTTAGTTATCCCCATCCAGGAATGCCTTTGATTCCTATTAGAAAAATCCTCCAGAAATCCTTTTAACTTCCTTAATGGTATTATCTCTATACTGTCTTCCTAGAAACTTAAATATAAGCCCTCAATTTAAGAACCTACATTCTACAATTTTTGATTTCATTTCATCATTTCATTAAAGACTATTCATTAAAGACTGATGCCATATAACTGGACAAAACTAGACAGAAAGACCTCTGGTCGATAGCTTTTCATCAAATTAATACACTAACCCATCATTCATTATTTATTAGTTATTATTTAAATGTAAAAATTTGTCAATAATAATGTATATTATTTTGTTAAAATTGTACTGTTTTGGTTGAAACCATTTTAAGATTAGCTTAAAATATTTATAATTTTTCCAATTAAGTTATTGTAAGAAGCAAGAGTTAAAAACTTTAAAATTAACGATTCCTCTAAAACTGTTGATAAATAAATACAGTTATTATATCTTCTGAAGATAATTATTTTGAAGGGAAGATGAAAACAGTTCAAATTTGCTTAAATATCATAATACATAAAAAACATCTAAAATTTAGTAGAAAGAAAACACTTTGATATAAATTTTTTTTAAATTTGCTTGAAAATTTTTGAAATTTTATTGAAAAAGTAATTGAAATTTTCTAAAAAAAAAAAATAATAGAGAACAAGAACGAATGATTTTTTTTCTAATAAAATAGTTTATAAAAAAAAAACCACTGAATGTTAAAAAAAAGATTTAAAAAATGCAGACATTTCGAACTCACTAAAAAACATATAGCTTAAAAATGTTTTAATTGGTTTAAGGAAAAGCATTATATTCCTTCTTTCAAACAATTGAAATTTATTTAAAAAATAACAGTTAAATACAAATTGAAAACTTTGTACAAATTAAGATTTCCTTCTTGAAAATATCAACTCACATTTTTAGGCTATTTTCTAATATACAGAAAATATCTATACAGGGTCTATTATAAAAGTAAAACGCCTGATTTTATTGTGGGTCGGAAAATATGGTTATGGGTAAACCTTTGCAAAGCAGCCGATCGTTAGTTATGTGTGCGGTTTGGAATGAATGCAACCGAAACATTCCAGGTAGATGCTTCAAGAGGTTTTCAAGGATGACTTCATATCAAGGTTAAGTTCCGAGAGATTGCATAAGGCGTTCAAGAAGGTCCAGGAGGAGATGGCCAAGAAATCTGCTTCTGGACGCCCAACAACATTCAACCGTGCTTAAGTGACATTCCCATCGAAGAAACTCTTTCTGCGAGTGAAACGTTTCTGCAAATGAATTGATGCTGGGAGAGAGTATTCTGAAGAATTTTAAGTATTTGTATCGATACGATCCAATAAATTAACGTGCTGTGAACTTTTAACAATGGATGTACAGTTGGAATATACCGTTTAAAGTGCGGCAATCACTTCAGTAAAATATTGGTGTGTGTTAAATGTTCTTCTGCATACCATCGGAATTGTATAGCCAAAAATGGAGGTACGCTGAAGGATGAAAATCAATGAATTTTTTGTTGTGCCGACATAACAAACTAAAGAGCTAGATCGGATGCAAATGATTGTATTACACCGACCATTGAAAAGTTTACAATAGATTTTCTAGGAGTGGAAATATTGTTGTTGAAGAATATAATCAAGGAAAAAGATGATAAGTATAATTTAATTACAAACATATTGTTGGATAAGGAGGAAATTGTATCCATGTCGAAGAATCCTGTAACCATTGCTAAAAGTTCAGTTTCTAATCGAAGTGAAACCACTAAAACAGAGGTGGCAAAAATTAACAACCAAAACAACAACAAAGATCGTTTACAATGCAATACTTCCACCCGATAATAAACAAGCAAAAATCCACTAACCTCTTATTATGATGGCAATTACACCGACTGAAAATTTACCAACAGCATCGGTACTAAATCGCAAGAAAATTGATAATGATAACAATGTAAACAAAGATGAATTGACCAAAGTTGTTTCATGAAAATCAAAACGCCAACCATTGGAAACAATTTTATGCACTGCAAATAAAACTGGGGCGATAAAATGAGTTACTTTATACAATTTCCTGCATGATTATAATTTATATCCAGAGATCACAACAGATCAACTAACAAAATACCCGGAGGGATTAGGTTTCAAGGGCATTAAATAAGAGTCCTCATCACCGTCAATTCATCTTTCAAAATGCAAGTCAATCGTAGGATTTGAAAAATCTAAAATATGGCCTAAAAATATTTCTTGAAAGACTCTCATTTATCACTTGCTGAAACAATTTGAACTCTTACTGATGAAGATTTAAATTAAATTACAAGTTTTTGTAATATTTTTTTCTATTTACTCGACTAGTTTGATTTTTAAGGTAATATCAAGAGTGAGTTACAAAAGAAACTGACAAGTTTATATATAATCAGGTAATGAGGAATTTTAAGGTCGGGGAATCCCACATTTCCTCGTTGTCGTTGACGAGTTGTTTCTCAGCTTTTACTGTTCTATTTATTTCAGTTTATTTTGTAACTCACTCTTGTTAATGCCTTAAAACTAGTCGAGTAAATAGAAAAAAAAATGCAACAAACGAGGTGTAATTTAATTTAAGCCTATAGAAAATGTTAAAATGATTAATTTTGTATGGCACATAGAGAAAATAAATATTCTGTTTTTAAATGCTCAATCAATTCGAAACCAGATAATTGAACTCGAATCACTAACTATTGATAAAAACCTTAGTATAGTAGCAATTAGTGAACACTGGTTATTTTAGGGAGAATCTGAAATTTCTAAAATGAATAACATGTCAGATAAGGCATTTTACTTGAATAAACATGGGGGAACTGTTATAAATATATTCGAAGGTGTAACGTCCCAAGACGGCCGTTGCGAAGACCACCCCGGTAGAGAGAGGCAGAAACCAACGCGCGCTCGAATGCTTTCTCGCTTGCACCGCGTCCACCACCCGGTCATACGTACGCACCTACCCTCTCCCAGAATTCAAGACGCTCGTGACCGAACCACCACGAAGATGGAATCTGCACCCTACTTAAACCCCAGCAACAGGCATTAACATCAGAGTCTTGCACTGAATACAGTCTCGACCTCTTCACTAGCACTGAATACAGTCTAAACCAACCCTTCGCTTACAAGCACTGAATACAGTCTTGTCACATAGTTCTCAACCGCCTGGCCCGTTCTACAATACTTGTGTACATATCTGTGTATTAATTGTATATATCTGTGTGTATAAATAAAAGCTAAACTTGTTACACCAACATTCCGGAGTTCTACTACCCCAACACCGAACACTTACTACAATTTGGCAGCCCAACGTTCGGCCCGAATTACAAGAAGCACTACAGCAGCGATAATGGCGCAACAGATAGTTCTGTCGGAAGAACAATTCAATCAATTAATCCACCGCCAAGATGAGAGAAGGACACAGAGAAGCGGAAATATTGTACAAGTTATCGCGGGGATCGCGCGAAAGCCAAGGTCGAGAGCTTTGTAAACACTGTAACGATTTACAAGAAAATCGAGAACATCTCAGACGAAGATGCTCTCACAGGGATCGCTTTACTTTACGAAGAAGATGCCGCAGTATGGTGGAACGGCGTGAAAAACAACAAATCTAAAGGAACACTTCGCACCGCAACGACCGAACCACGTAATTTTCCGGGAAATCTTCGCCCAGGAGCAAGAAAAACCGGAGGGCTCAGACATGTTCATTGCAGGCAAGAGGTTATTGCTTTCCGAAATTAGAAACCACAACCTCCCCGAAGAAATCCAGTTAGACTTAGTATTCAGCTTGATCCACCGTGATATCCGCAACAAAATTCCACGAAGCAGCATCACCGAGTTTAAACACCTCGTGCGGACGATGCGCGAGATAGAAGGCATCCTCCACGAAACCCGAGCAGAGAAGCCCGGTAAAATCAACCTCGGAAAACCTCAGTGCACGTTCTGTCGGAACTACGGACACACACTGAGCAACTGCCGAAAGCGCGAGAAACTTGCGAAAAATGAGAAACAGCACGAAGAGAAAACCACAAAGGAAAACACTCCGAAATTCGCGTATTATGGGTGTGGAAAGCCTGGTGTAGTAAGAAGCAAATGCCCGACCTGCAGTCCTCCATCGACGACAAATAACACGGCCACCTTTCGTTCCGTGAGGGTAAAGAAAAAGCAGTGTCCGGTACACGGCGTCACGATATCTAACAATAACGGAACCGAATGTTTGGACTCCGGGGCCGAAGCCAACATCGCCTCCACGTCCCTATTCCGGAAACTGAAAGAATCAGAACACCAATTCCGGCGTACAAATCTACAGGTAACCCTTGCTGATGGGAAAATCTGCACATAATCGGTGTTAGAAACCACCACGATTGTGCAGGTGAAACACAAACAAATACCGACAACATTTTTTGTGTTACCTGGGGGAAAAGACAACAACAACACCCTGTTAGGCGTTGACTTTATGGAGAACGCCAGAATCATCCTCAACATCCCGCAGAGAACCTGATGTTTCGTGGAAGAACCTGAAAATCAATTCAACTACTCCCCTTCGGCTGGCAAGAAAAAAGAATATCGCGCCCTCACCACGTTCAGGGAGAATATAAAGTTGGACCACTTCGCCATACCACGGATGCTGTCACCGATCCCAATGGAAACTGACCCTCCAATGGAAACAGAGGTACCCCAAGGATATTACCGAATACCTCCGGTACTATCGCCGATCAGTGGGGAATTCGAAACCGCTCTCGAGGCTAATTACTCACCCCAGTTCATCGACGACCTCTTCGCCGAGTATACAGAAAATAGGAACCTGGATACCGACAAGGCACGCTCCCAGGAACTGTTTGAATGTCCCCCAACAAAAACCAGGTGCCACATAAACAGCGTTCACCTCAGTTCGATCGAAGAAAAGCACGACGGAGACCCTGCACCGAAGCCTGAATTAGAAAAACTCCTCAACGACTTCGAGGATCTATTCAGACTGTTGACAGAAGCAACACCGATGGCTGAGCACGCCATAAACACCGGAAGCAGCCGTCCCATCGCTTCACCTCCGTATCGGCTAATCGAACCACGCAAACAACTACTGCCGCACCAATCGTCTTGGTCCCCAAAAGGGATGGCGGAGTACGACTATGTATCGACTTCAGGAAGTTAAATGCAATCACGATCGCCGACACATATCCTTTGCCACGGATCGACGACCTCCTCCACGCCATCACCATACCGTCTTGGATCCCCATGATCGACCTAAGGAGTGGGTACTGACAGATCCCTGTAGTCCCAGAGGACCAGTCAAAGATCGGATTCGTGACACCATTAGGATCCTACTGTTTCCATTAGGCTTACGAAACGCCCAGGCCACGTTCCAACGGCTGATGGACCGTTTCGCACGGGAACTACCTGGAGTTCAGCTACTCGTATATCTGGATGACCTGATCATTTTTTCGGCCACATACAAGCAGCACCTCCAGGATCTTCACAAAGTAATTGCTCACCTACGGGAATATCGGTTGAAGATCAATCGCGAGAAGACACGATTCTGTTGCACCGAGGTCCGATACCTCGGGCACCTCATTACCGCGGAAGGAATCCGCACCGACCCCACAAAAACCCAAGCAATCAGAGAGAGGCAGGCCCCTAGGAATCGGAAGAAAGTCCTCTCCTTTATACAGGCTTGCTCATGGTATCGGAGGTGCATGCCCAACTTCGCGGATATAGCACGACCACTCACGAACCTCACCAAGAAAAAGGCCCTGTGGAAATGGGCTAAGGAAGAAGAAACAGCCTTCACCCGCCTGAGGGAACTCCTGTGCGAAGCACCCGTCCTTCAGCCAGCAGACAGTAGCCGGTCCTTCACAATACGGACGGACGCAAGTGAATATGCGTTGGGAGCAGTTCTCGTCTAGGGGGAGAAAGACGAGGAGCACCCCGTCGAATACGCGAGTAGATTCCTGAACCAAGCTGAGAGGAACTACTCGACAACTGAACGCGAAGCCCTTGCCATCGTTTGGGCTCTCGCCAAGTTCCGAGGATATGTTGAGGGATGTCCAATCACTGTAAGCACCGACCACCAGGCCCTGAAATGGCTCATGAGCCTAAAATCACCGACCGGTCGCCTCGCTCGGTGGGCACTCCTTCTACAACCTTACAACCTCACCATCGACTATCTACCAGGAAGATTCAACCACGTTGCTGACCTCCTATCTAGACCGATCAACGAGGATATCGCGCCAACAATCTCCCACGTCGAGGTACAGCTCAGCACCCCGTCAGGGAAGATCAACAGGAAATCACAGGAAGCGGATGAAAGATTATTCCCCATCATCCAAAGCCTAGAAGACCCGACTGGAACCGAGGATACCCATTACTGGTATAATAAAGGATACATCCTCTTCCAAGGAGTCCTCCACCGATATGATCTGGAAGGCCACTCAGAAGAAGTCCAGCAAGTAGTACCGAAGGAGGAAGTACCAAGGATATTCCACGCCTTCCACGATGTACCAGAAGCCGGCCACTACGGTGTAGAAAGACCGGATACTCACCTGCTTACTGGACCTTTGGATGGGAACTCAGAAACCCGGATGACGTCAATAGAGACCTAAGACAGGTCATTGACGCCGAAAATCACGCCCTATCTACGCCGACTAGCACAAACTCTGGACGAGGTAAAGGAAACCCTCATCGACACTGTCGAGACCAGGAAAAGATACGCCGACCAGCATCGCCTCAGTACCAGATGACTTAGTCTGGGTAGCTACCCACGCACTTAGTAGCGCCCGGAAACAATATTCTTCAAAACTCGCCCCACGTCGAGATGGACCCTACAGGATCATCCGGGTCATCTCACCCACCAGCTTCGAGATAGCATCTTCAGACCAACCAGATCTATCCTTAGGTATATTCCATGTCTCCACCCTCACGCCATACCAGGGAGACCAAACTGACGACCTAGAAGCAGCCCTTCCAGAACCAGTCCGCCGTAGGAGAAAACGAGGACGACCAAGGAAGAACTAGTTATGATCCAGCCCCTCATCCTGCGCGCCTGAATCATGGGGGGGGGGATGTAACGTCCAAAGACGGCCGTTGCGAAGACCACCCCGGTAGAGAGAGACAAAAACCAACGCGCGCTCGAATGCTTTATCGCTTGCACCGCGTCCACCACCCGGTCATACGTACGCACCTACCCTCTCCCGGAATTCAAGTCTTGTACTGAATACAGTCTCGACCTCTTCATTAGCACTGAATGCAGTATAAACCAACCCTTCGCTTAAAAGCACTGAATACAGTCTTGTCACACAGTTCTCAACCGCCTGGCCTGTTCTACAATACTTGTGTACATATCTGTGTATTAATTGTATATATCTGTGTGTGTAAATAAAAGCTAAACTTGTTACACCAACATTCCGGAGTTCTACTACCCCAACACCGAACACTTACTACAAGGGATCATTTAATTGTAAACGAGTATAATGCCTTAATTGATATTATTAGCGTTGATAACTCTTGTGAATTGTCCATGATATTTGTTCCTTTACTTAAAATATATTTTATATGTGTTTGCAAGTTACTTAGTGATAATTTTAATGGTTCCTTAATAAGCTTGTGTCTTCTTTAGATAATATTAACCATCGAAATTGTGGCCTAGTAATAGGCATAAATTTTAATATAAAATTTAATGGGGATATTTTAACATCTATTCGCGTCTATAAGAAAGAAAATATACTTACAAATTTGAATAAATTTTTAGTGTATCAATATAGGTCTATCAGACAATATGGGTTTAATGCTGACTAAATCTTTTAGTAATACCAGTTGCATTACTCAGAAAATAACTAAATTTATAAGAAGTGAACGTAGAATTGTTTTCTTTAATTTTATCCAAAATAAAAATTGGAATTTAGTTAATGAAACTGATACAGATATAAATACAAAGTGGAGTTTTTAATATAGTTTTTTTAACTAGTGCCATAAATCGAGCTTTTCCTGTAAGATATGTAAAAGGCAAACATAAATCATTAAATAAGTTACAATGGTTCAATAGCTAATTTAAACATCTTAAGGAAACTTTACACCTAGTTGAAGAGTGTTATCATAAATACACTTCGGCTTAATCTAAACTGTTATAATAATCAATAAAAAAATATAAATAATTGTAAGGTATAAATAAAAATGGATAACGTATAAAGATTATTTTTATTAAACGTAGCAAGATTTCAGAGAAAATAATATGATAGCTACATCATTTTTTTTAAATAAAACCCGCGTTCATGTCAGTGAACGTCAACTCTCATTTATCAAATAAATTCATGGAGGTTATTGTACAATTTCTCTGTGATTTATAAAGTTTGCCAACGGTATGGTAGAGCGACAGTTCTAGATTAACACAGTAAGATATGGAATATAGCCCGCTCTGTTTAGATAATTACTTACAATATTTCAAATTTGTATCTTTAAAAGTAAATTCATAATGAAACTTTAAATTAAAGGCTCTAATGCTGGCATCAAGTATTTACATGAGATCCTTTTTAGTTTTCCCGTTTTCCTTATAAATATGCAAAACATATTTTAATATATTATTTGAACACTGAAAGAGTTACTTAACGTATATAATAATAATAATACTTTTACGGAATAATTTTATTATTAATACACTAAAAGTAGTATGGGAGCTACATCATCAGTTTTTCATTTATAATAAGATATACTATGAATTTCGAATAAATTAGAATTAGCAAAAATTATTTATCTAATGCAAACAAAATATAGATAATGAAGGTAATAATTTATAAGAAAATAATTTCTTTCAATTTTTGAATAATGTCTAAGATTAAGTTAAAATAATTTGCAAGATTGAATTAAATTTAATTTAATAAGGTTGATTATACATACCCTCCATCCTTCTTTAACTTCTATTACCCAGATGCAGTCAATAGGTAAGCCATATTTAGCGTTGAAATCGAGGGTCTCATTACTAATATCGCTTTTCCTTGGAAGCCCTTCATTTCCCGTCACGGGAATTACGCAGGGTCGCAGCTCGGGCGTCATTACTGCAACAAAGGCAACGAAAAAAAACTTATAAATAATTTATAACCAATAAGCGACTATTAAGGGTTGGGAGGGTAGGGTGCGGCGTGTAATTAAGTAGACGAATGACCGGGTAATCCATTCTGCCCGCGCCCCATTCGACGGTGGCATAGTGTAAATTTTAAAGTAATACATCAAAAATTAAACGCGAGTTTAATTAACACGTCAACAAACTTTCGTACGTGTACAATAATGGGGAATCCAGAATGTAGTTCTCTCCTTCATTTATTAACACGCCTTGGCATATTTGCAACACGACAGTTTGGATAATACATCATGTACATTTGTTAATGTATAATAAATCCTCGACGTGCCCTGTTATATTTTTTTTTATTTTCGATACGAATTAGTTTGTAAATTGTTGTCGAAAGTTCATTCGTTCATTCATTTTCCCCAAGAAAAATTGATGAAATTGAAAATCGAAGTTTGTGGTGGATTTGTTGCAAAAGTTGTAAGGATGATCGATTTTAAATTTGGCAGGGATGTAGACAGAGATGCGGATGTTTGATACGAGCACACCACTTCTATTGTAAACACGGCTCTTGGAGATAGATCTGTCATCGGTGTGACGTTTGAACCTGATTGCAGCTGTGAACAAGTGCAAGTACAAATAATGCGTCATGTATTGATTATTTGTGTTTCCTAAGGTTATCAACAGTATTTATTGGAAGAGTATACAATGATATATATTATAAAATGCTTCCTTATTGAAGAAAAACAATAAAAATAATAACAGTTTAGAAATATATACACTCTTCTAACTAGATATATTAATTGAAGAGTTTATTTTATTCAAATGTTGTAGCAGTAACTCTTACTATTTTTTTAACCACTACAATCTATACACTTACTATGTTTTATTCAGTGTTTATTATAAATTACCACATAATAACGGTGGCAACCATGCGTTAAATTAACTAATAATTGATAATTAATAATTGAACCCGTATCATTCCCATTAATCAAAGCGATACGAATACAAATGCTAGAATAGATATTAATTTTACATTATGTTTATTGAAATGATTTGGAATCATATACGTCATCTATAAACTCAGCATATTACTAGTTTGATGGCTATGGTGAAGTATATTTTCGCGGCGTAGTTTATTAACAATATCCTCGATTTCATACAGCGCCCACTGTCCAATATTAAATTTTATGAACCCAGGAGACGCAAATAACTAAACTCCCTTGTTTACAGCGCAGCCAGCAAACTTTACGATCGAACCGAAATATAATTCAATGTGTAAAAGCTTCAGAAAGTTGGAGAATCAATCCGCACGACGAAAGAACGGATACGTCACTGGCAGATACCAAAAGTACTACTAAAAAAGTATTGCTGAATCTTAACGCGTCTACTTCCTAAGTGGAAGTGGGTTAGCTGTGTTTATAATATAATCATAATTAAGGGTGTGTAATATGGTAAAAGTAAATAATGCTCGGCTAAATGCTGCATAAGTAAATATGGTGATTTAAATCTTTGAAGCAAGTGATGGCAACTAAGTCTAGCTTCACGAAAGAATATACTTTATTGTAGTTTAAATTTGTAAAATAAATAATCTCATCATTATACTTTAGTGCAAAGGTGTATTAAGTAGATTTACTGATTTTAATTAACATCAATAGACCAATATTTTAATTAAATTCCCATAGATACATTGATTTAAACAAAATTATATAAACCTAGCTTTTCGACGAATTAATTAATGAGTGTAATTAAAAAATATATTTATATTAAGCATATCCCTCATTAGAATAAATTGTAAGAACTTTCTAAAATAGTCGTGTGCATTAAAGTTTAATATATTTATGCCATGCTAAGGTGATTTACGTGCCAACCCAGCACGATAATTTATTTCATCGTTTGTTCATCTTGTTCAAAATAGCCACAAAATTTATTTTCATCTTAGTCAAAATAACCACAAAAATTATTAATATAAATTAAATGAAAAATTATTACTGCGCTCCATTATGACTCACAAATTATGAAATTATTTAGTATATTTCTATAAACGTTGAATTTTGTACATGTTGATCTATCTGAATTCACTATACAACAATTTTAGATTGCGTGCAAAATCTTCAGAGTAGACTTGAAATTGCCGTTATGGTTTTGTTACTCATGTTGGGGTCTACAACTTTTTCAAATGATTGACTACTCATCATAAAGTTATACACGATTCACCATCATGCTCTTATCTACCAGAGTTTACAGCATCCAACTCTAATACGAAGTGTGTTCGTAATTCAGAATTCTTCAATCAAAAGTATAATGATCCTTACAAACATAGGTGCAGACAAAACGCGTAATGTTGGGTTATCAGTCATACTCTAAATTGTGTCTGCATATTAGGATACCTGGGCAACCTCTTCGTCTTATGCGGCTATGAACAGAAACTACCTGTTGATGAACTGATGCGTCTCGTTATTGTTCAATTCCACCAACAAAACGCTTTTTTCATAAAGTTCTTAACTTAAAAAATTAAAAAATAATAATTTTCACATTTTACGCCAGGTAAGGGCGTACTGCTTCGGGGCAACCTCACAACGGGAAACTCTAAATCAAAAAGAATATAAACACCACGGTGGTCATCCACACACTCAGAAGCCTGATCAGCCAAATGGAGACCGCCGAGATGAGGAAGGTAATCGAGGATGTAGAGTTGGAATCTTCAAGACCATGCAACCATGCATTAGAGTGATGTCGGATGCCGATACGCAGACGGGAGGGCGAGGTGTGGGCTATAACAGGACCGAGACAAATACACAAGTACATGCTGGCACCCAAACGGGAAAGATGGGTCTCCTAGAAGAGATAGATTCTTACGAAAAGTGGGAAATGGCTAAAGACAAGCCGTGGCCGAAAAAAGTGTACTCATCACTGAAGTAGTGAAAGGCAATTCAATACTGACCAGGAACAAAGTGGTGAATATGGTCTTGGTACACAATAGTGACGCAGGGAACGAGAGAAGCATCCAAAAGCTATATAAAGACAGGTTTCCGGAGCTCGACACAAAGAATCGTCCGAGTCGCCTACGACGGATCTGAGTGGGTCATGTGGAACAAGCTGGTAGCATTGAATGATATGTTCAATAATCACAGTAAAGTGGCTGTCCATAAAGTTCCCCAGATTAGGACGTCCATCCTCAAGAAACTAACTAAGGGAGTCTTTCACAGTGGGGGAACAAGAATACAAATCTTTGTCCCACCAAAGAGGGAAAGACAGGGCCAACAGCACAAACAGTAATACCTAAGTAGGAAGCAGGCCCCGAAAACCATAGAAAGGCAACACAATTAAAGTCAAGACTGGAGCTCATCTCTAGCAAGTGCTAAGCATGGTAAAAGAAAAGAAAGGTAAGCGGGGTCTATTGAAGCAGAGAGGGCGATATCCTCATCCGCCTGGACAAGGACCAGGGGAACACAGGACCACTTCTGAGTGCGAATCAGAAGGCGGTAGGCAGAGAAGCGGCCAGCCTTTGGCGGGAGCAGATTGCAATTCTGGTAAGGAACACATATGAAACTGTGCGGAAGGAGGAGATTCAGGCGGCACTGGTGGATGCCGAAGGGACTGAGGCCGTGAAAATCAGGGGAATGAGACCGACATACGGAGGAACCCAAGTAGCTACAGTAATGGTCTTCCTAGCCAACGCTGAGCGATTCGTCAAGATGGGAAAGTCCGAATAAGCTGGGGCATGGCACGGATAAGATATAGACTCGATAGCGACCGGTGCTTCCGCTGCTGGGAATCTAGTCATAGGGCCCGTGTGTGCAAGGTCATTGATAGTTCCTCCCTGTGCCACAAATGCGGGAAAGCCGGACATCAAAGGAAGGAGTGCCAAAGGGAGGCATTGTACCATATATGCTAGATGCCAGGGCATAAAGCAGGAACGATCATATGTAGGATGTACAATGGGAAGACATCAACCAGGAAACAGTCTACTATTGAAGGTGGAGAAAAAAAGGAACAGGTGGAGGCCCTCTGAATTAGAACAGAAAGGGAGAAGGAGACGGAGGCTCCTAAAGCCGAACTAGAGCTAAGGACAAGTCAATCTCAGCACGACCAGTTGATGTCCTCAACGAGCAGAATGGGCACCGATAGCACTATAGTGAGCGATCCAAACAACGCTAGATTAAGTGCTGGTTCGTTCAAAAATATGGAGGGTGGGGACGTCGCGATAAAGGCAGGAGGAGAGGCCAGAGGAAGGGTGACGGGTTGGGGAACACCAACTAAGGGTATAGTATGGGTGCTGGTAGCTGGCATCGCAATATACAGCTGCTATATATCCCCTAACTGCTAAGCAGCGGCCTATACAGATTGGTTGGCGGTGTTGGAGGACAGTATGTGAGGTCAGAAGGGCTAGATCTTACTCACGGGGAACTTTAACGCAAAAGCGGCTACGGACCCAAGAGGGTAGAAGGTTCTGGAGCTGAGAGCGCCTCTAGATTTGCGGATATGTAAGAGGAGAGGTGTCCCTACGTTCTAGAAGAGCAGATCGGTGTCTCATATCATTACATTAGCAGACAGCAGAATAAGGAGGAAAATTAATGGCTGGAGGGAGCTCGAGGAGTAGACATTAAATGGCTATCGAGTTCACGATAGGGAGGGCGGGGCCGGTGGAGTCCAGGAAGGACCAAGAACAGACTAGGGAAAATGGGTGCTCAACAGAATGAGTGAGGAAAGGCTGAGGAAAGCGCTGACCCTCTGACTCCCTCCCTAGCGATGGAAAACGCAGAGAAGGCGGCATCGCAGCTAATGAAAGCCAGCATACTGGTGGACGCCGGAGATAGGGGTCATCCATGGGTTGGTAATGGGTACCAGGAGTAAAGTGACAAGGGCAAAAGGTAGAAATATACGCGCATGAGGGGCTGGTAGAGGAACATCGTCAGGCCAGGTAGGAGCTGAGAAGGGCCATCGTTACCAGCAAGAACAATTGCTGGAAAAAGCTGTGCGAGGAAGTCGAGGCAAACCCATGGGGGCTTCTCTACCAGATGGTAACGAAAAAAAATGATACTACCTGGGGGAGTAATGGCGGTCATAGAGGAATTGTTCCAGACAAGTGGAGGAGGTGTGGGCAGAAAGAGAAAGTGAGGAAGCAATCGTTGAGGCCATCCCGATTTAGACGGAGAGAGACGCCCAATAAAAAAGCGCCTGGACCGATAAGAGCAGCAGTGGAACTCATCATGTCGGAGTCCACGGAGGTCATGAACCAGTGTCTGAAAGAAGGGGTCTTCCCGAGGGTTTGTAAGAAGACAAGAATCGTCCTTTCCACAAAATACGAAAGCCACAGGAAATCCCATGAGCCTACAGGCTAGTTTGCTTAGAGGATGGGATGGCCAGGGTACTAGAGAGGCTAACAGCAGAAAGGCTGAAGGAGGCAGTGAGCAACGCCGGAGGGCTTTTCCCTTCATCATCATCATCAACATCAAGCGACCAATCGCGTCCACTGCTGGACATAGGTCTCCCGTAGCTTTCTCCATCCTGGCCGATCCTGTGCTGCCTCTATCCAGTTGGTCCTTATCCATTTGATGTCGTCGGTCCATCTGGTTGGTGGACGGCCTCTACTTCTGTATGCGTCTTGGCGCGGTCTCCACTCAAGTATCCTATTTGTCCAGCGATTGTCCGTAAGTCGCGCCACATGACCAGCCCAGTTCCACTTTAAGGTTGTTATACGGGTAACCGCGTCCGTCACTCCGGACCTCTCCCTTAATGTTATATTTGGGACCCTGTCTCTTAGTGATATACCTAACATCGACCTCTCCATTTTCCTCTGCGCGATACTTATTCTATTTGTAGTGTTCTTTGTGAGGGTAAGTGTTTCAGCCCCGTATGTAAGCACAGGCAACACGCACTGATCGAATACTTTTATTTTTAGGCATATTGGAATGTTTGACTTAAAGATATTGCGCAGCTTTCCAAAGGCCGCCCATGTTAGGCCTATTCTTCTCGACATTTCACAGGTTCGGTTGTCTCTACCAATAGAGATTTCGTGACCAAGGTATTTATAAGAGCTTACTTGTTCTATGCTTACTCCGCCTATCTTGATTGCCTCTTTCATAACAAGATTTGTCATGTATTGAGTTTTGTTGGTGTTGATTTTGAGTCCAACAGAGTTCGACGCTTCCCATAGCCTCCGTAGCATTTGTTTTGCTTCGTCCATACTATCTGCGATAATTAAGATATCGTCGGCGAATCTCAGATGGTTTAGTTTTTCGCCATCTATGTTTATGCCCATGTCACCGAAGTTGGCCTGTTGGCTCTTCCCTTACCAATTTGGATTTAGAAGGGACAGATCGACGGTGGATGCCATAAGGACGATGCCGGACATCGCCAGAAGTGCCAACACGGGGACTTGGAGAAAACAATAGTTCTGCCTCATGCTAGCTCTAGATGTACAGAATGCATTTAACTCTATTCCTCGCGAGAACATCATGAGGGCACTGAGAGAGAGAGGAACATCCCGGTCTACCGAATTAACCTAATCAGGAGCTTAATCAGCGCGAGGGAGGAAATTTGTGAGGCTGAGGGTAAATCTGGAAGATTCACCATATACGGTGGGGTCAGTGCTGGCCCCCTATTATGGAACGTAGCCTTTGACACCGTCCTGCGTTTAAAGCTGCCTCAGGGGGTCAGCACGGTGCCTGGCATTGGCGGTCTCAGAGATCGCTCGATGGTTGGAGGATGCGGGGCTGGCGTTGGCGGTGGAAAAGATGAAAGCCGTTTGTCTCTCCACTATGAGGGCGGACAGCAGCATCACCATACAGGTGGTGGAAGCAAGATACAAGAAAGCCGTGAAATATCTAGGGGTATGGATGGAGTCAAACCCCAAACATACGGCGCACATCCAAGAGACGGCACGCGCGGTAAGAAGGATGAACGCTGCGGTGGCTAGGAGCCTGCCCAACGTAGCAAGGCGAGGAGAAATGAAGAGAAAGTTGCTGGTGGAGGCGGCTAGGCCGAAACTCCTATATGTGGCACCGACATGGGCAGAAGGAATCCGCACAGCTCAAAATTGCGAGAGAATGCGAAAGGTGACTCAGACGGGTAACATTTAGGTGACCTCGGCGTACCGGACTATTCCAACGGACGCAGTGGAGGTGCTGTCCAGCATGGTGCTTGTCGATCTACTAGCTAGTGACGAGAGGAGGAGTACGTGGACCGATTGAGTGGTTGCAGTAAGCAGGATGCTGGGAGGAATGCAAGAAGAAGGACCCTGGGTAAATATGGCAGACGAGGTGGGGGGGGGGGGTAGTGCAGTAATAAAGGGGAATGAACTAGGCGATTGATCCCGCACCTGGGGCCATGGCTACTAAGAAGGCAGGGAAGAATGAACCACTGGCTTGCGCAGCTACTGTAAGGACATGGCTGTTTCCAAGAGTACCTGGCCAGATGTAAAAAGGAGTGTCCAGACTGGGAGTCGCAGAGGGAAGATCTCAGGAACGTCATAGGGGAATGGAGTCCGCTGACAATTAAAGGGCTCATGCTGCAAGAGGAGGAAAGTTGGATTGCCGTGGCCAAGTTTTCGCGGGCAGTGAGTGTTGTATAATTGTGTAATTTGTAAATATCAATAAAGATGATAGAGGTGTTACAAGTGGACTGAAGTGGTGACGGGAGACAGCAAGTCCCAAAAAAAATAACAAAAAGCTTTAGGGCACTTATTTATTACCTACATATAAATTAATACTTTTAATTTCATTGGTTTTTCTAGACAAAACGCAATTAGTTTATTAAAAAATCAAATTACCAGAACGATTTGGCTTCTGGCGTTTTTAATATATGAAAAACATGAAATATATTTAATATATTTATTCAATTCGAATGATTAAAAATTAATAATTATTCACCCTTTATGAAATAAATAAAATGTAATAAAATATCTGTATTACAGTAAATGTTTTATTACTCCCAAATATTGACATGATTTCGTGTAATGAATAGATTTTTTAATTAAATTTCTTTCAGAGGAAATATTTGCTAATTACACGAGAAGAGCGTAAGCCTGCATTAATTTTTGCGGCTTTTAAAGAAGACAAACTTCCTAATATAACCTCTGTTTTCACTACCGAAGTAATTATGCATTAAAATCCAATCAAATATTTACACATAATGTAAATACTGTTCGAGTTTAATGCTGGCGAACAGATATTATAAATCAGGCGAAATTATAATTTTAATTAAAGTTAATTTACGAGAAGTGGCTAGGACACGTTCTGCCTTGAATATTAAATATTTAAGCATGAATGCGCGTGTTAGAGCAGAATTGCTTAATTGTGATGATAGTTTCATTGTAGACTAGCTCTGTTGTAATTATGTAAATAATCTTATATAGAAAATTAAATCACTTGAATTGAAATAAAATATATTTTTATTATAAATCTGATATATTTTATATGCCTTTTATATTTTCAATATTTCATCATAATGGGAGATTTAAATACAGGTTTAATTAAAATTGTAATTATTCACAATGGGCTCAATATGAATAAAGTAAAATATTCACAATAGGCGGAAAAATTAAATAAAGCGCATTGTATGTTCAGACTTTGAACCGTTCGAATAATATTTTTCACTTCTTTCCCTATCATTGCAGTATTTCATTATTCAAAAATTAATAAACCATTCGACTGTTTACCTAAACGTCCAGAACTTTAATCATCGTTCGAAAAACAATATTAAAACTCGAATGCCAGACAGTCCCCTTTTTGAAAGGAAGCTCGTTATTTATTTGATTCGATGTGGAAAACTTACTGACACGAATATTTCGACAAAAGCGAATATTTAAATGTAATCACTTGTAAACAAACTATACTTTATGTACGTAACTGTATTCGCAGCGAACTCGTTATGGTAATTAGCGTAACTAATTTGTAAGTTGCTAATTCGTGTTTTATTTCTGTTTCTGATATATATTCCTCGTACTAATGATGTTTGTAGAAGTTTATGTGTATTATTAAATAATAAAATACAGTGATCATGATAACATAGAGTTAATTGGTATTTGGAAAAATAACGCAGTTAAAAAATATTATTATATACAAAATTTTAATTAGTGTTAACATCATTAATAAAGCTTATTATTTTAAATTAGAAGAATAAATTTATTATAATGTAAGTAAAAACAATAATAAATATATGTATTTAGCCTTTCAACAAATCCTCTAACATAATCCGCATATTTGGAATAATGGTAAGCTTCTGCAAACAATAAACATAATTCCGAAATGTGCATTTTGAACTGGATTTTGATGAGGTTTCGCTGAATACATAATAATACGCTTCGGTTAGTGAATGTTTTGTCGCATTCTCTCTAAATATTGACCGTACCATATAAAATGAGCTCCAGATAAAAACGTAATCAATCATTCCAAGCTGAAGTTTGATATATGTTGCAAGGGATATTAAATGAACGATAAATCCACTGGTGTATCGTATAATATTGACCTAATCTGTAATAAAAAAAAAGAGCTAAGGGTTAAAATATGGAATCACGCGTCTGATGTCATTTTAGTTATTTTATTAATAACATAATAAAAAAATATGAGTAATTAAAAAAAGCAATGATATACACACCACTATTATGAATTCAGATGGAAATAATAAAGATAGGGGTAAAATAAAAGGGTTTAATTGTCGTAATGGGAGAACAGAACATCGATTTAATAATGGAAATAAAATAAAATCGTTAAATATAGAAAATGATTAACACAACAAGCGTTTATGTTTGGGTAAATTAATTAACTAAAACAAGAATTAAGGAAGAATATATATACATAAATTCTAAGTTAGAGAAAATAATTAAGAAAACATAGTAAGAAAACTAAAACAAAAAATGGAGGAAGAAAGTATCTAAATCAAATCAAATCAAACCAGTGAATTGGAGAAATTTTGATGAAAGTACTTAAAAAGAGAAGATTTTTTGAAGTAGGTCAGTAATATGCTAGGTTTATGGGTAGATACTTCGATAACTTAAGTGAATGCATAGAAAAATAACATCCAATGGAACTACACAAAAAATAACGCTATTTTTCCTGCTTCAAACAAGCACACTTATAAACGGTGTAAATATCAACCCTTGTCTACAAGATAATAATTTTTTCTCGACTCGACTAAAGGCATTTTATTAATTTTATTAGACACAAATAATAATGGTAATCCATATTTACAATAAATTGTAAAATTCACTATGTTTATGTATTATAATCAAAACATCAAAAATCATTAAAATACTTAAAATATTTGAACACATTTTGATTATAAGCAGTATAATTTATTAAATAATTCAAACTTGGTGTTTTATTCAAGCAGTTTAAAGTATTAATTAAACAAATATTTTAAGAGTATAATTAATACAAGAAACATTTCTAATTCACGGAATATTTCCCAATTACAAATGTTGCGTGATATAAATTCAACACAATTAAAACCCGGATGTTTAATTGATAAAACGCCTAGAGGGAGTTCGTTCAATTTTAAGAGCTGTCGCAGTTAATAAATGGAGAACATTTTTCAGGTTGCAGTTCAGGTGAGCGTGAGGCTTTATATATAAATTATATTTTAAATTGGCAGCATATCGGCATTTTATTTACACTGGCCATAAGCCCCGCTGATTAAATCCATCATTGTTAATTTTTTACATGCGGTGTAAAATTGTAATGTTATATAAAAAATACGTTAAATCTCGAAAACTGATAACCCGTTTTGAAACAATTCCAGTATTTTATTCAAATCCATACAATTATAGGTTGCCCACAGGCGGACATATAAAAATAGCAATATAATTCGTTCGAATTAGTGCCGTTAAAAACAAAAAAAAAGAGGAATGAAATTTCGATTCAAATGCGGGGTAACATGTTCAAAATACAAATTAAAACCACAAGCAGAAATACGATGTAACTACCATTGAGTGGAAATTAAATTAGGGAAAATTGTAACATACAGATTAGACAATAGAAAAATTAATACAAATCATAACAAACAAACTAAAATTCCCCATCCCTTAAGAACGAGCATCGTAGTAAATAACCAACACGAAAAGTTTAGAATTTTGGGATAAATTTATGAACTTAATACGCAAAAATATTTGTTGGTTATAAGAAAACGCATTTGTTTACTATTAAAATGGATAACTTTAATTAAGGAATGATGAAAGATATATAGATGACGATGTAGGCCAATAATCTTTATGGCATACACCATATTATACTGATGACCCTGACTTCTACCAGATCTAGTAAAATCCAGTAAGTATAAATGATAGTGAATTTGAATTCAATTTCAGTTCTATCGAAAGCTGCTGACAATATTTGTTTAGGTCAAATTTTCCGAATTTTTGCACTTATATAAATCAATTATTGCCATATTTTTATACCTTTAATAAAAACATAGTGAAGTTATTATTATTGAAGTTAACAGAGAAATTTTTCGCTAATTAAGCGTATCGTTGGTTTTTTGATTCAAGAAATTTTTGATCGCCTGAATCAAAACCAACTTATCATCATGCGCTGCCATCAGGCATGGACTAGAGAGGGTCAGGAATGTCAGAGAAGGTGATTTAGGGGGCAAAGATAAGAAACGAGGTTTAAAACAGCCATCTTCGACTTATTTCAGTAAGAGATCAATTCTTTTAGTACGAGATCATTTGCCAATCTTAGGTTAGCTAACAAAGATCATGGTTTACCGCAGAATCAGAACTTATCGACCACATCTTATATTACCACTGAAGGTTGAACATTGATTGCAATTTTTGGAGTGGTGTAGGTCCCGACTGTACTGGAACCTAGCATGTGATAGGGTGGTATTTAGTGATGGAATAAGATTTTGCTTGGGGACGCTTGATGGCCGTTTAATTAACCTTCTAGTTGACATAAAAATGTTTCACAGAATTTAATTAATCGTATGTAATTTTATGATGAGATGCCAGGGCTTAAACTACTGATATTATATATGAGGTGCTACAACTAATAAAAGTAGGTCTTGTTTGGTATTTATCCAAGGCAATGTAAACGCCTATCTATATATGGATGAGGCGATAGAACCCAATATTCTTCAATTTCTTCCGCAGTTGCTGTGATGGATAATGGCAATATCTTGTCATGGCCACTCCGACTTCACATCTTTCACCCATTTATCATATATGGAAAAATATGCAAGCTACACTTGTTGCTGCACATGAAGTGGTTTCCTTGCAAGTTAGACGGCGTAGATTTTTCTGACATTCCTTTTCTTCATGATCCACTTCACTGCAATGCCTGCAGGTTTTTCTCCTGTTCACTCAATTGCATTCTTTGATCTGATGGGAAGACACCAGGTCCAGGAGGCATTCCCAGCGAGTCTGTGAAGTACCTGATTCGGGAGTACCATAATAGGTGTACGGAGTGCTTCAGTGCAACCAGTACCTGAGTCAGAAGTGCTTCTCGACGTGATCCCTCTGAGCTTCATTAAGGCAAATATTAATATATATAAATTATAAAAGTATAGAGAAAAAAAGAAAGGGACTCTCACTATCTACGAGAAATAAGGATTAGAGTGGAAGATCATCTGCATAAACTTCGCCTAGTTTCATCCAGTCAAAATTTAATAAACATAAACATAAACATATAAGCCTATTTGCCTCCTCGACGCAGAAGGAAAAGCATACAAAAAGCTGCTGGAAAATAGTCTAATCGAGTATTTAGATAGGCACGAAGGGCTGGCGAGTAACCAATACGAATTTTGGAAGGGCCGGTCCACTGTAGACACTCTTATGGAGACGAGGAGGCTTGCTGGCAAAGTCAACACTGGACCAGAGGAGGCTTTGTCTGTGGGATGTTAAAAATGCCTTCAATTATTTACCCTGGCCTATAATTCTAGAAGCCCAGGCAAGGCGTGAAGTCCCTAAACAACTTATGGGGATACTGGCGAGCTTCCTTTTAGAGAGGGTTCTTATTAGCAGCTCTCCGGGTAGAGGCGAGGATAAGACTCCTCTTTTCAGCGGTGTTCCACAACGGTCTATCCTCGAGCCACCAACCAAAAATTATTCTATGAATAATTTCGAATAGATGCTTCAAGGATTAAAGAACGAGGAAGAAAAAAGAAAGGAACAGAAGGAAACACTAAGTGAAACGAGCATAAAATATCTAACAAAAGAGGAACTTATAGAAGCTAATAAACACGTAAGAAATAGAAAAGTATATGGACATGATGGGATGGCGGGAGAAATGATTAAGTACTTGGATGAAAAAGGAATTCAGGAATTACTAGAAGTAGAACCTTCGGCTGGAGTTGTCCCAGCTTATCGGTTTCACGGACGACCTGCTCCTCATTACTAGGGAGCGCGACATTGTAGCACGGGAATAGAGATGGCAGCACACACGACGGGGGCAGTCTGGCTGTCCACCAAAAGAGCTGGACAAAGCAAGGGCGAGGTCACAAAGTGCGATCTCGCAGAACCGTAGTATCTCGGCGTTATGGTCGACTCAAACAGACATTCCAGCTCCCAAATCTAGCAGGGTTGTGGCCAGGTTTATGGTGAACTTCGGAGGTCTCTCGGAACGTAGAAGAAGAGTTCTGCTAGAGGTGGCCTGGGCCGAATACGTTGTAGCTAAACGCAACATCGTGTAGCGCTCTTAGACCTGGCGTATTGAGAGTGGCCAGAGCCCACTGGACTGTATCAACAGTCGCAGCTGAGGTGATGGCAGCTACAATACCTTCGGATTTGAAGATTGTTGCCAGGTCCTCTGTTTACAGAGGGATTAGGGCTGGCGCGGATAAGTTTTGGGCCAGGAAGGAGCAGAGAGACATAATGTTAACCAACTGGCAGGTCAGGTGGGAAGTGGCGGTAATAGGAGAGTGGACTAGGCGGTTGATACCAGACATTAGGTCTTAGGTTCTTGGCCCAGCTTCTCTCGGGCCCCAGTTGTTTCAGGTCGTAGCCAGGATCGCTAAGGAACCATGCCCTAAATACGATTACTAGGGCGCGGACGTGAACTCTCCCGAACACATCCTTGTGGAGTGCAGTACGTGGTCGGCTCACAGGGAGGCTCTGGAGGCAGCACTCGGCGGCCCGAGGATCCTTTGATGACCTTCTATCAGTTTAATTGCAATATATGGCTTATTTTTTTTCCAGAATGAAAACTTTGTTGTTAAATATATTATGTCACTTTGACATTTAGAAAAAAACTGACTTCCTTCTCCGTGCTACCCTTAATTTCTGCACAAACCAGGCTGCCCGGGATGAGCTTAGCGGTGTCTGTCTTTCCCCATGATCCTGTTGACTTGCAACTAGCTGACTCAGTTCGAGAATCAGGATTTTCGTGTGTCCTGCCTCCTAGCCCTCACCTAGCTCCTTCTTGAGCAATTATTATCTCAAGTTGGGGCGGTTGCTAGTCCTAACTAGCAGTCTCGTTGCTATGGTGGATATGGAGGTTGTCTTTTCAGATATCGTTTAGGGTCTGCAGTGTCGGACTGCACGATGGCTGTTTTATTGGTACTGGCCGCTGTATCCTTTTTTCCTGTTTTTCCTGGCTACCTTAGCCTGTGCCGCCGATCCTTTCACCCTAGCGGGTGGTACGTGGGGGAACGTTATCGTCGTCAGGTGTCGCGGTTGTCGTGTCTGCAGATGTAACTGGCCAGGTAGTTTGGTGGCTTGTTGTTGTGATTCGCTGGTAATTTGGTACGTGCTCTCTCCATTGTCATAGAGTTTAGCCTTGCCTGAATGCCTCGTTGTCGTTGTCCTTACGCTCAGTAGTTGCTGGCCCGATTCTCAAGGATATGGTCCTCAGGCTGGGAATTAGTCTTTTTAAATCCGGTGGGAAGGTACCGTAGGTGTTTTCCATCCATTGTCTCAAGCCCGAAGGAGATGTCGCGAATCTTTGTCTTCCAACTTCTCGAGAAGCTCTGACATCCAGACCGATCTCGCTGAGTTGTTTTCGTTTTTGTTTTGAAGGGGAGGGTGGTTCCCATGGTGGTGTCCTGATTGGATAGTTTTGCCATGTTTTTGAGATGCGAGTACCGCGGATTCCAGATTGCTAAATGTCTCTTGGCTCTTTTATGTTGTAGAACGATTTTTGGTTTTCTCAAAAATATGGGGTCCTCATTGGGCCACCTCTCAGGTATGCCCTTGTCAATTCATAGAGTCGAAAATGGGTCCGATCATCCTTGATATTAGATTTTTTCTTTTGGACCACGCTTGATTTAACAAAAATATTGGTCACTCCACCGATTTTCAACTTGAATGAACGCATGGTCCAAACCTCGAAAAATGATGCTTCTGGCATCTGCTCTTCCGATCCGGATGAAATTGCGGTTGTGGCGGCTTACTGCAGGCTCTTAAGTGTACGCTCCAGCTTCCACGTCGCATAGTTTTGCTTCTGGAACTCGCGATATTTCTTCAATTACAGCTAGTAATCCCTTTAGTTAGACACCCACCAAATTTCGTCACTTGATGCTTAATTCCAAAGATACCGGTTAAACTAGCGGACCCGTCAAATTCAAAATTCCAAAATCAGGTGTATTATAATTGTTTAGTTTCTCACTTAACACATGGTGAAATATTAATTAATTACCTTATTAAATGAATTAATAGAATCAAATGGTTTTTTAAACTACAAAACTTTTTTAAACATTTTTTCTTTCGTTTATGAATATCGATTCATGTTTTATATTATCTTTTCATTATTTGGCTCTAGTATTAATAGTATTTCGACAAATATGTAGGAATATAAGATCATCTATTTTATATTTGTATTTTGTAAGACAGAAGACCAAAAATCTAAATAAATAAAATAACGTTGGGTCAATATGATGAAATTTAAAATTATTATCATCTGAAGCCTAATAATCATTGCAATATTTATTGTTGTAAATAATTAACTTTTGATATAAGTATATTTTCATCTATAATCTGTCAACTGCTATATTTCATCTGTCAACTGTCATCTGTTACCTTAGATTTGTAATATGTCTCATGTAATCTGTAAAATTTATTTGGCATTTTTATCTCCAACTATCTATTATCTTCCTCCGTCATCTGCTATTTAACTTAGGTTTTTTAATTTATTCTATGTCTCTTACCATCTGCTAATTTTATCTATAATAAATTAGCAGATGGTAAGTAAGTGACATAGATTATATATGAATTACTATTTATCATTTACCCTTTGCCACCTCATATCTTTCATCGATCATGTGTCTCCTATATTTTGTTATCTTTAATTTGTCTATAACATTCATCTGTCATCTGTCAATTGTGATATATTACCTGCCCTTGTCATTTGCTAACTTCCATCTGCCAGTTGTCATCTGTTATCTTACATTTCTATCATATGCCAATTATTATTTATTATCTACCCTCTGACATATTCTATCTGCCATCTATCTTCTTTCAACTGTCATCTGATCTGCAATCTTCCATCTGTCAATTGCTATCTGTCAACCATTATCTTTTATTTGTCAACTGCCACCTGTTATCTTAGATGTGTTATATATCGTATGTCATCTGTCAGATGTCATTTATTATCTGCCCCTGTCATCTGCTATCTTTCATACGTCAGCTATCTGGTCTCTTTCATCTGCGAATTGTCATTTGTTTTATAAGGTTTTTAATTTGTTTTGTGTCATCTGCCATCTGTAAATTTTATTTGTCATCTTTTATGTCACATGTCATTTGTTATCTGCTATCTACCATATGTCAACTGTCTTCTGTTATCTTAAATTTATCGTGTATCATCGATAATATTTAAATATCATTTACCCTCTGTCATTTGCTATCTTTCATCTATCAACTGTCATATATAATTTGTTATCTATCGTCTTTGAACTGTCGTCTATCATCTATCTATATATGATAAGTCATCTGAGATTTTCCATCTGTCTCTGTTATCTTTATACAGGGTGACTGACGAAAAACCTTTGGTGCTGTATCTCGCTTATTTTTGATCCGATTTGAATAAATAAAACATCAAATTAAATGATTTTTAAAAGAATTTAATATGAACTGTACTGATATTTTTTCTTGCATCCAGTTTTTGACAAAAGACGATCAACTTTTTTTTTTCAAATTGCACTGTATATATATTTTGTACTGATCCGCAAGGAAATTTTTTTCTGAATCTAAATTTGTAATTCATCAAACCAAAGTCGAGAAATTGAGGATTAAAAAAAATTAAAAATCAAATACCCATAGTAAACAGTATACAGAGCCTATTCCAAATGTCAAAAGTGACAGTGTCAGTCATTGGTACAATACTGCAATGATTTTTAATAATTTTATAATAAAAATGTTGCAAGATTTCAAAAGCTGAAAAACGATTTCTGTAGAAGCACAAAATTCTAGTACAGTGTTTGAAATATATATATAATTAAACATCGTTGCAGTATTGTATCAATGGCTGTCACTGTCACTTTTGACATTTAAAATAGGTTCTGTATATTGTTTACAATGGATACTTGACTGTTTATTTATTTTTTTAATCCTCAATTTCTCGACTTAAGTTTGATGTATGGATAAATTTGTCTACAATTTTATATTCAGAAAAAAAATCTCCTTGCGAATCAATAAAAATATATATACAGTGCAATTTAAAAACAAATGTTGATCGTATTTTGTCAAAAACTGGGTGCGAGAAAAAATAACAGTTTAGATCCTATTAAAGTCTTTTAAAAATGGTTTAATTTATTAAAATTTATTAAAATCGGATAAAAAATAAGCGAGATACAGCACCAAAGGTTTTTCGTCAGTCACCCTGTATACAATTTCATTTGTTAACTGTCATCTGCTACCTTAGATTTGTAATGTGTCTCACGTCATCTATCATGTGTAAAATTCATTTGGCATTTTTTTTCTCTGAACTATCTGTTTTCGTCATCTGATGTCTTTTAGCTGTCATCTGTTTACTTTAGATTTATTTTATGGCACTTTTCATCTGCTATGTATTTTATCTGGCATCTCTTATATGTTAATTACCCATCATCTACCCTCTGTCATCTCATACCTGCCATCTATCAACTGTCATCTATCATCTATCCCCTATCTTTTATCTTTAATTTGTCTATAACTTTCATCCGTTATCTTATTATCTGCCCTTGTCATTTTCTAGCTTCCATCTGCCAGTTGTCATCTGTCATCTTAAATTTTGTTAATTGTAGTATGTTATCTCACTATTGTACTTATAATCTGCCACCTCTATCATATGTAAATTATTATCTATCGTCTACTCTCTGTCAAACTGCTACTTACCATCTGCCATCTATCTTTTATTTGTCAACTGTCATCTTAGATGTCTTAAATATTGTATGTCATCTGTCTATTGTCATCTAGTATCTGTCCCTGTTATATTAGATTTATAATTTGTTTTGTGTCATCTGCCAGCTGTAAATTTTATTTGTCATCTCCTATCTGTCATATGTCATTTATCATCTGCTATCTACAACTGTCAAATGTCTTATGTTTTCTTAAGTTCTGCAATGTTGATCTATCAATTGTTATCTATCATTTACCCTCTGCCTTTTTCTAACTTTCATCTATCAACTATCATCTATAATCAGCTATCTATCGTGAATGATCCTTTCGCAGGTTGCTTGATTGATTACCGATCGCTTGCTAAAATTGATGCCACAAAGAGTAGGGGAGTGCGTAACCAATAGGGGCGGAATAGCTCACTAGGTATTAATAATTTTAAATTGTGTTCTTTTCCTTGCAAATTTTAATTTAAAAAAATTCTACCTTTTCTTAATGTTGTGATTTCCATGGAATTTAAAATATAACATGAAGTAAACGTTGATTACTTTGCATAAACAGGCTGCACGCACATAAAATACAGCTAGTATGGATACCCAAGGATCGAGAAATTATTGGACATTTGGGGCGGACAGCAGATGCATTTATATGATCTGAAACCGCTTTCGGAAAATCGGAAAAGATTCGACTCAAGCTGGCAGAGGAGCACAACCAAAAGGGAATGAGAAACTCTTCCTAGATGGTCCTGTACATACTGATGCTGTCAGGACTGAGCAGATTGAAACTAAGAATAATCAAAGGACTAGTGATTGGGCACTGTGACCTGAAGAAGTACAAAGATAGGGAATAGAGGAAAGCCCTTTATGCTGTGAATGTCTGGAAGAAGAGGAAACTCCTTAAGGCATACTGTGTATATGCGAAGCAAACAGACGATAACGCATGGAAAAATTCGAAAAGCCTGTACTTTCTGAAGAACAGCTCAAAAGGATCCCCTGGTAGATAGTCTTGGACTTTATACAAGGCACAAGGAGTAAAACATACAGAGGCGCATAAAAGGACCGCGGAGACAGCAATGCAGGGACGCTAAGCGAAACCAGTTCATAAGGTAGAACCTAACATGTTGAAAGTAACCAAGGACCATAGATGAACTTAATAGTTTAAGTCCATAAGTTTAAGTAAGTATTATTATTAAATTAGAATCTTGCAGTTAATAGTTGTTAGGATTATTTTCAGCACATTTTTCATCGATCAATACATGTGCACGTAATATCCGCGAAAATATCTAACACAAATACCTTTCCTCTTTATTAATTTGAGCAATTGTGCAATTATAAAGCGCGCGGTTCGTAAATTCCTAACAGCGACTTTTACGTCGCAAGTTTTCCCGCTGCGATTAAGTATCTCTTCGATCTTGATTAAAAACTTCCGGTAACCTGGACTAAATTGTTTGAAGGAATTTGCAGAATGCGCTACGTGTCTCTTATTTCACACTGTTAAATTTAAGCGCGGCAGTAGTTAACTTCCCGGAATCAATAATACGTTTCCGCAAAAAGAATACACCCTCTTAAAATCCGCCCCGCATGAATTATTTGGTAGATACATTAGCCGTATTCGGATGGGAATTTATGCATTTATAAGAACGATATTCCGACAGGAATATTATATTTCAGCCATCATTTATAAAAACGAAACTCGATATCCTATAGCACGATTTTAATTGTTTTCTGATGATAATTTTTACACTGAGCTGCAACCGAAATTGTAAAGATATTGCAAAAATAAGTAAAAGTCGTATTTGTATTGTAGCCTTAGTAAGACTCATTAATGTAGAATCACGAAATGTTTTCGTATTTTTTGAATTATTACTTATTTGTATAACTAAACAGGACCAAAATAAAAATAAGAGATGGAGGTTTTTGTTTAAGAAAAATTGTAAATTAAGTTTGAGAATGTACTTTTATTAATTGTATTAAGGTGTTGGTTTAAATAATCTCAGCTTGGTATTTAGTAATATTGCTTTGGTACAGATCATCTGTAAAAATTACAAAGCCAGATAAAAAGAAACGTTCTGGTTTCCATCGAGAAAATCTACTGGAAAACATGCAAATAATTGGAATATATTTAAATAATACTTCTCATCTAGTTATGTTTTTATGATTTTAAAGCGCATTATCAGATTTCTTTAAATAAAATTCTTTCTAGTTCTATATGAATAATTAAAACGTTCTTATAAGTATGTCCACGAAAAAAGTACTAAAATGGAATAAGAGTATTGGAAAAAGTATCTAAACGAGAAACCGGTTCGAACATACTATACATTGTTTGAGAACCGTTTACAAATGATACAGTTGAAATATGCTACAGTAGAATGTGTGGATTTTTCTAGATTTACGGATGCAAGCGTTAATACTTGTCCGCCTCGTAGATCCTCCTAGCAATTTACAATTTGTTACAGCCGATTTTCAAATAGTTTCTTTAAACTCCCAAGATAAATTACGGGGGAAATGTTTACGGACAGTTCTACCTCTAAGATGTACAAAACTTCCGCACCCTTTATATTTGCACGAGAACTTTTTATTATAATCGTACAGTTATAAAGTCAACGTATAAACTTATCCGGTGGTAAAAAGTTTCGAGGGTAAACGTACGATCGTTCGATTGAAAGTCGCGGTGTTGAGTTTTAAGAATTTTAACAGTTTAGATTGACTTTAAACTAAGGATTATTTAAATTTTATTAAGAACGACAAATAAAAGTTATTTTTAAATGCGATTTTGTCCATTGATTATTTTACTTCAACTGCAGAGATACAAAAGTACTATATTTGTAGTTATTAAGTGACTTTGAAGATTTGTGTTTTTGGAAGTGTTATGACATAGTTTATTAAAAAAAAAAACTATTATAAATATATACTTTTAACAAATTGAAATACACTCCACAGAATTTCTAATTGAGAAAATAAAAGCTTATAGAAATAATTAAGTTGTATATCAACAAACACGTTTATATGATGGACAAAAGACCAACGTATCGAAAGCCAGTTTACAGAGATTGTATTTATTATAATAATGAACATATATGTATACTTTTATCTACAAAAAATCTGTAAATAAAGCTTCTGTGTTCTATATAAATTGAAATAAAATTTTATTATCATTACCGTAACCAATTTATATGATATAATTATATTAATTTAAATTGATAATGGATGGTTGAAAGAGAAGAATACTAATAATAGGTATTAACGAGTATTAGTATTTCTCCTCTCAAAAAAAAAGCAATTATAATAAATTATTCAATATGGTCACGGAGCGATTCGGTATTGTGAAATTCCAATACAATCGTCGGCATTCAGGAGGCGAACAATGCACTTGTCAGGTGGTGGATGGATCCAATTTAATGTCATCGATTTTAATTGTCGGAAAAGAAATAAATACAAAAATCAGCCCTTTGCACCTTTGTCCGGGGGATCGTAAATACAGCCGTCATCGCGCGAAATGCTGAATGTATCGGAACGACGTGGATACATCTAAACGGACACCCCCGTGCGGCGTGTAGGGGTCAAATGACAACTTGTCTCACTTTATTACGATAAGGGTATCCGGCTATATTATGTAAATACATTCACAGTGGAACGTATAACGTTGACATTGCGTATCATTTATTATTTACACCCATTCTGTATGTGCGTAGGATAAAATATTGCTCCACACAAAAAGGTTATGAATGGATTCCTTGTAGAAGCCATTTAAAGAGATAACCTAGCAAATTTCTTTTTATAAATTCAACGTATGATTAATTATTCTACAATAATAAATTGAATATGTATTTGTATTTCAGTATCTGGAATATTGAAGGTTGTTTATTATTCACATTTCAATGCTTGCTCTTTATGAAAATCATAAAAAAAAGGTATTATATTATGTTACTATTCTCCAAAATCTCCAAAGATTTAAAAATGTTTAAATATCAAGGATATGAAAGTGAGTAACAGAAGAGAGCTGGAAGATATTAAATAGATACAGAAAAGAGGATTAGGAAAGTAAAAATGATACATTAGGCCAGATGAATCGACAGTGATTATTTATATAGTCATTAGAAGATTTTCAAGGTAATTAGTGAGAAGAATTGGTGTGGAAGAAGTAATAGAAACTGAATCTACCAAAAGTAAATATACAAATAAGCAAAGAAGAAGTGGAACAGAAAAATTTGTAAGTGAAATTGAGAAACTGGTTAGAGAAGTTTAGGTAAATTAAAATTAGATCAATGGAAGAGTTGCTGGATGTTATAGTGGGATGTAGAAGAAAAGTGAAGGTAAATCATGAGAAAATATGTACTTGTTTCGATAAAGACTGTCGACGTGTGAAGAGAGTGAAAAAGGGTAATGAGAGAATTCATCAGCAGTGAAGGAGAGGAAAATAAAAAGCATATAACGGCAGCTACAATAAATTTTAGTGGTGTTTGTAGGGGTAACATGGGCAGAACCAATTACGGGGCAGAACCAATTGCGCCATCTAGTATATCGTGTAGTCATATCAAGCAAACGTCACAGAAAATTTGCAGATTCTACAATATTGAAGGTGTTTTTGTGTCAGTCGCTTACTTGTTTTGCTCACTATCGGTCGTGCTATAACTTGCTTAATTTTTTTGTGAAAAATAGTATCGATTGCTTCTTTGTAGATAAAAATGGTATGCGATTTTAAACGCAAATCGGTCCCAAATGATCAATCATTACAAAGTGCACCTCGTGAGTTTGATTTGACGTATTCAACATTGGAGCGCGTTTCTACTTGATCAAAAAACGTGAATTAAAAATTGTTGACAGCAGCATTGAATATAGTAAGAGGCAAAATAGATGTAAATAACGCTACCAAACAATTCTTCCCTGCTTTCCTCGGAAATCACTATTGATACAATCAATTTATCTAGCCTATGTATAGATTTGTTGGTTGTAAAAGTAATTGTTGATAAAATTGATTTTTTATATTATTAATGTCTATTTTAGTCCGCCAATACGCTTGGATCAGTTAATGCAATTTTCTATTGTACTTGATAGTTTGACTTATTTATTGAATAATAATAGAATTATTGTGGGTGACTTTAATATGAACGAGTACTTTATTGATCCCACTGCAAATAACTGTTGCAGATGCTTACTGAATTGTGTGGAGTTTTTTGGTCTGGAACAACTATATGATATAAAGAATCATTACGGTAGGATTCTAGATTTGATCTTTTCTAATACAATATGTTCTGTCAATGATGTACAAGATCCTATCTTTAATGAAGATAAATATCATCCTGCACTCGAGATAGAAGTTCGTGTCCCTATACCTAAGAAAACAAATAATAGGTTTTCTAATAATCCTAATTGCATTGCTTTTAACTTCAAGAAAGCTGATTTCAGGAAATTGTATGATTCAATTGCTGACATTGCTTGGACTGATGTACTACTCTCTTGTTGTTGTGTGAGCACTGCTTGTAAATTATTTTACGACAAACTATACACTACATTTGAAAATTATGTTCCTTACACTCGTCGATCCAATATTAAATATCCTATTTGGGTTTCAAATGAGCTAAAATCTATATTAAAGGAGAAGAAAACATATTTAAAATTAATGAAGAAGCACTTTCTTTCTGTATATTTTAGGATGAAATTTACAGAGTCGCGCCGCAAAGCTAAAACGCAATCTCGCACTGATTATTCAAAGTTTATGTCTGAATCTGAAAGAAACCTATGTTATGATCCCAAGAAATTCTGGAATTTCATTAATGTCTTAAAAAATGATAGTTCAATCCCACCAACAATGTTTCTGGATGATATTGAATTATCGTCACCATTAGATATAGTCGAGGCCTTTGCTTCCAAGTTTGCATCATCATATCAAGCACCTTGTGATCATAATCATCAATTTGAGCACAGCAATATTACCAATTATTTGAACATAGGGTCATTCGAGGATTCAGATATAGCAAATGCTCTTAACAAATTGGGATCTAAATTAAGTTCTGGACCGGATGGCGTACCAGCACTAGTACTGAGAGACTGTAGATTTGTTCTATCAACACCACTTAAACACATATTTAATCTCTGTTTGAAACAAAACGTATTTCCGGACATCTGGAAGTTAACACGCATTATTCTAGTATTTAAATCAGGTGATAAAAAGCTGATATCTAATTATCGGTCTGTAGCAATATTATCCAACGTAGCGAAATGTTTTGAAATTTCTTTATGTACCTCTATCAATGCCTTCATTAATTCAAATTTATCGTCTCAACAGCATGGATTTAGACCAAATCGATCTACAGTTACTAATTTATTTATTCAGACTCAATTTCTATCTAACTATTTAGATCGCCAAGCTCAAGTTGATGTTGTCTATACAGATATATCGAAGGCATTCGATAAAATTGATCACAATCTGTTATTGTCTAAATTATATTCAGATGGATTCTCCTCATCACTTTGTGAATTAATTAGAAATTACCTTTACAAAAGATCGTTATATGTAGAATATAAAGGATTTAAGCCTAATACTTTCATTGCTACCTCCGGTGTACCACAAGGCTCTAATCTAGGTCCCGCGCTTTTTAATTGTTTCATTAATGACCTGATTTCGAGATTAAATGTTGAAGTTCTTATTTTTGCCGATGATCTAAAAATTATGAAGCCAATCTATTATACTGCTGATTGCGTTCATTTACAAGAAAACATTGACTCTGTATTTAATTGGTGTACTGCTAATAAACTTTCGTTAAATGCTGGCAAATGTAAAGTTATGTAATTTACAAGAAAGAACGTGGTTATTGAGCATGACTACAAAATAAATAGTAAATCGTTGGCAAAGGTAATTGAATTTAAAGATTTGGGTATTGTCTATGATTCGAAATTAACTTTTAATAATCAGGTCGAAAATATAGTGTCTGCTGCTAATCGATTCTTAGGATTTATATTTTGAAATTGTAGATATTTTCAAGGCATTGAAGCAGTATTGGTTTTATATTTCTCATATGTTCGGTCTCGACTTGAATATGCGTGTTGTATTTGGAATCTCTTTTACAATAAATACTCAAATTTAATTGAATCTGTTCAAAAACGGTTTGTTAAATATTTATACTTAAAAAATACGGGTGCTATCCCAACGATACCATATCATATCAGACCCTCCTAAATATATTTAATTTACAAACTTTGGAAATTCGTCGGAAAGCACATCAAGTAATATTTCTATTTAAGGTGTTAAATAACTTAATTTATTGCCCTGATATTGTTGCGCAAATACATTTTCAAGTTCCTAATCATCTTAGGAGAGAACGTTTATTTCATTTACCTGTTCCCAAAACAAACTTATTAATTAAGTCTCCGGTATTTTCTATGTGTTCCTGTTATAACAAATTAGTTGAAATGGATTCTTCGATCGATATATTTAATTTTAAATGCGCTAAAATATGTTTCAATGTAGTATCTAAAATGTTAACATAATTTACTAAGTTTATTTTATAAGTGCTATTTTTATTTTAAGTTTGATTTTGTGCATGCTTTGTGAATGTAACAATCTGTTATTGGAATATTTATTCCGTTGATTGTAAATATATAATAAATAAATAAATAAATAAATTTGAGTTACAAAAAACTGCTTCCTTCCGAAAGAGCGCAAAATCATACGTTTATTGTTACAGACACAAGTAATGTAATGAAGACAGTCTGTTTTCCGTGTGGCAGGTCCTATGCCACACAAAGAAGTAAGGTTGTGATCATCGTTATTCTAATGTTTTGATTGATGCATATGTTTTAAACACTTTTTTACAGGTCTTCAGTCAGCTGAAATGTTCTACGGGCTGACGACACGAAATGTTCGCAGTCTTGCATACGGTTTTGCAAAAAAACTTAACCTGCACGTGCCAGAAAAGTGGAACGAAAACGAAATGGCTGGTATCGATTGGCGTTAATCTTTTGTTAAACACCATCCAAATTTGTAACTGCGCAAGCTGCTGTTATCAAGGCTCTTTCGAACTTTGGCCGAAAGTGAGGAGAACCTCTCGGGAATAAAAAATAATAAATCGGCCTGATTACCTCCCTGCCACAACAATCGCACTGATAGTTCGGGGTAAAGCACCAGGACTAGTCATGTAAAGATATTCGCGAAGGAGGTGATAGTCGTTTTTCACGGTCTAAATATCCACGGGATGGATATATGTATATTAACTCAACTGACCTCTGTTTCTTAATACAATAAAATAAATGAAAACTTTTAACGTTTTTCAAAAGGATTTTAGCCTTCGAGGGTAGGCGGTATTTATTTGGTCGGTGGTCAACCCCCTTCCTTTTCCCCTCTAACGACCAACTAACTCTCACCGGTCAAAAATAATTCTAACAAAAATTAATTGTTAATACATTTTGATATAATTTATATCAATAGGTGTGTGCGATGATTACGCATCTGAAAATACTCGAATTAATACAATATCTTTAGATTACAGGTAGTTCAAAGAATAGGCCCACCTTATTCAAAATTGTATGAAACCGATGTATTGAAAAACAGCATAGTTTGACTAAGTAGAAAAACAATATGCGTATATACAAAATCCTAAATAATAACATTTACATAACATGAAAGCTCACGGTTAACATAGCTCGAACAAGGAGTAACAATTTCGTGTTTGGTGTCATTCGAATCGCCTTTCTCTCAGATATCCGATGTCCTATGTGATACCTGCATACATTATCCTTATACGCGAAGATTTGCGAACAGCATAAGTGATATTTCTCTCAAATTCGTCGCTGTGACATCACATCCGGTTTTTTCTTCGGCACGTCCGTTTCAATCGAAAGTAGTTGCGACCCTTCGCAGATGTGGCGAATTCGAGATTACCAAAAATTTTGAACACCCTTGTTAGTAATGGCTTGGAAGGCGGTAGAACTCGGTTATACCTTTAAGCAGCTGAGAAGGGTTCTTCGCCACGAAGTTGAGCTATCATGATATACGGAGCGCTGTTCTCTAGAAAAACTTACAGATAAGGTATGGCGCAAACTTTACTTATTTATAAAGAAAAAATGAAGTAATATTGAACACAAGTTCGTGAAGTGACAAGTTGACGGTGCTTAGCACCCACGATTTTGCATGCGAAAGCGATTGCAATTGATATGTGCGCCAGAGAATGCTTGAATAGACACCTCAGTCAGCCAAGCCGCATTAAAGCCTGTAGTCACGGACTGTTTGGGAATGTCGAAGATCCCTCTTGTAACTGGCGAAGAACAACTCATGTGTGTCCCATCGCACGGGGATATCAAAATCAACGAAGTGGCCGATAACTCGCAAAAAAAAGGTGCAAATGCCACTCCTATACGACCAGAGCCATTTTGCGAACTCCCCATAGCGCACAGAATAGAGGTGGTGCAAAAATAGGACGTGGGATTGATTGGGAAGTGAATGGTCATGTAATATAATAATAATAGTAAACTCTTGATGATTTTCAACTTTTTATCTTACTCACTACAATTGTTTCGCTACACTGTAGCTTCTTCAGGTGAAGAAATATAATATGATTGGTCAAGGGTAGAACAATAAATATTTTAAGCCGCAGTTCAACAGAGGCCCACACCTCATTAGTACCCTATGTTAACCTATAACCTGTAGCCTATAAGTCGGTAAAAATTTTACCAGAAGACTGAAATAATTATTACAAAAATACCACAGTAAAACATAAGACTCTAAATTAAGTCAACTTTGTAAAATTTACCAGCACAACTCGAAAGTACTACTTCTAGCTGATAACCACGGCAGAAATATGGGCGCAATTCTTAAATCAACCAAATCGCTAAGTTCCACCTGCAGCCTAATCTCACGTCGTTCTTCAAACCTAATGCCAAATATTCCGATGTCGTCGAAGATCTACAAAAGATGTATAAGAAAGAACATGATCTGAATTTGTAACACACAAATTACTTTTGAATCATTTAATGTCTATCAAGGTATCAGCTAGAGAAGTAGTTGTTTCAAATAAGTGATTTGTTTTGTTTAACTTACGAGTTGAATAGTAAGTGCCAGAACACTATCGATGAGAATAGGCTACATGAAAGAACATCTCGAAGAAATGAACACCAACTACAACTACTTAGGAAATCCGAACAATTCACTACACCATTAATAATTTTGTAACTTATTTCAACACGGTTGTGTATCCTTCTGGTTTCTAAGCGAGATGTATGAAATAGTTTTAAAAGGTCCGCATATAACGAATTTGTACATAAGAATTTTTATATTGTTTTTCTGAACACGCTCAAACCTACCAATATCTTAGCTAAAACAGGATTTCCAAAGTACAGAACAATATTCAAGATGAGGGAGAACTAGAGACGAATAAAGAATTAACTAAAGCTGTATTTAATGACTGTTAACTCCAAACTATTACATTTTAAAAACCCTAAAGCACCATAAGCTTTCGATGTAATCTTGCTTATGTGATCAGAGAAACTGCAGTTGTTGAAAATAATAACACCAAGGTCTTTAGTCGACGTTACTCTAGAGAGTTAAGTATCATTTAAAATATAGACGACACGAGGAATCGAATCGATGGAGATCTTGCTCTAACAGCTGCGGAGATTCGTTACATGTAATATCTCTGAATATCTTCATGTCATCGGCAAAAATCTGAGTGGAGGAAGCAATTGACTACAACATTTATAAAAAAAGATTAATCAGCGATGGTCTTAGATGTGACTCTTGTGGTACCCCAGAAGTAACATTAAACTCCGGTGACAAGAAACTACCCACTCGAACGGATTGAGTTATACCAACTAAATAAGATTTAAGCTAGTCAAAAATCTAAAGGAGAATGTCATAGTCTACTCTATCAAATATCTCTGAAATAAAGGAAAGAATGGATAGTTTTTGCTTATTAACATATCACTGAGTTCTTCAACCAGTCTTACATGGTTTTCACAATCAATATCCCATCTTAGGGCAAAATTAATTTTATGAATAGTCATCAAGAAAGTCTTCATGGAGCAACTGACACCAGAATAATAGAGGGTGAGAATGGAATAACACATATTTTAAAAATTCAAACCTTTTGATATGTGATTAAAATTTCTGTAGATTATTATTATTAATTATTATGCATAATATTAGAATCTTTTAGTAAGCATATTGCATAAAATAAATAATACGATATGCATATCATGTGCAGGCAAGGATCTTAAATATAAAAGGCAGCATTTGATAGATTTGCAACAATATTTTAGAAAATGGGGAGGCAGTAGTAAAAAGTGGATAAGGTAAGTTAAGGAAGAAGCGTGATATTGAATGTATCAGATACATTTAAGACATAGATGGGTGTGAGATAGAAGTGTCCGTTAAGCCCTTTATTATTTTATTTATATTTTAATAAATTAGAAGTATTGAAGAAAGGGTGTGGGTGCAGTAGTGATTCAAAAAAGCTAAACATTTTGACATACGCAGACGACACGATTGGGGAGGATTGAATGTGTGGCTAGATATGCGGATAAGAGATTAAGTGGATGGGGTTTAGAGATAAAGGAAGGGAAACAAAGTAAAATAATTAGAATTGAAGTTGAAAAAGTTAATGTATTGAAGAATGTAGGATTTATTTTCAGTAGTACGCGAAAAAGTTACTTGGTGACCTTTGACAACGAAGTGAAATAGTGTGTAGGGAATAGGTGAAAATCTGCAAGAATTAATGAGATATGATGGTGTCGGGGTAAATAATGGGAAAACTAAATAAACGGAAAATACGCAATCAAATTTTGTATGCGGCTTGGAAAAAGTGTAACCGAAACAGCCAAGAGTTCGGGAGATGGCACATTGCGTTTAAGAAGGGCCGCGTGAAGTTCGCCGACAAACCCTGTTCTGGACGCCGAACAACAGCCAGAACCGATGAAAACATAAATCGTTTGTAATATTGACAGATGGTCTGAAAATGCACAAGGCCTGCTAGATGCTTGTGCCGAATGTGTTGACGGAAGACCAGAAAGAACTTCAAGTTTCGCGCTGCCAAGAATTGTTGGATTTAATTCAAATTGAGTCGGACTTTCGTAACTCTGCCGTAACCGGAGACGAATTCTGGATGTTCGAGTACGACCCAGAATCAAAAAGGCAGAACAGCGATTAGCAAGCAGAATCAAAATCAAAAGCATTTGTACCGGTACCATCAATAAATATATTTTTTTCCAGAAAATGCGCATTACTTTTATAATGGACCCTGTATCTTTATTAAGTATTTGATGACAAGTAGTTTACTGTGTGGGTAATTTACTCAAGGTTATAACGATAAATCGACAAAAAGATGTGTTGTTGATAAATTTAATCATTTAAATTTTGTAAATTCAGCTGACCTTGATCGACCGTTCAATGGCCTTGAATGAAGAAGACTATGATTGACAGTTAAATGATATTGACTGACTACGGGTTGCTCTTAAATGATGATGGACGATCTTAACGGTTAAATGCCTCTGAACGAACATTTATTAGGTTTAAATGACCTTTGGATGACTTTGAGTGATTAAATAATATTAAATATAATTATAATATACATCCATATAATAATTAAGTGTTCAATAATCGTTGTATGATTTTTAATGAACTTAAATAACGTCGAATGACCGTTATGCGACTTTGAATGATCTTTGGATCACATAAAATGTTATTAAATGAAGATTATTAAACCTTAAATAGGCCTTCGTTGAATTTGAATGACCTTAAATAGTTTTAAATGGAATTTAATGTAAATAATAAAGAACTAAACATTAGTAATGAAATATGAATGAATTAAAATTACTCTAAATTATCGTTGTATTGCTTAGAATCACCTTGAATGTATTTAGATAATCATAAATATACTTTATTGCACGTTGAGTGATCGCCGAATAATTTAAAACGACTTTGAATGAGCTTAAAGGAACTGGAATGTCTTAAGTGATTGTTGAATAATTTTAAACGACCTTGAATTATCATTTAATGAACTTGAATGATCATTTGATAATTTTAAAAAGTATCCAAAAGTAATTCCTATAGTTTTATTTTAACACGTTGACGCCGGCGTTTTTAAACTATGCAATTATTATGAGTAAAACACAGTTTGGCACTTTTTTCACTTGTTTTATTAAATGCTAGATGTACATTTCGGTTGCAATGTAACCATTATCAATAGCAAATTAATATGCAATTATTCATTTAAATTGAAAAAATTTGGCTCGCACGCCTATGGTTGTTATTGTTGCTATGGAAACGAGTGACTGAAGTGAACCACACGTTGATTCCCCCGTGCAATTGTCAAAAATGTGTGTGTTTAGGTTATATTTTAATTTAATTAAATTGTATTACAGTTATAATATATTTATATTATTTGCTCTATATTATTTGAACAAAATGAAATTTAATTTATCGGAAGACGAAAGTTTTTCAGATTAATTTATTGTAAATAGCAGAAAAAATCAAAGCCACTAATTACGTGAAGATATTAGGATTGCTACTTGTGGCAATGAGCCGATTGACCTAGGTTCTGAAAATTCTTCTAGAGATGATTGTATATCAATGAACGACTCTTTTAATAAATGGTCACCAATAACGAAAAGAAGAATTCAATTTTACAATGGACAGAGAGTTGATAGAAAATGATGTAGAAACAAACTGTCAATTTTCTTTATTTTCTCTATTTGTAACAAATAATATTATCCAGCTTATAGTCCAAGAAACAAATAGGAATTCCAATCAATCTCAAGTCAATAATCATAATAATGACAACAATAACAAGAGAAATCTAAAAATATTATGAAAACCTGTAACATTCGATCATGGGTATAACACGAGTCCCACAAATTAAATTATATTGGTCGAAAATGTATGTCGATGTATTACATAAGAATAAACGCAGCAATGAAGCGAGATAGTTTTTAAATATTTTGAAATATTTTAATTTAAGAATAGCAGAGAACATCACAGAACGGCAGAATAGCAGAGACGAGCAGGGAAGATCAGAGAACAGCAGGAAATAGCATAGAGGAGTGGTGAACAGCACAGTACAGCAGATAACACCAGAAAACAACAAAGAACATCAGAGAACATCAGAAAACAATAGAGAATATCAGAGATCATTAAAGGACAGAAAATAACAGAAGAAAACATCAAAGGACAAAAGAAAACAGAAGTGAACAGAAGAACAGAGAAGAGAACAGAAGAGAATATGACATCAGAGACTAGAGGAGAAGAGAGAGAACATCAGAGAAAAGAACATATAACAGAAAACGAGGGAACTTTGGAGAACAGAAAAAACTACAGGTCATAATAGCGCGATTCTTTTGTTTTATTAGTACAGAATAGTAGAGAACATCATATAGCAGAGAATAATATCAGAGAAGAGAGAAGAACAGCAGAGAAAAGGAGAGAAGAGAAGATAATAGCATAGAACAGTAGAAAATTGCAGAGAACGTTAGAGAAGAGCATAGAACAGCAGATAACATGAGAAAAATGGGAAAACAGAACATCAGAGTACCTAAGAAAATATCAGAGAACAGCATAGAACACCAGAGAAGAGAAGAGAAAAGCAGAGAACATTGAGAACAGCAAATCAGAGAATAGCTGAGAACAGCACAGAACATTTAAGAACATTAGAGGACATTGAGAACAGAGGCAACAGAAAAAAAATATTAGAGAAAAGAAGAGATCATCAAAGAAAAACAGAGAACTGAAGGAAACAGAAGATATCAGAAGACAACAGAAGAGAATATAACATCGGAGAACATCAGAGAACATAGGCGAAGAGCAGAAAATATCAGAGAAGAGAAGAGACAAACAGAGAACGTCCAAAAACCGCAGAGAACAGAAAAAAAACTACAGGCCATAGCGCAATTCTTTTGTTTTACCAACACAAAACAGCAGAGAACAGAAAAATAAACTATAGGTAATATTAGTGCGTTTGTTTTGTTTTGCCAGCACAGAACACCAGAAAACATCAGATGCCAGAGAAAACATCAGACAAGAGAAGAGAACAGCAGAACAATACAGAGAACAGCACAGAACAACACAGAACAGCAGATAACACGAGACAATAGAATATCAGACAATAAAAAAAAACATCAGAAATGAGAAGAAAACAGAGAACAGCAGAGAGCAGCAGAAAATAGCAGATAAGATCAAAGAAGAGCAGAAAACAGCAGAGAATAGGAGAAAATAGCACAGAACAACACAGAACAACAAAGAACAGCAAATAACATCAGAGAACATTGATAACAGCAGAGAATAGAAATCAGAGGAGAAGAGAACAGAAGAAAACAGAAAAGAACAGAAGAGAACAGAAGAAAACAGAAAAAACAGAAGAGAACAGGAGAAAATAATATTTAATTCTTGAATGATGTCGGCGTTCACTTGGTGGTGCATTTTGATAAAAAGTTTAAATAAAACACTTTATAACTTTGTTTTACCACTATATTTAGTGGTAAAACAAAATTATAAAGTGTTTTATTTAAAATAATATTTAAGTTATTCATTTAAATTTTAATGCTAATTTTACTCAGTTATTGGCCTTTTGGTTGTTGGGTAAAAATAAATAAATATAACATTAGAAAACAGAGGAGAGAAGCAAAGAACATCAGAGAAGAGAGTAGAAAATTAGAAAAACAGAGAACGTCAAAATTACTGAATGACCTTAAAGGGCCGATGTGTGGATTGTTGGTTAACGTAAATAACCTTGAATCATCATCGTTAATTATCATTGGGTGACCTTAAAGAAAATCTCTAATGATTTTAAATAGTCATTTTTTATACCTTAAACAACACCGAATGACCATGTTGAATAAACTTAAGTGTTCGTCGAATGGTTTTAAGTGGCCTAGAATAATCATTTGATAATCATAAATAATATTGAAAAGTAATTCCTGCAATATTAATAAAGAAATATACTTTATTTCAAATTCTAATTGAAATGTTATAATTTGTAATCGTATTGCTTAGTAACACTAAATATCCTTTGATAATATTAAATTGTCTTTAATAATCCTAAAAGATCGTTGCATGAACTCAAATGAATAAGTAATTTCTGGATGACCTTAAGAGGTGTTTATAGTTGGATGACCTAAATAGCCTTATTAATGTTAAGTGATCTTGAGAAGTCTTTAATGCTTTTAAATGGTCGTGGATGATCTAAAGGGTCCTTAAATGATCGTTGAATGATATTGAATGATTGTTAGATGACCTAAACAAATCTTTAAAGACCTTTCAAGAAATTCATGTAATCATGGAATAATCATAAGTGACCTTGAAGAATTTTTAGATGACCTTGAATAATTATTTGATAATCTCAAAAATGTAATTTCTAAAGTATTAATAAGGGAATATAAATTATCTTAAATTTAATTGTGCCATTGTACTACCTATTAACATTAAATGTCCTTGAATAATATTATTTATTTTGAGGGCATCTACTATTAATTTATATTAATAAAAACACCTTAAACATTTTTTGGATAATCTTAAATTATTTTTAATGAGCGATAGATAATTTAAAAAGATCATTAAATGTCTTCAATAATGATTTTGAATAATTGCTGAATGACCTTAAGTGACCTTAAATAGAGTTTAATAACCTAAAAAGCCTCGAATCATTGAAAGGTTCTTCCAACACTATTATTTAATGTAGTTATTATATACGTATAAAGATCTTTTTTAATTAAATGATTTTATTACTCGATGTTAGTTGTCTGATCAGAATGATTACTGAATGTAATATTGTTACAGACAATATGTACAAAGGGGTGGATTTGTAAATTAAAACTAAAAAAAATTGTTTCGTTTCATAATTAATTTATCAGTTTCTTGACATATGTTCCGACAATTGCTTGCCATTTTTACAATGGAATTGTAAGGGTAATTGTAAGGTCTTGTTTGATGAAAATCTATTCCTTTGTGCGCGAGATTATTTTAGCAGTTCTCAACTCGCTAAAACTTAAACTATTCTTAGTATTAGTAAGAAATATCTCCGACGACTTATGAAATTAAAATTTAAATAAAATTAAATATTAAAATCGACGGATAAGTTAAATGAAACATAGTTCATGATCTTCTAATTTAGGCAAATTTATTTATTTCGATGAATTTACCAAATCCCAGATAAATTTTATATATGCAAAATGAAAGTAATAGTTTCGATAATAAGTAATATAAATTATGATATGTTCAATGTCAGCAAATAGATTTGATGTCGGTATAATTGGGTTTCGTGTTATTTAATAAATTTGATAAATAGGCAGTCAGAAGTAAATTTTCTCGCCGCAAACTGTACATTAATAATATTTCTGGGCTGTCAGATGTGCGATACTGGTTATTAATGTATTCGTATAAGGCACATGGACTACTGAAGAGTCTTACTAGAATATAAGGAACTTATATTAAAGCCAGTTATATAAATATATTATTAGTGTATTTATATAAATCAAAGTGAGTAAAATACACACATTCTACAGCAATTTTTATAATGTAATATAATATAAATTTTCTTTTCACGTACATTATCGCACCGAAACCTTTTTACAGACACCGCAACAGTGTAAATCGGTATAAAACGTCCATAAAAGACGCGCCTGTGGAATTTTTGTCTGGTGAAGCGGACGTAATGAAAAGTGTCGTAAATGTGGCCGTTCGGAGCGAAAACCCGAAAGGTTACTTTTGAGTGAAATAAACCCATCTGCCGAATTTAATAACTCGGCAAATGAACTAACCCGTGGCACACTTCCCTTCCGATAATAAAACTGATGAGTCTCTTTTACTCAGAGATCACTTCCAATTTCATGATACATTGTGCTACTTTTTTACTGTAAAATTTAGATCGAATAGAAAAGATACTCAATTTTATCGGAAGCAGATGGCTTGTAGACTCGTTTGTTTGAATGCGTTTTATCTGCGATATTAAAAGAGATATTTTATTCAAGAAATGGATTTGTTTGCGGTACTTACGCGACGTTGGCCTCGGTATGAATTCGTACACGGCCCTGAATCCGCGGTATTCAATGTTCTCGTCTGACCTGAAGTGGATCCACAGGTGCCTGTCAGAAGAGGTCAGCATAGGTGGGAACTCATTTCCGCAAAAAGGCTGCATCATCAAATTGTTGTATCCGTGGGCGCCGTCCCGCACCTCTAAATAGTCGTTCTTGCAGTCCTGGCTGGGCTCTAATTCGAATAGATCGCGAAAATCCAGTTTTATCAGGTGCCCTTCCGGAGCTGAAAAGAAAAAAAAATGAAAATTATTATGATTTAAAATATTAATTAGAATGACTGCAATTATTTAAATATAACCTCTGCAATTAATAATTATGGATTACTCAGTATATGTTTAATTAAATCTATTTATATATATATACGAACTAATTAAATATTTCACATTTAATTATATTTGAACAAAGCATTCCCTTCATACTAACATACTAATGAACTCTGATTTAATTAAGATGTTTCTCGAACAAATCCCATCGACCTTTGTGCCTATTTATTTAATGAACATTTTTGTTTATAATTATAATAAATAAATAAAGTTTAATTTACTTCCTGTGCAGTTAAAAAAATGTTTAAAAAATGTGATATTTGTTAATTCTAAATTATAATTTTAAAACAATACTCAATAAATGGAACATAACAAGGGTTTTACTTCTTTCAATTTAAAAATTTGCTTCCATCAAGAGAGTAGCAGAACTAGTATTGATTTTATTAATACAAGATTTTCTGAGGTTTTCTAAGAACAATAGAGGAAGTAGTGTTTTGACTAATTTTTTTGAAATTATTATAAATTATAGCAATTCAAATGTAGCCACAGTTAATAATTTATATCATATCATTAAGCTTGTTCCATAATATTAAGAGAAAATTATAACGTATTCGAGGTAAGCCATTATTAATTGGTTTTATAAATAATAAGAATGGGAGTTATTATAATGTTATAAATAGGTGATGAAAATTCCAACTACATAAATCCTAGACGTGCATAGACAATAAATTATATATTACTCTATATAGGCACGCGGTTTAAAGGTCAAACACCACGATATTAAATACCAATGAAGATTAATAATATATTAAGTTAAATCCGAACCATATATCAAATTAAATTCCTCTACATACCCGCACGGCAATGAATAAATAAAGTTAATATGCCGCGAAAGAACAAAATGACCAATAATCTATTAATTATGGCCGCAATAAAATATGTCCTGAATGCTTGACCATAAATCTCGGCCGATAGAGGATATTCGAGAAGTGATATGTGTATTGAATTATGAACGTTAGCATCCTGCGGTGCTGTGAATTGTTTACGGCAAGCTTTCGGTATTGCTATACGGACTAATGTTCTGCCTGAACAGTTCAACTCTGCTCGAATTCTGGCAGATTTATTGCGCTGATAATTTAATAAGGCCGAGCGCGTTATTCCTGTCTGGGTGTGTAATAATTGTCTCAAGGTCAGGGAATTTAATAATTACCCAAATCGCTGTGGAATTTTGGCATTATTGGCATCCTCAATGCGGAATGCATACAGATATTTAGAAATTATTCTAAAATTATTAGCGTTATTGTTCAAGTATTTGATATAAATCAATGTTATTTAATTTTATTTAATACTAATGAATCAAATAAGTATGTATTAAAATGCGAAAGAATTCGTAGATTAAATACATATAGAAGAAACAGTTAAACTAGAAATTATATGTGTCTAATTATTACATTACCTCAAATTTAATCAAATATAAACATATCTTGAATTTTGGAGGCGTTCACTTCGTAGTACATTTTTAATAAACGTTTTTCTGTTATTCATTAAATATAAACATGTGTTGTTAAAAGCTTTTGAATCACGAAGTTAAGTAGATGCAATCTGAATTGAATTTTCCAAGAACTTTGACATAATATAGAGTAATCTATTCAATAAGTTAGGATTATATGATATTACCAACCACATCTTGAATTGGCTAAGATGGTATTTGTCTAATCGTAAATGATACAATTCCAATCTGATATGATAACTGTTACATCCCGTGTACCACAAGTTTCGTTTTTTTCTTTAAATTTTGTGTTTCTTTTTCTTTTCTTTCCAACATAGCCACAGCGAGAAATATTTTGGGATTATGCAAACATAAAGAAACTAAATTTTGCGTCGTCACAGTGGAGGAAGATCAATTTGTCAGCGAAGATAGAAGACACTAAATTGGCAAGGCAATCTCAATTTCCAAAACCTCCACAAACAAAATTTCCACACGAGCAGTGTTTTATTTCAGAAAAAATACTCCTATGAGTTCTTAAGACTAAGCAGAAATGCGCCAAGTTCCGAAATCATAAATTAGCAAAACAGTACCACTTGCATGTAAATAAAAACACTAAAGTTGGTAATAAGCTTCAAAGTTTGCCAAAACTTGATACATTCGGTGTCACATCTGAGCAAATTGGTGGTATGGGGGGTACAAGAGGTGTAGCTGGGCCTCAAGAATTCAGCCAGAATAGGTAGTACACAATATCTAGAAGAGCTCTTTAGAAATTTTTTGGCTATCGTGGGTTTAGAGGAGGAGGGAAAAGTTCTTTTGATAGTTTTGCAGAATCTGCTTTTGGATTTTGAGCGGCACAAACAGTAGGTGGTGGTTAAGATATTATTCCCAGAGGCAAAGCGGTAGCCAAATAAAGAGTTACAGGTGAATGTGATGGTTAGGTATCCAAAATGCGACGATGTCAGGATCAAACTAGAAACAATGGCTTTCCACTGAAGTATGTTAATTGCGACCGTACTGGTTTTAAAAGTGTCACGAGAGGACCTTTTATAATGAGGTCGACCAGAAGATACTGCGGGGGCACCAGGATGTTTATTAAACATAAGTACACTGAATGTGACAGGAATGGATCCACAGCACAAAAGAAAAAAGTGACTGAACCAGTTCATGAAGGTATATATATATATATATATATATATAACCTTTATTTGGCATACCATTCCAGCCTATAAATTTATACATTTGTACAATAAACAATGAAATAATAGTAAAACTAAACATAAATACAAAAATACTTAAAAATATTACAATTCTTGAATTAACCATTTACTTTCGCTTCTAGCTACACCTCCCTGATTTCATTCTCATTAATTCTCTGCATTCTTCAATCCCTTTTCCACTCTCACACAACTCCTCATTCAAACTCTTACTCTTAAAATTAAGTCCCTCAATACACTCATACAACCAATGCTCCCATATGTCTATTCTCCTAGTACAAAATCCACACACCATATACTCCTTTCCCATCCCATACCTTTCTTTCTCTTTCTTCATTTCCACACCTTAGCCTAGCTAGCATTCTTACATGCTCTCTATTCTGTAGGCCAAAGTAGCGCGGGGTTGTTCGACTCTGTGCTATTTTGTTTCAGTTTCTTCTTCTTCTAACTTCTGACCCCGCCCTAACTTTTCCTCTACATACATCACAGACATTCCAGCTCTTTCATACAGCTTTGCTCTCTTTTGCATCCATTTCATACTCTCATGCCTTTGTTCCCATTCCCTATAGCATACTTTCCAGATTTCTTGCACTAATCTTCCATTCTCCATTTCACTCAGTCTCCTTTCAAAATTCACCACTATCTTTGCTGCCATACACGCCACAGACACTCTGTTGCATTCCTGTAGCACCACGTATCCGGGTGTGGTCCTCTCCAACCCTATGCACCTTTTGAGGTACTGCAATTGTAACCTTTCCATCTTTTTCTCCACATTTATACCCCATACTTCCGATCCATACAATAATATTGTCCTAACGCATGCATCCCACCAAATCATTTGCATTCTCACATTATTTCCTAACGTATCTTCTTACATTCTCCTCAACCGCTCTCGCGTTCTTTCAAACATTTTCCCCTGCCTTACTACCCGGTTCCGAAAATATAAAGTATTTGAACTCTTTCACTCTTTCCAGACGCTCTCGCTTCCATACCAATTCTTCTATTTTCCCTTTCTTCCCACATTCCGATATATCATCTATTTTGTTTTCTTCACATTCATAATCAAATTTCTTCTGTCAAAATACCTTTCAAGCCTTTTACTCATCTCTTGCAGTTCACTGAACGATTTAGCCAACACTACCACGTCATCTGCGTAGGCCAGGCTCCAAATTTTGGATGTACCTATTACTACTCCCCCTGCTTGTCCCAGTTCTAAAACTCTCTCCTTATCTGCCACATATAAGACTAAGACAGCCATGTCTTAGTCCTTGCCTTACTCTAAATCATTCAGACACATTCTCTCCCACTTTTACCTTACACCAAGTTTATCTATACACCTCTTCTATCCAGTTCACCAGAAATTCCGACACACCCTTTTGTCTCAAGCATTCTACAAGCATTCTTCTATCTACTGAGTCATACGCCGCCTTAAGGTCCACAAACAAAGCATACACTTTCTCTTTCTTACTCAGTGCTCTTTCAATCACCCAGTTCAGTGTAGCTATTTGCTCTGTAGTCGACCTCCCATTTCTAAAGCCAGCTTGAACCTCGGGAAGCCAGGACATTTCCTCAGTTTCCTCTTCCAATCTCTGCTTCAACATGCACATCACTACCTTGAACAGTGAGTCCATGCACATTATGCCCCTGTAACTATCTGGCTTGCTGAATTCCCCTCCTTTGTATATATCATCCGGAAATGGTTCTTCTCCCTTCCATATTTTGTTTATAATATCCAGTGTTTTTCCTTCCTTCATAACCACATTACTGCCACGCCTCCACCTTAATCCCGTCCGGACCAGCTGCTCTACCTCTCTTCATGCACCGTAATGCCCTCTCCAACTCTCCTAACGTGAAATTTTCCTCAGCACTGCTTACACGTCTTGTACTCATTTCTTCCGCTTCACCACTTGGTGAACTCAGCAGCCCTTCGAAATACTGCTTCCACTTGGCCATCTCAATCTCCCCTCCGGTTTTTTTTTTCGTGTGTACAGACCTCTGTTTTATATAGTCACAGAGTTCCTTTTCCCTTTGTAGTTTCTTCACTTTACCTATCTCTTCTTTTGTCCATAACTCCTTCTTAACCTTGCACACCCTTTGCTATTCAGTTTCTGCTTCTTTTATCTTCATTGACCCTCTTCCCATTCTGCATTCACGTACAGCCTCCCTCACATTACTTTTTATCTTCCTACACTCTTCGTCGAACCAATTGGCCGCCTCATATTTAGTCCCATTCCGTTTTTTTGACATTGCGCTTGTAATTACTTTCATCAGTTGGCCCATTGTTTCCACCCCCTTAAAATTTACTGTGGATATCTTGTGTTTGTAAGACTCCAATGCCCTTTTTAATTACTCAAATCCTCCCGCTTCATCCAATTTCTTTTTAATACCCGCGATGTTCCAAAAAGATACCCTAACTCCACTATACTCATTTTTCCATTCATGCTTACTGTTAATTCTTTTGTTTAAATCTTTTCCTTTCTTCTTTGCCGCATTCGTTGCCGTGTTATGTTTGTACATGTTTTTTCCTAGTTTTTTATCTTGAATGTGTTCTTGATTGCTTTCCAATCATGTACTTTTTATGATTTTCTTATAGCCCACTTTTACGTTATTTCCCTTTTCCCTTTCATTTTTTGCTATTTGGCGTATGTACTTCGGCACTTCTCGTTCTTGTTTGGTCATGTCATTATCAATATATATATATAACTGATCCTGCTAATCTTTTCTTATTTTCTAAAATTTTGATTTTATCTTTCCATGATTGCAATTTCACCACTATTATACCATTTTTTATTTCATATGCGCCTTCTAAATTACATGAATATTTAACTCTTTTTCGAGAAAAATTTTTACTTTCTTATCTATCTCCTCGCCGGTAATATTTGAGTGTTTTAATACTATATTGTTTCCCCTTTTTTCCGTTTCGCGGATTTCGTCTCTTTCTTCTAAAGTTTCAATTTTTTTAAATAATTCAGATTTTTCTCTTCCCCATTCTGCTTCTCTCTTTTCCACTTCTCTCTTTAACAGAGTTTAACTTTTCAATTTCTTTAATTATGTCCTCATTTTGTTTTTTGTTTTGGTCGAATCGGCTATTAATATCACTTCTCATTTCTTTAATTTGTTTAAGTATTTCATCCATCTCGTTGACTTTTTTTTTCTTTGTGGTGCTCCGGTAGTCTTCTTACTTCTTCTGCAAGCTATATCTTCCAATTTCTGCTTATCTAAAGACGTATTGTGTAATTTTCGTTTTGCGTCTTCTTTTTGCATCTAAATATTTAGTTTGTTTTTTCTGTTTCTACTTTTTTCGGCGTAAAGAAAACTTATTATTTCTTCAGCACGGCTTTTGTTTTTTTTTATATTGCTTTACAGTGCTTTAATATATGCATTCAAATGTACACCATAAAAGTTTGCAACAAATCAAATGTATTTGCTCTGTTCTAATTGTTTGGACTGGATTATTATTGCATTTAATTATTGATCTTTAATGATTTGCATGTATTTTTATCAATAAAAATAAATCACTCGGTCAGGAATCGAACCTGTACTTTTTAACTTCTAACTTTTGTAGGTTATAATTTAGCACTGTTATTGTTTTCTTCGATACACCACTCTTTCACTAAACTCCGCTCTACTTCTCTTTCACCATGTACTTTAACTTCTGTTTAACACTACCCTCACTTCACTTCTTAATTTTCTAACTGATTACTATTACTATTAGTTCTCACAGCACAGCTGCACTTGACAGTCTACTCTCACTACTCTCTGTCATGAAGGTATTAAAGATGGACAAACTGCAAGGATGCCGCTTGGCCGCAAAGGGTATTTTATCTCTTTAAGGGTAGAAAAATCAATTTATTTCAAGAGGGATGTATACATAACAGAAGCTGCAATTGAATAATAGCACAAGTGATTTTGGATGGAACTCCAAAGTCTTTATGAAGATAAAACGATTCAGATAATGCCTGGAATATCCTCACGTATCAGAATAATACACAAACTGGATGGATATGAATACAGAGATTATTACGTTGGAAATTTTCGCTCGAAAATCATTGAAGAAAGAACAGAAAGCGCTGTTGCATGAATATACAGAATTAGAAACAAATACACATGGTCAGATATTTGGGGTTACGTTTAAAAAAGATTGCAGCAACGATTGCGTGCCTGAGTCGCAGTACTTGCTGATTACTAGCTACTGAAAAACTGAAGAAGTCCAAAAGGAGCCACACTCCGGAAAGGAAATGGACGGAAACGTTGACGATATCAGAACGTCCACACTTATTAAAATTAACCCTCGAAATATAGACGTTAATGATTTTGTAATTAATTAAAAATAACAATTAAGAATTGTATTGTAGTCCATTATTGGCAATTATTTTTATTTAAGATTTAGATAATGGCATTAGACACTATGAATTTCTTTCTAAAATTTCTGAAATTAGTTAATAATGTACATATTTGCTTCTAAACACTTGAAGATTTCAATAGTCTTAATAATTAATGTATTAAAGACTGTTTCTATATATTAACAAATGTTACTTAATTTCAATTTCCAGATGTAAAAGTATCATTAATTGTTCGAATAACATTAGCTCTTCGAATCTTGGTTAATACAATTAAGCATTTAAGAATGACGTTTGACACAAAACTTATTACTATCCATGTTCAATATAGTATTTTAGGAGCTGTACCAACGTGTGTTTTTATATAGCAAATTAGTTTAGTTGTATCAAACTTTATAAAGTAGTACATAAAATGTATTTTAGTATAGCATATTAGTAAAATTTTAGAGTTTAATTTAATACTTTTTTACAACTGCAGTCATGAAAATAAATATTTTTGTGTGATACTTACAAAGTTCCAATTTTATTAGACTTATTAAACAATGTATCAAAAAGTAAAAGCCTCTAGAATCAAGTATTTGGCATAGTATTAGACTTGTGTGTTCTTCATTTGATAATTATTGGCAACCTGGACTTACCTGAACTTTAGTTAAAGCATTTATTGTTTTTATTTGAAATAGAACTTCTTGCAATAATACATTTTACTTGGATAAATTTAGAACAAATCCACGTGGCCGAAATTATGTAGATTGCTTAATGGAGCTAACCAATTGATTTTCTAAGTGAAAATAAGATAGAGTCGAATTTAATATGTTTAGTATTGTATAGAAATATAAAAATCGACATACAATAAAATTTTCATTTTTTTATCCATGTTTCAGTAAACAGTATTTCTAAAGTTTCTGAAAAATATCTCAGAATGTATTAATCTTAACGAGAGATTAATAAAATAAGTTATTGTATTTATTTTCTTGTCAATTTTGTAGGAAAAGTTTTGTATAAATTCGAGGAACATTGAACAATGTCCTATTTATTAATTATTTATTGTGCACATGTATTTTGTATCTGTATTTATTTATTTATCCAACATGCTTACACAATTCTTCCTAAATAATACATAATTCTATAAGTATTCTCCAAAATTTTGAACGCATATGGAAAGGCTGACTTGAGTTCACACGTAGATGATCTTCCACTCTTGCCCAATTTAATTCAGTTGAGGATGTTGCCATTGAAGCTCTGCTTAATGATTTTCATCATTTAATTTGTCAAATATGGCTTTTAAATCTCCAAAAGGAGAACTTTATTATATACATGAAAAATAATAAAAAAATAATTGAGGACGAAACAATATTTTTTGTTGTTTTCTATGGGTCATTATTGGAAGTTATTATTTCCTTCTATAAGAAAATAAAAATTGAAATCTATTAAATTTTTTAAATAATATTCTAGAGTTTCAAATTTCATTTATATGGAGATTTTTATATTACTTTCTCCTTCCATTAATTTCCATACTTTAAATACTTTCAATTATTATTAACATTATTTGTTTAATGCAAAATTCAAATGTTTCGAGAATCTTGAAAAAAAATTCGGGGACCAGAAGTTGAAATCATTTTTTTTTTAATTGTTATTTATTGACTATAATTTTTATATCAAATGTTGTTAGTTAGCTACCACTGTAAACAGTCAAAATATTAATACATATTAACTATAAATTGTCATGTGTTAACTGACAATATCACTTGTCATTCAGCAATTATCATCGCCATCATGTTAACTATTATATATCGTTTTTATCTGTCAATTATAACAAATACTTCTCTACTTTTTTGTTTAATCAAACTTAAGAGAGTAGATCTGATCTATTTTTTATTTCTCACAAGCAAACTTGAACATCTATCTTCCTCTTGAGTATTGAATGTATTTCAAAAGTAATTCTCGTTTAATTAAGCTAAAGAACATTGATAATTATTGAATCTTTAAATGCACAAAATTCATGACTCAAACCAATTTGAATGTTTGATAAAAATATTACCCCAAAGATTATAATATTAATGTAAATTGTTATATATCATTAAAAAGTTTTAACTGTTAAAGAGTTAAAGAAAAACAGTATTGAGTATAAAAATAAAAATCTTTTACCTTTTTTTTATTTATAAATTTGTATGGACAACTTTTTTGCACGTTATGTTATATGCGAGTTACAAAATCTCCATTTAAAATTTTTTTATATAACTTTTATTTATTTTTTCTTACGCGACATTTAATTATATAATGAAAACTAAAAAAAAACGAGAGAATATAAACAATAATTTTTATATTTATCATTCTAAAAATATTTCTAGTTAAATATTAAACTCGAAATCCATAATTGAAACTATAATGCGACAGGCGGTCACGAACACGTAAATAACTACATCGAAAAATTAAATTTTAAATATCGTACGCGAAATACCACGCACCGAACAAACAAAATTATTTATTCATTTTAATTGCAACGCGAAGTGCAAATGGCAATTAATAATGGCGAAGCTTTAATTAATCCACCGTCCCCCGGCGGGGCAATAAGATTTAAAGATGTGTTAAACTGTACTTATAAATTTGAAAGGAAGTGGAAACCTTGTACTAGAACGTTTAGAGGAGATTTAGAGATTCGGGTCCGCAGCATCCGACAAATAGGTGGGCGGATAAAATTACAAATAATGAGGGTAGCCCGCTTTAGAAATTGCACCCGAATACTAATTTGCTATGCTGAAATTAATTATTCCAATTAATACCTAAAGTATCCAATTCATGAGCATAATGTATACTGCATAATATCAAAGCGTTACCTTTAATTTCGATCTATAATAACGGCACCGTAATTTTGAAACGACGTGCATGTAACGATAATTATATCACAAAGTGTGCGAATAATAATATTTAGGTATAATTAATGATGTCTATTATTTTAGTATTTTAAAAAATAGATTAATTATAATGTGTACTATAAAGGATATTAATGTCGTTCATATTTTACGAGAATATTTAATATTAATTTAAAAATACAATTTATAAATTAACAAAAGTAGGCTTTTAACCTGGTGTGTTATATTAATGTTATCAAAAATAATAAACTTCAGTTAGTTTAAAAATTAAAACAATAAAGATTTTTGAAACTTTATAATAGTATAACCGTTAATCCTTCAAAATATGATAATTTAACACAAATGATCTATATCCAAAAGTTTACGTTTAAGCAGGAATTCAACTTTCTACTTAATCGTAAACTTTTGGATATAGATAAGTTGTGTTAAATTATCATATTTTGATCCTAAAGATCAACGGTTGTACTATTTTACGTTAATGAGATACCTTATGTATTATATTAATTTTCATTATGGTGGATGCGCCGGGACTCTGTGGCAGCAGACAGTTTTTTGTTTATAATTTAAAAATTCAAGTTATTTTATCTCTCATTTTACTTAACATAATAATTAAGGAAACGTTATCTTTATCTAAAAGTGTTGTGTATCACAACTATTACTATTATAATGATTTTGTATAAACAAACCGAAACTAATGTTATTAAAACTTTTAAATTAATTTAGATAATAATACTAAAGAGGAAACCAGCTACAATTAAATAAATTGTCCAACATGTAACAACCAGTTCCAGAACGTTAATGAGCAAAATAGTAGTAAATAATATTAATTCATTTTCTTAAGCGTTTATATTACATAATGGCTATTTGAATTTATGCTCGTTTTATGTTTAAATTTGATACAAAATAGGTAAATATTCTGCATTATATTTCTACAATAGTATAAAATGGAAGTATATGAAACACCAAATTGAATAATAATAATATTTTCTTATATTTATTTATCTTTGGTCTTCTTCTTTGAATAATACATATAAACAAATTAATAAAAATAAAAACATTTGGTTTTAATGGATTGATAAATTTTATGATTTTATATAATTCCTGTAAGTAGTTTCTGTATAATTTTATTCTTCTTAAGTGCGCTTTTAACACATACCTTGCCTTAACACACAAAGCCATTATTCACTCAGAAAATGAAGAAAAGAATATAGAATAGTAAAGATAAATTTCACATTCTTGTAATTTTCTTTTTATATCATGTGAAAATTTAAAACTGTGCTAACGTTAACTGAAATCAGGAGATAGTTTAGTGTCTTATGATTCAACCTGCATTGAAAAATATTCTCTTGATGAAACAGAAAGATTAAATTTAAGTAATGCACTTGCTAAGTTATCTGAATAAATACAAATGAAATATAAGGAATATAACAAGTACATTACAACTCGAAGCCTAATTATAACATGTATTTCTGCGTCTAACAAAACCCTATCTGTTGAAAGAAAGAACATTTTTCTAAAATATTTTGTATGTTCTTTTTTTATTTTCTGTCCCCTTTTATTTGCCCTTGCGAGCATCTAATTTAGATACTATAGGGTTTCAATCACCCATATTTTTATTATTTTCTATTTATAGTTATTATTTTCATCTCCTTCATCGTTTTCCCTCATTTTCCCTGCCTCTACTATTTACTGACCCATTTCTTATTTTATCTTCCTTCTTTTTTATACTCTTTTACTTCAAATATATTATACCCATACCAATTTAATTGCTTCTTTACCATCTTTATTATTGGTTCATGTCTAATTGATTGTTTGATTTTGCCGTTGGTAAGTCTATCCCATTTTTTTCTTCCTGCTATTCTTCTTAGGTGTTTTATCTCCAGACTTTTTATTTTGTTTCTTCTGTTTAGTCCAGTTTTCACTTGCGTATATTATTATCCGTTTGTTGACTAATTTCTTACTTTCCTAATATTTCAGATAGTGCATAGTATAGTTTCTTGGATTTTTTCCCGTATTTGCAATTCCTAGATCATTTTTTCCGTTATTTGTTATAATGTTTGCCAAGTATTCATGTGTTGAAACTAATTCAAACTCTGTTTCCTTGCATTTTATAATGATATGGTTGCCTTCTTTTCCGTTTATGTGCATAATATTGCTTTTTCCTTTGTGGATTTCCATTTTTATTTCTACTATCTCTTCCACCCATATATTTACTTTATTTTGCATTTTACTCTATGTATTTCCTATTAATGTCATGTCAGCATACATTAGTGCTCCAATTTTTACTAGTTGTAATCTGTGGTATCATATAATTGTTTGTGTTTGGCCTGTTCTTGCTCTTGTGTTCCTAATTACTTCATTTATATTGATATACCAGCGGACTAAAACTGTTACCTTTCCTCTATTCAAACTCCTCCGATCATTCTCATACGAAATAAACCGTCGACTCGAGAGATCACAGAAATATTAAACATTTTTCAAACGACCGTGGAAAGACATTTGCACAAGCTGGAATATGTGAGTCAATATTTGGGTTTAAATCCAAAGAAATTTAACAAAGGGAATAAAAATAATCCATTTCTCAAACGTATTGTCACTGGCGATCAGAAATAGATAATTTAAGATATCGTAGTGCAAAAGATCCTACTGTAAGCCCAGCCAATGAGCTACAACCACTTCGAAGGCAAATATCCACCTAAAGAAAGTTGTGCTTTTAATTTGTTGGAATTGCAAAAGCAGTGTGATTTTCAAGTTGCTACCACAGAACTAAACTAATGAATTAAAGAGGGCGGGACAACAACATGTGCTTCATCCTATAAAGTACAACAAAAATGTAGAGAAGATCGACAGTGAATCAATAATTTTCTGCCATATAATGTAAGGCGAATATCAGGTAACAAATAGAAATTAAATACTTAGAAAGCCTAATGAACTCAAAAGATGAAATCAATATTTCTCAATAACAATTGTGTTGTACTCAAATTAAAATTTTAAATCAATTACTATTAACATTAACCGACAAGTGTAAAGGTAATAATAAACACACAGAGGAAAGAACTATAGCTAATTAAAAGTTAAATCCGAAAACAACGAACAAATAAATTCTGGTGAGACGCGGCAGAAAACAGAAATCACTAGAAAATCCAAAGTAGACACAAAAGAAATAGTTACATTGAACGATAGCATAAATAAACTGTTAAGTCAAAATAAGACTGTTCCATATAATATATGACACAAGTTCGTTTAAAAATATTCATATTATGACAATAAATAATAAATGAGACGATGAAGAAATAGTTTAGAGAAGGAAAAAGAGAAAATGGCATCACCTTGCTAAATTTAAGATTACTTGAAATCGATCATTCGAAATAAAAGTATTGCAATCCAGTCAATCGAATGAACCAACAGGCTAACCTCAGAAAAATGTAAATGTTTTAAGGTTGGCATTTCCCATGGACTGTATTTAAAAAAATTAAAACCCCGAAAAGTGGCCGGAAGGGATCAGTATTACTAGGTATATTTTTTTCTTCTACTTAAGTACTAAGGATTATTTATTTCATTCACACAAGCTGCAAAGAAAAATTAATGTTTCTTTTTAATTCGAAAAGAATGATAGAGAACTTTTTTCCGAGCCCCTGTAATAAAACTTAATCAAAATCTAAGCTATTATTATTATCGTATAAGATCAAGTTAAAATCATCATAAATTTATGATCTCAATTCTTGGCAAAATAAGTAATTATGGCGGCTTCTACTTTACGATACATTTATAAATAATTTAGTTTATGTATGACAAGCTCAACTCTTATGAAACTATAGTCAGAATTAATATAAAGTATGTGGTTTTAAAAAACGTACTCGTGTTTAATAATTCTGACAGAATATTTTACAACATGGTAATCTGTAAGTACATCCTTTCAAACATGGGAGCCAAATTCTTGGTTTTAATTTTTTTAATATGTAGAGACACAACAATATCATTTCAAAACCGCAGTCCATTTTTAGGTATGTTAGAGTTTACTAAAGATTTTAGTAACATTAGAAAACCACTCAATTATAACACTTCTTGCTTTTGGCACCTGATTTTAAACACTGTTAGTAATATACGTTTTTTTGATAGATCTTTACACCTCCTCAAAGAAATATCATTTGCAAAAACAGTCGATTTCTGAAAAAGCAGCGTATATTTTCGTTCATTATTTATCGTGTAAGCAACTTTTTTTAAAATCTGGTATTTTTATTTGTATTAAATAATTCATTTTATAATTTATTTGAATAGTTTTTAAATTTAGTTTTAGTTTAAACGGTATTATTTTAAAGTTTATATATGTTGGTAGTGCATTGTATTGATCTATTGCAGTTTTCGTTAAGTTTTTTGAATATTTTTGTGTTCTGTATTTCTCAGTTCTTAGCATGGACATTCTTGTTGTGTATTTGTTTGTTTAGAATTAATTTTTTATTTTTATGCAAATTTATGTTTATATCTCTTATAATTAGATGTCTTTTGTGGTTATATAAAATTTGTATATCAGTGTTATAATGCTGCTATCTAAATCGAATTTTATTGTTAAAATTTGTACATTATTTATTGTCTTGTTTGTTATAATTTTTTATGTTGTTCTTTTATCAATGTATATAGCTAAATCATCACCTCGTGTTCTTCTCGAATTGTTTTCTTTATTGTAATTTTTATACATTATATAATGTTATATTTGCGTTAAGTTGGCAAATATGGGTTAATCTTAAGAATTCATTTTATTTACATAGGTTGTTAAGATTTGGTTAATTCAAAAAGGATGATCAAAAGTTTATTTTTCCCAGCCAGTGAAATAAAACTTAATTAAAAGCCAAACAGTTATTATAATCGCGCAATTCAATTCTTATAAGAAAAAGTTTAATTTCATAGTTTCATACTTGGTTTAAAAGAATAGATTTTATATTAGAATTTAGAGCATACATGAATATGATAGAGTTCACTTGTCACTCTTCCACCCTTACCTGAGTTGTCTTCTTTTATCTGTGAAGGCATTCTTATGAGAACGTTTTTTAAATTTTTTATAACAGTGAATTGAAAAATTCTCTATGTTTTAAGTATGGATTACTACGTAGTAACGGTCGCAACCATTCTCTTATTGATATAGCTTTGATCACACTGCTGCCACTAAAGGTCTATTTAATGATATTCTACCATTGCATTAACCTAAAATGGCTTATAGAGTTTCAAAACGGCGAACTTCATGATATTGTTACATTAAATTTTTCCTTTATAATATCTAACAAACGACAAAATCTAGTTTCTAATTGTTGCCATATATAGAAACACAGGTGCGTTCATTAACAAAATCGTTTTCAAACTGCAGTCGATTTCTGGGTATCTTACAGTTTATAAAAGCTTCAAGCATTATTAGTAAACCGTTCAATCATACTTTTCTTTTTTCTTTCTTCTATTTCTGGCACTTGCTTCTTTAAAATACTGTTAGCAATAAACGGTTCTTAGGACATCGAAAGAGCAGCCCGTGTTGGGCATTGCAATACATAGATCTGTACACATTCTCAAAGAAAATTTAGTTTCAAGGTAAGTTTAATTTAATATTGATGATATACTTATAATCTATATATTTTATTAAATAAAACAATGCCAATATAGATTTAAAACACATTGTATCACCTAAACTTCGTATTGTTTTATGGTGGAGGCGCCGGGACATGCCAAATGAAGAACTTTGTTTTTAAATAATTTATTATTGAAAGTTAAGTTTTTACTACAATTTATTTATAACATTAATTATAAGGCCTATAACTGTCATTATAATATCGTTATGTATGGAACTTGTGTTACTACAGCAATAAACTTTAAAATCTTAATTCGAAATATTTTAAGAAATTTTAAGTACCTAATAATAAGTAACACAATCGTGTTTTTATATAGGGCAGTCTTGTTTAGTTTAAATTTTTAATAACTGTCTTTACACTTTATAAAACATTTTGACAATAATTATTTGAATATTGTATTGATGCGGCTGTTATTTGTCGAAACTCCATAATAACACTTAAATAAATACTGACACAGTAAACATTCAGAAACCCTATACTGTGTCAGCATTTCTTTAAGTGTTAAATAATTATTTGTGTTTAAAACATAGTGATTCTTTTAAATTTAGCGTGCGTATAAATTGCCATGTAATAATGGTACGAACTATTCGCTTCAACAATTTTGACTATTTTAGCTATTACAAAATGTTCCTTTAACAGCTTGTAGTTGTCTTATGAGTCATTAAAAAGTATATGTTGTTTTAAGAACAAAATTATGGGGTTTATTGTTAATTTTGTTCAAAATGTAATTAAATATAAAGGATTAGAGTATTTTCAGTGATTTCTATAATGATAATTGTTTGAAAAATTAAAATGAATTGAAGTAGACATTTATTTATTTATTCAGATCTTTGGTCTTGTATCTTAAAAAATGCATATCAAAAAATAAATTAATTACAAAAGAAATTTACGTAAAATTTTAAATGAAAGAAGTATGGGCGGAATTATAAATCAAGTTCGTTCACTCAGACCTTTTTTACATCAAATACATATGGAAACTTTTATATTTTCTTTTATGTAGTGTTCTTGTCCAATTTTTAGTAGGATCTTTCGGCTTTTTAGTCATCAATAATAAAATTATATTGTTTTGAATCAATTTCTACTTAATAGAGATTATTCACATTAATTCAGTTACGGGTTGTAACCGTTTATAAAGTAAAAAAATATACAAATATAAAATAATTGTAAGTGCTGAAACTGCCAGCTTTTTAAATTATTCAAACTCACTGATTTTAATATTGTTTTATGCGTAGTTTTGCAATTCATTTCACCCTAATGTAGATTAATATAAATTCACTTTAAGATAATAAGGTGACAATGAATGTGAAAGAAAAAAACACTTAAGTTAAGGAAATATATTTTCAGTATGTCTTTAAATAAAATAAAATAAACTTTGTTTATTATATCACACACTTTAATATTTTTAGTGACTATAGTTTCGACATGATTTAGCTGGTCATTATCAAACTAATACTTAAAATTATATTTGTTGCACAATTTATATTATTTTACGGCATTAAACAGAGATTCATGCATATTTTCAGTATGAGTTTAAAATTTTTCGTTTAATTAAGCTAGTAATTTCACTCCTTTATTTAATTAGACAAATTGATAAATAAAAAGCATTATATCATTTATAAATAAAACTGTTCTTATAAGTAAATTTCGGATAACAAATTACTTTTCAATTACAAATAACGTATTTCAAAATAACATTATGAAACCCCGGCGCCTTCACCATAAATAAAATAATAAATAAGTGATATAATCGTTGGTTGTTTTTTGGGTTTTGTGATGAGTAAAACAATATAAAGGACAATGTTCTATCCTTACTTCATACTTCAGTAAAATTATGTTGTTATACAAAAAACAAATATATCACTTAATTATAAGTTTAGCTTATGGTGGAGGCGCCGGGTGTTTCATAAAAGAGGCAACGTGTCGTTTATCATTATGCCATTTGTAGTTGAAAGTTAAGTTATTATCATAATTTATTTATAACTTTGTTATTAGCTACCTTACACATTTAAATATGCATTGATTGCCTTGTCTATGATTTTTTTTACTAACTAATGAATTAAATTATAATCAGAATTTATTTTTAAGTTTGTTATTACATGCTTTACTGATTTAAATATGTATTATTTGCCTTGTCTGTGATTTTTTTTACTAACGAATGAATTAAAATATAATCAGAATTTATTTATAATTTTGTTGTTATAAGCTTTATAAATATAAATATGCATTGTTTGCCTTGTATATGATATTTTTTTTACTAACTTATGACATTATTATTATCGTAATTTATTTTTAATTTTGTTGTTACCAGCTTTACAGATTTAAATATGCATTGTTTACATTGCTTATGATGTTTTTACTAACTAATGACATACTCTGATTTTGAATCTTGCTTTAGCTTTTAATTAATGATTGAAAACATTAGGATTTAATTAAATTTTCTTGTATTGTAAAAGTCCTGAAAATGCATGAGTGTCGTTTATAAACCTTTCGTAATTTAAATTAAACTTATAATCACTATTTCTTATGTTTTTCACTATACAGATTTATAGATGCAATAACAGACTTTTTTTATAAATTTTATTTACTGATTGTTTAGTTGAGATTTGTATTTCACCTTGCATTAAGTTTTAATAATGTAATTAATCATTAAAAAAAACATACAATTTGCGAATATGTGTCTATATATGAATTCATAATTTCTCGCTTTATTGAGCCTATAATTTAATTATTAAATAGATACCTTACTGACACAAGCCTGCAAAATAATAAAGATATACCAAAATTAGGCTTAAATATGCTAGAAATGTCCAAAATATTACCTCAGTGTCTACATTCAGTTTTTAAGTATCATAAGCAGCTAATAAGTGTAATGGGTCGAGTAGAACATGAGAAATTGTGTGTAAAACATACAGACATACGTATAATTATTCACTTTGAAATTTAAAATATAGATCATGAAGGAGGAGATCTATGCTTTTAACTGTGTTACGAGCTCGGCCGAACAGAATATTTGGTTTATTCCAATTATTCATAATTCGCAATAATGAAAACTAAGCAGTATAGTTTGCCGAAATGTGTTGCTAACGTTCGCATTAGTGGCGTATAATTACAACATTATTTCCGAACGATTTGACCAATCAATTTTACGATCTAACGAAGCAGTTAAATTGTAATAGATTATTTTTAGTCTCCATTGTTGTAAAATTTTAATGGTCACCGGTGTTTTTATGTATAGTAAATATTATTACGAAATAAATTTCATATGTATATTTGATATGTTTGAGTTTGATATTTAAGTATTTTTAATACTACACAGTTGGCTCCTATTAAAAATATGCCAATTTAAATTATTTTTAGATTAAACGTACAACATAATAATAATCAGGTGCCTGATGATATTACTATGCAGTGAAAAAAATGTCTTATTAGCCTTAAAGGAAGTATTTTATTTCCTGCACATTATAAAAGATTTTATCATAATTATGGTTGCGACCATTACTACGTGATAATTCATAATGAACACTGAATAAAATCCTTACTATGTTTTAACCACTATAACAGATTTTAATATTAAAAAAAATAAACGTAAAAATTATTACTCGACAGTTTAAATCATTAAGCCACTAAAATTCAATACAAAAAGCATATTTCTATAGAGAGTAATCCATACTTACACTGAATTGACTTTGTAAAACATATTGAATTTTTCATCTCAGTGTAAGCGTATTTCTATGTTAAAATTTTCTTATTAAGTCCTTTAAAATAATAACATAAAATAAGAACTCATCAATAACTTTTAAGAACGATAACGTTTTTTATAAAACATTTATTATTCTATTTGCGAACATCTCCGCGAAAATGATAAATTTTATTACCGTAATCTATAATATTACTTATATTATATTGAAACATAATTTGTCTCCTTTGAATCTTTGCTCCCCTGGCACTCGTCCAAATGGAATGCAGCGTTAGCTCTGCATTATTTATACCTATTTCAACCAATTTATGCAAGTTAAAATACATATATTTGATTTTCTATTCACGCATATATTAATTTTCGATTCAGCCTTTAGTAACAATAATTTTAATTTATTTTCTAACATTAAGTAAAAGCATATATTTCCATATGTTCAGATGTTTGTGACATTCTTAGAAAAAAAGAGCCATGTGAAATATGGTTGCTATTGATGGCGCGGCATTCCGTCAAAGAAAAATATCAAAATACAAGTAATATGTGTAGAAAGCCCGTGTGCAGCACACGCGGTATAAATCTCAGTGAACCCCAATGAAAAAAGAAATTGCACAAAAACTACGATTTATAACGGGCGTATACAGCAGGCTCCCTCATACGAAAATAATAATATTGTAAGAGCTCCAGAATAATTACAAGCTGTACCAGCGTAGAACTACTCGTCCATTAAAACCTGAATGTAAATACAAAGGCGTACGCAATAATTTTAGCTTTAATAATGGCGAGTGGCTATGCACCGCATTTTCTGTGGTTAGATGTGTTTGTTTCATTTATATCAACACAACTATTAGTTAATTTTAATTTGTACAAATCGATTAATAAAAAAAGTAACTAAAAATTTAAAACGAAATTATTTCGAATTTTTAAATTAACACAAAAAAAATATAATTATCAATATTGAGTTAAGAGTTTATCCATCAAGTTAAGGCCGTGTTCATTCCATCTTGACGTTCTCTGATGGCTGCGTTATGTAAGGTTAAGACACATCTGATTCCATCCACCTTAGTTTTGAAGGTTCAAGACAGGAGGTAAATTAGAATTTACATCTATGACTTGCTCTGTCTATTTGAATGTCTATTAGCATGGATATGTGCTATCAAGTACAACGAATCTTCAGTATTATCAAATATTAATCATTATTGATTATGCTAACACAGAATTATCGTATAAAATATGTCAAAAAATATTGATTATAATTAATATTTTATTAATACAATAATATTAAGCAAACTATATAAATGGATTATTTTAATATTACTTAATTTAATTATTTTAATACCTTATATAGTGGCCAATCTGATTACGTTGGTTTATATGTGCATCTACAATTATATATCACAATAATCTATTACTAATGGGATCGTGTAGTATTCTAGTTAATATTTTAAATTTGAAAAGATATCTACGGCAAATAACAGAGATTCTACTATGAAATTAAAAAATAACCAATGTGAGGTTATATACGAGTGTATAGCTGAAATAATTAAAACAATTAAATAATGAATTCCTAATTCTCTTGTTATCATCATCAATATTATCTCTATCATCAGAGAAGATTTGAGATATCAGCTGTATTTGATACATTATATTCTATTGTTGCAGAATTACTACTTTTTGGTGTCTCGTCTACATTATTATTAGTTTTCTCCTTAGAATTACTTTCATTGGAGTTTTCTTGGTCAGGGTATTTTCCTTCATTATCCTTGTTCTCATTTTCTACAGTATTTGCTTCTGGTTTCTTAATTTTATCAGATTATTGATTCTTTTTTCTTCGATCAACATCAGAATTTTTATCCACCATCTTTATTCTGATCAGAATCTCTGGATTTGTCAATTTTGCTTCTGGTTTCTTAATTTAATCAGATTCTTGATTCTTCTTTTTTCCATTTGTAGTCTTTCTACTAGTTTCTTTATTCTGATCAAAATCTCTGACTTTGTCAATTTTGCAATTTTTTCATTTGATGGATCCAATATTTTCCGTGACTTCAATCATTTGAGTGGAAGAAAATAATATATTATGAACCCTACCGTGCTTCTTTCGAACCAAATTTTACGTGTGATTTTTTAATTTGTTTTTTTACTCGTTTTAACAAGATATTACTTATATTGATCTTGTTCATTCTGGATTTGAGCTATGACAATCAATTTTTTGGAATACCTTCTAACATTCTTTACTTTTTTTAATCAAACCTTTGTTTCCATCGGTGGTTCGAAGTTGATATTAGAAATTAGTTCAAGAAAATTCTAGGCTTATCCTTTAATAATCAAGGGTTCATTTAGTTCTTTTATATTGAAACCTTTTTGCATATTGAGTTTTCTTAAAGTCAACTGAATTGACTATTGCAAGTAATTATTTTCTCGCATTCGCTTCAACAATATTTAACCTAAGTTTCTCTTATCTGTTCTGGATTTGTGCTATGATCTTTAGTTTTGGAATACTTCTTCATATGTGGAAATTCAAACATTGCTTTCTTTAACGAAAAGTAATTTTAATCGTTTGGAATGGTTGATTCAGCAAGCTTTTGCATATCGAGTTTAATACGTTTGCTTGATAATATGATTAAGCTACTATATTTTCATTTTAATAAGCTTTTTGATATGTATGTGTTCATAAGTTATGTGAAAATTGTATTAATAATAAAATTTATTTTAGTCAACTATTGATAATAGACACATAGTGTTGGAAATGTTTTTTTGTGATTTCTTTAGACTGAGTTTTAATCTTAAATCTTTTAAACGTCAAAACACCTGCTCTAAGTTTATCAAAGATTTTTCCATCACAGTTATATCTTTGATATATAACAGACATAGCCCTTTTAGCACTATTCTCTAATTGATATTATTAATATATCCAAATAAATATCATAGAACAATTCCATATAAATTGGGCAGAAAATTGCTGCTCATAATAGCAAAAATAATATTTTAATGGGCAAATTTACCTGTATATCCTTGTAGTTTACAATAGGATATTTTGAATCAAGTGGAAGAATACTACTCAGTGAATTATGTGTTTTGTACTGTGATACAAATGTTAAATACATGCTTCTTTAATTTATTTTGTGTATATATTTTAATCAATTTCTACTCTTGCTGGTATAATTGAATCCCTTTTATTACTGCATCTGTGTGCATTGCGAACCGGACATTCTATTGCTAACCATATCCAGAAGCCGGGCATTTTTTGTATCAAATACTTTTAAATTAGTGATGATTTGTTAGTAGTTTGAACAACAACTTTTAAAATGAATGTTTTTTGAAATTTTTAATTAAGTAAACATTTGTACAAACTAAACATTTTTCAAAGTATGATATTTAATAAAACATATTACTAAGTGAATTAGAACATTACAAAACTTGCAAACATAGCGTGTTTCATTTCCTGTTCCGTTGATTTTGCACAATTTGCAACATCTTGTTGAAAATTTCTTGTTTTTGTGTTGTCGTATACAAATTTTGCGGGTGAACTTTAAATAGAGTTCTTTAAGTAACATTTGAAGGGCCTGGTACATCTGTTTCTAAATCCATCCACTCTATTGATTTTTCAGGACTAGGTCAATTTCTTCGAGAAGAAAATCTTTGTTTCTTATATTACTGCAATTGGTAAACTCGAAATTAATAGAAAAGACTACAGTAAATCCTATAAAGTACAATTATTTTCAATCACTTTACGGTTTTTCTGAGAATACTATTATAGGATAAATACTGGTCGTCTACATATCGGCTATTTTACTTCTTCTCCAGTATCTCTAGATTTCTTCCCTGTAGTGCAATACGAAATATCCTGAATGATTGATACCATCCTTACTTCTCTTTTGTCCTTCCAAATTAAAAGTAGGATGTCACCATTTCTTCTGAAAGCTCTTTCACCTTTTCTAATTAAACCAGGTGCTTCATCTTTTAGACATTATGGTAAGCCTCTGTTTTGTCGAATTGTTCCACACAATGGTTTTACGTTTTTAGCAATGTTTTCGCAATTGAGGTTCTATCATAATAATTATCCTGATACACGTGGTGCCACAAATCAAGATATTTTTTAAGTCTCAAAGGACTGAATATGCAAGACAATATATCTCGTCAGTGGCCCCGAACGACGAAATACGCAAGACAAGATATCTCGTCAACAGCCTTGAACGACAAAATAGGAATAACGAGTTATCTCGTCATCCCTTCGCAATATGTTAAGATTTTTATGCACATAGTATCCAAGATAAAGCATCTGCCTTCCTGTGAACCACGCTAGCTTAATTTTTAGTAGTTTTTTATTATTGGACTCTAGGTTTTATTCAAATGCACATAATAAGATCAGTGGATCATAAAGATAACTAAATTGAATACATATAATAATGCTACAATTCCGCACTTGATTTGTCAATATTTAATTAGTATAGTCAAGTAATTAGTAAAGTCAAGGCCCTATTCTAGATTTGTGCTAAGACAATCTTTAGTTTTCGAAATTCCCCTAACATTCTTTGCTCCATTCGAACCTTTGTAAATGCTTTGGAACCTGCGACTTCCTTATTATTATCATCTTTTGCATATCTTGTCCAACATCACTTCCTTAAAGTCAACCAACTTAACTATTGACTAACATTTTTGTTTCAATTATTTACCTTAGAACCGTTGATTCTCTTATTCGGTCGAGACTATATGACCTAGCTACAATGCTTTTATTTTAGAGAGGTGAAGTTGGAAATTGGATGAAAGAACTCTCCTAAGTGAATTTCGCCTGTTCTACTAACAAAATATTTCCTTAGTCGATTCAAATATACTAAATTAAAGGAATATAGAAAACATGTTGGAGGTAGGGAAAAATGTGGTAAGATGGGTACACGAGAAGGTGAAAGAGGTGGAAAGACAAGAGAGACAGGAACCGATAAGAAAGAGTGAATATAATAAAGAGTATGAGAGATGGTTGGTAAATGTGAGCAGTCAAAATATCTGAAGGGGGACAAACTGGGAGCAGAGGAGAAAACAATCATGGCGAGAGCGAGATGCGGGTTGGATGAGAGAGGAAGAAATAGATGGATAGAGTAATTTTTCACGGCCTAAAGGCAATACGACACTTGTAGGTTACAGAGGTGTGGCTTTATACATAAGAAACTCGTTTCATTTCAAAGTAAGATCTGACATAAATAGCCTTGCTAAACTTAAATCGTTTGAATGCACTGCAATAGAATGAATCCTAAATAATAAGCAGTATATTTTTATAATAGTTTCAAATATTGAACTGTTTTTTAAACAACCAGATAAATTATTAAGTACGATTCAAAACTCTAGCTTCATTTCATTAATTTACTGAAATCGTATAACTTTAATATTACTACAGATAAATATACACGAATCACAAACAATTCCTCAAACTGCAATAGATAATGTTTTAACAAATTGTAAAGATAAATACTGTACTGGTGTTTTTGAACTATATTAACCATTAAAACATATACCTACAAGAGAGAAAAATTTTTAATTATTTCATCAGACGTTACACAACCTAAATGTTTCACCTGTATTATTTTGTACAGATGCAAATGAAGCATGGATTATATATATGAAGCTTTTAACAAATGCTTTACTAAGAAATATTTTTTAGAAAATTATATTCGAACATCCACGTACGGCTCCCCAGAACTTATATAGAATTATATAGAAATTATTTCAATACTGTCGCTGATTTCTACTAGAAACCCAGAATATAGAGATTGATTTAATAAATATAATATTGAATACAATAAACTTTCATAAGATCACAGAAAACATATAATTAGCACAAACATCCTAAACACTGACAAAGATAGTATAAATAAAGTAACCTGTAAAATTATTATTGATTTTTCAGGAAGTAAATATTTTCAAAATAATATTCTGCTAGAATTGAGGTTGCTGAGGATTTCAATCACTTTTTTATTAATTCTGTTAAACATATTTTAAGTAAAACATCTTACAAATATATATCTAATATAAAGAACAATTCTAAAAGCATTTTTTTGAGACCAGCATCACATAGAGAAATATCATACACAATATTAGATATTAAAATGTACAAATACTACGGGACAGGATGAGATAAACTCTAAAGTTATTAAAGCTGGTATTTACGAACTTGTATTACCCTTAACTTATATTGTAAACCTAACTATGTCTACGGGAGTATTTCCAGATGCCTTAAAGTTTTCAACGGTTAAGCCAATTTACAAAAAAAGGTAATTCGAGAGATATGAACAACTACAGACCTATAAGTATAATAAATACCTTCTCCAAAGTCTTTGAAAAAATAATTTCAAATCGTATATATGATTTTTTAGAAAGATGCAACTTATTAAATTATTAGCAACATGGTTTCAGAGAGTGTTAACACTGCAATATTCCACCTTTTAACAGAAATTTTAACTGACCTTGCGAATCATAAGGATTGTGGCGACCATTACTACATGTTAATTCATGATAAACACTTAACTAACGCACTTAGTATGTTTTAACCACTAAGTGTGTGGTTAAAACATAGTAAGTGCGTTAGTTAAGTGTTGAACTTGAGAACAAAGAAATTCCTCTGGCGATTTATATTGATTTAACCAAAGCCTTTGATAGCTTGGACCACACCATCTTATTAGATAAGTTGAATCAATATGGAATCACAGGAACGTGTAATAATTTAATAAAGTTATACTTATCAAATAGGCAACCAATAGTGAAATCGAGGAGAATATATCGACTCTAAAACGATTGGTCACTGGCATTCCACAAGAGTATCATCGGTCCCTTACTTTTTATTATTTATGTCAATGGCCTCTTTGACTTAGTAGATTCAAATGAATACTTGAAAGCTATGCAGATGATCTTTATCTTTAATTAAACTTTATTAAACATGGTTAAATATATACAAATAAAATAAAGAGGCATTCAAAATATGGAAGGAATAAAAAACATACATATAAATTTAACACCATGCTGATGGGCGGAGTTCACGCTTGAAGGTGATCTTCCACTCAAACGACAACCAAATTAATTAGTGAATTAGAGGTCACTTTAGAAAAAGCAAATATATATTGAAAAATACTTCAAATATGGTATGACCAAAACAAATTTATATAGTGAAAAAACACAAGCAATGTTTTTTTTAAATAACAAGGTCTACACATAACACTACAGAGACAATAACTTTAAATAATAGTTTAATTCAAGTCCAAGAAAATTTTAAATTTTTGTGTGTTGTGCTCGATACACACTTAACTTTTAAGAATGACATGGTAAATTATAAATTAAAAATACTTAGTAATATTGTAAGTTAGTATACCATTTAAACTTTGAATCAATTATTACTTTCTTTATATAGTATATATAGGGGAAGTATTGTTTTCGTGCATGAAAATGTCTATGGGCGCTGTATCTCAAAAACGAATGATCCGATTGAAATGAAACTTTGAACTTAAAGTTTTATCGTTCAAAACTGGAACTGAAAAGCTTTTGGTAAACATTCATTAATCATACGCGGATGTTTAATCGAGGCGATTTTTTGAATTTTCTCGATATTTTTCCAAATTTGAAATATATTTCATAACTTTTCAAGTAAAGGTTAAAGAAAATGAGAAACTGAAGAAGATTTATTGAGACATGTTTTTCATAAAATTTTTAAATTGTGAGAAAAACATTTAAATTTATAATTTTTCAGAAAACATTTTAAATTTTTCCTTAAAAATTCTTGAAATTTCTCCTCCATACTTTTAGTTTTTATTGGAACTTCCTTTCCAAAGAATTTTCATCGAGAATTCTACAAATTTTTACAAGTTTAGCAAAGGTTTTATTCAAGAGTTTCAAAATTCAGAAAGTCATTATTTATTTTTATTTATAGAAATTTCTTCGTGGTTTTTGTAGAATATTTTGGTCAACTTTTTCTCTAATTTTCTCAGATGATGAATACATTCAGTTTTTTTTTTTACATTGAGGTTTCTAGAATTTTTCACAAGATTTCATTTTAAATTTATAAAACTTTTTTTGAGGATCTTAGAAGTGTACAGTAATTTCTTTTTCTTATCTAATAAGTAAATAGATATTTACAGAATTTTTAGCAAAGATTTTATTCGAGAGTTCTAGATTTTTCAGAAAGTTCTTTAAAGATTTTGTTTAACTTTACAATTTATTAGGATTTTTTTTCTAAATTTCTAGAACTTAGTTAGGGGCTTTTGGAAGTTTCAGGAATTTCTACTCCATATTTTCAGTTTTTTGCATATTCCTTTCCAAAGAATTTTGTTTGAGGATTCTAGAAGGTTTCCTTGTAGATTTCTAGAACCATTTTGGAGGATTCTAAAAGTGTACAATAATTTCTTCTTCATATTTCCAGAGCTTTTAGCAAAGGTGTTATTCGGAAGTTTTTAGAAAGTTTGTTTCAATATTTATAGAATTTTCTCTGAGGCTGTTTCCAGTAATTTCTCTTCCAGATTTTAATATTGTCTTATAAATTGCAAAGATTTTCTTCAGGGCTCAAAAAAAAAAAATATATTTTCCAGAACTTTAGACTTTTTTGGAAAGTTCAGACATTTCCAGTAACTTTAATTCAAATTTAGGGCCTATAGAAAATCAGTCATTTCTCCAGATATCAAGATTGTTTTGTTCAAGCTATCTTTTATATTGCGAAGTTTTAAGAATTTTCAAAAAAAAATTCCAGAAATGTAGATTTTTGTAGAATTCAGAAAATTTCCAGTAAATAGCGAAGATTTAAATGAAGACTTTTTCTGAAAATTTGTTTTTAAAAATCTAGACCTTTTTTTCGAAAGTTCGGGAAATTTGTAGTCATTTCTTTCTCCACATTTCAAGATTTTTTCATCTTCTCTTCTAAATCGCAAAGATTTTCTTTTAGAATTTTCTTCTAGAAATCTAGATTATTTTCTCGAGTGTTTAGGAAATTTCTAGCAATTTATTCTCTACAGTTCATGAGTTTTTTGAAGTCGTCTTTTAAATTTCAAAGATTTTCTACGAGACATTAGGATTTTCTAGAATTCTTTTTCTAAAAATTTAGAGTTTAGAAAATGGCCAATAACTTCTTCCCAAAATTTAATTATGTTTTCAACTTTTCTTATAAATTGCGATGATTTTTTTCAGGCTCTAAATGTTTTTTTATTCGTCTTCTTTTCGAGAATTTAAGTGAAATTTAAGCAATTGCTTCTCTAAAATTCAACATTTTGTTTCAACTAGAGACTATAAACTTATTTACACTCTCAGAATCACAACTATAATACAAGAATGAAAGATAACGTATGCTTACCTTCACTGAGACTTCAGAGATCAAGAAATTGTATAAACTATTATGGATTAAAATTTTATAATAAACTTCCCACTAGTTTTACAAATCTAGATATTAAAACCTTAAAAAAAAAGATTAAAGCATTTTTGCTTAAATATGCATATTACTCTTTTGAGGAATTTCTAGACCATACATTTTGATGAATTGATTTTATTTAATTTTAATTTGTGTTTGTAATTCCCATTTTAATTTGTTTGTAATTTAAATTGTATATTGTGTCATAGTTACTATAATTATAAATTCAAATGTATTTGTTTTATGGATTTTAATTTCATCTAAATTATTATTGTGATGTTATTTTAAATATTTTAAATTGTATATTAATTGTATTACTTTGTTATTTCTAAGGACCTGTGTAAGCCACTTGGCATTAGCACCAATAAACATTATTATTATTATTATTATTATTATTATTATTATTATTATTATTATTATTATTTAGAAAGTTGTAAATTGGGGAATTTTTCTTGGAGGGTCTAGATTTTTTTAGAAAAATTTCCCCTAGAAATCTTTCCTTATTTTCGAGAAAGTTTAAAAGAATTTTCACTAATTTCTCTTCCCGATTTCAAGATATTTTTTCAACGGGTCTTCTAAATTTTTAGGAGGCTCTAAAATTTTTAGAAAATTTTCATTGAGAAATCTAGACTTGTTTTCCTAGGGTTCAGGAAATTTCCAGAAATTTCTCCTCCAGATTTGAAGGTTATCTTCTTGTCTTCTAAATTATAAAGATTGTCTTGGAGGCTATAGAACTATATAGAAAATTTGTAATCTAGATTTTTCTTGAGGATTCAGGAAATTTTCAGTAATTTATCTTTTTTTGGGGCGCTAGATTTTTAGGAATTCTTTTTCTAAAATTTAGACTCACTTTTTCAAGAATTCAAGAAATTTCCACTAATTTCTTCTCTAGGTTTCAAATTTTTTTAATTCAACCCGCTTTATAAATTGTGAAGATTTTATTGGAAGGTCTAAAATTTAAAAAAAATTGTTTAGAAATATAGACTTTTTTCAAAAATTTACAAAATTTCCTTCCTGAATTGAAATTGAAATTCAATATGTTTTAACCACAATATTGTAAGTAAGTATAGATTACAACGTAGTAACGGTCGCAACCATTCTCTTTATCAAAAATTTTGACTTTCTCAATTTTCTATTATTCAAATTTTGTAATTAAAGTTATTGCCAACCGCGAGGGGATCAAAAATTAAAGTTCATATGTATATGTAGGGTGGGTGGCCTCTAATTCACCCTCCAGTCAGTAAAACATAAGCGAGAATTTTAATTAAAAGTTGTAAAACGTAAATAAACAATATTATTGCAAAATTTAATAGATTTATTCAAATAAATTTTGAAATTTAAGAAATTTTGAAAAACAAGACATAACTTTTCAAACAAAAGTAGAAGAGAATAAAAAACTGTAAAAGTTTTATTGAAACATTTTTTTTGTTATTAATTTAAAAATTTTGAATTTTTTTTTGCTTATTGCTAATAAACTATAGGAGCTAAATGAAATTTGTATAACAAGTAAATATAAAAAATTTAAATTTGAGCAAATAATTAAGACGAACCTCATAGTTTTCGAGAAAAATGTAGGGAAAGTATTATGATGGCCACATCACCATTTTTCGTTTTGGAATAATGTTCTGTGAAAAGTGTTCGTCTGTGAAAACATTTTTTTTTTCAGTCGAAAGAAGACTTTAAGGATAATATGTAATTTGAAGTACAGAGAGTCTTGCAGAGGATATTTCAGAATACAAGTGCTTCTAACAGTAACTGTGATTTACATCACAGTTATGTTTAATATTAAAAATAAAGAAATATTGAGTCTTTTAACATAATCACCAATATTTAAGAAGAAACCAACAAAATTATGATAATTAGAAAAAACACGAAAATATTTCGTAAAATCTACAACCACTTTTGAAACAACTACTTCTCTAGCTAATACTCCGACAGACATTGAATGATACAAAAGTAATTTGCGTGTTACAAAATAGCAAGGCTATCAAAGCAACACTAGTTTGAACGTATTTCTTTCTGTAAAATGAATTCATTTGGTAAAAAAATTGAAGTATAGTTTAAAAATGATAGAAAATCTGTCAGCCACGAATAAAGATAAAAAGTGTGTGATATATTGAAAAGGTATTTACAATTATTTATCCTAGAATATATACTTCGACCGTATAATTATTGAGGGAGAACGCTTTGAAAGCCACATGAAGAACTTAAAAGAGGTGTTCCAACTTCAATGATATTCTGAGTCAACTGATATAATTACTACAAGTAATTCTTTTCTTGAGCAGAAATTCTACATCACTTTGAGAAGATCTTATTAATGATCCTTCTCACTTTCTTTTATTCCCTACAGTCATGGAGATAATACTATCCTAGAATATGTACCTCGGTCATATAATTACTGAGGGGAAACTCTTTGAAAGTCACATGAAGAACTTTTCATAAGTTTTCCAATTTCAATGATATTCCGAATTAAAATTTCAAGTCAACTGATTTAACTACTACAATTAATTTTCTTATTCTTTAACAATAATTCCATACGAAAAGTACAAATAACGCCGTCTAGGATTGTCCTTTTATCATTATTATCATTATCTCTAATAATCATTGATATTATTTTGATATAAACGTCGTAAAACAAATGGATGCTATAATAAAGTGTATTAAAATCCTATAGTTCGTTGTAGAAAATTAAACAGAACATTTAAAAATACGAAAACATTTCGTGAATCTACAACAGTGAGTCTTACTAAGACTACAATACAATTTGGACAAGAATTACAGCTAAGAATGGTAAAAAATATTGCTGCAATGATTAGAATTGCCTGTTGATCCTATTGATGAGTTGAGAATGGACTAAATTTTTGCAGTCATGCTTTAAATATATTACTAAAAATGTATTATATATAATATGGATATGGATATGGATATGAATAAGGCATTTTAAAGTGCAATATATTCAAGAAGTACAATATCCTAGCGAATATATGAATGTATTATGCCCCTAAATAGAATACTGCAATATAACATATGAGATAAAGCTGTATCGCAGTATTAACTATTCTATCGTGGTGTCATAATCCGTTTAGTAAATCTGAATTAATTACGAACTGGATATCCTCGTTTAATTTCTCCTCCGGTATTACTGTCAGTCGTGCGGCGAAAGAAAATTAATAATATCAAGAGCTGGCTTATTGTGTTCCACGCGACTCTACTGTGCTTATCACAACGAAGAAATCTATTTTGTACGTACAGTGCTGAATGCAATGGGCCTCAGGCAGTTGGCGGAGCACAAGTGGATGCAGTCATGTAAGAGATAAACTTACACAAATGTCACACAGATATCTATCAGAGCGTCACCGCCCGCACTCGCATATCTCCACCTCTATGGGTATCGCAATGCCTAATTGCTCGCCAACGCTATTGCCTATACCTATACATTGCTATAATTGCATATTAAGTGCCCATTTCACACTCGCGCACTCATCTGATTTGCATACCTCATTAACACCTTTAATTCAATCACTGACTCGATGCGTGTCAATTAAACGTAATAATTTGGTGCAAACCTCAAATTAAAATCATCAAGAACTATTGAGTAGTGTGTGGCAATAGTTGCAATGTTATTTAAAATTCTAAAATTATTACACAAATCGATTCAAATTCAAATTCAAATTCTTTATTCGTGTATTAACATCAATGTTTTACACACGTCATACAATAGAAAAATAAAATAAGAACTAGTGGAATAACATCGATAATAAACAGAAATCAATTAAGAAATAATGGTAGAAATTAGATTATTAAGCCCTAAATATATACATATATCAGATAATATACATACTAGTACAATAAAAAATCACTTAACAAATAAAAATTCAGTAGTATTAAAACTAATTAAAATTAGAATAAAAATTACAAGTAAACTTAAAATTAAAAATAACCGACTTAAAAATAATAATTTAAGTCAAGTTAAAGGTATAATTTAAGATCGAAGTTACAATAAGTTAAAAAATTATATTACGAATTAAAATAGTCAATAAATAAACACGTGGGGGAATACACAAATTAAACTAGAACATACAGGAGCTAAAGTCAAATTCAAGATACTCCTCCCAACTGTAAAATGCATGCATACTAAGGAAGTTTTTAATACGTTTTCTGAATATGGCGTTGCTTAGAGTTTTAACTTGATTTGGGAGTACATTATAGAATTTTATCTACGACTGCTTAGATAAGTGACAAATTTGACATTCATTTGAGTTTTTATAAGCTGGGTGATCTTTTTAATTTTAATCTAAGACAGAAATTTATAAAAAAATATATATCTAGGAGAGTTTTTTGATAGGTGTTTGAAAATCTACTTATAGGTAAAATACAATGTGCCTGCTAAGTTCGCACCATATGAAAAACTTTTTTATTATTAATTTTACTAAACAAAGTTATTCTTTATAAAACGTTCTGCATAGCAAAAACATAAAATGCAATCATTATATTCAGTCGTATACGCGGTTTTTCAAAAAATAATGAATTTGGCTCAAAAGTTATCTTTTTATTCGCCACAACTTTGATAACCTTTACATTTCGTAACCTCTAACATATGTTGCATTATTTTGATGATGCATTAAAATTAATATATAACAAAATTATTATATTTTACAAAAATTATCAAGTAGAAAAACTAGAATACGGTGCTTATAATTACACAAGCGTGTAATACTTTTCATCAATTCACTATTACTTCAATGTATCTGCTTTCTCTTACAATACAGGTTTCCGTTCTAGAAGAAAATTCTCTCCTTACATTTCTAATTATATTCTGTTATACCCCTGAATTATTTCCATAATAATTGTTACTAAATGTTATACGTCTTTGAATGACCTGAGTTGATATACCTTTTCTTTTATGTAACCCAATAAGAAAAAATCTAATGATGTTAAAAATGGCAACCTAGCTGACCAAGAAATATTTCATTAAAGATATGTGCACGGTATTATCTTACTTCCATCGTACAATGACATGTTGCGCCGTCCTGCTGTTACCATACCTGTTGGCTTTCATGTCTTGGAAGGTCACGAAGAAAATCATGCAACTAATTTTGTAACAAATTTAGAGAAGTTGAGAAGAAGTCTTAGATTGTCTAAAGAGAAAGGGGCCAATTATTTTATCCTTGTAAATGATGCACCTAACGTTAGTAAAAAATATCGATTGCTAGTTTTAATCGTAAATCATTTGTTTAATTGTAAAGTGAGGATTGGAGTCAGACCACTATCGGAAATTTTGCGAAAACACGGTTTCATTAGACGTAAATGTAGCTGAGGTCAGAAAAAATATTTTGCTAGCCAAAAAAGGATCGTCTTCTAGATATTCTTGGATAAGAAAACCAAAATATAGTTCAAATACGTTCAAACTAGTGTTGCTTTGATAGCCTTGCTATTTTGTAACATGCAAATTACTTTTGTATCATTCAATGTCTGTCGAAGTATTAGCTAGAGAAGTAGTTGTTTCAAAAGTGATTTGTTCTTGTAGTCTTAATAAGACTCATTTGTTGTAGATTTTACGAAAATATTTTCGTGTTTTTTCTAATCAAAATATATTCGTCTATAGTAGTCCCCAGGTTTTAAAGTATGGATAAATTGTGGTTAATATGGATGTAACTTGTTCTCTTTAAAAAATTTTGATATTGTATCTTTGCCAATTCTATCTGGAAGCGAAAATGCCATTTCTTGCAGAGACAATTTAGGTTTTTCCACTGCAGATAACAATACATTTAACTTCACACTTTTTGACTTGCAACAGGATTTCGACGTTTGTTTGTGAACTTATTTTTAACATATGATTTGAATTATTTCATAATTCTCATTACTGATGTATGGTATATATTTTTGCCTGGATGTGTGTCATTAAAAATTTCAGCTGATTCGCGACAAGTTTTATAATTTTCACCAACGATTAAAACAATTTCTACTTTTTCTTCCGCACTCAATATTACCGGCATGTTAACAAATTTTATTTGACGTTCACTGTCAAACAATGTTGCTATGAAGAAATCATTTGTTTATCAACTTATCATAATTATAATTTTCGATATTGTCACAAATAAAGGTAGTTTAATACGGCTTAATAATTGATATTTGATGATGACATTTTATGTTTTGGAACATGCAGAACTTTTTGTAAAGACTAACGTTTTTTCGTAAAATTAATAATATAAAAGTTTTCCATATAGTGCAAACTTAAGTAGACATATTGTATATATTTACTATAAATCGTCCATCCTTTAACCTCTACATGTGTATTATCAAATATCATTGTATTTGCTTTTCATCATCTGTTTAGGTATTTTACAATTTGCCTTATATCAACTGATGTTCGCCATTTATCTTCTATTTTTTATATTCTGTTTTAGACTTTTATTATATGTCTTCTGTCATCTGTTTTTTGCATAAGTATATTATGAAGAATAATTAGAAACTTTATCAACAAAATTATAAGTAACCTTTCATTTTTTAAAGTTATCGGTCATTTCCTATTTCATATCTTGAATTTGTTATCTGTCATCTGCGTTTATCATCTTTCTGTTTATAGTGTCTGTCTTTTGTTTTCTATCATCTATTTTCTGCCTAAAATAATTTATTTGATCAATTGAAAAAGTGATATAAGTGATAACCAAAATAATGGTAAATGTGTTAGCTGTTATCTAGGATATGGACTTGTTATTTATTTTACTATCTATCTTCTATCATGTTGTTTCTATGTGTGTCTATCATCTGTCATTGACTCTATTATATATGTTGTCTATCGTCTTTTATTTCTCTTTGTTTTCCTGTTTTCTTCTCAATTCTGCCATACGTCTATGGTCATGTGTTAAATACAAACGTTTTTAATCAATTAATAATTTATTAATTTACAGTAAATCTGTTATATGTTAACTGTATAATGACATCTGCCTTTTGTTATTTATCTATTGGCTACTGACCTTCATCTTTTGTTATATATCTAAAGAGAATGTCTTCTATTTTTATTCATCAGTCTTTTTCTGCCTTACTTACGAAAAAAGACACTTTACAAAGATGGAACATAAAGCTGGTGTAAAAAGTAAAAAAAAAAACAAAAGAAAGACAATATACGACAAATTTCAAATTACAAAAAATTGATGACAAATAGCAGACATATGACCGAAGACAGATAATAAATGATTACAGGAGACAATTACAAATGATAAATGGCTGATGACATAATGAATGAGAGATGATAGATAATAAAAAACATGTCATATTTTCAATTATCAAAATTTAACTAAAATGTTTACACAATTCATAGACTGCAAAAGACAAGAGACGGGAAACAACAAAACAGACAGAGAACAGAAGCCAGATAATTAGAAAAAAACAGAAGGTAATTGCTAACAAACGCAGATGACTAATAAAATATATAAAATGGTAGACGGATATTGACGTATGATAAATCAGTTCACATACCATTCATCTGTTAACAGTAATTTGTCGTTTGCCATGTCTTATCTCATATTTATTATCTGATATCTATGTATGCCATGCTATGTTAATATATATGTATATTTTCTTCTATATTTTTCATCTGACTGTTGTTTCCAAAAGTCTGTCATCTGCCATCTGTAATCTGTTATCTATCATCTGATATTTGTTATCTATCATCTAACATCTTTCATCGGTTACGTGACTTCATTTATCTGTCCTCTGCAATCTGTCTTTTGTTATCTGTTATCTATCTTCTGTTTTTTGTCATCTGTCTTCTTCTGAAAAAAATGTGGTTAATTATAAATACATTTAAATTATTATCTATAATTTGTCCCCTGTCATTGGTTTTGTTTTTAATCACTGATCACTTTGTTGTCTCTTTATGTCTTCTCGACTATCATATGTTACTTGTTAACAGTTATCTTATCACATGTTTTATAGTTATGTATTCTACATTCCTTATCTGTCCTCTGGCTTTCTTCATTTGTCATCTGTCATTTATAATCTCTTATCTTTCATCTACCATCTGTTATATGTCAACTTTTATCTGTCACCTGTAACCTATCACCTGTCATCTATCATCTATCATATGTCGTATATCATATGCCATATGTTATCTGTAATGTGACGTGTGTAAAACATTTTACAAATTAAACACAATAACATATGTTGCATTATTTTGATGATGCATTAAAATTAATATATAACAAAATTATTATATTTTACAAAAATTATCAAGTAGAAAAACTAGAATACGGTGCTTATAATTACACAAGCGTGTAATACTTTTCATCAATTCACTATTACTTCAATGTATCTGCTTTCTCTTACAATACAGGTTTCCGTTCTAGAAGAAAATTCTCTCCTTACATTTCTAATTATATTCTGTTATACCCCTGAATTATTTCCATAATAATTGTTACTAAATGTTATACGTCTTTGAATGACCTGAGTTGATATACCTTTTCTTTTATGTAACCCAATAAGAAAAAATCTAATGATGTTAAAAATGGCAACCTAGCTGACCAAGAAATATTTCATTAAAGATATGTGCACGGTATTATCTTACTTCCATCGTACAATGACATGTTGCGCCGTCCTGCTGTTACCATACCTGTTGGCTTTCATGTCTTGGAAGGTCACGAAGAAAATCATGCAACTAATTTTGTAACAAATTTAGAGAAGTTGAGAAGAAGTCTTAGATTGTCTAAAGAGAAAGGGGCCAATTATTTTATCCTTGTAAATGATGCACCTAACGTTAGTAAAAAATATCGATTGCTAGTTTTAATCGTAAATCATTTGTTTAATTGTAAAGTGAGGATTGGAGTCAGACCACTATCGGAAATTTTGCGAAAACACGGTTTCATTAGACGTAAATGTAGCTGAGGTCAGAAAAAATATTTTGCTAGCCAAAAAAGGATCGTCTTCTAGATATTCTTGGATAAGAAAACCAAAATATAGTTCAAATACGTTCAAACTAGTGTTGCTTTGATAGCCTTGCTATTTTGTAACATGCAAATTACTTTTGTATCATTCAATGTCTGTCGAAGTATTAGCTAGAGAAGTAGTTGTTTCAAAAGTGATTTGTTCTTGTAGTCTTAATAAGACTCATTTGTTGTAGATTTTACGAAAATATTTTCGTGTTTTTTCTAATCAAAATATATTCGTCTATAGTAGTCCCCAGGTTTTAAAGTATGGATAAATTGTGGTTAATATGGATGTAACTTGTTCTCTTTAAAAAATTTTGATATTGTATCTTTGCCAATTCTATCTGGAAGCGAAAATGCCATTTCTTGCAGAGACAATTTAGGTTTTTCCACTGCAGATAACAATACATTTAACTTCACACTTTTTGACTTGCAACAGGATTTCGACGTTTGTTTGTGAACTTATTTTTAACATATGATTTGAATTATTTCATAATTCTCATTACTGATGTATGGTATATATTTTTGCCTGGATGTGTGTCATTAAAAATTTCAGCTGATTCGCGACAAGTTTTATAATTTTCACCAACGATTAAAACAATTTCTACTTTTTCTTCCGCACTCAATATTACCGGCATGTTAACAAATTTTATTTGACGTTCACTGTCAAACAATGTTGCTATGAAGAAATCATTTGTTTATCAACTTATCATAATTATAATTTTCGATATTGTCACAAATAAAGGTAGTTTAATACGGCTTAATAATTGATATTTGATGATGACATTTTATGTTTTGGAACATGCAGAACTTTTTGTAAAGACTAACGTTTTTTCGTAAAATTAATAATATAAAAGTTTTCCATATAGTGCAAACTTAAGTAGACATATTGTATATATTTACTATAAATCGTCCATCCTTTAACCTCTACATGTGTATTATCAAATATCATTGTATTTGCTTTTCATCATCTGTTTAGGTATTTTACAATTTGCCTTATATCAACTGATGTTCGCCATTTATCTTCTATTTTTTATATTCTGTTTTAGACTTTTATTATATGTCTTCTGTCATCTGTTTTTTGCATAAGTATATTATGAAGAATAATTAGAAACTTTATCAACAAAATTATAAGTAACCTTTCATTTTTTAAAGTTATCGGTCATTTCCTATTTCATATCTTGAATTTGTTATCTGTCATCTGCGTTTATCATCTTTCTGTTTATAGTGTCTGTCTTTTGTTTTCTATCATCTATTTTCTGCCTAAAATAATTTATTTGATCAATTGAAAAAGTGATATAAGTGATAACCAAAATAATGGTAAATGTGTTAGCTGTTATCTAGGATATGGACTTGTTATTTATTTTACTATCTATCTTCTATCATGTTGTTTCTATGTGTGTCTATCATCTGTCATTGACTCTATTATATATGTTGTCTATCGTCTTTTATTTCTCTTTGTTTTCCTGTTTTCTTCTCAATTCTGCCATACGTCTATGGTCATGTGTTAAATACAAACGTTTTTAATCAATTAATAATTTATTAATTTACAGTAAATCTGTTATATGTTAACTGTATAATGACATCTGCCTTTTGTTATTTATCTATTGGCTACTGACCTTCATCTTTTGTTATATATCTAAAGAGAATGTCTTCTATTTTTATTCATCAGTCTTTTTCTGCCTTACTTACGAAAAAAGACACTTTACAAAGATGGAACATAAAGCTGGTGTAAAAAGTAAAAAAAAAAACAAAAGAAAGACAATATACGACAAATTTCAAATTACAAAAAATTGATGACAAATAGCAGACATATGACCGAAGACAGATAATAAATGATTACAGGAGACAATTACAAATGATAAATGGCTGATGACATAATGAATGAGAGATGATAGATAATAAAAAACATGTCATATTTTCAATTATCAAAATTTAACTAAAATGTTTACACAATTCATAGACTGCAAAAGACAAGAGACGGGAAACAACAAAACAGACAGAGAACAGAAGCCAGATAATTAGAAAAAAACAGAAGGTAATTGCTAACAAACGCAGATGACTAATAAAATATATAAAATGGTAGACGGATATTGACGTATGATAAATCAGTTCACATACCATTCATCTGTTAACAGTAATTTGTCGTTTGCCATGTCTTATCTCATATTTATTATCTGATATCTATGTATGCCATGCTATGTTAATATATATGTATATTTTCTTCTATATTTTTCATCTGACTGTTGTTTCCAAAAGTCTGTCATCTGCCATCTGTAATCTGTTATCTATCATCTGATATTTGTTATCTATCATCTAACATCTTTCATCGGTTACGTGACTTCATTTATCTGTCCTCTGCAATCTGTCTTTTGTTATCTGTTATCTATCTTCTGTTTTTTGTCATCTGTCTTCTTCTGAAAAAAATGTGGTTAATTATAAATACATTTAAATTATTATCTATAATTTGTCCCCTGTCATTGGTTTTGTTTTTAATCACTGATCACTTTGTTGTCTCTTTATGTCTTCTCGACTATCATATGTTACTTGTTAACAGTTATCTTATCACATGTTTTATAGTTATGTATTCTACATTCCTTATCTGTCCTCTGGCTTTCTTCATTTGTCATCTGTCATTTATAATCTCTTATCTTTCATCTACCATCTGTTATATGTCAACTTTTATCTGTCACCTGTAACCTATCACCTGTCATCTATCATCTATCATATGTCGTATATCATATGCCATATGTTATCTGTAATGTGACGTGTGTAAAACATTTTACAAATTAAACACAATAATTACTTTGTTTTGTATAACAGTTATTTATTTATATGGTGACCAATGTGTTTCATTTGTGATTTAATATGTATAAAGAAGTAGAAGCCTCCATAGTGAATGAGTAAAACATTTTATAATAAAATATATAAGTCTTTATACTGTAGAAAATTAAATAAAAATTAGAAAAAACACGAAAATATTTCGTAAAATCTACAACAAATGAGTCTTATTAAGACTACAAGAACAAACCACTTTTGAAACAACTTCTTCTCTAGCTAATACTTCGACAGACATTGGATGATACAAAAGTAATTTGCGTGTCACAAAATAGCAAGGCTATCAAAGCAACACTAGTTTGAACGTATTTATTTCTGTAAAATAAGACGTAATTTTTGAACTGGATATTTTTACAGCATTTAAATGTAGTACTTGGTTGTGACATTTTTGAAGTAGATTAACTATTACTTAATAATTAATTGATTTTATGCAATAATAATTATGATTATTGTTTGAACATAAACAAAAAATAAAAAAAGGAAAAAGACCGGGATACACGCTTCACCACAAGGGGCCTGTCATGTGGACTTTAACATTGACACTCAAAGAAGGGCCACGGAAGGGTAAACAGATAGTGATATGTAAAGGATAACTAAGTCTAAGTGCAACACAAGATATAAGTATTTGAAATTATATTGTAGTAAAATGAAAATTTTAAAATTGAGTCAAAAATTAAAACGGTTACACTTAAATAAAATAAACGGTTCAATGAACTCGGGAAAATATGTATACATCCAATGCGATATAGATTTCTATTATTTATATGTGCGGTGCAAAAAGGAGGGAGGAAAAAAAAAACGAAAAAACGTAGCCTTGCAAGTTCGATCGTTGGAATTAAGTGACTCACATTAATGCATTAATTGCGAGCGAATTTATCATTAGATGGTGACGATATTCACTCACCTAATAAATGACGGTCAATACTGTAACTCAGCATATTTTCCCAATTTTTCAGTAAATATATCCACTTAAACTAAGCGATAAGTGCGGAGGCAACCAAAACACAACCACATTCACGAACTTTGATATATTTTATTAAATACGCATTGAGGGTTAATTGCTTTCACAAAGTTTAATATTATTTTTTAATCAAAATTTTAGGTAAACAAGCAACAGGAAATGAAATATCCCATTGCAGAATTTATTGATTAAAAATTTCACGAATTCGTTAAAAACTCATGGACAAAAATTTAATTATTATCACCCCGTTGAATTTTAGAAATTATAAAAAATTCAACAGATAACTCTACCCCCCTAAATGCAGTTAAAATTACCTTTTTTTATTAAACATTATTATAATATATAATCTTGAGAATAAAGAGTAGAGGTCAAAAATATTTTCATCTATAATTTATTTAATAACATACAATCAATAGTAATTATCTAAATTCTAATTGTTATTTCTAGAAGGCTTGTAATACTATTGATAGTTTCTTATGACTTGTCGGTGGTTTCCACTCAAACCGGTATTCATTGCAAGGCTAATACAATAGATGGCAATTTATGGTAATATCTTTAAATACAAAATAATTTAGTGATATTTATTTCCCTTCGAATAGTGAACAATCCTAAACGTTAGTATTTATTAAATACATTTTATATATGTTGCTTGCACCCTTACATCCTCATAAAACCGCATGATTCCTTTCGTTTTTTTTTTCAGAGTACATTTCGAACATGCGTAATTTTTCATATATCATAATTGATGTATGCGGGGCATTTTTTATTAACGATGCATTTAAAAAGTTCTGTTTGTTTGCGCAAAACTAGAGATTTATATGCGGCACAATTCACCGCCGATGATAAATTGGCTGTCAAGTAAATATAGCCATGCTACATTTTTGTATTATTTATTCGAATAAGTTTTGATAACGCGTATTACGCCGGACGATCCATTCATATTAAAGAGAATTAGTTTCTTTAACGAGATAAAAGCGTCGAGTTTTGCAAAGGGTTTGCCTGTCAGGCTTAAACAATGCGTGTCCAGCAAATATTTCATACAGTAACATGTAGTTTTTAATTACAATTTTAACTATAAAAGCTTTTTACTATAGTATTTTAGCAATATAGTATTGTTTTATTATTTTCAATTATAATTATGCCTTAATTTTCTACATACAATTTGTTTTTCAGAAAATCTATGATTATTCAGGTGCTGAGTATTGTAATATAAACTTTTAGTTTAGACACAAGTATATACTAAATTTAATTTATCAATTTCCACTAATTGTCGTTTGAAAAAGATATTGAAACCGGCCACGAATAAAACCAGGTGTGATTAAAAAGTATATTTTATTAATCTTTCGGATATATTAATTAATTTCGACGAAGAACTGAACAACATGGATTTACAAGATACAGGAAGCTAAACCCAATCCGGGAATCTCCCTACTTAACAAACAGACTAGTTTCTGTTGCTGTATCTGCAGTTCTTCAGCATTCAATAAAAACTAAAAATAATTAAGGATTCAATGGGGTAAAACACATATCTCGTTCCATCAAGAGTGTAGCTCTACCAGTATCAATTATAATTAAGGATTATATATATGATTGGCTTGTACATAGTAGTCAGCCTAGAGGAAAATAATAAAGTTGAATCTTCATTAATATATTTAAAACTTGACGCTTTTGCATGTTATAAGCAGATGCGAAAGTAAATTGTTAGCGTCTAGTCTAGATAATCTCTGCACCAAATCACAGTCTGTTTCAGAATAATTGATACTTTAATCAATCACGCGCCACGCTGAAAGTCGTTTTTAAATATTAAGGGCGCAGACGTGGGGAACAATTGTGCAGCTTTTATGCGAACACTTTCCGCCACGCACAGGCTAAAAAAATAACTAGATTTAAGCGAAGTAATCCTTTTTTATGTTACGTAAGAGATTTGCCCAAATCAGATATTTCAGATAGTGCCCGCGTGGAAGTGCTTTCCGACGGGGGCGGCTCAGGATGCTAACTCTACCGTAAATATTAATGTCGGTTTCAGTTCATAATTCAGCGCCATTTCTTTTAGCGCGCTAATTTGGTTCACGTAGGTCGGTGATGTATGCCCCCGAGATTTTTATCGCGAGTGCGAAAAGGACGAAAGACGGATGGCCTGCGCGAAAAACTGCCCGAGAAATGTGTATACTCTCGATACCCTCGCTTTTAATGAGTAATGAAAAGGGACATCCCGCGCCATTTAATAGTCTCGTTTTCATGCAATCTGGATAAATGGCGGTGAGTTATTTATATTTCAATGAAAGTGCGATATTATCATCTTCCCTCGAATGTATTATTTACCGAATGTACTTTCATATTTTTTTCATGAACTTGTAAATTAAATATTATCTCCACGGACGAAAGCATTAAGGGAAAATATTACGCCGTTCCACCGAAACACCGGTATGAATCCATGTTGCCATTAAAGTCTTTAGTATCATTATATTTCTCCAAAAGATGTACCTCACATAATTTCTTTGGTTATATTTTTAAAAACTTTCACTAAGTGATATATAAGAAACAAACACTAGATAAACCATAAAACTTTATTTTTTGTAATAACAGTATAAAATCATCTTTTGAAAAACTTTAATTAGGAATGAACAACTATGATTATTGCCACAAAGTAGATTTTTACTTCTTTAAATTGTATTGTGAATACGACACTATTTTTGTTTTAAACTTGATAAGGTTTTGATATTACAATATAGGTTTTGTGTGTTTGCTTAACATAATGTTTCACCAAGTGATTAATGAGAAACAAGTATTTGATATTACTATTAAGATGATAGCTATTGTCTAAAATTTTACGCTTAACTCTCATAGGAAACAATAGATGTCTCTATAATAATAGTACTTTTTATCCTTACAGAAGTATACTGGCTTAAAGCTCCTAGTCATTTTCGGCTCCCTGTCTTCAACTTCGCCAAAATAGATCGAAACTGGTGTGTGGCTCTTGTTGACAGGGAAACAATAATCAATTGATGAGGTAATTATTTTAGCGGTTATAACCTGAACTAATTACACTTAACTAATTAGCAACAACTGCCCAATGCGCCTGCTATCAAACGCCTCCTTCATTAGTTGAAATTCAAGGTCAATATGACCAAAATTTCAAAACCGATAAAAGAGCTCGACGTTTGAATCGTAAAAGCTCAATCGATTGTGTTAGAAATCATAAATCACCTGGCAACTCCTACAGAATACTGTAATCGTAGGGTTACCAGTTTTTTTGATATTATTTTACTTCTTTCTTCTTGATTAGGGAAAAATTCTTGTAGTAATGTTCACCGACAAAGTCCGCGAGAGGTTATTAGTTCAAAACATCCCCACAATTACCACTCACCGCACGACTAGCTATAATGGCCGTTATTTATGCTTTTCGTCCAACTTAAGCCTAAAATAAAATCAAAGAATAGCTATCCATATGATTAGACCATTCTCAGCAATATCACCTAGCTCATCAAATTGCAATAGCGAGCTATTTCCCAATGTTTGTTAATTCAAGGCAAAACAATCCTTCTCAGGCCACATATGAGAGTTTGCAGGTTGTATCCCCTTATACCCTTATAGGGTACCAATCTGAGTTCTTCACAAAAGCTTCTGCCAAAATTCATACTGATTCCGAAAGAGGTACTTTCGAGTTCGCTGAAACTACAGCTTTCGGTTAGGCCAAGTAAATTTGAACAACGCATCATTACCTAGCTTTTAACATCAGTAATTGCTTTCTAATTTAATGACCACTTAGAATCACTTCACATTTGTGCTTGAAACTCGAACTCTTCGTCCAGAAGAATGACATTCGTATCACTGCTTTGTTTTGAATAGGGAGAATGGTCTTTTTTAAGATTATTTCGGCATGACGATGGCTATCTTAATTACCTAAATCTTATTACTTTCCCTATATAGAATATATAGGGGAAGTATTGTTTTCGTGAGTGACTATATCTGTGGGCGCTGTATCTTGAAAACGAATTATCCGTTTGGAACTGGAACTGAATAGCTTTTGGTAAACATTCATAAACCGGAAGTGGATGTTTACTCGAAGCGTTTTTTTGATTTTTCTTGATATGTTTCTAAATTTGAAAAATATTACATAACTTTTCAAATAAAAGTTAAAGGAAACAAGAAACTTGTTTAGGGCCGTTTGGGTACCGTGAATTAGATAAAACACCGTCGAACGAATTATACATATATTTACACGTAGAAAACAAAGAACACTTATTTACAGATAAGAATGAATGTAAAATATAAATTCGCGACCCAAATTGCAAGTGGACTGTATTAAAACTCGCGTGTTGTGTGTGGAGACAATAAAAATGGTTGTTGTAGTTGATTGCTCGAATTGTTCTTGATAACTGTTTTTCTTCCCCGCTGTCGTCGATTTTCTCCCAACACCTTACCCTGTGGAACCGCCTTTCTTGGATGGGGGTGGCTCCTTTGGGAACACCTGATTGGCTGCCATCATCCCCGACTTTGCCCTGTTGCCTTTTCTGGACATGCACCTCCGCGTCACTTTCTCATTCCTGGAAAAGTGCACAGGCTCCGCTTCCGTCCGAGATGCTTTCCAGATGTGTCTACCTCTCATATTACAATGGGCCCCACAACGTTTAACAGCCCCCATAAATTCGTTACACTTGCAATTTGGGCTGACAACTTATTTCGGAATATCTGACCCCCATAAATAATCTTTATTAATGATGCGACGATTGACTGGCCGCATCATCCTCCCCCCGTTGAAATTACTTAATTTCAAAACAAGGTAAAAAGAAACAATGATGGAAAAAATTATAACTAATTACAAAATTATACTTGACTTAAACATGAATGCTTTGATCTAAATATTAGTGTCTTGCTCAAGAGGTAGGGCGCACAATTTCACTGCTGGACGCACGACACTGTCACCTGAAGTCTGTACTTTCGCGACTCGCACTATACCATCGGGTCCGGGATGTACTTCCGTGATGCGCCCTATTCGCCAGCGACAGGGGGGTAAATTATCCTCTCGTATGATGACTAGTTGTCCTACTTCTAATGATTTTCCTTTAGAATGTCTCCATTTCCGTCGACCCTGTAATTCCTGCAGGTACTCCTTGTTCCATCGATTCCAGAATTGATTCTGGAGAGTCTGGATCATTTGCCATCGAGATAGTCTGTTGACTTGTAGCTCCTGGAGGTTGGGTTCCGGGATAGTCCTCAAGTTGCCTCCTATCAGGAAGTGGCCAGGGGTAAGGACAGAAAGGTCGTTGGGGTCACTAGATAGTGGGCTTAATGGACGAGAATTAACAATGGCCTCAACTTGTATCAGAAACGTTAAGAACTCTTCGTATGTAAACTTTGTCTTAGATGCAACGCGATATAAATGAATTTTTGCGCTCTTTATACCCGCTTCCCACAATCCGCCGAAATGGGGCGCACGAGGCGGTATAAAGTGCCATCTAACGCGGTCCTTATTTAACTCTGACATTAAATCTGTTTGCTGATTATATAGGAATGCGTACAACTGTTTAATTTCCCTGCTTGCCCCAATAAAAGTTGTTGAATTGTCGCTATAGAGGTCGGTAATTAACCCTCTTCGCGATACAAATCGGCGAAACGCAGCCAAAAATGCTTCCGTCGTTAAGCTACTGACTATTTCAACATGAATTGCCTTAGTCGACATGCAAATGAATAACGCGACATAAACCTTGGAAAATGTCGCCGTTTTGCGCCTTCCTTCCTTGATTAGGAAGGGTCCGCCATAATCTACTCCTGTTTTAATGAACGGTCTAAGATTTTCTGTACGACATTGCGGCAAATCCCCCATTTTCGGCTCTGTCGAACGTGGATTTGCCTTAAAACACGCAATACATTTTCGCAATATATGTCGTACGATATTCCTACCCGATATAGGCCAATATTTTGTCCTTATCTGAGACAACGTTGCTTGTGGACCTGAATGAAAATTTGTTTCATGGTAATGCCTTACAATTAATTCCGTTATATGGTGAGACTTTGGTAATAAAATTGGAAATTTAGCATCATATTTTAATTTTGAGTACCGCAATCGACCGCCCACTCTCATGATACCGGTACTATCTAAAAACGGACTTAATTGCGCTATTTTGCTGCTGTTACTTATAGTAGTGTTAGTTACCAAATTATTTATTTCCGTGACAAACGCGTTTGATTGGATTGATTTAATAACCACCAGCTCCGCTTGATTTACCTCATCCGTGGTTAATTCCCCGCCTTGTTTATTGTCATTATTTTTACAATTATTTATAAATCGTTTTATCCAGGCGGTTACACGTATTAATTTTGTTAATGTTGAATAATTCTTTACCCACTCTAACTCTTGTACCTGCTGACTTGCATTTACCACTAGGGACCGAAATTCTGCCTGCTCGCTAAAAACCGGTACGAATGGTATACAATGCACCGATTCCATTAAAAATTGCGGCCCTTTCCACCATAGCTCATTATGAATTAATTGTCCCGGACCTAGTCCACGCGAAATTATATCAGCTGGATTGTCTCGCGAGGCTATGTGATGCCACCTTTCAACATGAGTTAATTGTTGTATTTCACCAACTCTGTGAGCAATAAATGTTTTAAATCTAGCAGAGTCCGAGTTAATCCATGACATAACAATAGTTGAATCAGTATAATAATGTATGTCTGTTATATTTTGTCGTAGTATTTTTTTTACACGATCGACCAATTTTGCCGTTAGTACCGCCGCGCATAATTCCAAACGTGGTAAAGTTACGGTTTTCACTGGCGCCACCTTGGATTTGGCGCATAATAATGTGCAGATTGAATTTCCGTCCTTTCCGAAGGATTTTATATAAATGGCTGCGCCATAAGCCTTTAAACTGGCATCTCCGAAGGCATGAATTTCCACGTGTGCAGACTGTGCTAGTTTGACCCTTCGTGCGATAGTAACGGTTTCCATTGGATTTAATTCGCCCTTTAAATTTGTCCACCTTTCCGCTATATCCTGCGGCACCTTTTGATCCCAATTTAAATTTTGTTTCCAAAGACTCTGAAGGAGTAACTTAGCTTGTATAATCAACGGGTCTAACAATCCCAGCGGATCAAAAAAACGCGAAATTTCGGATAGCATTACCCGTTTTGTGATTGTGGTTGATGAATTTAAATTAGTCGCAAAATATTGCAAATTATCTTGATGTGGATTCCAGCAAATTCCTAATGTTTTTATGTGATCATCAGGTGATAAATTTAAAATATAATTATCGATTTCACGACTGTTTCCGTCAGTGATTATAGAACTGTCGTTTGTTGACCATTTACGTAATGTAAATCCACCTCGCGCCAATGTTTGCGTAATTGTTTCCCGCAATACTCGCGCCTCGTCGATTGTGGCTGCACCCGTCAGCAAGTCGTCCATATAAAAATCATGCAAAATCGCTGTAGGCGTTACTGCATCGGGTGCCTCCTTGGCTAACTCTTGTAAGCAACGAACCGCGAGATAAGGTGCGCAACGTGTTCCATAGGTTACCGTTTTCAATATGTATGTCTGCAGCACATCTTCTGGCGATGGGCGCCATAATATTTTTTGAAATTGACGGTCCTGTTTATCTACCCATATTTGACGAAACATCATTTTAATATCTGCGGTTATTACGTATTCGTACGTGCGAAATCTAATCAGTATGTCGAAAAGGTCATCCTGTAGGGTTGGACCCGTCCTTAAGAGATCATTTAAAGCAACGCCATTATTAGATTTCGCGCTTCCATCGAACACTACTCTGACCTTCGTAGTCAAACTGTCCCTTTTAATTACCGCATGATGAGGTAAAAAATAACCCGTTTTATCGACCTGTGTTACGCGTTCCATATGCCCTAGCTTAATGTATTCATCTAAAAATGACTTGTATTGCTCCCGTAATTGCGAATTGTGCTTAAGTTTGTTTTCTAAATTATAGAACCGTTTAATTGCTATATTGTACGACGAACCTAAGGTATTTTTTGCGTCATTCCATGGTAGCGTAACGATAAAACGCCCATCACTATCTCGTTGCACCGAACGCGAAAATTGAGCTTCACATAATGACTCTTCCCTGGATTTAATTGGTTCTGAAATTTCGGCGTTTTCAAGTTCCCAAAACCTTTTTAAGTGTGAATCAATTTGTGAATATGTTACCGAATTGCATTGACCGTATGACGCGGAATTGATATAAGGTGCTGTGCCCCCAATAATCCAACCCAAGCGCGTCTGCTGTAATCTTAATTTTGTATTGTTTATTATTAAATGTTTACTTTCCAATATGTTGTAGAAAAGTTCTACTCCTAATAACATATCAATTTCTGATGGTTTATAAAAATTTGGATCAGCTAATTTAATATGAGTGGGCATCTTGATTTGTGTGATATCAATAGGTTGCGCTGGAATTTGATTTGTGATCTTAGGAATTGAATAACAACGAATAGTAGATGAAAATTTTGTATTGCAAGATATTATGGTTAATTCTGTGGCTGCTTGACTTTCTTGTACATTAATTCCCACTCCCGATATGCTAAACTTGGCCAATGTCGTTTTCAAGTTAAGCTTCTTGACTAATTGATCAGTAATTAAATTTACCTGTGAACCGGGATCTATTAATGCTCTAACCTTATGAAAATTATTGGTTGCATCTGTTACCTGAATAACACATGTGGACAATAGCGCGGTTTCCTTATTAGGGTTATTAATATGCAAACTATTAGTAGGGGGTTGGCTATTATTTACTCTGTTTATGTGCAACATGGTGTTGTGACGTTTTTTACAGAGTTTGCAATTTTTTGTTGACTTACAATCAATGGTATTGTGACCAGCTTGTAAACAATTAAAACATAATCGTTTAGATTTCACAAACTCCGCACGATTAGCAGGCTCAAAGGCTCGAAATTTCTCACATGCAAATAATGGATGCGACTGTTTACACAACTGACAACAAACTGAAGTGACATTATTAACTAATTGTTTTGATTTATGAGAATTGAAATTCATAACCGATGAACCGCCAATCGTTTCTAGAGTTTGACACCGTTTAGTAAGGAATTCGTGTAAATCCTTAAATGTGGGTAACTCCGATGGTGATAATTTATTTTCCCAATCAACTCGGAAACTTTGTGGGCAGCGCATTAAAATTAAATGAATTAACAAGTCTTCGGTGGCGTTTACCGGCCGAGACAATGATTCTAATGCACGTATATGCTGCATAACATTATTAACTAATTCCCTATATTCACTACTGGTTTCCTTTTGAACATTTGGCAAGTCGAATAAGGCTTGAATATGGCTATTAATGATAATTCTGCGATTTTCAAAATTATCCTTCAATAATTGTAACGCAACGTCATAATTATTTTCAGTGATTTCCAAACACCGGACCACCCTGGCTGCGTCTCCGATGAGCGATGATTTTAAATATTGAAATTTCTGTAACTTTGATATTCCCGTGTTATTACCGATTACTGAATTGAATGTGTCTATAAATGAGAACCATTCCTTATAATTACCATCAAATGATGGCAGATTTATTGCTGGTAATTGTACCTGACCCCGATTGTTAAAAGGGTTTTCTTGATTTGCAACTGGCTGAATTAGTTTTTTAATTTTACTTTTTAATGATAAACAAGTCCGACTTAAAGCATGTGCATATTTAAACCTATCCGCGAATTGTTCATCGTAAAATTCCGCTTCTGATTTACGGAATTCATTGATTGACTCATAATACGTCTCAACTAAGGTTAATAAAATTTCTGCATCTATTTCGTTTGATTCTAAATCTACCTTAATTGCATCTAAATTCGCTTCGATCGAGGCACGTTGTTTGTTTAACATGCGAAGAGCTCTGTCCGTTTCCTTAGACATTTGCGATGGTTCCATTGTTAATTAGGGATATGAAAATAAAGGACAACAGGAAAAAGGCCTACCTTGTCCGGTTTGCGACTGAGCTTCGGCACGGGGCTGACTTTTTCCTGACGGCTTCGTCTGCGGCTTTTGTGACTGCGGCGACGACCCGTTTGATGAAGTATATGGTGGACACTGCTTCCAGATACCTAGGTCTGCTTGTGATGCTTCGAGACCTGTGGTGTTCCTGTGGTGTTCACTGGTTTCGTGCTCAATGCTATGAGCGTGGTGTTTTGCAATGAAACTAAATTGTATAAGCGGCACAGGGACAGAATTTCTGCAACTGCTTGCAATGAATAACTCCTGGTTGCTACTGGCCTCTTCTCCGCCACACTGTACACGACGATTCACTCTTTAATATGTACGAGTAACTCAAAATGTCATTGTTCCAATTTCACTTGTACACTTCGAAAACTTCTTCAAAGAATCCGGTTCGAAGGACCAAAGTGTTTAGGGCCGTTTGGGTACCGTGAATTAGATAAAACACCGTCGAACGAATTATACATATATTTACACGTAGAAAACAAAGAACACTTATTTACAGATAAGAATGAATGTAAAATATAAATTCGCGACCCAAATTGCAAGTGGACTGTATTAAAACTCGCGTGTTGTGTGTGGAGACAATAAAAATGGTTGTTGTAGTTGATTGCTCGAATTGTTCTTGATAACTGTTTTTCTTCCCCGCTGTCGTCGATTTTCTCCCAACACCTTACCCTGTGGAACCGCCTTTCTTGGATGGGGGTGGCTCCTTTGGGAACACCTGATTGGCTGCCATCATCCCCGACTTTGCCCTGTTGCCTTTTCTGGACATGCACCTCCGCGTCACTTTCTCATTCCTGGAAAAGTGCACAGGCTCCGCTTCCGTCCGAGATGCTTTCCAGATGTGTCTACCTCTCATATTACAATGGGCCCCACAACGTTTAACAGCCCCCATAAATTCGTTACACTTGCAATTTGGGCTGACAACTTATTTCGGAATATCTGACCCCCATAAATAATCTTTATTAATGATGCGACGATTGACTGGCCGCATCAAAACTGATAAAGTTTTATTCAAACGTGTTTTTGGTAAAATTCATAATTTGTGAGAAAAAAATAAAAAATTAAATATTTTGATATATTTTGCCTATTTTGCTAATAAACTATAGGAGTCACATGAAATTTATATGACAATTATTTGTAAAGAATCTAAAATTTAGCCTTTTTGTGAGAAAAATGTAAGGAAATTACTGTAATCACCATGTTTTTCGCTTCTTTACATTTTAAAACTTTTAATTAAAACCCTCGCTTATGATTTACTCATTGGAGAGTGGGTTAGAGGCCACCCGCTTATTTTACATATACATGATAACTTTAAATACTAAATGTTGATGATTTTGCTGGAAAAAACAGTAAAACCTGCATAATCCAAATTAAAGTTTAAAAATAAATGACTTTCTATAGTTAATCACATTTAGGCTTGATTTAATGCCTTTCCACGAATAATGTATATATTTATTATTAATTTACAATATATAATTTTTCTCAGGGGTTTGAGAATTTTCTAATAAGAATAATTAGAGGTCCATATATTATCTGTTTTTCTTTACGTCTCTTCTACATTATTTTCGTTTTCTTCTGTCTTCTGCTCTCTGCCTTTTAACTTCGATCATTTGTTCCTGACTTCTGATTTCTGACTTTTGTCTTATATCTCTGGGTATTCTGACTTCTATCCCCTGTCATCAGTAATCAGGCATTAGGTATTAATTATTTTATCCAACATGTTAACAAAAAGAATCTAATATTCTTACATAATAATTTTTTACAGAAATTTTGATCGCATTTGGATAGGCTTAAATTCATAAAATATGTGTTCTTCCATTCTTGCCCTCTATTCTTCTGGTGATAGTTGTTCCATTTAGACTCAACTGATGACGATTCATCAAATATTTTGCCCTAAAAGGGGATATTTATTTGAAATTACTTGACATTATATTTGACATAATATATCATCTGCCTTATTTAACCTCTTTTTCCGCCCTCTTACTCACTTCCATCTTCTAATGTTTATCATGTGTCTTCTCTCCTTTAAATTCTGTCTTTAGTTTTCTGAGTTCTGTCGCCTATCTTTAGTTTTTTTTAATTCTATCTTCTGTCTTTTGCCTTTATTTGTCATTACAGACACGAATTAAAGACTTTTATATAAAATTTCCTGCCTGTAGTGACAAAAAGATAAACAACAGAAGACATTATATAGAAAAACAGGATATATAAGACAAAGTTAGAAGTCTTAAAGTAGAACACAGAAAATAACTGATATAAGGAATACAGATAATTCATTTTTTTGGTATTTTGTTTTGTGTCATTTACTGTCTGTTATTTGTCATCTATCATCTATCTTCTATTACCTCTAACTTGTCTTCTGTCATTTCCTTTTTACTTTTTCGTTTTCTATATAATAACTTCATAGATGAAGCCAGTAGGCAGAAAATAACTAATGTAGGAAATACAGATGTTTCTTTTTTTGTCTTTTGTCTTGTGTCATTTACTGTATGTTATTTGTCATCTATCACCTATCTTCTATTACTTCTAATTTGTCTTCTGTCATCTCCTGTCTATTTTTTCGTTTTTTATACATTGACTTCTAACTTTTGTTAAATATATTCTAACCTCTGTTATATGTCTTCCATCCTCCTTGTTTTCTTCAGTTTTTTTTTTGTATTTGCCTTTTTTGATTTCTCTCATCAACTTTCTCGCCATTTAGAGTAAAACATGATGGATAATTGTAGAAATAAAAAAAAAGTAAAATTTGGTGACCTCTTATTATTTATAATCCCTAAACATTTTCAAAAATGTTTTAGAATATTTTTGGATATTAAGTTGTAAATTTTTCCAGCAATATATTTTCAACATTTCGATAATTTTCGATTTTTTTTTCATGTTCTTCCAAATTTCTAGAATTTTCTTCAAGGGTACCAAAATTTTCTAAAAATTTGTTTTTATATTCCTTCCTAGAGTTACCAAGAATTCTTCTAACAAATTTGTAGATTTTTCTATCAGCAATTTATTTCCCAAATATTAAAAGTTATTCAGCAAATTTCTAGAATTTTCTATTCCAGAATTTTCAAATTATATATTTAAGGTTTCTAGAATTGCCATTTAGATATATCTGTGGACTTTCTAGCAACATTTCTTTCAGTCTCCACAAGCTTTCTTTACAATTATTTGAAATTCTCGAAGAAAAATTTATAGCAAAATGTTTCAATCAGATTTCCAAACTTTGCTTTAGGCTTATAAACTATTTTGGTAGTTTATTTTGCAGGTTGTTAAAGTTTTCCACATTTATAGAATTTTACAACTTCAGGAATTTATTTGCAAAGTTTCTAAAAAATATTTAAAAGTTTTTACCAAATTCCCTTACAAAATTTATTTTTTAAAGATTTGCTTCTCGACTTTTCTGACAATTTCCTCTCTGGACGTGCAAAAACTTTCTAGAAATCTAGGTATATCTCTTCCAAATTCTTAGAATGTTCTTTAAGTATTTCAAATTATCCAGCATTTTTTCTTCAGATTCCTAAAAATTTCCGATTTTTTTCTTTTAGATTTTCAGAATTTAAATTTAAATTTTTAGAACTTTCCACACACTTCTTTAATTTTTATTATTATAAAATTCAAATCTGTAAAATTTTCTTGAAAATTCCAGAATTTTCTCTTTAACATACTAAACTTTTAAGTTTTTATTTTTCAGATTTCCAGAATTTATGGTAAAACGAAAACTTTTCAGATGACTAAAATTGTCTAGAAATTTTTCTCTTACAATCTCCAATTTCAGTTTGAGAATTTTTTTATTCATTATTTTTAATTTAAAAATGCTTCCCAATATTTTTTTAATTTGTTTCGAGGTAATTGTAAATTTTTTATCAATTGATTTTCTATATTCCAAAAATTTTCTAATTCTAGAATTTTCTTTCTTATGGCTTTAGAAGTTTCCCTTCCAAATTTCTAGAATTTTCTTTGAGGGGCCAAAATATTTTAATATAATTTTATTTAGATTACTAGAATTACCAAAAATATTTCTACCAAATTTGTTTTCGAAGGTTTTCCAGCAATTTATTTTCAAAATTTTAAGAATACTAAATTTCTAGAATTTTCTATGCGTTCAGAATTTTCGAATAATTTTTTTATAGATTCCCGAAATTACAATATTCAGTTTACAGAAAGAAATACGTTCAAACTAGTGTTGCTTTGATAGCCTTGCTATTTTGTAACACGCAAATTACTTTTGTATTATTCAATGTCTGTCGAAGTATTAGCTAGAGAAGTAGTTGTTTCAAAAGTGATTTGTTCTTGTAGTCTTAATAAGACTCATTTGTTGTAGATTTTACGAAAATATTTTCGTGTTTTTTTTATTTATTACAAGATTATTTTTAGACTTAGATTTATATATTTATAGGCTCTAAGGTTTGAAAATATTTCCGTCTTTCTAAATTTGTCAGATTTTAATAATATTCTAGCAACATTTCTTCCGGACTCAGAAAGCTCTCTTTTCTGAATTTCTTAAAGAAAATTTTTAGCAGTATCTTTTTAGATTCCTAGAACCTTTCATTTTGTTTTATCATTCCCAAATTTACTTTAGGCTTATAAAACAAATGTCCATTTCATATTGAAATTTTGAAGTTATACTTACTAGGATGTGTGTTACACTTTAGAACTATATTTGTTATGACGAGTGTAAATATGTATTTGTAAATAAGTAAACTGTTTCGGTAATTTATTTTTTAATTTCCAGGATTTTACAACTACTTTTATTCATAAAATTGTTGTAGATTTTTCGAAAATATTTTCGTGTTTTTTCTTCTACTTTTATTCCATTATTCAGGAACTTCCTTGCAAACTTAAACATTTCTTTGTTCATTCCTAAATTTTCGAGCATCTTCTCTTTAGAATCATTTTATAAAGATTTCTAATATTTTCCAGATATTTCCAGAAATCCAAAATTTGTTCGAGAGTTTTAAACTATTTTAACCATTTCTTTCACAGATCCAAAAACTTGTTAGAAATCTAGCAATATATCTTCTAATTTCCTAGGATTTTCTTCAAGTATTTCAGATTGTCCAGCAATTTTTCATCGGATTCCTAGAAATTTCCAAATTTTTTACTTCTACGCTTTCAGAATTTGCTTTATAATCTTTAATTTTTAGAACTTTCCAGTAACTTCTTTAATTTTTATCATTATAAAATCCGAATCTCGGGATTTTTTTGAAAGTTCCAGAATTTTCTTTTTAAAAAACAAAAACTTTCAAGAATTAGTGTTCAGATTTTTGAAATATACGTCAAAAGTTGAAAAAATTTTCTGCAATTTTCCATTAAATTCTTTACACTCTCCAATTTCCGTTTACAAACCTTCTCTTCGTTCAGAAGAATAACAACTAATGCCGCGGCTGTTATTTTAAATAAGAAATAAGGTCCTTTTAAGATCATCTCATCATACCAGTCGCAAATATTTTTACACGAAGACCTAAATCTTGTATTTAATTATAACAGGCCAACTATTTTCATGGCGCTTTCAATTTTGAAAAGCCTGAGTGGAACAATAGAATCACCAATAGTATTGATAAGACTCCTACAGTTTATTAATAACTCGAACTTGAGCCCTTGGAATTCAACGTTACTCCACTCAAATTTTAATATCTCACCCGATATCTTAGATATCGCTGCCTTCTTGAATGTTAATTCCAACAAACCCAGTTTTAATTTTCTTTTCGGTAATCCTACCAGGAATGAAGAGTTATGTTTAAGCAATTGAAGCAAAACTCGTGCCGGATCTTAAAGTTTAATTTTTGCGATTGGTTCGCCCATTCTGGACCTAGTAGTGGAGATAGTTAGATCAACTATTATCTGGCCCAAATACATGTTTTACATGTTTAAGATGGAAAATTATATCATTCTTCTTCTTCCAGTCATCAATTTGACGATCGATTCTGAAACAGTTGCCTTTAAGCTCTCCACTGCATGCTAACAACTTTTAAAGTCTCCACGATTTATAGGATTTACTCTTTGCAGGAGGTGCAGCAGGGCGGGATATAAAGAGAATGTCTGTACGGTAGAACCCAGATGTGCTCTATATCAGGAGGCAGAGGAGAATGCGAGCCACTTCACTGGGGGCTCTGGATGCTTATGCTTTAATAAAGAGGTGAAGAGAAGGAAGACGGAGAGAAGAAGGACTGGGGAGACCTCAGAAGACCAGAGGAGCCACAGAATGACGGGGCGCACACCAGGAAGTATGCTTGTCGAAGATATTTAGGTACCAGAAGCACGCTAAGGTGCTCCAGATTAACCTGAATAGGTGCCAGGCAGCGCACTACCTGCTGGATGCCAAGCTGATGGGGGAGGGGACGAGGGGACGGAAATTACCCTAGTGAGTGAGACAAATGCGTCGAGGCTTAAGGGCGGTGGATAGTACGTACCGTAAGGCTGAGGGACAGGGCGGAAAAGACAGCTAACGAGTCCGGAAGCTCGGGAAGGGGGGTTGTGTGGGTGAAGATAAAAAAGATAACATATATCCGAATTGGCTGGCTGTCCTAGAGAGATAGGTGAGTGACAGAAAGATAGAACTAGTGATCGGGGTGACGACTTCAATGCAAAGGCTCATCTAGCTCTAGCTCTTATCCTGAAAAAAAAAATCAGCAGCCCTAGATCCAATTTTTAAATAAAAGCCAAATAACTCTCATGCTGTGTGAGAGATCAATTTTGCACCCTGCGTAATATGAAATGAAACCGTCGACTTGGGTCAATGAATGAACATCCACATTCTGTGTGGCAGTTTTTCAGAATGCTCAAGAGATTACATTCAAGTAGCTAAGTGTTACATTGAAGAAGAGGCCTAGCTTTTTTGCAATAGCTATAAAATAGAATCTACTCCCTAGAGTAGAAATTCACTCTAAACCTAAGTGATAACGATGACTTCGTCACTGATATCAAAGAATCTATAAGAAATTTCATTTCTAATCACGACTGCGAGTGGTTTTGCAAAACAGTTACTCTGAACAAGCTAAATGGGCGGATCATACCGCTCATAAAACGCAAATGTCTAGGTCATGCTGGTGTTTGCTCCTCAATGGTGAAAAGCCTTGGTTACAAAGGTACATCAGCTCTGCTTACTTTACCAAGTGCTTCTATTAATCTATTTTCCATCTATTTGAAAGCTGATTGCTGTGGTCAGCATCTTTAAGATGACTAAATTTTTCATTACCCAAAAACCACCGTCAAATTAGCTTGTTTAATGTTTTAGGCAAACTTTTTGTCGGCCTTCCTTGAAGACCATAAAATTATTCAGGACTCCCAATACAAATTTTTGGCTAGACAGTCCACCCATCATTAGACGTTGGGAGTTACCGATTACATCATTGCCATCAAAGAGACACTGTGTCAATTTACTTGACGTCATAAAGGTATTTGACAGTGTTTGGTCCTATCTATAAAATAATGGAGCTCAAGTATTCTGGTATTTTTTGTAGGACGAAATTCTGTACTAAGGTGTCACCGAGCGACATACGTACTAAATGTGGATCCAGTCATGATTGCATAATACGCAGATGCTACTGCTCTTCTGTATAGATGAGCAACTAAAATCGTCCTGGAGAATACTTTCTAGAAGGTTTTGGACTCCTTCAAGGAGTAGGTTAATAAGAAGCATCTTGTAATTAATGCTAAGAAACGGGTTTCCATTCATTTCCGCAATCGCAAACCATGAGTCATTGACTCCGTTAATTTTTAAAAGGGCCTTGATACAAGAGAAAGTTTATCGTCTGATTTTTGATTAGCATAATAGCTGATTCAAAAGTAGTTCTTATGTCATTACGAAGGGAAAATTGTCACCATTAAATCTATAGCTTTTGGTATAAACTCTAAATGGAAGATAGCTTACAAAACCAGAATAAATTTCTTTTGATTTGACTAGGATACTATTAAGTCTTAAGAATCTAGTCTTTTATAGCATTGTCTTACTGATTGTTTTAAGCTATATAGAACTTTTTTAAGCAGACATGCTTCGTTTCCTTTATATTTTCTCAAATCCTCCAACGTTGTTTTTGCTTTATTGCAGATGGTTGTGTTATATTCGGCACTTTCTTGTACTATAATTTCGGTTACATATTTTTTCAAACAAGTTGGTACCTTTATTAAGAACTGAATAGTTGAGGCTGTTAGTTGTTGAAAGTTCATATTCTAATAACTTTGGTAAATTTTCGTAAATGAAATACGATATATTTATTTTGCCGTTCGCGACAATTGTTTCTTCAGGCGAAGAGTGTGTCGAAACAATTGTCGCGAACGACAAAAAAAATATTTAAAAGTATATCGTATTTCATTTACGAAAAATTACCAAAGTGATCTTTATTAAGATTGTTTCATCTAGCTCTTCGTTTAAATATACTGTTGTCACATCCATCTGTACCAGCTTCAATTCTTTCTCTACTGAGTTTGCGTTTGCTATTTGAGATCTGATAGAACTTAATTGTGCTACTGGCGCAAATGTTTCATTATAATCAACTCCAGCTTTTTGGTTGAAACCTTAAACCACTAGTTTTGTCTTTTTTGTTTCAATGTTGTCTGATTCTATTTTTCTTTTTAGTACTATTTTATAGTCTATGACATTCATATCTTCTTCTTTCTAAGTTTCATTTTTGATATGTGCTTTCATTTCAGCTTTTATTGCATTGTGACAAATTTCGTCATTTTCATTTACTTCACCAGGATTATTTTTATTTATGGATATCATACTTTCTTCTAAGTCATCTATTAAATAATATTTTTTTTGTGCATACTGGATTTTTGATTTCTCTTTCAGGTATTTTGAGGTATGTCCAGATTTTTAATTTTTCAGGTCTTTGTCATTAGATTGATCGCGTTCTTCATAATAGTCATTTTCTCGTTCTTCATATTCTCTTTCAGATGATTCTTCATTTTTAGAAATTTCTTGATTTTCATCAGAGTTTCGTTCATGAAAAGGTTCGAGAGAGTTCGAGGAATAAATGGGTTACTATCTTTATTTTTTTTCTTTTTGTTTTTGGTCACAGAAGATTCTTTTCAAAACTTGTATATCTCTACTAATTATTTTTGATTATCTACCTAAATCCTATAGCCATTGGTATTTTCTGATTACCCAACAATTTTTTTTCTGTTGCTCTCAGTGCAAACTTTTCTTGTTTCATTTATTTAGTACAAAAACTTTTGTACGAAAGCATTACAAAATGTTTTACTGAGGGTTGAAACCCACATCTCAAAAGTTTTTCCGTTCGTTGCTTTTGATGTCACTCTATTCGTAAAATAATTTACAGTATGAATAGCCTCTATCTAAAAGGTTTCTGGTATATTTTTTCTAGAATCATATAACGGGCTTTTTCTAATAAGGTTATATATTTTCTTTCGGCTACTTCGTTATGCTGTGGTGAATACGGGGCGGACAGATGTCTTGATATGCCATTTTTTTAATAATCGTTAAATTTTCTGTTGCAATATTCATTTCCGTTGTTTGTTTGCGGTATTTTTATTTTGAGGTTAGTAAATTTAGATTCCTTCTGGTATTCTTCGAATTTCTGTAAAACTTGATTTTTATTTTCAATGAAATACACCTTGCCATAACGGCTGTATTCATCTATGAAAGTAACAAAGTGTTTGTAATCAGCATCACTTTCCTCTGGCATATCGCCACATATGTCTGAGTGTATTGTGTGAAGTTTTTCTTGACCTTTCGTTTCCACTCATCTTTCTTTCTTTTAAAAGGTAAGTAGGTCATTTATCCTTTTAAACATGTTTCGCAGTCAGAGAATTTTTCTTCAGGTTTAAAATGTAATGCTTTCCTAGTTTCATTTTGGAGAGCTTGCATTAAATATTTCTCATTCAGATGTCCCATTTTTATATGTCAAATGTCTATTTCAGTACCTATAGGTAATATTGTGTACTTGTTCTTTTTCTTTTATGCCCATATCCACATAGTATAGTCTATCTCTTTTGATAGCATTAATTTCAATTTCTTTTGAATTCTTTATTGTTGCAGCTTTCTTCTTGAAGATTAGGCTATTATCTTTTTCAGCTGCTCGAGCCACAGATAACAAGTTTACTGATAATTTTGGTATAAATAGCGCATTTTCTAGGTCAATGACCTCCTCTAATTTTCATTTGATCGACTCTTACCCTTCAATTTTGTCAGTTTTATCCGAGGCCAGTTTTAGGATTTCATCAGTTGGCTCTATGGATAGGAATAAACTTCTGTCATTGCACATGTACGAAGTACAACCGCTGTCTATACACCACTTGTCAGTTAGTTTCTGGAGATGGCACGTTTTTTTTTTTCTTTGCGATATAAAGTCATTTTCGAGCAAAAATCTGCTGTTTTGTGGCCTAGTTGTTGCAATTTTCACATTTTAGGTTATTTTTATGTTTTTTGAACTGTTTACTTTTGTTTTTAGTAAGATAATACTTTTCTTTTTGTTTACCTCCATAGTACGATTTTTCTTCATGTAGCTCAGTTTTCTTGTTTTTGTATGCCTCACTTTCTTTTATAATTTTTAAGTTATTAAGTGCCGGCAGCTTATCTTGTGATTCGATTATTATACAAAAATTTTCGGGAAGATCTCCAAAAAAGAGAGTCCAACACTATCTTATTACAAAGGTGTCTATGATGGATCAAAAAAATCTTGTCTTACTCCGTCAAAATAGATCGAAACTGATCCGTTGCTGTTGCTGGCAGAGAAACAAGATCTTAGTATATATGAATAACATATACTAATGATAGATAACTAATTTTTCTATTTGAAATCATAATTATAATATATTAATCTGTAAAAGTACAAATTCTAATTGAAAATATATAACAATTCAAATAATAAAAACCGTACAATGCAATAGAACATTTCAAGTTAAAACTGTAAACGTAATTTCAGCATAGTATTACGTTTAAAAAAAACTACATAATGACCGTTTCATGAAACAATTCTTTCAATAAGGGCTTAATGCTATCAATAACTCGCCTCGTGCATACTGCAAACAAACACTGTCGAAGTGCTAAAACTAAAATGGCGCCCCGGTTTTGCAGTTGATAATGATTTTAACGCCCCATAGAGTTTGGGGCATTAACAAGATATCGAAGTACGATATAAGCCATTAATGCAATAACGGGACGGGGATTTAGTGTCGGCATTTCAGCCATAAAAGTATGTGTGGTCACGTAAGTCAACAAGTAGCGCAAATGACCATTGTTTCCGCAAACCGATTGCCGCCACACAAATCATCATTTTTATCATTAAAACCCTTTCAATAGGAAATGTGAGTCCATCAAATTGAGACTAGTGCAATGCGATTGATTTGCATTTTAATTACATGACGTTCGGATTCCGACTTTTCGCAAACCGATGGTATTAGATTATTTAGAGGGATTAAAAGCTAATTACAATTACGGTACGAAATCAACGAATTTGCGGTCGAATCAATTTGGGCTGTTTGTGCGTTCTAACTGTGCAATTAATTTTATTGTGTGCTATTTTCAATGGCTGCATTTGCACTTGGTTTGTAATTAACTTATTATTGCTGAAAATGCTTATTTACATATTATAATATAAATACATAGTATTATATTCGATGTGCATCGTTTCACATTGAAATTAACTTCTGTATTTGATACATCAATTTAGAGAAAGATATGTTTTGTAATTAAACTGTTATTTAAAAAAATATTAACATGAATTAGTGAATAATATATATCATTATAATCAATTATTATTTATGCTCATCTAGAATTTCTTACTAGGTTTCATCTATATCAACTATTAATTTCATAAAAACTAAAAGTAAATCTTATACTATAGAATTAATTAGGTATATTTATACTATTTTTACGTATACTAGGAAATAAGTTAGTAGACAATATTTAAAAATTGTTAGTGTCAAATCAGAGTCAAGGAAACTGGATAAGTGCAATATATACAAGATAAAGTGCAGGTATTGCGACCGTATGTATATCAGAGAGACTGGTAGAAGTTTAAGTGAACTACGAGGAAGAAGACAACTATATTATAGCACAATATTCAAAATAATATACTTAATTCATTATACAGTAAAAAAATATTTTGAGTTCTCTGATTCAATATCTGTTTTCGCAGATTCATCATTTATATACACTAGAACTTTATAACAGTTCGCGATTACACATAATGGTAGATTAAAGAAGAGCGTATCACCGGCGATAAAATTATTTCCGACTTAATTTCATACTAAATTAAACAAAAACGTAAACGCCTGCTGTCAGGACTAATTTGAATAAAGCGTAAAATAAATAATGGCCCCGTCGACAAAAAGAGTACATTCGCACGATTAAAGACATTAAAATGTTCACCGATAAATTAAAGTTATGGTCGCTGTAAAAAGGGCATTATTATTGTTTGAAATAGCACCGAGTGTTATGATTTATTTTACTTTCATTGTAAATCACTAGGTGCAAAAAGAAACAAAAGAATGCGAACTGTTTGTCTGTGTGTTCTTTTGTAAGGAATTGTAGATAAGGGTTAAATACAATACAATATTCGATTACTTGTAGCAAAAGTAAGATATGAATACAAAAATGAAAGTAAGAAATATAAGTCCCTTACGTTGTGGAAAATTAACTAATAATTAGAAAAAACAAGTAGATTTACGATATATTTTCGTGTTTTTCTAATTATTCAAAAATGGAAATAAATATCGTTTGATGTTAGTTTTCTAGTTATCACCTTACTGTTTACTTTAAAGTCGTAGAAAAGATATTTCAACATTAAAGTTTTGTAGTTTATGGTAAGGTTGCAGCTCAAATACCAGCACTATATGTCGAACCATTGTTCCATATATAGAAAACTTTGCCAATGTATATTTTAGTATTAGTATTAACACAAAATATTATAGACATATTCCTTTTAATCTTATATTTTTATTGTGTATATTTCATCCTTTACTTATTTCATTTATTATACACCAATTTGAAGCAATTGTTGAAAACGTACGTTTTACATGATTCATGCCCAACATTGGATTATATTATTTTAAGACAAAAGGCAAGGTTATCCCGATAACCTACTTGAGTGCGGACATATATCACACATAAGCCAGGCCCCCGTAATCCCCGTCAAGCTGTTAGAGTTTTGAGGGCCTTTATTATGCAAATGCGCACTTCCGGCCTCTAGTGTGCCAGTTTTTCTACTCAAAAACTACTCGAACAATATCGTAAATTGAGGAGCACGTTAGGATTCGGAAATCTAGTGGCAATTCCGCATTGATTAACGGCGTAGATAAACATGGCGCTTCTGTACGGGGTGTACGCCGAAGCGATAGCAGTGTATATCACTATTCTCCCTTTTGCCGCAGTTCGGAATAAGTTTAATTAAACCGAAACTTTTATTGTTTAGTGCGGAAACGGGTTATGCGGCTTTTTGCGAGGCCTACCCATCGATTTCCAAATAGGGTTGTCCTGCGAACGCACACCTCATCAGCAATTTAATTTCCTACTGACCATTCGAAGGCATGTGCTGGTTTCCGAACAGATTTTAGGGCTTGCAAAACAAACCTCGGACCGTTTAAACAAACTCGGTCGCATGCTGTCCCTCTAAGCCCTTATCTTCGCAACACGCGGAACACAATAAGCTATAAGCTCGCATATATTTACGGCCTAAATGTTTTGTACGCCTTCATTTATTAGATATTTCAGTCTAGATCGAGTGCCAGATAAATCTTAGTTGAAATGAGTTGTCTTTTATAATAGAGTAAAAAAGCGAGAGCTAAAATCATTAAATCATTAAAGAAAAAAGAATCAATGAAGCCAGTTGTATTCAGATGCTTTAAAGGGGGTGTATTATGAATATTTTCTATTATATCGACAGTAATGTTAATAAAGAATTCGTTAAGAGTAGATGGTGATAGGGATATAAATTCTCTTAGTTTGGAAGTGCCTCTTTAGGTATTTATTAGATGCCAAGCTGCTTTAGACTTATTCTCGGATCTGCCGATGAAGTTGTTATAGCTAATTTTATATATAACTTATATTCTTGCCTAAAAGACATATATAATCGTTTTGACTCGGGTGTATTAGTCATTTTATAATAATTAGATCCAAGTTATCCCGTAATTTTCTGATGTCAGATGTGAACCATTTCTAACTGATATTTTTTAAATTCATATAAGATTCTTTAGTACATTAAAAAAATAATCTTATTAAAGAAGTATTTAAATATTCTGCAGCTTTATTAACATCACTGATATTTTTAGAGATCATTATTGGTTCATAATTAGTTTTTACGATTTTGGTTGTATTTCTTTGATTAATATTGATTATATTAATATTAACTGTTATACATTATGCGAGATGGTCTGATATTAGAGGATTTACTACCTTAGTTACATAATCACTAATATTAGTTAAAATATTATCTATACAACTCTCAGAGTACTGAGAGACACGTGTTCTTTCTATTATTGTTAAATTCGGTTCATATGAAAGAAACAATTCGATTGCCCTTTCTTGAATAATAGACCTCTTATCAAAATGAATATTGAATTCACCGGTTATAAAAAGTGATGTACCGATGAAGGAAGGTTTAGATATTATAAAATTAAGTAATTCACAAAATTTGTTAAAAAATATATCAATACTTCCAATAGGTGATCTATACTAACAAATAATTCTTATTTTAGCTCCTACTAATGAAATGGCATAAAATTCCGCATCCTTATCACTACTGAACCGACTAATCGGGAGAATTTCATATTTTATATTCTCATGTACATAAATACAAGTTCCTCCACACGAATAATTAGTTCTGCAGTAATAAGCTGTCATTTTATAATCCGGTAGTAGTTGACAATCCATCAAATCCTCTCCCAACCAGTGTTCCGAGATGCAAACAATTTGCGTAATATTATCTACTAAATATCCAGATAGTTTGTTTAATTTGTTAGCCAAACTTTGAATATTAAGGTGGAATATGTTTATTATTATTATTTATTAGCATCATGTTCAAATTATAAAACTTATTTGAATTATTGACAGAATTTGATTTTTGCAAGTTTAATTGAGAGGACTCAATTTTTTGACTGGGAGAAAATTAGCCGATTTCTTGGAAAAATAAAACCTGTTAATGTAAATATTTTTGGCCAGAAATTTGGATTGTTAATAGTATCAAAGTGAACAAAAGGTATATCAATTTTGTATGATGCATAATCGGCTTCTTCATATTTTGGTTTCAACTCTTCAATCACAAAGTAAGCAGACTCATTTGTTCCCTTCTTTAAAAACAGCAAGATATCCTCCTTAGGCGTATTTTTCTGCAGTCTTGATACAAACAGCCATTTTCTTCCAGGCCTTGAGGAGGCCTTGAGTGACCATTAAAACTATTATTTTGTTTGCTTTTTTTATTGTTCGCGATTATTCTCTTTTGCGCACCCTTGTCAGCATCACCTTTTGTTGCACTCACAATGGGAGAAGAAATAGGTTTGGCGACAGAAACTTGACTAGGTAATATTTTCACCTTTATTTATTTTCCTTACGTTGATATGTTCATTAACGTCTAATTGTAGTTCCTTATAAGAATTATTCATGGTAGAAGATTGACTTATATTCGAGACAAGCAATGTTAATTCAGTTCTAATTTCTTGCCGCTGGGAAGCCAAACAAGTATTTAAAGTTTTTTCAAACTGCAACTTAAATTGCCAAAATACATTGGAAATTATTTGTTAAACATCATAATTATTTTATTTTTCTTGAGGTCACAGATTTCCTTTTTAAGTAATTGATTTTCGTTCTTCAGTTTCAATATTTCAATTTTCACCGTGCCAGCTGTTAATTACGTCAAGTTACCAACTACTGTCCTATCTGCCTTATAACTCTGGCCCTCAGATCTCAGAAAATACCTTCGGATTTCCTGAGCGATAATGAACTCCAGGAACAACAGGATTTTTTTTTGATTTTGTTAAACTAAACTTTAAATTACGTCTTAAATACCTGAAATAACCTTTCGGTTTATTTACACTATAATTTTTCGTGCTGATTCTTGGGTGTAAATGGATTCCCCTTTTATTTCCAATGATGACAATAATCTTTCTTTCTTTAGTACTTTGTTTTTCTTGCTTATAACACAATTACAAAATAGTAAATAAAATAATAATTGTCACGTTTGTCTATAAGTATTTGTGTCATTAAATTTATACTACTATAAATTTCTTCTTTCAAGAATTTGCAAACATTTTCTTAGTTTCAAAATTATTCTTTATCATAAATTTTAAAATTATCATTAAAGAAAACAATTAGATATTTTTTGAAAATAATCAAAATCATGTCGCCTATTCACCACCACTGGCTCTTTTAATAACTTCATTTATATAAATCAATTTTAAAAAAATTAATAGATAAAACAATCAATATTTTATCAATAATTTCTTGGGAATGTTTCTATATTTTTTTTCATAAATCTACAGTTTTTTTACATTTATCAATTGTTTCTTATTAGAATTCATATATTATTTCTTAATAATATACCATAGTTGTTAATTTTTTTACTCTATTCTTTCTTCTTTTCTCTTCTGTTTGTAAATATACTAATTTTCAATAGTATTTTCAAGACCATAACTTTTTAAGCATTGAAATTATTTCTTTTGAAAATTTGAAAACGTATTTTGTTTTTCTAAATGTTATTTTTTCAAGACTCGTTTCGACAACTGTAAATTGTTTTTTTTTTCAATAAATAAATTTTTAATATTTTTGTAAGACTTTTTAGTGCCAACGTTTTAATAAATTATTTTCTGAGAAAGTTCGGGGGAGATAAACACTTGCAGTTGCTTAAATTTCTTCTTTTTATAAATCTATCTGTTATTTTAGTACTGTAACCAATATTACTTACTGTTTTTTTTTTTCATTGTATTTACTTCTGAATTAAAATTGTGTTCAGTGAAGAAAATGTGTATGAGTCTTCTAATTAACATACACATATTTCACCACGGGTTAAGTGAAAATTTAATTCATCGTAATTTATTTTTCATTTAGTGTTAAGTCAGCAAAAACCACGTCCTATAAAAACTTCCAATAGTTACTTTGTTTAGAAATCTTTAGCAAATTGGGTTGTAAATATAACTGCATGACAGTAGTTAAGTGTGATAAATATCGTTTGAATTTCGTTAACTGCAATTCAGTAAAATGATTAGATTAACAGAAATGTAAAAATAACAGTTTTACAAATGATTGGTTGCGGAGATATTACCCTAACATATTATTTTTAGGATTTTCTAACACTAATGGAAGCTGCTCGCTTATTGCATGAAAAATTTTCGGATTTGCCGCTTACATCCCAAGGTACCATTAGTAAAGTATAGAAGCAGTTATGCAAGTTTGGACATGTAACGCAGATAAAAAGCTGATGCTACAAAATTAGACGTAATGCTTGAGTTTGAGAAAAACCTATATACAAGCACACTTAACATTTAATGTTAGCCTTACATCGATACTAAATATATCAAAAGCAAATAAAATGCATCGCTATAAAATGAGCTCACGGAAGACGATTTCAATAGGAGAACTTATTGTTGTGAATTAATGATGAAAATGTTGAATAACAATATTATCCAATTAGAAAACGTTATGTTTCCTCGCAAGTGCACTATTTTTTGCCTCGACGGTCGATTGGCATGACAAAGTTTCCGCTATTGATCAAGGAAACCCTCAAGTTCAAACAAGGGATCGATAGAGTGGCCAGCAAGATCACCTGATTATACACCATTGGACTTCTTTCTATGGGAATATGTGAAGAGTATTGAATACAAAACTATACCACGTGATTTACATGACTTAAAAGAACGCCCCATGCTTAGGTCGGTCACGCCTGATATGTTAAATAAGGTTAGAAGAAATTTTGATTTAATATTAGGATGTTGCCAAGACCTTCGCGATGAACACAATTGAACAACGAATTCATTGACATTCGTAGTTTTTGTTTTATTTTTTTTTTACATTAAGGAAAATGTTGAGTGAATGGACCTAATTTCGGTAATCAGATAATTTTAAATAACTTTTCGCAATAAAATTGAAAACAATAGCAATTTTGAATAAAGAATGAAGAGACCTTTCTATCGACAAATTGCAAGCCCATACTTTCCATTTGAAAAATTGGGGCTTGTAAGGTAGAGATCACGTAAAAGTATATCAATTCATAATTTTTTCGGGATTTTCTGTAAATACTGTAACCGAAATAGAGAATTTATTCCATTTGCTTTTCCACATTGTATATTCTTTAAATGTCTATAATTTTTGATAATTGTTAATTGATTTTTTTCAATAATCTCGACTAAACTTTAAAATTTTCAATGTTTCGTGGCCATTTTAAATGTTTTTCTTTCGGATCTCTCTTTGACAATTGTAGATTGTTTTTTTTAAATAAATTTTTAATAATTTTGACAAATTGTTTCAGCACGAACGTTTTATTAAATTATTTCCAAAAAATAAAAAAGATGCTTTTTCTAAATGATGAAATAATAAAGCTATTAAAAAAAAACAGTATTTAAAAGAATCACAAAACACTAGTTATTGTTATATAGTTTAAATAACAAAAACCTAATTACGTTTTGAGTGAATTTAGAAAAAATAAGAAATAATTATTAACAAAAAAAAATTAAACAAACGTTAATTTTTTAATTTAAATTAAACCCAATTAATTAGTAATTAGATTGTAAGTTGTTAAGATTTGGTTGGTGGCTTTTTGGGAACTTTTAAATATTTCTTTGCACGAATTTACATTTCTGTTAGTTACCAATTATTTTTCATAAACTTTCATATGTTATTTGATTTGACTAAGGTCAATAGGCAATGACTAACTTATTAGCCTAGGTCAAGGACAATTAATACTATATTGAATTAGGTTAGGATTAAGCTCGAACAATGAATAATTCAATAAAGAAAACACTTTATTTTATACCAAAAATACTCCAATGTACCACGAAGTAAACGCCTCTAAAATTCAAGAATGAATAATTCATTAGTCTAGGGCAAGAGATCCCAAAAAATGAATAATTTATTGAGATAGGTCAATAATGCGCTAGCGTAATAAGTAATGTATTGGCTTAGGTCAGGAATGCGGTAGGGCAAATAATTATTTATCCTAATAGATGAATTGTAAGATAGAATAAATAAAAAAAAAGGTTTTGGTAAGTCAATATTACTTTTAAATATTTCCTACAATTTCTATGCTTTTTGGTAGTTCAAAGAAACGATTTTAAACAATGATCAAAATAACCGAAAACAATTTGAATTTTAAAAAGAATGAGAGACTTTATTGTCAATTGCATTTTTTATTTGTGGACATGTATTGTGAAAAGTTTTTTTTTTCTCAAATCTCTTCTCTTCCCAATTACAAATTAGTATTCATGAAGTTTTGATTGTTATTTTAGACATTCTTATTTGTATTTTATCCGTTATTATTATTACTGATAAAAATGATGACAAAACGATGATATTTCTCTTTCACATTGACATACATGTCAATAACTCCACGTACATTGGACAAAAATAGCCACTAGCAATGGCAAAAATATTGCCTCAATGATAAGAATCACCTGCTACGTGACTAGAAAGCTTACTTTAATAATAAGCAGAATAATGGTGTTATGATGGAGAATTTGAGGAGGATCTATGAAGAGACGCCAAAGCTGTAGGATGATAGAGACTGTTTGAAACTGAATAACCAGAATATGTAACTGGAGAAATAGTCTCGTTACTTGGAGCTAGGAGAATGCGTCCATCGCCAAGCATTCTGCTTTGATCTAGGAGCTCTTGCTGATCAGGTATCAGTCTTGATTCATCACTTAAAATTCTGTGTTCTGTGCTTAATAGGCGATTTGTAGAGAGCTGATGGTTTCATAGAATCTTATTGGATGTATGATCTGATAAAATTCGATTGCTCATGTCGGAAATAATTCTTCCATCTGCATCAATATATCGCGACGCTGTTATCTCGATACTTAGCAGTCGGGTTTGATCTAAACCTAATCTATGTGATGATGGTTGCAATGAGTGATCACTTAAAAATCGATGATTAGATATGCTATGGCCGCGGCGTCTTAAATCAATACTGTGTCGTCCTGGTGGTGTAAGGTCCAACGATACAACTCTGAGTATATCTGTATAAGAATAATATATTAGGTCAAGAGTGCGCAAGATAATGAGTAATATTTTAAAAGAGGTTTTATAGATTAGTGTTGAAAATAACCAAAATTGAAACGAAATAAAGAAAAAACGAAGAGTGGTTTTTTTCTCAATTAATTTTTCGTTGTTTGTGAATTATTAAATCAAATCTTATTTTTTTCACAAGTTATTTCGCTTTTGATAATTATCAATTAAGTTTTATGTACGGTAATTCAATATTTTTTGAAAATGTTCAATTGTTTATTTTTTTAAATAATCTACATTTTTTCTGGTGAATTTAGAAAATTCTTTTATAAATCTCAAATATTTTAAATTGTTTATGGGATTGTAAATATTTGTATCAATTCCAAAATTATCGCTTTAAACATAAAGTTTTATTTTTTTAAATAATCTTCATTTTTCCTGGCAAATTTCCAAAATTTCTTTTAAAAATCTCAAATATCTTAAATTGTTTATAAGATGGTAATTACTTGTAACATTTCTATAATTATGGTTTCAAAATTAAGAGAAACCCAGAGTTTCTGAATTTTCAAATATTGTTTTTTGCAAATATTTCTGTTTTAGACAATTTTTTAAATGAATTTTTATAGGTTTTTTCTTTAATATACTCAACATTTCTTTATTGTATTTTGGAGTGTTTATTTGCTATTTTATAATTAATTTAAACATTGTTTTAATAATACTTTCTTTTTAGTCTTTTTAAATATTTATTGTTTGTAAAATATAAAATTCTGATAATTACCAGTTATTTTATATTTTTCAAATTCCTATTATTATAGGCAATTTTCGATTGATTCTATAAAATTTTCTCTTTTAGTAATTTCGACTTTTAAATTTCTTTTTTAATTATAACAACTTTTTGCTTCTTTTAAACGTTAACTCAATTCGTAATTATTTTTTCGTTGTTAATTAAGTTTCAAATCTTACTCTTTTCACCAATTGCTACGATTTTTTATAATTATCAATTGATTTTTATATACAAAAGGTCAATACTTTTTTGAAAATTTTCAATGGTTTTATTTTTTTAAATAATCTTCATGTTTTCTGGTAAATTTCCAAAATTTTATTTAAAAATCTCAAATTGGTGGAAACTTGGATCTATTCTAAAATTATTGTTTCAATATTAAACTAAAATAATTCAAAATTACGAGAAAACAAGAGTTTGTTAATTTACAAATATTGTTTTTTTACAAATATTTACATTTTAGACAGTTTTTTCAATAAATATTTATATGATTTTTTCTTTAATATACACAAGAGTTCTTTATTGTGTTTAGGAGTGTTTAATCGTTATTTTATTATTAATCTGTTAAATGTGGTTTTAATAATACTTTTAAGTCTTTGAGATTTTAATTTTGTACATTTATATGCTTCTGATAATTACCATTTTTTTTATATATGTTTCAAGTTCTTATTAAATTTGGCAATTGTCGATTGATTTTTAAATTTTCTCTTTTAGTAATTTCGATTTTTAAATTTCTTTTTAATTATAATCATTTATTGCTTCTTTTAAATAATTACTTCTCAAAACACAAACCGTAATTCGTTTTTCATTTTGGGAATTTATACAAGAAATTTTGTAATTACGAAAATTATGACTTATTTTCAGCACAAACTATTTTTAAAATTATACTTACAAAAGTAAACACAAGTGTTTTTTAAATTATAAACCTACTAATAAAACGGTATTTATAAAATGATATCAATCTTTTAAATTTCTGCTTTTAGTGATATTTTTAGGTCTTTAGATAATTAATCTACTGTTTTAAAAATGTTTAAAAAAATTTTCCACACATTTACAATGATAACTACCAATTCTGTTTTATAAACATATAAATATAATATATTATAATAAATTATTTGTACAATATATAAAAATTTTAATAAGGTAGATCAAGAGTACACCAAGACAATGCATAAATTATTACTCTTGTCCTAGCAAGAGTACGATAGGACAACGAATAATATATTGGAGTGGGTCATGAGTTCGTTGGGTGAATAATTATTTTATTAGGCCAAAGAAACTCAAAACTTATAATGAGGTAATTCTGTATTCACTTATAATCATTTAATATGTAAAACAAACTGTGCTCATCACATTTTCAGTACTAAAAACATTAATTATATTTATTCACAATATTCTTGGATTTCGTCCCCTTATTTCGACTAGTATCATAAATCATCTGGTTCCTAAAATCCCTCTTACTTACTCTTAACTTGTCATAATTAATTAATTTCTTCCACTTTCCAGTTGGTCAGTGTATTTCTAGTTGACGAGTTAGAAGTGATTTGTATCATTTTATTAATTTTCTTCTTGGGTACGCTCTTTTGAAGTGCTAGCTGTTGGTTTTTCAGAAATTGTTTCCACTTATAAAGATTGTAGGTAGTCAAGGGTATTCTGGGTGTTGTTTTGCTTTTTCTTCAGTTTTAAATTTCTCCTCTGAAGATTGCAGATAATTTTTCTTCTTTGTTGGTTCCTAAGTTTTGAAACTTTGCAATTCTCGAAATTTCCTTTTTTCTTTTACAGTCTTATTTTCTTTTTTACTAGATTTATTTTTTTGGACTTCTTTATTGAAATGTCTTCTTTAACAGGGAAAGTCTTTTTTAGTGTTCGCTTCTTCAGTTTGCCAGACTCTATAATTTTCTTCGATAATTTAATTGAACTTTTCTCTGTATTTATTTCTCCAATATGGTCAATCAATTCTGATTGTTTCATTTTATGTTTTTTTAGATTTTTCTCCATTTAATGAATTATCTTCAACATTCCAAATATCTTGTTCTATTTTTTTTCAGATTTTTTAGACTTTTTCTGTTGTCTTAAATCCTCTTCTATAATAGTATGTTTCTCTTTAATTTTTTTCGGCTGTTTACATTCAGTAAAATCAACTTCATTTTATTCGTTCTAATGTTTTTTTTAAAAACTTTTCAGTTTTTGGAAGTGTCTTCTTCAATATTCCATTCATATTCAAGTTTATTACAATTTTTCGGATTTATTAAACAAAATTACCGATTTCCTCCTCATCTTCATCATCATCAACAGTATATACTAGTTTACGCTTTTGCTTTTTCTCAGTGAATTCTTTTAAATCTTTTGTTTCTACTTTTTTCTGTACAACCGCTTCATCAAAATCAACCTCGATAATTTTTTCCTCAGTAGATTCTTTCAAATCTTTTGTTTTCTTCTTCTTTTGTACATCCGATTCTCCCAAATCAACTTCAATTGTCTTCAACCGTATAACTTGGACTTCCTTTGTTTTCTTCAAGCGGGAAACAGGAACTTCTCTGGAAGAATCTTTTCCATTTGTTAATTGACATAGTCAACGTTTAGTGAGACATTTTCTTTATTATTTTGAATTGAAGAGAAGAGAAAGTCTACAACTTTTGTTATTTTATCAATTATAACACTATTAGCATTATCAGTGACATTAATGTCCTGATGAAAACTTATAAGAGTTTATCTTGATGGTTTTCTCAGAGAGGAAATACTTTCTACAAAACTTGTGTTTGTGGTATTGTAAATCTTTACAGATAGTTCTTCTTCTTTGTACTCTTCTATACTATTAAGGTTGCCGCAAGAATTTACCAGAAGAGGCTTTTCATAGGGATGTGGTATTATGATGTCTTGAATAATTTTAATCTTCTTTTTCTCTTTTATAGCAGTGTCTTCTTCAAGTTCACTGTCTTCAACAGAAATAACTGTATCCTCATCATCTAAGTTTCCTACCAGTTCCTTTTGAGAAGTATTAATTTCATTAGACATTTCATCACCTAACCCCATTTGACTTGAAGAATTAGCAATTTCAATATCTGATATTTGCTGCTTGTTTGAAATACATGTTACAGCTGAATGTCATTAATTTTACAAGCATCAGATTTTCTCATTTTCTTATTTCCACTAACACCACGCATATTTTTAATAACGTCTTCAACAACTTGGGCTAATTATTTATCATGATAGTTTAAAAGTAAGATATAATATTGCTAAGATGATGAAAGGAGATAATGATAGGTTAAGATTACTTTTAAATAACATTTCTAATGTTCTGGGACAATTATGCTGTTTTTCTTGTCTTTCTAAAATTGTTAATATAAATAAATACAATAATTTGATAAGTTCATCTTAATTTTATTGCTTTATTTATATGTTAATAATCTATTGATATTGAGTTTAACGTAGTCGAAATATGCGTCTAGAAAAATGACAACTGATTATGAGTGTTATTGTAAATGTTTTTTATTCTTAGATTTTAAAATAAGCCTTCACATAACTTAAGAACCAATTTTCTATTATTTATCATATTTAAAAATAATATAATAAGTATTTATCAATTAGAATGAAAATATTTGATTAAATAATTATAAGTGATTAAAGTATATAATTCATATCATTAAAAATAAATTTTTGAATAAAGCAAAAGTAATGGAGTGCAGCTGATATAATAAAACTTGTTTTATCTGATTTTACAGCATTTACAGTCCATCGTCACTTGATACGATTTATCTTAAGTCAACAAATAACAATATTCACGGATGATATCAACACATCAAAGGTGAGGGGTAACTTTGTAAGCAAAATCGTTCTCAGCGACGGACGGCTTCAAAGAATAGTTTAAATCGTAGGGTGCATGTAACAAGTGTGAATTTTCATGAAACTTTCTTAACAAAATAATTTTTATAAAAAAAATCATATACGAATTTATAAGAAAAACAAGGAAACAATAAACCATATATAAAAATTTACATAATTAAAAAACTTAGCTAAATTAAAACTTAACATTATTATTATTAACACTGCACTCAAATTTCAATATTTGATTTGTATAAAACTTTAAACTTAGTTTGATGATTATGATAAATGACAAGAGATTAATTAATTAAATAGTTAAACTTTAAATTAATGAAGGTAATAAACTTGATGTAGTAACTTAAGAGACTACTTATTCTGGACAATGAGTATTTATTTGAATAAACACATAAGAATAAACTAACAATCTTACGCGAAATCTAATTTCTGTCACGGCAAGGAAATTTCATCCATGAAAGGTACGTATTAAATTATAACTATTAGTGAAACTGTTTACTGTGAGAATACTCGAGGGCGTTCAACGGAAGTAGTCGCTAACAGGAACATTTGTTGTCCGGAAGCGCATTAAAGTTCGACAAGGCAGTCCTGTACTTAGCAAACATCGTCTAACTTGTATTGACAGCTGTTTTAGTCTATATTTGCCTTTTGAGTAAGTTGCATGAGCCGGATATCCGCCCCGACTCGCCCTCCCCCCGTTCAATTTTAATATTAGAAGGCGCATTTTCTTCTAATGCAGAAACTTCGACAGCGCCTTTGCGCCCTGCTCTCCCTCGAACTTTCCACACTAATAAATTTATTTATCAGATGAGATTTCCGATGAAGGTACGACGTATACGAGGGCCGCCTGCAGAAGGATTATATTAACCCCAAGACAATACGGCGGCGGCATAAAAGGCAAAGAGATACATTTTTTCTTTAGTTTATACTTTCTTACATATAGGGATACATTTGTTTCCCGTATCTGCAGACATGTATTTTTGACGATTGAATAGCTTTCGATAAAGCTGTGTCGCATTGAGGGAATTCGTTACAAATTAATTGAAAGATTACTTAAGAGTCGAGACTAAAACAGATGCAATAGAATTAATCTAAAATAAATTATTATATAAACATTGTGATTGATTTGGTAATTGTAAATACAATACAGTTGTTAAATAAAGTAGGGTTTTTATTACAATATAATGAACGTGTAATATAAATAATATATTTTTGAGAATTATAAATAAAACATTTTTTTGGGAATAATTAGAAAAACCACGAAAACATTTCGTAAATCTACAACATATGAGTTATGGATGTATTGTTTAAGACTTTTCTTCTAACCTTTATTTATCGAATTTTATTGTTCTTTAGAATATCTTCTTTCGTGTTGCTTCCTAAAACATCCTTAGCTTCTAGTTTATTTTACAGAATAATTTTTAGAAACCTGGGCCTATCGTTCCGTTTACTTCTGCCTAAACCTAAAATTTTGTGAAGATTAATATTTAGACCACGCAGTTCTAAGTTTTTTTGCACACCAACTAAGTTATCTTTAGTTTTTGTGGCGATATCGGTAGCACACAATTCAGGGAAATTGAAAAACAGATCATTGCAGAGACGTTTACGTGTCTCATCCATCTCGATAACAATATCTTCCAATTATCTTCTCTTTTAGATGTGAAATCGATGATGAAATCGAGAGTATCGAAAAGTTCTGATAAATATGATCTACAATGCTGCATCCTTTCTTAATCCTGCTTGTTCCAATACAAATTTAATATGAAGTTATAAAATTAGTTTTAAATTTAGCAAATGGTTTATATAAATGCGATTAAAGAGAAATAAGTCTTGTATTTTTGATTTTTGTATTGACATATTTTTGTATAGCAGTATTACTTAGGAGTTACATCATTTAGTTGGGATTTTAGCGACATGGAAGCATTTATTTAGTAGTATTAACATTTTTGTGTTGTCTTAGACATCTATTTTGCCTGAAAATATGTATCCGCAGCTGAATTCGTGTATGATGAAACAGTGAAGGAAAGGACCTACAGGTTAGACTGGAAGAACATTCTTCAAGAGTGAACTCCGCCTTTAAGCTTGCTGTCGAAATTGTTCGTATATTTTTGTTTAATCTTTTATGAATTGTATCTGTAAAGCAAGTTTGATAAAGTACTTATAAATAAATAAATATCTATTATTTTGATCTGTTTAAATTTTGGGTTTCTGTGATTTATAAAAGATCCTTTGATGAAGGTTATATGTTCTAATAGATTTTGTGGTCTAAATTAATATAGAGTAGTATGGAAAATTGCAAGGGCTTTAATGATGTCATCTTTGTTTAGTGTTATTACTTTCCCTATACACGTAGTATATAGGGGGAGTATTGTTTTCGTGATTTTTTTTTGAAAAATTTTTTTTGCGGAAATATCCGTTTTGGGGTCCCCTGAACCCAAAAAAGTAATTTCTGGAAAAAAAAAATTTGTGTCTGGATGTGTGTCTGTCTGTCTGTGTGTCTGTCGGTGGGCGCTGTATCTCAAAAACGAATAATCTGTTTGAGATGAAACTTCAAACTTAAGGTTTTATAGTTAAAAACTGGAGCTGAAAAGCTTTTGGTAAACATTCATAGACCGGAAGTGGATGTTTACTCGAGGCATTTTTTTGTTTTTTCGTTTTATTTTTGTAAATATGAAAAATTTTAAAAAATGGTTCAAACAAAAGTTAAAGGTAATAAAAAACTGAACAAGTTTTATTCGAACATATTTTTCATAAAATTCTTAACTTTTGAGAAAAAAAATTAAAATTGGAAATTTTGACATTTATTGCCAATTGCTAATAAACTGTCAGAGTTACATGAAACTTGCATTACAAATAATTATAGAGAATTCAACAATTGAACAAAACATTAAGAGTAGCTTTTTGCGTAAACCTCATAGTTTTCGAGAAAAATATAGGGAAAGTACTATGATGGCCACATCACCATTTTTATAATATTGTATTTACAACTATCGCTGTTTTCAGTTCTCTAATGATTTCTGGTGGTTATATATGCATCTAGAGAATCATGTTGCAACGCTCAGACAATAGATGGCATCTTAATGGTATTGTATTGCTTTATGGTTATGTGGGGAGTTTTAAATTCCGAAGTAGAGATAATAATGCGTTTTGTTTTCTTAGAGATAAAATTGATAAAGGGATGTTGAAGCTGCTCCGAATTTAGAAGTTATAGCAAAAATGTCGGTAGGTTATAACCATTTATATTTAATTGAAATAAAAACAGAGGTAAAAAATGGTGATATGGCCATCATAGTACTTTCCTCTAAAGCTATGAGTTTTACGCAAAAAGGTTAATCATAATAATTTGCTCAATTTTAGATTCTTTACAATTACTTGTTATATAAAATTTATGTAACTCCTACATTATTGGCAATAGGCAAAACATGTCAAAATTTTTAAGTTTTTATTTTTTTTCTCGCAAAGAACATTATAAATTCTCTCAGTCTCTTAACTTTTGTTTGAATAGTTTTGTAATGTTTTTCAAATAAAGATAAATATCGACAAAAAAACAAAAATCGCTTCGAGAAAACACCTACTTCCGGTTTCACCAAAAGCTTCTCAGTTTCAGTTTTTTATTAAGCTTAAAATTTCATCTTAATAAGATTATTCGTTTTTGAGATACATACATTTTTCTGTTTCAGAAATTTCTCTTGAAATTTACAAATGATTTTTAATAATATGCAGTTTCTTTTCTGACTAAAAGTATTTCTCTTCAGTGCAAAGTTATCTTCAAGGGTTCTAAAATTTTTTAAAAAATTGCTTTCAGATTTGTAAAATCCATTAATTCAAGAATTTAGCATTTTCCAGCAAATATTTAAAAATTTTCCATTTTTTTTTTGCTTTGTATTAGAGAAAATTTTCAAATACTTTCTTCTTTATGAATCGCTCTTCCAATTTAAGAAAATTTCTGTTGAGTTGGCTAGTAATTCGCTTTTACATCTCTTTATATTAAATACTGTAGTATATTTTAGAGATTTTCTAATTAATTTTTCTTCCAAGTTTTTTAAATTTCTAAATTTTTCAGCAATTTTTTTTTCTACCAATTTAAAAGTTTTTGCAATTTTCCAGAATTTCCGAGAAAAATTCCTACCATTCCAACAAACCGAATTTTTCAGCATTTTCTTGTCTAAAAATTTGTTCGGTAGTTCAAATATGTTTCAATTATTATTATTTCAATTTATTTATTTGGAATTCTTAAATTTCAAAATAAATTTACCTTTCAGCTTGCGATTTTTCTTCACAGTTTTTAAAATTTTGCTTTCACAATTTTCTACTGAATCAAGAGTTTTGATTTTTCCAAAAAAATCTCAAAAATTTAGACAATTTATTGCATTTAATAAGTTTTTTCATTCTTATAGAATCTTTTCTTCTAATTTCCAAAAAATCTTTTAATTTTCAGTAATTCCTTACGAAATTTTTTAATAAATTTGTTTTCCAGGTTGCGAAATTTTAGCAGTTCAGATTTTTGAAATTTTCTGTATATTCAAAAGCTTTATAATTTTTTGTCAATTCATTAAACTATAATAAACACAATAATATATTAACCTTATAAACTCGATTATTACTTATTCTATCGTACTTTTGACCTACCTCAACAAACAATGCAACAATGACCTCTCGTACTCCTGACCCGACCGAACGAATTATACGTTGAGGTAGGTCAAGAGTGCGCTGGAGTTTAAGCGGGAAAATAGGCGCTACGTTAACGCATAATTTATTGTCGTAGGTCAAGAGTACGTTCGGTTAAATAAATCAAAAAATAATTGAAAGTTATTTGAAAATTTCTGAATATTTTAATATTCAAAAGTTAGAATTTTAGATTTTTACTTGATTTAAATAAATTTAATTGTAGGAATACATTGGTGCAAGATTTTTTAATTTAAATATTATTGCGAAAATTATAATTGAAAAACTGAATAATTGAAATTTTTTCTTAGTTTATATAATATATATATTTTATTGTATGAATCTTTTGGTGCAAGGAAGGGTTTTGTCAAAATTTGCCCAAAAGAAAATTTCAACTGTTATTCCTTAGCAAATTATATTTATGTTATATTTTTTCTTAAATTTCTTTTGTTGTTTTAAATATTAGACTAATGTGTATATTTAGAAAAATTGCAACTCTATGAAATAAAATTCCATTGGTTTTATTTTATTTTAACTGTTATTAACTGTCATTTTCTAATTGTAATTTATCAGCTGATTTTCACTTGTTTTTTTTTGTTGGTGGTAAAATTAAAAAGTTTTATTAAGGAGAGAATTATTTAGCATTATATTATTAGCATTTTTCTACTCTAACATTAGCTATGCTTCTTGGATCAATATTTTCTCATTTGAGAAATATTCTTTGTAATTAGGCGTATTTAGACTGATTTTATAAAGTAATTTTGAAAATGTTTCAGCTGTATTCCAATTGTTTTCCTAATCTGAAAATTTTCAACTGTTTAGTATAATATTCAATTGTTTTCTTTTCTAAAATTCAACTGATTTTAACTGTAATTTTTTTGAAAAAGAAAATGTTTAACTTATTAAAAAAAAAATTGTTCTTGAACCATTTTGAATTTTTTAATTTAAACATTGGTAAATTTCAATTCTCACCCACTTTATTTAATTTTTTTAAATTATAATCACTGTTGCCATTTTAGTTTTCCTAAAAACTAAAGCGAAGTTGCTATTGTATTTTTTAAATTGTGTATCAGTGTTTCAGATTAAAGTTTAAATGTATATGTAGGGTGGGTGGGTGGCCACTATTACACCCTTAAATTTTAAACACATAAGCAACAATTTTTCAGAAGGAAATTTTTTTAAACAAAACTAATTTAAATAATAAGTCGTTTTAGAAATAAAAGTACACTCATTGGAATTTTGGGAGTGTTTTAAAGATTGGAGGGTGGGATAGAGGCCACCCACCCGCCCTACATATACAATTAAACATTCATCACACTCAGACTTATAGTTTCCTAAAAACTATTGCAGTATTAAATGTAATTTTAAAACAAAATTAAAAACAAAGGTTCTTTCAAAGTCTTCATATATTAGTAGTATAGGTGGGTGATTTTTCTAGCAAATATTAATTATTTTAACATATTTTAGGATTTCTCAAAAATAAAATAATCTAAGGATTAATACAATCATAAATAGTTTTTTACTATTATTATTTTATTAAGTGATAATGGATTTTCAAAAAAAGTGCCTTGACAATCAACGAGATCGAAGTATTAAATTTTCTTGGAAAATTGAATAAAATAACGTTTGTGTGATTAAATGTGAATTCTGTAAAATCTTACAACTGAAGGGTACGAAAGGGAATACCCACCTACTTTATATATTTTTTTTTGAAATTATAATCACTCTTGTTGTAAAGCTATAGCGATTTTGCTGTTGTTATTTTAAAATTATAAATCAGAATTTTAGTTTAAAGTAAGATTAATATGTAGGGTGGGTGGGTGTCAAGATATAATTTTTTGGGGTTTAATAATTATCATCATGGTATAATAGTAATTAAATTTAAATACAAACAAAAATCTCCAAGATATATTGTCATATATTAAACAATATTTATAAGTGTTAACTTTGAAGTATATTATTATGATTTATTAATGTTGTTATAATTGAATATGTTGAAGCTGATAAAGGTCAGTAGCAATAAAATATTAAAGAGTGTTAAGCAAAACATTATAACTTTATAAAAGTTGTTATTATAATTAATTTAAAGACAAAACTTCTAGTGACACAAATTATTTCATATTACTTTGTCTAACCCTTTATAAATGTATTCATAGAAATAATTAAATAAGTTTTCTCCTACAATTATTACTACTAGAAAACTATAGAATTCCTCTTGGCAGTGAAAAGGAATTATATTCCGAATGCAAATTGCTCCTAGTCAGTTCAAGTTTTTCAATTGCAGTTCTTGTTGAACCATTGTTTGCGTATTTCGTTCCGACTTTATATTATACATTAAAATACTCGGAATTTCAATAGACGCAAATAATTTGAGGAATTTCTGACGCTTTTATTACAATATTGAATTTTTATTAAAACAATGGAGCGGCGATAATTGTGAGGATTGAAAGCCTTTTATGTAAGCCAATAATGGATGTATAATAAAAATCAATGTTTGTTTTCTAAATTTAATAATCCGCTGATTCCCCATATCATTTAAAATATGTATAGAACTAAGCCCTCAAGTTTATTATTGAAGAGGAAAATAAATAATATTGTTTTATTTATTAAATAAATAAAAAAAACTTATATAGCCGAAGATTATCTTTATTAAAGTCTCCTTATTGTTCTCTTTTATATTCTAAAATAATTATTAAATAGTTTATAAAATTTCATAAAAATTAACTGAATGTAATAAAAAAAGGTATTAAAAATGTATGTTTTATAATCTTCTTAATTACCTATATATTTTAGGCTCAATTGGTTTTTTGTAGAATCTGCAAGTTAAATTATAAAAAAATATATTTTTAGCATTTCTTATAATTGCTTATATATTTTAAGCGTAGTGTTTTTGTAGAAATTTTTATTAAATGTATTTGAAAAAACATAGTAAAATAACTTTCTTTTTTAATTAGAGTAATATATGGGAAAAGTGAAATTAATTATATTATAATTAAAAAATAATTAATAATAATTACTTATTATAATTAATTTTCTTAACATTATTCAACTCATTTTAAAATTATTTTTGTTTCACATCATTATTATTTAAACACGCAGCGTATCAATTTACAGCGTATTTAATTATTTTTCAGTTTATCCTTTAAAAAAATATTTGCTCGTTATGAAACTTATTAATTATTCTAATGATCGTGAATTTCGAGGAGCTCCTAGTGTTTCTGTGTACTGAGATTTATTATATATCACGTTCCTACTTTAATAAGATTACTGAATTGGATTTTTTTGTATGGAAGATTTTAATTAAAGAGACACGGTTGGACACGAAACGAATTTATTTTTTTCCCGGAGGGTGCAAACGAGATTTTATCCATAATGTTTAAAATAGCACAATCGATGTGATAAAAATAAGTGTTATTAACGGCATAATACTTATAATAAAAACATATCAAATTATTTTTATGTTAATTAGGTTATAACAAAAAATTTCTTGGTTTTATAATAAATATTTGTGCGGTTATTTGAGTTCTTTTTTTCAACAGTTAAGTTATTAATATTAAACAGGATTTATTATAAAAATAAAAGTTATAATTAGAATTGATTATTTTGAGCGTTTCTGCGCCGCAATTTTATATTATTACAATGAACAGTTAAAAAAACTACACCTATATTATTGATTATCCTCGTGAAAAAAATTATAATTTTATATTAGCCTTGTTTCGTTTGATACCAGGCAGCATTAAAGGGCTTTGGGGAAACTATGTATTACCTTTCAGAGCACTGATGATTGTAAGTAGCTCACATGGCTGCTACTGTTTCTATTATTTTATTTCCACTCGGCTTTTAGAGTCTTAAAGCTCTATTTTACCTCGCAACGTTGATATGTTGAGCTGACATGATGACACAATACATTTCCTGTTATTACTGAAACTATTTATTCTTTTAGTTCATGTGCGTGTGGATATTAGAAAACATACATTATTACAAATTTTTTATAATATATTAAAATATATAAACTAAAACCAATAAATTACTAAAAAATTCAATCGATTTAATTGTTTAATAATTATTTTTAGCAAATGGATTAGAGAACTTATTGTAATTAAAAGGAGTAATAATACTACAAGTATCAGATAAAATAGATAAATAGTAAAATTAACCAAGTTTAATATTTGGTTTTTGTGAGTTACGTGAAGATAAATTTGATTAAATTAATAAGCACTAAAAAACCTTTCTTCACAAATTTTATTTAAATTCACTGATATATATTTCTGACACAAAGTGACCATTATCAATGTTTTAATAATATTAATAATATTAAAACATTGATAATGGTCACTTTGTGTCTCAAATATATATCTGTGAATTAATCAAATTTGTGAAGAAATGTTTATAGTGCTTAATTATTTAATCAAGTTTAATATGTCTAATTTATATATTAAAACATTAATCAAAAAATTGTAATTGATTGATAATTTCTTCACCTGAAGAAGCTACAGTGCGGCGAAACATATGTAGTGTTTACAATAAAACCAATTTGAAATTCTAACAGTTTTGTTATCTAAATAAAAAATTGTAGGTTATAATCGATTCTTCAGTAAAACACCCCATTTTCACCAGAATCAAAATTAAAATGTATATACTTAAAATCATATTAGCTACCTAACTACGCCTCTAAATAATTCAACATTTAATTTGATTTAAGATTTGATTTGTTGACGCTAAATTAATTAGATATTCAAATCAACAAGAATATATTATATAATTCACACACTTATTTTTTTGGAGATAAGTTATCGATATATTGTTTAATATAATGATAGATTAACACCAAACACTGTCATAGCAGAAAATAATTTTCTTCTAAGCTATATATAATACTTTTCACGTGCGTTAAAAATTGTTCTGAATATTTAATTAAATAAATTTTTGTTGGAGAGAATTAGGTCACAATATTGGGTAATTAAATAGAATTACTATTACTTATGTTGATAACATTTTCTATTTAGAAAATTTTAAATTATGTAATTTTAATAGAATCCGTGAAATTTTTTAATCAATATTTATTGTTTTATTCTTTTAAAGAATGAACCATTTCCTTTAAGAAATTGTCTGTTTTCGTGCAATATCAATGTATTCTAGACTGTTAAATTTACAGTTAATAGGCACAGTAATTTTTACTTTATTACTATTTTTTTAATTCTCGAGATAATTTATTAAAAGTGAATTTATTTGTCAAAGAGAAACAAATTCGTGCCTAAACTCTACTTACAAAAGTTTTGACCTAGTTACGTCAAGAGAAATATACTCTTTTTTATTCTGAAAGTTGGTGGTTTGAATGTGGTTAATTATGGTGGATGCGCCGGGTCATTCGCCGGTAAAAGTTATTAGTTAAATTTTGAGCATCGGAAACATGGTGCGGTTACTTAAGAGATATTTTTAATAGGTATAGAAATGAGATTTTGTTTATAAAATCTCTCAAGCGTACTCATATAGCCAGAACTGCTCTAAGCGTAATTTGGTGTAATTTGAACCTCTGTGGATAATTTACTAATGTGGATTTTTATGTAACCAAAAATATATTTTCCCTCTCGATAAAAATTACTATATCGACTAGTGACAAAGCGTATTAAATTAATTTGAGGTTTGCTCTTCTCATAGTCTTAAGAATAATTAACTGTGGAACGACTATTTGCTTTGTTGATATAAAATTGAAGACAATTTTGTATATTTTTTTAGGAAACAATGCATTGATGTTACAGTTTATGTTATCAAGATTTTTGTTTCAGATAACTTGGCCATAGAAGTACCACACTTAAGTTGATAATAATATAAATAAATAGTTTATTTATTTAATAAGCCATAGTTTTGAAAAACTTTAATTTGAAGTAACATATACTTGTTTTTTTTATTAATCACTCGGTGAAATATGATGTTAATATATAGGTTTTATAATTAAAATAACTTCGTTATGAACCAAGTGATTTTAATTATAAAACCTATATATTAACATTTAATTTCAAGATCTGTTGGTAAAGCCTCGAGCGGAAGCAATAAGTGAAAGGCATTATAAATTCCGATAAAATAATAGACTTCAACTTAGTTCTTTAAATTTACTTACTGACATTAAAAGAAAAATATTTTACTGATTTTTAATTTCAAGAAGATTTGACAAGGAAATTGTTACTAAATTAAAATATCCTCACAATGAATTAAATTATCACTTAACCCATGGTGAAATATAAAAATAATAAAGCAAAACCCAGTGTTTAATTAACCTATTAATTAAAATATCTCGTTTTGTCATTTTTTCTTTCAAGAACATTCACTAGCGAGACGTTGACCGATACACACGTGCAATAGTCAGAGTGAATTTTATTGTGAACTTAAAGCGATATTCATAAAGAGATGCCCACGTCGGAATCCGACATGGAAGCAGAGGATGAAGTTCTCTTCATAACGCCGAAAAAACCTCGGGGCCGCGGAAGGCCTAAAAGAGTCCCCGCAACCACTGAAACCGAGAGCTCGAACACAGAGGCAAATTCAAGCGCAAGTACACACACACGCATTCGTACACGTAAAATATCCCAAGGTGGAAATAACACGAACACACAACCTGAACCACAACCACAGCCAACACAGACAAAAACAGTAGCACACACCCAACAGAACAATCAAACATTCAAATACACATACAAATTCACCACAACCACCGAAACATCCAGAATTGCCTTTGTGCAAATATGGTACACGCACAAATTTAACCAAGACACACTTATAATTAAAACGAAACATGGATTTATTATCAAATCTAATGATAAGTCCATCAAGAACAACCTTGAAACACTGCAGCAGAACAAAATCATACATACATACAACAAGGCATCGCCAACACCGCAAGAGGCCGGTACAGAAACGCGCGCGGCGCACGCACCGTCCGCATCCTACTCCTGCATTATCAGGAGCGTGGAAATTGAAATTGAAGATGCAACGATCAGCGCGCATCTCAATAAAATGGGTATAACACATCGTTATTGTCGCCGCATAATAGCGAAAGAAAATAACCAAAAGACACACATGATCCGTATAATCACAGGTTCACATCAAGCATACTCAAAACTTCTGCATGAAAATTTTAAATTCATGTGTAAGGTTTATCCTGTGATGGAAAGTCGACCACCAACACCACTGCCGATTCCTTGCAACAAATGCAATAAATTCAATCATACTACAGCAAATTGCGAAGAGGAAATATCATGCGCCAAGTGTGGAGAGGCACATTCAACCACAGCATGTACCACTCAACTCCCACCCAGATGCAAAGCATGCGGAGACACCACCCACGGAGCTTGGTCAACCAAATGCCCAAGACGACCCATGGCACCCATTGAAGGAATTCCGAATGTAAGAATTCAAAACATCAACAAAAAATCTGCCGATATTAACCCCACCCTGACAAAAACATCTCGCATTCATACACCCATCACGCATCATGATTTCATAATCGACACATACACTACAGAAATTAACTCACCCACTAACACTGACAGACAACTTCTACTAAAAAAATTAAAATCACGATTCATAGACGCATATCATATTGATACACATGTCAACTTTTCTGGCAACCGGATGTTCATTGTTATGTTTGATATGGATCATCCAGAAGTCACCTCACCAGTGGAACCAACCACTGGTGTACGTATAGCGAGCACCCAGGTTGTCAGAAATGGCTGATATTAATTTCATGTATTCAAACATTAATTCACTCATATGCAAAACTCACCTTCTATCTCATTATCTCACCAATAACCCCATTCATGTTAAATTAATGGTCGAAACCAAGACTGATAAACCCTTTCCTCTTAATAATTGGCCATTCATACAAATTCCCTCTTCTTCTCCTAATCAAAACCAACGTGGTGGTTCGATTGTAGCGGTGCGACCAGAACTTAAACTGGGAAAATGCAACCCACCCAGAATTAACAATCCCTTAAATGAATGTTTGCACTGCACAATCGAATTACCACTATTCTCCCTACACATATTCCTAGTTTATATACATCCCACGTCCCATATTGAAGATACCATCCTGACTAAAGCTTCCCTCTACGATCATGCTATTATAATCGGTGACTTAAATATGAATAATATTAAACGAAAACAACTTGCCTCTTTTATGTCGAACTCAAACTTTATACGCATCACTACCCCCCCTACATTCATAATGCCAAACAACCACCCAACTACACCTGACGTACTCCTTTGTACCAGCAACATCCAACATCTAATCCATAATGTAACGCTAATTCCAGACCTATGTTCAGATCACCTGTCTATCCAGTTTTCACTAAAAATGAATCCTCCAATACCCGCACCCCCGAAGACAATCTACAGTTACCAAGACTGTGACATGAACAAACTGACAAGGGACATGACCGATTTTATTAATACACATCATAATATTGACCTTTCCACAATTTCCCTTTTTATAAATCATTTTTCCGAATCCGTTAGAAAATATACTCCTACCTACACGAAATCTCCCTATAAATACCCTCTTCCTAAATATATTCTACGACTGATTAAATACAAACGACAACTATACAGAGACTTTTTGACGACAGGTGAACCCCACATAAAACAAAAATTTAACAACATAAACAAAAACATTCATAAACTTATAAAAGAATATAAACAGGACAGATGGATTAGTGTATGCGAAGACATTAATACGCAAAAGGGAAGACATTACTGGAATAGCATAAAAAAACTATCCAAATACAAAAAAAATGACTATCTCCAGAAAATTCAAAATCCCATGACTGACGAGACAGTGACTGACGATTATGAGATAGCGAATTTATTCGCAGACTACTTTGAAGACTGCTACACCACAAAACCAAACAATACGTACGATGACAGCTTTCTTTCCCACGTCAACTCCTGGTATTCCTCGTTTAAAACCTCCCACCCTACCCATATCCCAAGTGATGACATAAAAGAGGAAGAGTACTATGAAGTACTACATAATGGAAAAAACACAGCGCCTGGCTATGATAGCATAACCCGTCTCATCCTAAAAGCGTTACCCGAGCATATCCACAAGTACATAATCCTAACCCTAAATTTCCTATTCCAAAACCAAATTATTCCCCAGGAGTGGAAGCGAGGTACAATAACATGCATAATCAAACAAGAGGCCGATCCACTAAAAGTCAACAGTTATAGACCTATCACCCTGCTTCCAGTTCTGGGGAAAATATTCGAATCCATAATAAAAAATAAGTTACTTCACCATATTTCCCATGCCATTCCTCCTTACCAGTTCGGTTTCCTGCAAAATAGATCCACTCACCTTCCCCTAGCAATAATCACCTCCAACAGCCAAACAGCAAACCTCGAAGGACGTAAAACTGCAATAGCCTTCCTCGACATCCAGAAAGCCTTCGACTCTGTGTGGCATAGAGGTTTGCTGTATAAATGTAACTCCTTGTCCATCCCACTAAATCTCCTACTTCTAATCGACAACTTCCTTAACAACAGATCCCTCAATGTCAAAATAGGTAGTTCCCTCTCCCGTCCATTCATACCACAACAAGGTGTTCCACAAGGGTCCCCTCTATCCCCACTCCTCTATAACATCTTTGTCCATGACATATACAATCCTAATCCCAATTACTTCAATCCCACAGCATATTGTCTTCTGTTTGCTGATGATACAGCAATAATTGCACACAACAACACAATTCCTAAAGCCCTTAGTACATTGCAAGGACTGATCGACACTCTGCAACACTGGTTTGCCAAATGGAGAATAACCATCAATCCCAATAAATCCCACCTTTTCATTCCCTTCCATCGTGCATCCACATCTCCATTTGGTATTAACATAAATAATACATATATATCACCATCCGCAACCTGCAAGTATCTTGGAATTACCTTTGATCCGAAACTGTCCTTCAAACACCATTCCCAAACCCTTAAAATGAAAATCAAAAACAGAGCTCGACATTTCAGACACCTTACATTCAAAAATCAAGGGATTTCCACAAAAACTGCAGTAAATATCTACAAAATGATATGTCGACCTCTGTTAGACTATGCAGCAATCCTTTTCCTAAATCCCCGCCCTCCTGTTCTGAGAAACTTGCAGGTGAGTGAGCGATCGGCACTGAGAATCCTAACTAAACTAAGGCATCCCAATAACCCTCTACACAATCCCTCCAACACACTGCTGTACCAAAAAACCCAATTAATCCCCATTGAAAACCGACTGGAACACCTTGCTATAAAATTTGCCACTAACCCTGATATCCAAGACATCCTGAAGCACCTATGTTTACCTCGCAATCCTTTACACCCACCCAAAACCAAACATCCTTCTACATCAATTTTCGAATTCATAACATCTTTTCATAATTCATCCACATCTTCATCAACATAATCACCAACGGACAACTAACAACATCAACTTACAAAGACTGGCAGAAAGACCATGGGTCGATAGCCGTAATAAAAATCAATTATGATTATAATGTACATAACGAATGTATTCAATTATCAATAAAGATGTTTGTCTCTCTCTCTTTCAAGAAACATTTTCATGGTATACAGTATATTACAGGATATTCTTTAACGAGATTTTCTTTAAAAATTTAGTAGTTTAAAGATATAATTTATTTAAAATAAATCTGAAAATCAAAAATAGAAATCACGTTATAAATTTTCTTTACATTTTAGAATTTTTCAGAATAAAAATAATAATAATAGTTTTTGCGTGCTATTTTTAGGTATATAAGTCACAGAATGTACAGAAAATCGAGTGATAAAATAAGTGATTATAATACTACAGCCATTTAATATAATATCATAATGTATTAAACTAATTAAAAATGCAGTAAACTAGAGATTTTGGCTAGGATTAAAAAAAAACAAAGTTTTCATTATATATCATTTGTTTTGATTGAAAATTTAGTAGTTTAAAGATATAATTTGTTTAAGCCATTTAATATAATGTCATTAATACCAAAATAAATAACAATGCACTAAACTAGAGATTTTGGCTAAAATTCAAAGCTGAAAAACTATTTAAAACATTAGTTGATGCTGTAGAACCCTTTCTTATAAATATATCTTTTTACACAGTTAATGAATTTTTATATTAGGAAGTGATTTTACATGTTTAAGAAGTAAATTGTATAATGTGGGACTATAGTAGTAAATTCCATTTTTACTCTTGGTCAACCTTGCTCGTTTGGTTTGATAAGTGTCTTTATTTCGAGTATGATGTTCGTGCACTTGGTTATTTGTCAGGTATTTCTTCAATGTTTTGTATATAGATTTAAGGCATTTTAATATGTAAATACTTGGTGGTCAGAATTCTTAAATCACTAAATACATATCAATAATCAGCTCTATATGGTATGGTTACTAGAGCTCGAATTGATCTCCATTCAATAGTGAACAATTGTGTACTTATTGAGAAGAGTAACACCATTAATACGCCGTGCATTAAAAAGTTGTGGAAAAGACCATAGTAGGCAGTCATTCAGAACTTTAATGGTAACGACTTAGGCTTTGTAGTAAGTATGTAGTTTTGTAAAATTTGTTCGATATTTTTTACCATGTATTTGCTAGTCGATACCTAAGAATATACAGCTACCAACATCCATATCTAACTGACTTAGACTAAATGTTAAGTTGATTGTCTTGGAAGGATTTTGAGACTGATGATTTGTGTTAAACAATTCACTAACCTCATTTGCCGCCTCCTCTTCTTTTGTCAATGCTACTTGGAGATTATCCGATATTGCATTTGATATTATTATTAGTTTTGTATTGTTTATATGAAAAATAAGTCATTAATGTAAGTAAGAATAGTAATGCTAAAATTGACTCTTGTGGTACACCGTCGGATAGATGACCATTAGCCACAATGCACTGTTGACGATTGCTTATGTTCGAGTTGAAGGGACGAAAGTTAAGAAGATTCAAATTATAAAAATATAATTTCCTTAGTAAGGTAATAATAATAATAATATTTATTGTGTTAAAACGTTTATAAATAAATATTTACACTCGTCAACAAAAGAAATATACTACATAATTTTAAGTAAACTAAGATGTATAATTTATGTTAAAATAACATTTAATAATAAGGGACTGTTTTATACAACCACTATAATTGACACTTCATCGAGTCCTTTTCAGTCGACTGTAAGGAATATATAGATTTGAGTTAATGGTTTGCAAGTATTTAGGAATGTTCAAATCAGGTCAGTGTTGGTTCAAGGAAATACAACATTACTTCCACTCTTTTAATTGCATTATCGTTTTCACTATCTATGTGTAACTATTACAAATTTTTACATTTACAAACATCTCCTTCGGCAAAAGTGGCCACAAAATGTCTAAGGGATATTGTTTCGGACTTTGCACTGGTTGGATGCGCACTGCTTTAAATTGCTCTTCTAAATTTTGAGTTCCAGGAATAAATATCTGGGATTTTGATTCATTTAGTGTTGATACCAATACTTTAATTGCTTTTTAGTGTTAGTTATTGCAGGTAATAATATATCTAGATTTTTGAACCATTTAACACCGACGTAACATCTGCAAAAGCACTTACAAATTTCCCATCTTCAATATTTGTGTAAATAATATTCAAGAAGTCAACAGATACTGGACATTTTTTTCGAAAAATTGAATTAATCTAGGCTTTGTTGAAATTTTAAATATTTTGCTAATTATTACAACGATAGCTAACATTTAATTTGTCGCCTTTATTGAAAATAGGAACTATTCTAGAAATTTTTATCCACCGTGGAAATAATTTTGCATCTATTCCTCTGTTAATTAATTTTAATAAGTAAGGTATATTTATAGTTTTTACGTGTTTTATAATCTGGCTATTTAAACCGTACGCGATGATATTATGTGAAATTCTAAGTCTATTTATTAAATTTAGTTAAATTTGGTATTTGGAGTTTGCAGGGTAGATTCTATATTATCGTTTATGGGAGTAGTTTCATTTTCCAATAATTTTGCTACCACATTTCCAACTTTAATTTCTGCCAGTGCTTCTTTCGGCCAAAATTTTGTGTATGTTTATGCAGTTAATTTGCTTTTAAATGTATTGTGCTAAGATGGAAGGCCAAAGATGTAAATCAATAAATAAATAAATTCATTGGCGAAGTATTCATTAAATGTATTTGGTTTTATTTCAGAATAAATAATAATATTACGCATTTTATTTGTATTTACATTGCTTTTGCATAATTATTAGTGTGTGATCAATGTATTTTTTACTTTTTTAAAATTTCAACTATAAGTTTTTTTTTTTAAATTTTAATTCAGTTAAATTTAGATGTCAATAAGGAAAAGTAAAGTGTCACGCTTTCTTTTAATTTGTTATTAATTCAGTTGAGTTTACCAGACGCTTTATGAATAATATGTGATTTTAAAGGAAATGCCAATTTTGCATCTTAAAGTATTGACATAAATCCATCAAAAATACATCTATATAACTAATTTCATAAACAGTATCCTAATCTGCAGTATTAAGTATCTGATATAGTAAATTTACTAACCTTTTTGATAAATCTTGTAATTTTTGAACTGGTTTCAGAGTCGTTAACTAAATTCAGTTCTATTGCTTATCCATTGTGGTCAGAAAATTATATATTAATGACATTACTGGTGTAGGTGACATTTTCATTAATATAATTATTAAATGATTAATGGTTGAGGTGTTAACTTCGTGATACATTTTGGAAAATTAAACAAAAACGTTTACTTTGTTGATATCACACTATATTTTTAAGTGACTAGTTTCGATCATTAACTGATCATTATCAAACTTAAAGACTTAAAGACTTTAAGTTTGATAATGATCAGTTAATGATCGAAACTCGAGTCACTTAAAAATATAGTGTGATATTAACAAAGTAAACGTTTTTGTTTAATATAATTATTGATTAACATATTTACAATGTAAGTTTCTAGTGAAATCGCTAATAGTGATTTTGTAGCTGAAGGAATTAACTAAATCATTGATTTTTTTGGTTTGAATATCAATTGTATAAAAATTTACATTGATACATTTTTGCTTTAACAGTTCAAGCGTCTTGGATAAGATAAACAAGAAATTAGAAAAATCTGAACTTGGTATTTTGGATTTTTTGTTTTCTTTTCCACCGAGAGGTCGGATTCAATGCAATTAACGTCCGATATTTTTAGTTGAACACCTATGAGCAATGTAATCAAGGGCCCTACTAAGATCGAAAATTGTTGTTGTTTACCCTCTAAACCTGCAAGTATTTGATCAGTAAAAGTCTGGATTGAATCAATCATATAATGGCCTCTATAAATTCATATTGATTATATGTTAATACATGATTAGATTATAAATACTCCACCATTTTAATAAGCAAGCATGACTTTCTCCAAGACTTTGGATATAATTGGCAGCAGAGAAATATGCCTCTAATTCTTAGGATCCTCTACTGAACCCTGTTTAGTATAGGCAATATAAGCTAAATGAAAAATTTCCGCTAGATAAATATTTATTAATTAATTTAGTTAGGGGACTGCCATATATGTTTACAATTTCTCTTATTGTATGGTACTAATCTCTTGAAATGTAAATAATTATTTGAGTTTTGGGGCTAAATAAAAAAAAAATGCAAGTGATAAAGTCAGTTACTTAATGTTATTTATTATATTTCCAGAGATGGTATTAAAATAATTGTTAAATATATGTGGATAATTATTATGGTTAGTATCATAGATCGGATGATTAGGTTTTAATAATGACCATTTCGCGTGTGACCTGTTACCAGATCGTTCAATATATGATCCATTCGCATAATAGTATTTTCATATAGAGGTTTTAATTCTGGGATTTGGTAACGTGTGTCATTCATTAAGGTCGATATCTGCCTCAGTTCATTAGTATATCATTTTACTTTACACTTATTACTAATAGTAGAGAAGGTAGTATTTTGTTGTAAGTTAAACAACTTCTGTTTGTAATTTTGACAACAGCTTTGGGTTTTAACTGTAATTGCAGTTTTGCAATGGATGCCAATGTGATTCAACTGACCTGCATTTATTAGAGATGCAGTAATATAGTTAGATGCGAAGTTGATGAACCCATTGCCCAGGGTATTTTCTTTCCTAATTTTAAAACATACTATGTCATGAAAGCCATAACACCAGATTACTTAAATATATTGCTTGTGGATCAGATATATGGAATTTAATATTAAAACACGTCCTTTTAATTTTGTTTAGTAATATGTAAGCTGTCAAGTAGATTGCTAAAACATTTAAGTGTTAAAATCACCACTTGGTGAGTGATTGATATTAACTATAGATACTTCATAAGGTGCATAAAATGCCAATTTTGTTTAATTAGCTGCATCACACCCCCCCTGAATATGTTACGAAATACGATGCTATATTGCAATTTATACTCTGCGTAGACATAAATTCAAGTTCCTTTAACCAGTGCTCGGAAATACATGGTTATTTTCGGTAAATAATAATAATTCCTTTTGATTTTAATATTTTTCAAGTGTTGGGACCGCTTTTCTATTATTGTCGAGGGAGACATATGGTATACATTGAAATTTATTCGTTTCTCCATTCCAGAAAAGCGATTTTAGAGTTAGGTGCCTCAATTTCATTTAGATTTTATATTTTAATTTTCTAGAAGTTTTCTTTTTCCTAACTAAAAATTGTTTTAACACTAGTTTTTTTTAAGTTGTGTATAATGGATATTAAATGAAACACCAACACTTTTTTCGCAATTAATATGTGTAGAATTGGTTTACTTGGTGAATGGTTATAGAGTTTTGTAACAGTTTTGTCTACGTTAAGATGAGTAGTAGCTATATTTGGGTATTGTTTATGTTTTCTTTAGTTTTACTAGTTTTAGCCTCAAAACGTAGTCTTTTATTTTCTATTTTCAGACGTTACCATTTTCCAAAAGCAGAGAATTGGTTATATGTATACTGCTTTACAAGTGTTTTAATATGTAAGTATGCTTTTTGTTTAAAATATAAAGGGAATTTTGATAAATCACTATACAACGCTTGCAAATAATTTCAGTTGACTTAAGACTGTTTGTCAAACTTGACGTCCAATTGATTGGAATCTGTTAATCGGTTTATCAGTATTAACTTGTGATATTAACCATCTTCTTATATATGTAGATAAGCTATATTACATATTATATAAGTTCATTTAATTATAAAATCAACATTTTTCTCAAGCGCTCAAAATTTTTGTGAACACTTATTTCCATGTGAAAGTGTTATTTTGAAATAATTATGTAAGCTTATTGGATTATTAAATAAAATTACTAATTATATTATGCTTTTATGGTAATTTCCTAATTAATAATATTAATAATTTTTAAACTATGCAATTTAAAAGGAATTTTAGATTCTAAATTGCAATTAATTGTATACCAATGGCTGTTTTAAACATAAATCCGGAAAACACAAAAATCATCCTCAGACATTTACAAACTATCAAAGCATAAAATTTCTAGATCGTATGATCAGGAATAATAGGTTTAGTTAAAAGTTTGTATCGGTTTTTAAGATTATTCGTCTAAATTTTGAACTAAAGGAAACCAAAGTCACAATACTTTCTTGCACTATAAAAATAAAATATTATTTAGTTGATGCTTGAAGCCATTACTTTGTGATACATTTTGAAAATTAGTCCTAAAATATTATTTCTCCACACTTATCTACTCAAAAAGGCTGTTATAACAAAAAAAAAAACAAATGAGCCGGGTCATCCAGATACCAAAATTAACAAAATTTATTAATAGATATTTAGAATTTTGATTTAGAATAACAAGCTTACTTTCACAGTTTAAAATATTTTGCAGTTTTTCAAATAAAAAAAACACATAGAATTGCGGAAATTGGATGAATAGACCAATTAGTTGATATTTACTAGATAAAACTTCTCTAACCAGCTCTTTGATACATTGTTTTAATTAAAAAATAATGCTGATAATAGTAATTATTAATTCTATTAAGATTTTTGTATTAGACTACCTATTGTTATCAATGAATGTAAGTATACAGAATATTTAATTACCGGACGGTTATAATTAGAGAAAATGATCGAACTTTACAAATAAGAGCAAGAAAATATAATTAAATATGTAGATTAGTAATATATAGGTTTTATAATTAAAATAACTTGGTTTGTTTCACAAATATTCTTTTATTTTCGACTAGCTTCGGCTTATTGCCATTACCAAGTGTTTAATGAGAATCAAGTATATGATATGTATATTAGTAATTTGAGTTTCTTACTCCTTTTTATAGCGATTTTTATTGTAGAAAGAATTAGCTCCTTCAAATGTTTAGTTTGTTCCAGTCATGTGAGCTGTTCGGTAATGGTGTAAAATTTTGGCTGAGGAAATAGTGCCCTGTACTTCAAATAATCCCTCTGTAAAATGAGATTAGCAAAGGTGTTCCTATAATAATTTCTAAACCGTACATAAACAAATGCTAAGCTAAAATCTTCAATCTTCAAAAATTATTCAATTTTGACTATTATAAATGGTGTACTAGCCATTTGCTAATTCTTCAAGGGCCAATAATTAAGTTTTGGCCTTAACGTATCTCTAAATTTCAGGAGTCTTCCAGAGTCGTCAAAAGCGACGTCGAATATGTTAGAATAGTTATTATCTAATGTTGTATGTACTCATAAATATGTTATTAAAATGATCTATATCAAATAATTTTACAGTAATAGATTTCAAAGTGCAGATATTAAATGGACAATTTTAATATGACTGACTGGTGAGATAAACTCAAGAAATTTGGAGGAAGATATTTCTAAATATTTAGAAATTTGCAAGAATCATTTCTAGAAATTCTGAAACTGTTAAAATTTAGAGGAAAATTTAAACAAAATAGTGAGAAAATCTCAAAAAATAATTAAAAATTGTTGTAAATTGCGATAAAACGAAACAGGAAATACTTTAAAATTAAAAAATATATTGTTTGTATTACGTTACGCCCTGCAAATATTGTTACTACTTGTAGAATAGATTTACAGACGAGTAGGGGGAACTAGCCGATTCGAGAATCTCCTCTAACCTTGAAGATCTTGAGAAGTTTCTAGGATCGGCTAGTTAAGGTCAGAACCTTCATATGATCTTGACTCTACTGGCCTTGACATTCAAATAACCTTCACATTCAAATGACCTTGACCATTAGTGACCCTGATATTCAAATAACCTTGCTGTTTAAATAACCTTTAAGTTCAAATACTTGTTATCATTCTCAATTAGGAGAGATGAAATTAAACAAATTAAATGGCAATAGATAATCGACATTAGTTTTGTAATTGTCATTGTTTTCTGCATGAACGTGTATGACTTCAATAAAGAGATTAGGGATAATGAAGTTAGTTTTGAAGTAATACCATTACAGATACAGAATAGTTTGGCCTTGACCTCGAAAGGGATCACTATTCCAAAGCTAGTTATTTTGTTACAGTAAATAATCTTATGCAAACATTTTTAAACTGTAATGTATATTTTTTTAAATGATATCGACCTATTTATCGGCTATTTGTAATTGATTTTATAAGTATCCTCAACCATTTCCTTCTTTCAGCATCTTTGCCGAAGATAGCTACTTTAGTTTTTCTAGTTCAATTTCCGGTATATCAGAAAATTTGATCTTGAATCTTTGCTGATGTTTTCAACACTAGTTTCTTGTTTCAACTAGTAAATTGGGTGTAAAAAGTATTTTATTATATGAAAAATATTATTTATAATATAATTTGATTTAACCTTTTAACATGGTAACATTTTGTAAAAAACAAATAATATAATAATTATGTTTTTAAAAGAAAGTAGCATAAATAAACCAACAATTTTCCTCTGCATCATAGCATGTTAATAACAGTTTATTTTTCAATATTACACAAAATATTGTGCATCTGTTATTTACATTTATCATGTCTTGTAGAATTTTGGGAAGCAGTTCTTACATACATCCATAGAGATCTTTTAGATATCCTTAGAAACACTCTTTCATTATCTGTAATATCCATCTTATCCGAAGAATAATTTTCTCACTTAACCCGTGGTAAAACATATTAATTAGAGGTATGAAGCAACACCAAGTGTTTAAGTAAGCTCTAATTATACATCTTATTGTTATAACTTGTGTTGGCCCAGAAGAGGAAAGCCAATTAATTGTTTGATTGACTTACGTGAAGATCAAATTAATTTGACAAATAAAGCACTAATAATCAAAATGACGGTAGGGACCGTTACAATGTGGTAGTTCATTTTAAAAGAATAAATGAAAATAATTTTTAAAGCAATAATAACTTTTCTTAAAATTTTTTTTTGATTTACCAAATGTACATTTTTGAGACAAATTTACCATTATCCCTGTTATTTAAGGAAGCCTTCTTCAATGTTTGTATATATTAACAATTAAGTATTTTCGATAAAATTCTAGGTTGTGTTAGAACTGGTTTAACTGGCCTAAAGATGTAAAGATTCTGTCTTGGTAATTTTTGGGTAATCATCCAACGTTACTTTATTGTCAGATTCAGTAAATGATTGATGAATATGTCCTACTTTTTGCATAATCTGCGAGTATCAATAAATTGTTTTGTAATCTGTAGGACCCTGTAGAGAAATATGTCTATAAAGGTATACATATGTAAAATAGTTCTGAAATCCTTCCAAAAGATTTTTTTTCAAATCGCTCCTTCAAAAATTGTTCCATGCATGAAAGAAGGTAAAGACGAGCTTCCTTGAAGTGGAACGTATAGTTCCAGCAATTAATAACACACACAAAGGATTAGTAATATAAGTCAGTTAATTTGAAAGCTTATTTTATCAAATTATAATTTATATAATTTGTAACACAATATCCATTAGCTATTATTAAAGGTTTATTTCATTCAGGCTCACATAAGCTTTCCCAGATTCGCGTTATTATATTCGCAAATCCCGATCTGATATCAAAAGTGGCGAAAACGTTAGCTTGATAGTAACCTATTACCCCATTATATGTACTTCTGGAACTGAACGTAGTTTCAAAAGCGTTTTAATCCCGCACGAACCGAATAATAATACCGTTAAATAAAACCTAACCCGCGGCAAATTTGTACCGGCCGCTCAAAGTTCGGCGAAAATTCGCCGTAATACCACTTAATACCGTTTCTTTTCGTATGACGCATTTCAATAATAACGAAAATCGGAATTTAACGGTCAATTTTAGCCGTAATATTTCGGAAACGGGGGAATTTTCCTCCGACGCGGCGAAGTATTTTAAATGGAAAATCTCCGTAATTTGAATTGTAAATTTTAGCGTTATTGGCGGAACTTCCCCAGAAGTTTTTATTGCTTACGGAATTTTTTATGTAGGTGTAAAAGTACAAGCCGACAATTATTGATTAAAAAACGTTGTAAATTGTCACATAAAAAGGGCATTTATTACAAAATAAACACTGTACTAATCCATAATTAAAAGAAATTGTAAGAGTTATATATTTTTTTTTAAATCTGAATGAGAAACATTTCTTTGCTTTATTATTACAAAATAAACGCTGTACTAATCCATAATTAAAAGAAATTGTAAGAGTTATATATTTTTTTTTAAATCTGAATCTGAGAAACATTTTTTTGCTTGTGTTTCTTTTATTTATTTTGTTTGTATTTATAAGGAAGACCGATATACATTAAGTAAATAAATAAATACATAAATATACTTTAATAATATTATTGTTCGAATGATTTAAGATTATCTTTATTGCGTAAAGGTTATTTATAAGAAAATAGTAGATAAGTAAATATATCCTTCCTGAAACATTAATTAATAAACTTATTTATTATTTATTCAGTTAGTTTTAATGTACTATACAACTTTTAATTAATTAATAACATTTTACGTATTTAAAGCCCGGAAGTTACGTCTACGTTGCTTGCATAAATCTTTCAATAGGAAAATGTTTCATGTGCATAATAAATTAAATAGGCGAATTAAAATTTCATTTGGGCATCCAGTGATTACGTCCGAATATCTCAGCGTGGGGGTTGGCGATGGCATTTTTTTTGTTAATGTCGGTCATTTATTTTGATTCCAATGAAACGCTTATCCGAATACATGAAAGAGCTTCGGCTGAAACTTTACAGAACGGCAATTAATTATATATATGACGTTTTATAGCCCGTTGTATAATCATTTTTCATATGGTGGTATGATAGATACAGTTTTGCACTAACGATAAATGTGGATTTTATATTAAAAAAAAAAACTTTACCTGATGAATACACTTTTGCTCCGTTGAATACGTACCTGTAATAAATAAAATTCAAAGTAGTAACTAGTATCATTAAATACCAACACATATTTATTTATAATTAAACTGCTGAATATGATACGGATTTATTTCTGTTTTGAAGTGCTTGTTGATATTTCATGTATTCAAAATATGCCAGCTAAAATTTTTATTCGTTAAACATATTGCTATTTGATTTGCATGTGTGTGTATTTTTTAATTAAAAATATATCACAAGGATTCAAATTATATATTTTATGTAAATGCCTAAAAATTATTTGATCAACAATATTCTACTTTGTTTTTAAACTAATCTTTACAAATCTAATAGTTTATGTTCAAATAATTAATTTTAAATTGTTAAGTTTGAATTTGTTTTTCTTGTTATTTATATTTGTTTCTTTTTGTATAATAATAATTTAAATATATTAAACTATTTCTTTAAACTACCTGTAAGTTATCTACCTGTGTTAAATGAAATTTCCTTCTAGACTTATAAAGATAATATGATTAAACGAAATTTTATTATTTGCTTTCTGTAGTAAATTAAATGCTATGGTTACATATACTAACTTCTACATATTTATTCGACTTGTTTTTCCTAAATGTTATACAAGTAATTTATATAATTGAAACAATAAAAATAAATAATTCAATTCCTCCTGTAATGAAAACCCAACACTGTTATTCCATTATTAGCTGTTTTTTTTTTGGTTCCACGCCCTTGTATTTTCGTTCTGTTTTTGTAACGAGGGATCGTTGATCAGAATTAGGATTCAGGAAGTAATCATGATTGCCGATTGCTGCCTCGGCTTCGGAACATCCCACTCTTGAATTAAATTTATCAATCAGCTATAAAAATGTCCCAGTGATGTATTAAGTTACTGTAGTCGTTCATAAATTAAATACTAAATTATAATAGCTTGAAATTGATGTTTCAATAAATTGAAAATAATAGATATCAACTATAATTTTAATAAATTCAATACTTATTCTACTACATTCTTAATGGAATCAAATTTTCCCAATATAATTTTAAGTTAAATTACATTAACAAAGATTTAATATTTTTGGAATAAAAATATGTATTAAATCATATTACATCTACGTTATTGTTCCCTAATATTCAGAGAAAGTTCCCGTAATTAATTTTATAAAGTGAAGTGGATTATTTTAACTATTATACACGAAGACAGGATAATTCGATTTGGACGTTGTGTCACGGGCACACGTTTTATCCCTATTTCCTATTCTAATTTAGTACATATGAAGGCTCCGGGATTGGTGGCTCTTTATGCCTAGCAAATTGGAGAAATGCAAACCTCATCGGGACCGTCGGGTTACATCAGGCTGACAACTACACCAGCACTCTGGAAATAGATAAAAAGCCGCTCTCCGGAGAGTGGAATGGAATATTACTGTTCTTGAAACCGAATTAACATAATTCAATTTCGAGATCCACGGATAGTTCTTTTTTTTCCTATGTGAAAGTATGAAAAGTACGGTAGTGAGAGGTTTAATTTGATTTTGATGTAAACGTATGCTGAATAAATTTCTTTCTTTCTTATTAAATTAAAAACTTCTTATTATATGGAAAATCTTAGATGATGGCAGATTATGAGACTGTATCTATGAGATTTTACGAATTTTGTATTACTCAGAATAAAAGACTGCCTTAATTAACATCACGTTCTTTAAGAATTTATTTACAATGGAGTTTGATCAAGTACGAGCTTGATTAATACAATTTTAACAATGTTTAAAATTAATATAATTATAGAATTAGCAATTAAATCTTACTATTTAATAATTAAACATAATTAAATAACATTTGCGTATCGTATTTGTTTATAAATATAGGTCAACATTGATTATTTGTTTTTAAGGTATGCCGATATTTCTGAAACTATAAAAGCTTTGAGTATGGCAGATAAATAAGGGATCAACCTAAAAATTAAATTTCCAGCGATCGAGCACCACAGATAAAAGAGGCTGACTGCCAAATATGTAGATCAATATAGACGGCCTCTGTGTTTGCATAGGTTTCTTTATGTAACTAGTCGCCCGTAAATAATAAAATCTTAAGATCTTTGCCTCAGACGTGCACAAGTATACCGCATATTTTTTGTTAGTCTTGTAAGAAATTTAAATATATTTGTAGGTAGATAATATGACTTTCCCTATATAGAATATACGTGTACTTATATACAGATTTAGTCCATATACGATATATTGTTAATCGTGCTCTGAAAATGTTAGGATTTATAATCAGAATAGGATCTCAATTTTTTATTTTCACATTAAAATATCTGTATTATTCTTTGGTTCGTCCATTTCTAGAATATTCATCGTTCGTTTGGTGTCCATCTCCATATTATCTGAAATCACTAATAGAAAAAGTGCAATTCCTTTCATTAATCTCTTCCCTATTTCTGTGTTCTCTTCGCCTTTATCTGTTAATGTTACCTCAAGATATTCAAAAGTTTCCACCCTTTTACAAACGTACTTTTTGTCGTTACTTCCTGTCAGGTGTAAATGTGAGCAGGTTTTTGTTTCCGCTACTCCCATGACCATGCATTTTGTTTTGTCTTCATTTATTGTGAGTCCATACGTCTTCTCTCTGTTTTCTAATTCTTTAAATGTTTTTTCCAACTCCATTCTCGATCGTGTTAATAGAACAATGTCATTTGCATATTCTAGAATCTGGTGTTTATTTTTACAGATTAACCCTTTTGTTTGGAAGGCTGCTTCTCTCATTATGCTTTCGAGGACTATGTTAAATAAAGCAGTTGATAATGGGTCTCCTTGTCTTAAACCTCTGTTTACTGGGAATGGCTTGGATACTGCTCCTTCAATCATAACTTTATTCTCAGTGCTTTCCAAAGTCATTTGTATTAATTTTATTAGATTTCTCCGAATTTTGAGTTTTTCCATGGCCATATGCATTATATTTCTATCCGCCTGTTTGTAGTCTATAAACAGCATATGTAGCGCTAAATTTTGTTCATAGCTGTTGCTTTGGATTTGTTTTAAAGTAAACACATAATCTATAGTTGATGTCCCTTTTTTGAAGCCCCCTGGTATTCTTTTATTATTTCATTCGTATAAGGTGCAAGTTTTTCTCTTATAAATACAGACATAATTTTATACGCTACATCTAGTAACGCAACACCTCTATAGTTTTTACATTCGGATTTATCCCCTTTCGTGTGTATTGGACATATGATGGCACTATTCCAACTACTTGGCATTTTTTGTTCTCTCTATATTTGTCTTGCATCCCATTTTCTCCTGCACTCTTATTATTTTTTTATTTGTTGAATTATGTTGTTGATATAATTTTCTGTCGGTTCTTCTATTTTCTCACCCTCTTCCTCTATTTGATCAATCAGGATTGTTTCGCTGTTTTTATTCAATTCATTATCATTAAAAAGTTCCTGAAAGTATTCAAAATTCAAATTCAAATTCAAATTTATTTACTTCTAAATTTACATGCACATATTACATTTAAAAATTATAATTTAATTACATTCTAATAAAAATAATTATGTGAGTTACTAACCCACAGTGAGTCACCTAATCATTAATGATTGTATTGTGATCAGCACCGTAGGCCAGTTACAGCTCTGTTATTCTTATTATTATTACTAAAACTAATACATGAATTTTTAAGTTGATAGTCAAGACTAGATAATAAAACATTTTTAAATAATTTTACTTTGAATAAATTAAATAAGTAGAATTGTTTGGAAAACAACTATAATATGCATCATATATTATTGAATTTCATAAATGCAATAAATCATTCCAATTATTAAAAAATATTTACCAACACATCATAATTTGATTCAAGGTAGTTTTTTAATTCCTTTTTATATACTTTTGTGGATTCGATATGTTTCAGGGAATGTGGCGTTAAATTATATAATTTGGGACCTAACAAAAATATAAATCTCTGAAGATGGGACTTTTTAATGATTGGTATAACATAATTATAATTCTCCATTCCCCTTGTAGCACAGGTGTTGTTTATTTTATTGCACTTGTGTTTATTTTTATGCAACCAAATTAAACTTTGATAAATATACATAGTTCTAATTTTAAAAAGTCCAGATTCTATATAGACATCTTTCGTAGGGTAGAGCCTATCTTTTTTGAACATAATTTTTATAATAGAATTTTGTACAACTTGTAGCTTCTCTAATATATTATTGAATAATCCTCCTCATATTAATAGACAATATCTTAATATAGATTCAACCATGGAGTAATAGACAAGTAACAGTACACGACTACTAAGTATATCTTTAAGTTGATAAAATTTTGAAATCATTAATCTCATTTTTTTGATAATGTAATCTACATGATGTTTCCATCTTAAGTGTTGGTCAACCATAACCCCTATTAGGTTTATGAATGTTTAAATACAGTTGTTTTGGTTGATCAGCACTCAAGACTGTAGAAGCTAGAAATTTGCTTTTTTCTGTATTTAAACTTAAAAGACTGTCATTAAGCCAGCATTGTAATTTGTATAAGTCTGCTTCAGCAGTCTTATATGTATTTTCCCATGAATTACCTGTAAATACTACGGCGGTATCATCCGCGTATGATAATATGTGACCCCGAAAATCATTGATATACAGAATATTATTTATGTATACTAAAACTAAAATTGGACCGAGAACTGTTCCTTGCGGAATACCAATAGTAACCTTAAGTGGTGCACTTACACAATTATTAAATTTTACTTGTTGTGTCCTATCGCTTAAGTAATTTTTGAAAAGTTTCAGAGGTTTACCTCTAACTCCTGCTGTTTTAAGTCTTTCAAATAAAATATCATGTGATACAGTATCGAATGCTTTGGCTAGATGCAAAAAGACTGCTAGGACCCTTTTGTTATTATTTAAGTTTGGAATTATTTCTTCAATAAAATTCAAGATTGCATCTTGGGTACTAACATTCTTTTTGAATCCAAATTGGCTTGTAGAGATAATACTGTGATGATTTAAAAATGACACGAATCTTACTTTTAGAGTTTGTTCAAATATTTTTGAAAAATTTGAAATAACAGAAATTGGCCTGTAATTGTTCATGTTCCTCTGGTCGCCTGATTTATGAAAAGGAGTAACTACTGATACTTTCCAGTCATAAGGAATTTCACCTTTTTCAAAAGCTAGATTTATTATATGCTTTAGAGGAAATATAATATAGAGATGGATGTTTTTTATTGTTTTAACCGATATTCCATCAACTCCTGGAGAAGAGTTATTTTTCAATTTTGATATATAAGTTATTATTTCAGTTTCATCTACGGGTTTTAAAAATAATGATGACTGAACAGTGGGTCCATTATCACAAATATGCTTAATATTTTTTTCAATTTTACTTGCCATTGTATTTCCTACATTTATAAAATACCCATTAAATGTGTTTAAAATGTCTTTATTATTATTTAATAAGGTTTTACCTGCGAGATCAAATATTTTCATATTTTCTAATTTTTTATTTTTAGGTTTATTGTTTGTTATACGGTTTATTTGTTGCCAAATTCTTTTGTAGTTTCCTTTGTTATTTTCTATTTGATGTTTGTAATAGTTATATTTAACGTTTTTTATTAATGTGTTTAGAAATTGTTCCTATATCTTGTAAATTCCAACTTTAGATCGTCAGTATAATTTTTTATTAATCGTTTCTTCAAAATATCTCTATGGTGTATAGAATTAATTATACTCTCAGTAATCCAGGGTTTTATTTTTTTTTAATTTTTTATTTATATATATTTTTTCTGTGGTGGAATCGAGAATAGCTTGCTGTAGTGTTTTAATAAATATGTTGTATGCTATATTTATGTCATTACTATTTATTACATCATTCCAGCTTTCGTTTGATAGTATATATTTTAACTTAACATAATTAATTACTTTATATATGTTAGATTCATTCTTTTTTTCAGGAATATCCAGATTGTTAAAATGTATGAAGGTAGTAAAGTGGTCTGTTAAACAAGTTTCAATGACAGCTGGAGTTATCAGGGGCAGACTACATGATACTTTCTTCCTTAAAAATATGTGATCTAGTAAACTATTCGAATCCTGTTGTATTCTTGTATAACTGTTTAAGTATGAAATAAATCCCTTTTCGTACATCATGTTTAAATACAACGATACAATATTGACATTATTGCATTTTATATTGAAATTGATGTCCCCCATGAAAATTTCAAGATCATTTGTAGATTCTTTTAGAAGGTTACCTATTTCGTTTATATATGTAATTGGATTTATACTAGGTGGACGATATGAAGCTATAATTCCTAAACTAGTGCCATTAATAATTAAACTAAGTTTGATAATATTTGTCTCTGTTAATAACTCAGTAGATACATCTGCAGTTATATTATTTTTTACATATATTACAACGCCATCGTTCTGATTTATTTTTGAATGATTATAATATAAGTTATAGTTTTCAATATTATAGTTACTTACCTCAACATTCCAAGATTCTGATAAAACTATTATATCTAAACTTATTTCTGCCATTTATATATAAGCCAATAGCTCATTAAAATTTTTCCTTAAACTTCTAATATTGAAATGAATGATTGAAAATCCATTAGTAGTAACAACGTCTTTTAATATATTGATATTTTCCAATACTTTAGTGTCTATCTCTTCCCGCTCATCAGATTCACTCAAAAATTCTTCCATAAAAGAAATATCTTAATTAAGTGTGAAACCTAAAAGAATTCTATCACTAAACCAACTTTGGAAATTAAACTAATTCAGTCTAAAATAAAACCAATAAAATAAAGCTAACAAATATTTTTAGAAATAAGAGAAATTAACTTAATCTTAATTATCCTAAGTATCCCATTAACATTGAAATTAATGACGACATTAATTTTAATGCAATTACAATTGATTTAGTTGAGTTAATGCATTAACTTTTTTATTATATTATTTGTTTTAATATAAATACTTCCTAAATCAGACCACACATTTTTCAATGAAAACTTTTTGATAGCTTCTTCCATCAGCTTAATCCTAGATTCAGTTAGATCTTCTTTTAATACTACACCAGAACCTTTTAGTAGTTTTTTTCGTTTATATATGTTTTGCTTAATATTGAAATTGTTTAGTTTTAAGTACACACTCCTTGTATTGTTCCCCTTGTATTTGCCGATTCGGTGACACACTTCTATATCACTGTCCAATAACTGAATGTTCATTTTATTGTTTATAAGATCCATTACTTCCTTTTTCGTGTTTTCGTTTTCTTTCTCAGGTAATTTAAATATTCGTAGATTATTCCTCTTTGTTTCTTGTTCCAAGTGATCGTATTTTTCTCTGGTTACATAGTTGTCATTTATCGTTTTCAGCTTCTTTATTTCCGCCTCATTAAAAGCCTGTATTTGTTGAATGTTTGCAATATCCGATTTTATTGCAGTCAGCTGTTCTTCGTATTCGATAAACTTTTTGTTAATCGATGCACATATTTCGTCCGAGACGGTATCAGCGATAGTTTTTATAAATGCTGTGTCTGTCCACAATTGTTTTATTACTACGCCAATAAACGATTTAATTTCCTCTCGTTGATCTCGTGTTAGGACCATAATGAATGTGGTATTAAATACTGTTGTTAAATGTATTATGATTTAATACCTTCCGCACTATATTATCCAGATGTTATTTTATACACGAATTCACTTGAACTAAATAAATTGTGACTATTTAACTGTGAAAATTTAGAATTCTTAGGAGAACACAATTCACTCACAGTCTGCTGCTTGCCATTTTTGAAATTCTGCCCATCTATCTAATTTCTTGTTTACATCACCAACTAACTCTTCCTCCTTATTTTTACAATATACTGCCCGTTTTGTTTTTCCTTGATTGCACTTTTTCACTTCCTGATAGAAATTTCTTATATTCTTGTTTATTAGATGTTTTTCAATAGACTTTAATGTTGTAATTTTATCCGATGTGTTTGTCTCCCCCCTTGTCCCCTTAACATGTATGTTAGTTTTTTGTATTACGCATTAGTCCATTTTGTTTACGATTCCAAGTTTTTTATTTTTAGTTTGTTGTAACCAATCGTATCGTTTTATTAACCTCCTTTGCGATGTTTCATATTTATCTTTGTATTCTTTTTCTTCCATTGTCATGCCATTATCGATATAAATATGTGTATTTTTTAGTTTTCTGCTCTTTGCTTTCATAATTTTGTCTGTTATCACTCTTGATTCTATTTCTGTGTTTTTCCCTTTATCAATTGTATACGCTTAGATTATTTTTGGCTCGATTTCTAGGTCTTTTCTACGTCCTTTGTATCTAGGTTATCTGTTTTAAACTCTTTAATAATTATTTTATTTCTTTTCTTAGCCCCCTCTTCCTTCTCTATGGTGTTCTCTAATTTCACAATCCTTTCCTTCAATTCCTTTTTTTCCTGTTCCCAGATTTCCTCTTTTGTATGCATTTCTTTTTCCAATTCTTTGATTAAATTTATCAGTTTTTCTGTGTTTCTTTCTTTTTCCCATATCTTGGTCTTCTCTTGATTTGTTTCTTTCCTGGGGTCTGATGCCAGGCTCTTCAGGAATTCTTTTCGGTTTTGTTGATTTTAACGCTTGAATATATCTTTTCCGGCCATTTCAATACCTTTTTACTATTCCTAAAGATATCTTGTTGGTTTCTATTTCTGTATCGTTTCTTTTCCTTGTGTCCACTTTTTCTTTGACATATGCAATTTAATTAGTGTATTTTCTTTATTGTATGCAACCCAACATACACGTATGTTATTTGGCCGTGTGTTGTGGTTGTATATATGTTTTATACAGTGCTTCCCAAAAGTAACGGAAAAATTCTGTAAAGTCGTAAATAAAAATATTTCAGAAAAATGCCGACATACCCTTTTTAGCCCCCCACCCCTTCACCCTTAAGGGGTGGTAACCCCAACTTTGAAAATTCATACAGCAAAGTACCCCTTGCGATACCTCAATTGATAGATTTTTTATTCTAAATACAACGAAAATTTTTTTTATCAAAATTGGTTGATAAATAGCGACGATATTTACCAAAACGTATTCAAAGAAGGGCGTCAATATTCGAGTAGGCGCTGTTGAAGCGGCCATATTAATATCGTTGAAACAATTGCAACTTGTTTTTACTTATGTCAAAGAATTCAGAGTGTTTCGTGATTGAAATAGTAGCAAAATAAGACTATTGAAACCAAAAGAATCGAGGTTTTAATGATGATTGGGTTAGGAGATAGAAGCCGGTCGAATAGAAAACAAATTTTGCGATCCCGGACATGTAAGGGATCGCGCCTAAGATCAGACGTCTATTGGCCTTAAATGAAAACCGACAATTGGATGCAATTTTAATGCTGCAAGAAAATCCATATTTAATCTTTGCAGAGGTTGCTACACAAGTTGGTCAAAAAGGCCAGTGTTCAGATTATTTGGAAAACACAAATTTCACCCCTATAAAACGTATTTGGTACAAGAATTGTACGATAATGTCTTTGATCGACGAGTACAATTTTGTGAGGCAATAATGGAACTCTCTAATGCAAATCCTCGCTTAATTAGAAACATCGTATTTTCTGATGAGGCAACATTTTGTCTGAATGATAATGTCAATAAACAAAATTGTCGTAACTTATTGTTTATACACCATTCATTGAGAGTATGAACATCAAATTAGAATTTTAAACAATCGTCAACAGAATCAATAATATTATAAATATTTAAATCGTCAGCATAAATCAAAACTGGGCAATTAAGTTAAAATAAATCAGGAACAAAAGAGGTCCTAAATTAGAGCCTTGTGGAAGCCCGCTAGATACTGCTCGCCAATCAGATTTTTGTCTATTGATTTCTATGGCTTCTTGAGTTTAAATAAGATGGAATTGCTAAGATAATGTTTTCATTAACGTCATATTCATACAGACATTTAATTATTGAGTCATGGCCAAGTCTATCAAATGCTTTTGTAAGATCAGTGTATATTAAATCAACCTCTTTTCCTGAATCCATGGCATCTGTAATTACCTGAGTTAAATTACTTAAATTAGTAGAAATAGATTGTTTCTTGCAAAAAACCTGTTGCTGAACAGATATTTTAGCTAATACACTAGAATAAGTTCGAGTTTACAACTTTGTGATATTGTGTAAAATTATTAATATTTAAAAATATGTTTAAAGAATCCAAGTGTTATTAATATAACCTGATATATTAAAATCACCAATGATAATTACACTTTGGTTTAAAAACTGTTGTTCAAAAAATAATTTTTTATTTTTATTATTACTTATTTTAATTATATTCATCAGCTCCAGTCGCTGGTTTTATGTAAACATCAACAATAATGTAAGGCCGCTCGTTAAATTTTATTTTAACAGCCATGGCTTCTATGGAAACGCATGCAACTAAATTGAAATTCAATTTTTCAAAATAGTAAGTATTATGAATTGCTAATAGAACCTCGCCACCCTCTGCCATATTTACGATCAGTTCTGTAAACATTAAATACATCAGGGAATAATTCACTAGTTTTGACGCTGCAGTGAATCCTTGTTTCAGTTATTATGAAGATATCGTGATCATGCAACAAGACATTATTATAAAATTGACAAAGTTTTCCATTAAGGCGGTGCACATTTTGATATATTAAATTTGTAGTTAAAGATTCGGAACTGTATTGGGTGTAGCTATTTAGTATTTCACTCTGATGCATTCTCGGGATGATATTTAAATGTTTTATAATGGGTTCAGTTTCGCTTAATATTTCACGACGCTTCAATTCCGTAAGGACCTGTTTACACTCTTCTCTTTGAAGCATAGTTTTTTCAAATCCTATTTTAATATTTCTATTAAGTTTACGTTTATTTTTCAGGATAAGATTTATCATAGATTTGTAAGCTAGTATTATTTTTATAGTATTTTATAATATTCATATTATCATCAAATAGGATTTACAGGTGTGAGAAGGTGGGATTTCGTTTTGATGGATTTTAATTTTGGGAGAGGTTGGAGTAATTTTGTGGAAGGGAATATGGAATTTTGATTTTGTGGGGTTTATTTTTATTCGCCATTTTATGGAGAAGGAAGTTTAAAGCGCTTTGCAAAGAGTTTTGGAGAAATTAGTTCTGTTTTCCTATACATAGGATTAAATATAGCTATTTAATGGTGTATCAAGAATGATGCGGTTGGCTATTTAGCTACAATTGAAATAATTTATTTACTTTAATTTAATTAATTTCAGAAGCCGATTAAGTAGAATTAATCAAATAAATAATTAATTAATAGTTCTAGTACACGTTTATTTTGTTGTCGTTATATCTAACTTTATTTATTGATCCTGTATAATAGGTCATTCCATCAATAAAGTTTAATTAATTAATTAATAGCCTTTAACCCAAACCTCAAAGTTTTCGAGAAAAATGTGAAGAAATAGACACAAAAAATACATTTTTTAGAGATTTATTCATACAAATTTTTCAAATAATTTCTGATGATGTTTTACTGATTGGAGGGTGGCATAGTGGCCACCCACCCATCCTACATATACATGATAAATTTAAATACTAATCGTTGATGATTTTGCTACTTAAAAAATAATAAAATCTTGAATGTAGTAAAAAAAATAAAGCATAATCCAAAATTAAGTTTAAATATAAATAAGCTTCTTTAGCTAATCTTATCTAATATGCATACAAATTTTATTCATTTCCTCACACAAAAATTTTAACTTTTGAATTATTAATTTATTAATCAAAAAGTTTTGTAATTAATTTTATTCCACACTGCAAGACTATCAGTAATTGAAATTTATATGTATATGTAGGGTGGGGGGTGGCCTTTATCAAACCCTCCAATCAGTAAAACATAATCAGAAATTATTTGAAAAATTTGTATGAATAAATATCTAAAAAATGTATTTATTTGTGTCTATTTATATTTTACAGCTTTTAACTAAAACCCTGGCTTATATTTGGCTGATTGGAGGATAGGATAGAGGTCGTCCTCCCACCATACATATACATGATAAATTTAATTACTAATCGTTGCTTTTTCAATTTTGCTGCTTAAAAAATCGATCAAATCTTGTATGTAATAAAAAAATAAAACATAATCCAAATTTAAATATAAATGGGTTTCTTTAGCTAATCCTATCTAATATAGATTTAAACTCTGCCCACCCAACATGCATGCAAATTATATTAATTTCCTCACTAAAAAAATACTTTTTAATTTCTTTCTAATTTAAAAACTTTGTAATTAATTTTATTCCAAACTGAGAGGCGATCAGTAATTGAAATTTATATGTATATATGGCGTGGGTGGGTAGCCTTTATCCCACCCTCCAATCAGTAAAACATTCTCAGAAATTATTTGAATAATTTTTATGAATAAATCTCTAAAAATTACAATGATTTTGTGTAAAAGAAATAATAAATGGGTTATACATGTGTAAAGTTTCAACTCGAAATAGTTTTTTAAAAAGTGGAATATAATTAATTAATTGTGGGTAGTGAAATTAACGACATTATTAAAATATAAGGAACTATACCAATTAATAACAAATTTTATGAAAAAATAAATTAATACCTCGAAATTTTGGAAAATATTACCTCACAATATAATATGAGGATCACAAAACTGGAGGAAGAAAACGCTTCTCTCAAACAAAAAATTACAATTTTGGAAAGGAGGACCAGAAAGAATAACATAATAATATGGTATACGTGAAGTAGGAAATCTTATTCTGGACGTGATTCAAATATCAAATGGAAATCTTGATGTAAATATCACAGTTACTGATGTAAATAATATCTATCGAATAAGAAAAGCCAAAAATACATTAGATACTAGATCAATAATCTGTGACTTTAATTACTACAATTTTTTAACAAAACAAATGCTTTTCCTAAAAGCAAATAAATTGCAACATGATCAAACTTTAGAAGATCGCGAAGAAAATAAAAGAAGAAGAGAAAACAGAAGAAAAGGAAATATATCACAGCAGCTTACCTCAGAAGTCAGTGATAACCACAAAACAACATATGAACCCAACGTAATAACTTTTTATATTTAAATTAATCGATAATATTAAATTATAATTTGTTTTGAAATGGATCAGTACTTAAGAAATTTTCAAACACCTGATCAAATCATATACAGTGGAATCACATCTAGAAGCTAAAGAATTTTTTAATGTTAATAAAGAATTATGTGACTTCAAAATTATCCATAACAACATAAGAAGTATAAATGAAAACATTGACGAATTTCAAATTTATTTGAAACATCTGGAAATTGATTTCGACTGTATACTTTTGACAGAAACATGGAAAATACACAACACTGCGTTATTTAAACTTGAAAGCCATGACATTATAAATGATGAAGTTTGAATCTGCATAAATTCTAAACTGAAATACTCTTATGAAATTCTAAAAATAAATTTGGTTAAAATTATAAAGCTAAACATTACGGACTTAAAAAAATCAAATTGAAATTTTGGCAATATATTCTCAGTAAACTCACTTGAATTCGTTTATGATTTAGGAAATTGTATTTGTATTTGTATTTGATGCTTTGTTTCTCTTATTATAAAAAGGAAAAATATTAGCAAAGGATAGGTACAAATATGTACTTATATTTTGACGTAAAAGATCCGGGAAGAGTTCACTCGGCAAAATGTTCTTCCAATCCAGTCCAATATTGCATTTGAAGTTCTTCAGTTGGTCCTTATTGCTTTAAAAAGCATTATTTTGCGTATGAATTGCACACACTTTATTTTTATTCCGATGTCAAACTGACGTATCTATTAAAATTAAAATTATCTTAAAAATAACCAAAATAAATCATATAATGTAATTGTAGGAGATATCAATATCGATATTTTAACGGTTGATGATGAAAGCAATGCGTATTTAAATACCTTAAATGAATTTTGATATTTATCAGTTATAACTGATTACACACGAATACAAAATAATACAACGTCATGCATTGATCACATGGTTTGTTAAATATAACAATAACACTACTGACCTTATACTGCCTTTGATATAACAGACCACTTTATAATAACTATGCAAATATTCATAAACGCAATAAAAATAAAAAAAGTATCTCAAAAACTCGAAAAATATATTCACTACGACAAATTAAATAACATATGTCAAATATATCAGAGAACGAAATTCTTATTTTGGACGGCCTTGAAAACTGCGCCAACACTTTTAACGATCTAGTCAATAAACAAACACAAAAATGCAAATTCATAAAGAGGATAAAATCAAATCAAATCAAAAGGAAATATTGAATAACGCAAGGATTAATAAATTCAATCAATGGCAAAAATCGACAACTTAAAAAGATGATTAAAATAATTATAAAAATAGCCTACACAAGATAATCCAAATAAGAAAAAAAGATTACCATCAAAATGAAATATCATCAAATAAAAATTTTAGCAAATGATTATGGGATACAGTTAAAAATATTTCGCAGTTTACCAATAAAAAACACAAATTCACTATATTTAAAGATGATGAAGAAAAACCCATAACTGACTTCAGGAACATTGCTAATATTTAATAATTACTACAATACTGTTGGCAAAAATGTTGCAAGTAATATAACATCGGAACATACGTATGAGAGAAACATTATGCCAAATACCTTTTTTAAAGACCCATAATTACACAGGAACTGACTGAGGTAATATCGAGTTTAACAAATAATAAATCACCAGGATTAGATAATTTAAATTCAGAAGTAAAAAAACAATTTGCCCATATATAATCGAACCATTAACTTATATAATAAATAAATTATTTGAAACAGAATATTGCCCATCACTATTTAAAAATTCCGTCATCGTACCGATTTTTAGGATACAAGATATGGAAAATATAAGCAATTATCGTCCCATTTATTTAATTACCACACATACTAAGATCTACGAGAAAGTAGTAAAATTAAGATAAGACAAATATATCACTTGTTATCCGCAAATCGATACGGGTTCAGAGAAAGCACATCTACACAAGACGCAATTCGACACTTAACATCTAATATCTACAAAATCCTTGATGATAACAAAGTTGCCCTATGTTTATTTATACATGATAATTTTAATTGCTAATCCATGATGGTTTTTATACTAAAAACAATTAAACCCTTTATGTAATAAAAACATATTCAAAAAGTTTTGTAATTATTTTTTTCAAAACCGCGGGAAGATAAGTAATTAATTTTATACACGTACGTGTAGTTGAAAAGCTAAAAGAACTCTTAGGAGTGAAAATCAATCTAAAAGATGTAAATAATGTGTATAAACTTGGTAAGAACAAAAATTCTCCAATTCTGTTAGAGTTTGTATCTTACCTCAAAAACAGTGAAATCCTAGGGAACAGTTTTAAGTTAAGAGGTTCAAACATTTATATAAATAATTACCTTACTGATATCGACAGAGAGGAAAATAAAATTATTAGACACCACCTAAAGGCAGCTAAGGAAAACAGAGAAAACATATGCTATATAATATCGCACAAACTTTTTATTAACGGAAACTGGTTAACCGAAAACGACTTAGAATCTGCAACGCTCAACTTTATTAATATTATAAAGACTAGCATAGAAGAATATCCATAATTTACAAAAATATTAATACTGTAGAAGTGATCAACTAGCCTTCAATATCACTTATTTCAAACATAGTAATTTTTTGTTTGTTGAGAAGCAATTCGGCATTTAGAAGGGAAAGTCCACGTAAGATGCCCTAATTAAAATTTCGAATGAAATCTATGATTCATTAGATTGTACAAATCTATGTTTATGTCTTTTCATTGATTGTGCAAAAGCCTTCGACACAGTTGATCATGCACTACTAATACAGGATCTAGAGAATTTAGGAATCAGAGATAGCCCCTTAGACTTATTTAAGAGCTATCTGAGCTATCTGAGAGAACGAAAGCAATGTGTTCAAGTAATGAACACCTGCAGTGCGTCCAAATACATTATATACGATGTCCCACAAGGAACTGTCATAGGACCTATACTGTTTATTATTTACATATATAGTTTGCTTAGTATATCAATCAAAAGTGAAATAACCAGTTTTGCCGATGACACTGTGTTATTCTGCAGAGGGAAATTCTGGGATGAAGTAATTGATGATGAAAGCTATGGTTTGATCACAAAAAATGAACATGCAGAAAACGCACTACCTTCTATTTTATATAAATGCATGTTCGAATATAAATTTAATTCAATTACAGTGACAGAGGACCTAAGCACCTATAATATTACACCAGTATCCAAGTATAAATTCATAGGGGTTTATTTTGATCTCATATGTTGATCAAAATAAACAATATGGAATGTACATTTAAAAATTGTACTTAAATACGTTATCAATAATCTAGAACTTAATAAAGTAACAACTTTAAAATTAATTAAACAGATAGGCACACGAAAATAATCATGGAGTATCTGGATTCTAATGGATTATCCTGATATATTCCACTTTAAATTACTGCAAACGATACTAATCCCGTCGAATTTAGATCTTTTCGAAAGACCCAAATTATCCCGGCGCCTTTGTTCGAAACCATTATTTTAAATTAATAGCCGCAATTAAAAGAATACAACGAAAACGGAGAAGGTAATGTTCCGAATTGGAAATTCTATAAAGGAAAAAAAATGCGGAGTGTTATTTCTTTGCCAAAGCCACGGTATTTATCGCTAAATAATGTTGCCACAAGTGAATTTAACGCAGGAATGTATTTAGAACTTATAGTTATAAATACATTCCTGGGTTATTATTATGTTATTATATTATGATATTTTTATTTATATAAATACAATTAAACAGTTCTGATAATTAGAAAATTCATTTCTTTGTTTAAGTGTCGGTATTTATCGCTAAATAATGTTTCCACATGTAAATTTAACGTAGGAATGTATAACATAGAATAAACTAATATTGTTTATTATTTATCTTACTCATAATATTTTTATGTATATAAATACAATTTAACACTTCTGTTAATTAGAAAATTTGAATCAAGTTTTAGATTTTTTAGTTGTACATATGATGTATTAAATGAACACATTAGGTAATGGACTAGCTAATAAATTCTATCATATGGCTTAAAATTACAATCAGATTATTGTAATGTTTTTTTGTAATTCTCACATAATCCCATCCTATAAAAACGTATTTCGGTCTATCACAGCTCATTAATGTAGCTGTGCGCCATTCCAAATAAAAAGGCGATACGAGAACAAATCCCTTCTAGTAAAATCGAATTATCGCTGGTAACAATTTTTTTCAAAGCGCTCTTAGAAAATGGTATCAGTTCAGGTACTTATATTAAATATGTAAATTATAAATCGGTGATTATAAGTATAATGCTTATCGAAGTTATCTGTAAAGTTTGTTAGAGATTAATTAAGCAAATAAATATTGAAAACACTATATAAATAAAATATCTCATAGAGATGTTTTAAAATAAAATAATACATAAATAAAATTATTCTATAAAAATAAATTTGCTTTTATAAATCGACAGAAAATTATTATTAAATTTTATTTTCATTTATTCATATCTCCTTTATTTGCCAATACAAAAAGGATCTTGAACGTACAATTCCTTCAGGACGCATTTAGGTCAATATGCGAGTGAAATACTATAGGTTTGCGGAATCCGGCACGTCGATGTTATTAGATTAGATAGCGCCAGATGTATTAATCCAATGGGAAAATTATATCACGACAAAGTTTCCATCGGCACCTATGCAAATAGAATGATGAAGATGATAAACTAAATTGCAAGTATTAATTAGAGACGTGCTGCACGAAGAGACTGCACAGGGTGCATTCGAATTGGGGTTATATTAAAACTAAATACGGCACTCAAGGGCGCTTCTTTGATCTTTGATAGGATAGACCGCTGTGCTGTGATAATGACTGTCTATTAATGGAACAATAATCTGATTATTCACTGTTGATTGATCTTCGATATCAAAGAAATCCTCGTATCATCTGTTTAATATTGTACTTGTGATCTTACAGGTTTTATTTATTATGTGGTGAAAGTGTAAAGGATGGATAATATGATAATATTCCTAGAAGTAAAATGACACTTTAAATACATATTAACATTATAAATAGTAATAAATAGTTTTATATATGTGGATTTTTAATTTTGAAAGTAATAGTTTGTTTTAACAATGAAATAAAGGTAATTTACTTGGGCAAAAATAATATTTAAATGCATTTGATCTATTATTATAAGGATGGTTTTGAGTGTTTATAAATGATAATCTCTTATTTTATCAATTGGTGAAACATTTTATAATATTTTAATCACATTACTTTACGGTATGTATTTAACTTTTACTGAAATCTAGTGTAATAAATAAAAACTTCTTCAAAACTATGTAGTCATTATTTTCAAATCTTTTAAAAATGTTTTCGCCCTTTAAGCAATTCCTTATGGCCATCTCATGAATTAATTGATTAATTAATATAAAATCCAAAACTTCCTTTTCCTTTATTATTTAAATCAGTAGTCTTCTAGTTCTAGTTTTCGTCTTCTATCGAAGGTTGGCGATCATCATTTTATATATTCCTCTATTTTGCCGCAGAATTAATTCTGCGGCTTTGGTCAGACAATAAAGATAACTTCATCAATTAATTAAAGGATGGTAATTTTGATCCCATGATTGAACTAAATAAAACAAAAATCTACTGCTACAAATAAGAACTTTTTCAAGTTTGGTAGACGTTATATTATATCCTCTTTGTCCTCTCCGACCCCTCCAGCAACGCCAGCGGCAGTAACAGCGCTCTTCCAGGCGGATTCCTCGACAACAATTCTGGGCACCAGTCGCGGCGGGTTTCTCCTAAAGTTCAACCGATGTCCAAGACTTTTCTTCATCTCTCCTCTTTCCTGCTGCCAATCTGGGCATACAAATTGGTAGTCGAATGTCGTATCTTGTGTACACCTATTAAATTTAATATTTTATTTGAATCAATAAGTAGAGAAACTTAGATGTTAGCACAATGCAAGTCTTAATAAACATAAAATTACCAACATGCTAATGCTTAAGATTCATTTCCTTGGTGCACGAAGCTTAGGACCACCAGCACGTTTAACCAAAATAATTTGATCAACTCTTGATATCGTAGAAGCTGCATCAACCGCATATTCCAAATCCCAATATTGGCAGTCGTACAGGTCCAAAATTTGTTTTTCAACAGCATTGCAGTCAGTACTTTCCGATTCAATGTTCACTCCAGCATGTTTGTCACCGGCTCTATGTGCTCCTAAAAGTATATTTAATGTTGCAGTTGACTTGTGTTCACAGTTATCAGCTAAGATTTTGGGAAACATTTTCAAAGCGGTTGCAAATTTTCTAATAGCGTACTGTTTCAAAGCGATACACAAGGTCTTCCAACAGTTTTGCCAGAAAACCTTCATGGCCAACTGTTTTGATAGTATAGACGTCCCAGTGACTTTAACAACCTCCTCCTAATTTCTTTAATTCGCTATTCTAATACATTTTAACAATTCAGCTTCCTCCGATTTGCCAATCCTTCACAGATAACTCAAGAAGCATGTGTGTCCGAATAGGAACTAGGTGGTGTATTTCACATGCCTTTTTTTGAATATGTCTCTACCTCGGGGATGAGGGTGCAGGTTTACTCTCTTTTATTGCGTCATGGACTTTGGCCTTTTTCCAGATCCAATAGAGGAGATAACGATAGCACCTTATGGTCTCTATCGGGATCCTTTTGCCCATGTCTACCTTGGGGATGAGTATGCTGGACCACTTTTTTTTACTTCGTCATAGACTTTAGCCTATTTCAAGGATGGAGGAGATAACGACCTTATGGTCTTCATCGAAATCTTGCGGTACCCTCGGGCGACTCACTATGTCAATGACCTCAGAGTCCGGCGTAGCTGGTCCACATTTGACTTCGCCTCCGATGGCCATTTTATGTTAGTAATCAGATGATAAGGACTGCTGCCGTGCGCGCTGCTCTTATTGCAACCTTCTGTACCTGGCTGCTGAAATTCAGGTTTACCTCAATCTGGTTATCCAGGAACTTCATTCTGGAAAATTCTGGTTTAGCAGCAGCATGCTATGGCCCTGCATTTCCCTGATCTCCGCCTGGAAAGCCACGTGGCCACGAACTTATTAGCGCCCGAGGATCTAACTCAGCTAAATTCTTTTCAATCGCTTCTTTGGCCCTAGCTTCACATCCTTCATTTCCCTTCTCAGACAGCCTGTGTGTCACCCAGACATCTTGGTTGCAGATGTATGCGATCAGGCTAGGATACGTCGGGCTAATTTGCGGAATAAGTTTAGCACCAGAAGACGTCATCCGAAGTTTTGTGGAAAATAAGGGACCGGACTGAAATAATTAAATGCACACAAACCTATTAAAATAATATTATAATCATATAGATAAGTAACATTAAAAAATTACAATTTGCTCAATTATGGAGTCTTTACAATTACTCGTTATATAAAATTTATGTAACTCCTACAGTTTATTGGCAATAGGCAAAACATGTCAAAATTTTTAAGTTTTTAATTTTTTCTCGCAAAGAACATTATAAAAAAAACATTTTTTAGTTTCTCAGTCTCTTAACTTTTGCTTGAATAGTTTTGTAATGTTTTTCAAATTAAGATAAATATTGACAAAAAACCAAAAATCGCTTCGAGTAAACACCTACTTCCGGTTTCACCAAAAGCTTCTCAGTTCCAGTTTTTTCCTAAGGTTAAAATTTCATCTTAATAGGATCATTCGTTTTTGAGATACATATATTTTTCTATTTCAGAAATTTCTCTAGAAATTTACAATTGATTTCTTCTAGGAGTTTTAATAATATGCAGTTTTTTTTTTTCTGACTAAAAGTATTTCTCTTCAGTGCAAAGGTTTCTTCAAGGGTTCAAAAATTTTTCAAAAAAATGCTTTCAGATTTGTAAAATACATTAATTCAAGAATTTAGCATTTTCCAGCAAATATTTTAAAAATTTCCATTTTTTCTTGCTTTGTATTAGAGAAAATTTTCAGATACTTTCTTCTTTATGAAACGATCTTCCAATTTAAGAAAATTTCCGTTGAGTTGGCTAGTAATTCGCTTTTACACTTCTTTTTATTAAATACTGTAGTGTATTTTAGAGATTCTCTAATGAATTTCTCTTCCAAGTTGAGAGTTTTTTAAATTTCTAAATTTATCTGCAATTTTTTTCTACCAATTTAGAAGTTTTAGCAATTTTCCGGAATTTCCGTGAAAAATTTCTACCATTACAACAAACCGAATTTTTCAGCATATTTTCGTGTAAAAATTTGTTCGGTAGTTCAAATATGCTTCAATTTATTTATTTGAAATTCTTATATTTCAAAATAAGTTTACCTTTCAGGTTGCGATTTTTCTTCACAGTTTTTAAAATTTTGATTTCACAATTTTCTACTAAATCAAGAGTTTTGATTTTTCCAAAAAATCTCAAAAATTTAGACAATTTATTGCATTTAATAAGTTTTTTTATTCTTATAGAATCTTTTCTTCTAATTTCCAAAAAAATCTGTTAATTTTCAGTAATTCCTTACAAAATTTTTTAATACATTTCTTTTCCAGGTTGCGAAATTTTAGCAGTTTTTGAAATTTTTTATATATTCAAAAGCTTTATAATTTTTTGTCAATTCATTAAACTATAATAAACACAATAATATCTTAACCTTATAAACTCGATTATTACTTATTCTATCGTACTCTTGACCTACCTCAACAAACAATGCAACAATGACCTCTCGTACTCCTGACCCGCCCGAACAAATTATACGTTGAGGTAGGTCAAGAGTACGCTGGAGCTTAAGCGGGAAAATAGGCGCTACGTTAACGCATAAGTTATTGTCGTAGGTCAAGAGTACGTTCGGTTAAATAAACCAAAAAATATTTGAAAATTATTTGAAAATTTCTGAATATTTTAATATTTAGAAGTTAGAATTTTAGATTTTTACTTGACTTAAATAAATTTAATTGTAGGAATCCATTGGTGCAAGATTTTTTAATTTAAATATTATTGCGAAAATTATAATTGAAAAACTGAAAAATAATTGAAATGTTTTCTTAATTTATATAATATATATTTTATTGTATGAATCTATTGGTGCAAGGGTTTTGTCAAAAAAGAAATGTTATTCCTTAGCAAATTATATTTATGTTATATTTTTTCTTAAATTTCTTTTGTTGTTTTAAACATTAGACTAATGTGCATTTTTAGAAAGTTTGCAACTCTTTGAAATAAAATTCCATTGGTTTTATTTTATTTCAACTGTTTTTAACTGTCATTTTCTAAGTAATTGTAATTTATCAGCTGATTTTCAGTTGTTTTTTTTTTTGTTCGTGGTAAAATTAAAAAGTTTTATTAAGGAGAGAATGATTTTAGCATTACATTATTAGCATTTTTTCTACTCTAATATTAGCTATGCTTTTGGATCAATTTTTTCTCATTTGAGAAATATTATTTGTAATTTGGCGTATTTGGACTGATTTTATAAAGTAATTTTAAAAATGTTTCAGCTGTATTCCAGTTGTTTTCCTAATTTGAAAATTCAACTGTTTAGTATAAAATTGAATTGTTTTCTTTTCTAAAATTCAACTGATTTTAACTGCAATTTTTTAGAAAAAAAAAATTGTTTAACTTATTAAAAAAAAAATTTGTTCTTCAACCATTTTTAATTTTTTAATTTAAACTTTGGTAAATTTCATTTCTCACCCACTTTATTTAATTTTGTTTAAATTATAATCACTGTTGCTATTTTAGTTTTTCTAAAAACTAAAGCGGAGTTGCTATTGTATATTTTTAAATTGTGTATCAGTGTTTTAGATTAAAGTTTAAATGTATATGTAGGGTGGGTGGGTGGCCACTATCACACCCTTCAATTTTAAACATATAAGCAACAATTTTTTAGTAGGAAATTTTTTTAAACAAAACTAATTTAAATAATAAGTCGTTTAAGAAATGAAAGTACACTTATTGGAATTTTGGGAGTGTTTTAAAGATTGGAGGGTGGGATAGAGGCCACCCACCCGCCCTACATATACAATTAAACATTCATCACACTCAGACTTATAGTTTCCTAAAAACTATTGCAGTATTAAATGAAATTTTAAAACAAAATTAAAAACAAAGTATTTATATATTAGTAGGATAGGTAGGTGATTTTTCTAGCAAATATTAATTATTATAACATATTTTAAGATTTCTCAAAAATAAAATAATCTAATTATTAATATAGTCATAAATAGTTTAGTATTATTTTTATATTAAGTGATAATAGATTTTCAAAAAATAAGTGCCTTGACAATCAACGATATCGAAGTATTAAATTTTCTTGGAAAATTGAATAAAATAACTTTTGTGTGATTAAATGTGAATTCTGTAAAATCTGTTTACAACTGAAGGGTACGAAAGGGAACACCCACCTACTTTATATATTTTTTTGAAATTATAATCACTGTTGTTGTAAAGCTATAGCGATTTTGCTGTTGTTATTTTTAAATTATAAATCAGTATTTTAGTTTAAAGTAAGATTAATATGTAGGGTAGGTGGGTGTCAACTATCCCACCCTCCAATTTTAAACAAATAAACAATATTTTTTCAAGAGAAAAAAATTGAAACAAAATTAATTTACACAATAAATTGATTTAGAGAAGAAAGCCAATTTATTAGAAATCTTGAGAGTGTTTTTAAAATTAGAGGATGGTATAGAGATTTTTTTAAAAATTATAAAAGTATTTTAGTTTATTATTTTAGGGGGGATGCCACTGTCCCACCCTTTTAAACACACAAACAATACATTTTTGGAAAAATAAATTTCAAACAATGCTTATCTAAACAATAAATTTATTTTAACATGAAGGTACTTTCATTATAATTCTTGGGATTTTTTTAATGATTTGTTGTTTTATTTATTTTCACTGCTATACAAATTTATTATCCTTCCAAGATAAATCGAATTTGAAGAGTGAAGACCTAGCGTCCATAAAAGACATTAATTTGTTATTTGTTTGTATTAATTTTTGTTAATTTATATTTATTTTTATACGTTTAAACTGATATTCTTTTTAAAATAAAAGTGCTTGCCAAGCAACTAAACCTAGTTTAAAACCACAACCGACAAAAAATAACCATCAAAACCGTTGTTAACATTAGTAAACTGAAATATAACTTATTCACAAGTAAAAGTACTGGGGAAAAGCATGCGTTTTTATGTTATTAAATTACTTTTATATTATTTGCTCTTATGGCGGAGGCGCCGGGAATATATGAACAATAATTAATTTTGTTTTTATTATTATCAAAATGGATTTATGATTTTTTAATAAAGTTCCCAGAAATACATTGCGATTTTTAAAAGATACTAAACAATTGTAACAGTTAATTTAAAAGACTAATACCAACTTACGTCGAGTTAATTATTGTATAATTAATTTTGTGCATAAATATTAATTGGGGACTATTAACAACGATCAAACAATTTAAAATTATCTAAGGCAGAGTTAGTGCTTATTACAATGTTGCATTATTAAAACAGCAAAGTATTTAATATAACGAAAAAAAAACTTTTATGTGCGTTAAACAAGGCGACGACCCACTTTTGGAAGTCCTTAAAAGCCGAGCCCTGCGTTGCCTTAATACCAATGCTTCTCGAGGAGTAAATTTTCCATGATGGCAGACTGCACGAAGATGAAAGTGATGTAAAATTGTCACGTGATTACGTGATTTCAGACAAACTCTTAACGTTGGTATCCTTCCTTTGTTAAATATCACGTGAAGTATTTAGCATCCTTATATGGCATTAAATTATTATGCAGTTTTATGTTTTGTAATAAGGGTTATAGAAAAAATTGTAATAATTATTACATATATAATAAGATATTTTTTTCTTGTAAAAATGTCTATCAATAATACAACCATTTTTAATGTAAAAACTTTGAATTCTTCTCATGTGTAGAAATTTGTTTTGAGGTACGTAAAGATATAATTAAAACTTGATGAAAACACTAACATTTTCTTCACTATTATTTTTATTTCATCAGATGTACATTAGTTCTATGCTCTTGATAATGAGTGCATAGTATCAGAAATGAACATCTAGCGAAATAAAAATTAATTGTGAAAAAAATGCTAGTGTTTTAATCAAGTTCTTCTTACATGTCACGCACTGGTTTCAATATTTTTTGAATCTCATCAGCGTATTGCTGGTAAAAATGGGAAAACGGAGTTTTAAACTCTCCAGATATTTGTAAAGCAATTTACGATTAATTTGTTTGCAAAGCAATGTATGAGTATGAAATTATAGTACCAAATATTAATAACAGATTTTTTTATAGGGAAATTAATACGCTATAAATAATAAATTACTTTAAATAATTGAAAATTTAAAAGTCATTATGAAAAATTAAAAAAAAAAAATGCGCAACAATAGGCCGTAAATTATGCCGCGTTTAGCAAAACAATAAAAAGCAACCGTAAAGTTTTCAGATCGGCGAATTAGTTTTCATTTAATCCGGCCGAAAAATGCTCTTTCACTTTATTATTGTCGCCGAGGAGCGAGACCATTCATCTGCGACTCCCCAGTCAAGTGGTTTAGTTGAAAAGTTTTTCTCTAGTAATACTTTACGATCTGCGTTATGGAAGGGACTGTTTCGCGGATGAATATTAAATTTTTAAGATATTAAAGTAATATTTTAGTGCGACGAAATTATTAAAAAGGATGGACGGGATTAAGCAGTTCGCGACACCCCGTTACCCCAGGTGTGCAGTTAAAATTGGAAGGGAAATATTAACTTGATTAATCAAATGAGATAGCTTTAGTTTTTCATGCGTTTTTAGTGCATTTCAGTTCAACTGAATACGGAAATTTGTATGTTTATAAGATGAAATTCGTAAGAATCATTTAGAAATGATTTGCTTTAATATTCATTGATATAATGACTTACAATAAGGGATCAGTTGTGCAAAACACTTTTAATACGATTTTACTATAATAATCTTTACGTAACTCAAGAAATATATTTGTACAATGTGTCGTGTCTTGTAGAGCATCAACTCAAATATTTATATTAAGAAAACATGCACCTACAGCCATCATTTAGATCTGATGAATCGAAATTTTATTGTGAGCTAAGCATAATATTTAAATGAATACTTATACAATTTAATTATACACAATAATAATCTCGGAATACATCAATATTTTCATATTAGCCCCATGATTCAGTTGGTTAAGAGCGACTCTTATGAATTATAATAATTTTGAAGTTAAAAATTTGTACAACTCCCGTATTTCAAACAAAGCGAGTAGCAGACAGCAATTAGTTATGATGATAAAAGGAGTGAGATTGTCTGGAACAAAAGAAAGAATTATAACCCGATGGTGGATTTAAATTATTAAATTATTTAAAATTAATTATCTTATTGTATAGCGTTATAAAATCTTATTAGTACTATAATAATTACTTAAATACACGAATAAAGTTATTTAAATAATAACCATATGAATATAAATAGAAGAAAATTACTAAATATAATTTCTTGGAAATAATATTTCAATTTGTTTGTAATCATCTTCCACGTTTATAAAACCGGCAAGAATAAGGATTCTATAAACGATCACAGGCTTTATAATTCAACTACTGAAGTGGCTTAAAATATCGCAACGGATTTTAGTTATATTATAAATTTTAATGTAAAATAATTCGTATCATAATAAAATTGATGCTTCTGAAAATTTTAATTCGTTATTTTTGTATTTCATCATTAAGCCTTGTTGATGTTCTCTATGCTTAAACGATCTTATTGTGGACGTGACGCTAGACACCATAAGATGATTTCGATCCCCAACCATCTATAAATCAACTGGCTAGCATACTGAGCCAACACGTTTGAGTGTAAGATTCTAAAGCCCTAGTAACCTTAGCGGAATAAATACGAGCACGATTTTGTTAAAAAAAGATCTTGAAGTCATTTCAAATCTTACTTTTATACACGTTTACATTTCCAAACAAAAACCACTATATTATTCAATTAATTATTATACGATGTCAACCATACATTAATAATTAGTTATGCAAAGCGAAGTCGTATAAACTACAAGACAAGAGAATCATTCCGGCGGGTAGCCTTAGTTCAAAGGCAGTATTGAATTCTAGAAGCTCATCCTAACTTGATATTGATTGCGTAATTATTCAGCCAGGTGTATTTAAGTCTGTTGCAGCGTATATTGTATACGTACCCTGAATATCCAGAGGTTGCTAGATTATTGCGTTACGAGTATTCCAACAATAAACCAATGAAAAATGACTTTTTATTACTCTGGCTTACGGAGGATTTTATATCTTTGTGCATAAGTAATCTAGGCGCTTAGTAATAAGGATAAAAAGGTATTTGCCATGGACGATTTAACGCGTTTATTCACATGTTCTTTATCGCGTTTATGGTGCGCGCGCAGAATTACGTGGTAAAAGCCATTATTGTTACTCTCTGTATAATCAAGCGTGAAATGACCTATTATAAAGATGCTCACACCGAGAATGTTCATTTATTATGTACAAGATTTTTGTTGCATGTTTATTTCAGTACGTTCAAAAATTAACTGGAGACGTAAGCCATTTAAATCAAACAAATAGATACATAAATTATAAGTCAAAATTCTTTATCTTAAAGGTAAACTCTGCATATAGCCAATATATAAATACTTAATAGCATTATTATTAATTTAAATTTTAATTTAGTGTTTAGTTATTTAAAATAAAATTTTATATCTATTTCACATATTAAAAATAAACCGACTTTAGATATGATGTAACACAAAGTATCTGTATTATACTAGGGATTCTATTAATTAACATATATTCACAATAAATACTTGTTTATAAAGTTATATGCTATTACGAATTTTGCTGAACGAAAAGTAAATAAATATTATTTTTCTTTAAAATGTTATAAATGTTAAAACGCACCATCCGCCCTACAGATATTAGGTTCACGAAAGTTAATACAAACACAGCATTAATATTTCACATATAATACGCTCTTAAACTTAAAATAAACACACACAGCAAACAGCTGTTATTGAAAACCTATCATAATATTAAAGCAATTTTAAATTCTTAAAAAAGATGCCAATATTACGAAATCTGCAATTTCATACGAGCTAATCAAATTGGAACCTAGATCTTATTAGTTGAATTATTCATGAAGATTTCGGATATCCAAGCGAAATTGATCAGATATTCTACAAGCGTACGCTTCTGGATGAATATATGATATATTTTTACGCCGAATTTAACATCAGGTGTAATTTATAAAATTGTAAACATCTTTAAGGTATATTTAACTACAGTCGTTAATAAAGTTATTAATAGTGTGTGATATTAAACAAAGGTATTTTCAATCATAAATATATTTAATTATGTGTTATTATATATATTTATATTTAAACTTTATAAAAATAGTAAGTTTTTATATACGTATATTATAATTATAAATTTCTATGTCTACATTTTTCAGTTAATAAAAATGGACTTTAAAAAGCGCTGACAAATTAAACAATTTCGTCTAACAGATAGAAGCTAGGAGACCAATTCAGAATTACAACGATTTGTCAGAACGGTGAAAATCTTAAGACAGATGAACTATACGTTATGGGATGACGGCGGTGACACAAACACATGATCCTCTGCAAAAACCCAAAGCCGATTCCCGTTAATCGTCGCGAGCATTAAATGAGAGAAATAAGTTCCCGAGCGCTTTATATAGATTTGGAAATAAAAGGAGGAAAAAAAAAAACAGGCGGAGGTATCCTTCACGCGATTCCCTCGGGAGATTTATGCCGCATCATAATTCAGAAATAAATCGAATCCGGCAAGGAGAATTCCGCTTAAAAGGTAAGAAATGAAATGATAAGGCGTCCGTAATCGAATGTTTAACGCGGCTCAATTAATATATTGTCCCCACCTTCCACTAGAGAAACCGAACCCGGCGACTCCACCATTTATTATTCACGCCTGGAACACATACATTCCGCCAGGCATAAGCTGTAAATTACCTTTTGTGTCCGTTACTTAGTTTGCGGACGCTAACATTTGTTACCAATGCGATAAGTAACTTATTTACTGGTGGGTATTGTAAGCCGTCCCGTATTCGTAGATCTTATGATAATTTAATATTACTGTTGTAATGCGTGCTGTGGTAATTATGTAATTAGTACGAGTTACGCTTGCATCGAAACCTAACATAATTAGCTGTATATCATACATCGGCGAAATTAACAAACAGATCTACATAAACAAGTCTACGAATTATAAATGTGTAATTGAAAGCATGATTTTATTGATTTATTGTATAAGTTTTCTGTAGTTAAAACAAACAAATCACTTTTAAAATTATAATTAGCATATTTATTACTACATATAAATATTCTATTTACCTATAGTATATAGACTAAAAATCTCATTATCTTCAATGTTAACTAATATTATTTTAAAAAGGAATAATATTAAATACGAAATCAAATTTCGCGTACAAAAAATATTACTACAATTACATTATTACATATGCTTAAATATAAGTGTGTATATTAATTTTATTACGATAAATTTATTATTATCATTTCGCAGCTGTTTTTATAAAGTATTTTTTTAAATAAAAAAACGTCCTAGTTTATTTTACTGTATAAAACTGATTCTCGCACGCACGTTTTTTTCAGGAATTTATTTATTGGCCTGGGTACATTGTTACAATAGGAATTTTAATAGTTATTTATTTAATTCGGTGTATATACGTATGTAATATAATACCATGATTTTAATAGTAATAATCCATTTTTAACAACATACCACTTAATAAATCTTGATAAATTCATGATCTAGAACTATATTTTTATGTGTACTTAGCATTTTTTAGCACTATAGAGAATTCTCACTATTACAGCAGGTATGTTTTTATGAAGAAAAATAAATATTTAAGATTCTAGATGTCAAAGAGGATACTAGCTCCCTCAACATCACGGTAAAGAAAGGGTTTGAGTGGAAGACCATTTTTAATTGTAAACTCCGCCTGTGCTCCTTTTGCCTAAAATTTAATGTATGTTTTTATTTTAATTAATATGTTTATTATTTATTATTCAAAATAGGAAACCAAAGATATATAAATAAATAAATAAATAATACTCTAATTGCTTAAAAAGTGTTTTTAAAGTATTCTATATAATAAAGTGAAAATAATATAATTTTATCGATATAAATTTTACTGAATAAAAAACACGTATCCTTTCTATGATAGCACTCCATGATAATATCCTTGATACATTTGTCACAGAAATAAATTTGCCTAAAGCTTCCGATGTAAAAGCCAATATAAAAAGCTACGCAACAGATTTCTCTATTCTGGACAATATAACGCGTATATGTCATCGTCTACGGTAATCGCAGGTTTTTGTTTTGTTTTATTCGACTTGAACACTTATACAATTTCTTTCAACTCTAGAAATATATTTCGTCAACATCGTAACACAATATACATTTTATGTAATATTTGGATGATTCAAAAACTTTTGAATATTATAAACTAATTAATTAATTATATACTAATATCAATTAAAAGTTTATTGTAAGAAATCGTTTTTGAATCTATTTAAGATATACAAGTGATTTATGATCTATAAAGATATAAGTTTTATGAATATGCATAAATAATTCAAAATATAAAGAGTACATATCCATATAAATTTAATTCAAGGACATTTGCAATATAACAAACCGACAGTAAAACTTAACGATATAATGAATTAAATTCTAAATTAACCCGTAGTGAAATATTTTTATTAATCTTCTAATTAACTTAACGGTTGTCAAACGAACAATAAATAATAATTTAAGTATATGAAATTGTCCAATTTGCCAAGAGAGTTTATTATCATCATTCAACAGCCACTGAAGATTATTTGAAGTGACGTAAAGATCATTTAAGAATATTTAATATATGATATTCGTGATAATCGTTCAAGGTTATGTAGATTATTTTAAATTTGACTATTGACCATTCATGGACATTTTGTATCGTTTTATAAACACTCAATGTCATCCGACGTTTCAGTTATTTCAAAATTACCTTGCAGTTCTGTTATTTAAAAGTAGCGTCGTTGATGATTTTTTATTTGACTTGAAGATCGTGGAAATAAAGCAAGAGGAATAATAATGATCCAAGAATTAACCTTTGTGGAAAAATGTCTTTAATTTTACCTTTGGCTTTACTTGTATGAAATATAGTTTGTGAACTTTTACCTAAATACATTCAAAACACGAAAGCTATATAAATATTATTTCCTAAACCGGACCAATCAAAAATTCTACTGAGATCTATAAAGGGTGATAGTTAATTTTGTTCCATCATGGATCGTTTGTGTAAAAGCGACGAGTGGCTTCTTTGTTTACTTCCCCTATAAATTCTTATTAATCTGTGGAGATAATTTCATGGGTGCATAACAAGGTACTATTTATAACAACACCATTATTTACATATTAATATTAATATTTTTGTAAATAGGTACTATAACAGTCTATTTTATGCAACTACTGACCAATATAGATAAAGCAGCACAAATGAAAATATCAATTAGCTTAGAAATATGAAACTGCTTTCATATATGTCCTAGTCGTCTAGTACTATACATTTTTACATAAATTACCGTACTTACTTTACTAACTATTTAAAACTTCAACATTTAAAAACACTCTATTTACCTCCCTCTCCCAACCCAGCCTAGCCAAAACCTTTATATCAGCTCCACCTCCTCAACTAATTTATTATCACCATGTTTTCTCACAATCACTCATCACACACCCCTTCACACCTTCCTCTCAAATGCCTTCATGCATCCATCCTATTCGTACACAGCACGCATCTACCATTCTTTCCTCATTCTCTCGAACGCGCCAGAGTATTCTTGTCTTTATTTAAGAAGACACTATTAGTCAAGGTTCCTCCTATATACCTGCAACCTTTTATACCTCGGATTGTATGTGCTTCTCCCAATACATCCTTTTCTCTCCTGCATCTCAACCTCCTTCCACTTCTGTCATCCATGTCTGCACATTTACCTCATTCTCTAACTATTTATTCACAATATTCTCTGACACTGCGGCCCTTTCATACATCTTTCTGCGTTCAATACTTCACTCACTCTACCTTGTCAAATCCACACAACTTCATCCCATATTGTCGCGATCCCTTGATATTTGATACAGGAAATGTTAAGTCGCTTCCGGTTTGCGAGTATGTATGCCCAGGCTCGGCGGAATTCAAGGACTTCCTCAATAATTGCTAACAAGTAGTTTTTATGTTGAGGCGAACAGTCAAGAGTTAGATTAGAGTTAGAGAATTCGATCTGAAAGGTTGTGAGTCGGTGTTCCAACGACTAGGTTAAGTGCAGAAATAAATAATTTAGTCAAAAACGTTTAGTTTCTTCCCGTTATACGGGAGCCATTTTTAAATGGAATACAATGCTGCGATACCTGGAAGGATTAATATGTTGGTAATTTTTCGCTTTATTTAGGGAGCTAATTACGTATCACCAATAAATACCACCGATGGGATTGATTTTGAGGAAAGAGGAGAAGTACAAATAATACTTAGTGAATGGCGAGTCCATATGAACGTTGCAAAGTTTGGCCAATACTAATCAACATAGAAAAACTACAGATAATATGTTCCATAGTGCAGTAGCTAGGGATGGAGCATGTGCAACAATCATAACCTTGAAAATTTAGTAGGAAATCCACAAAAGAAACACCATGTTTGTACTCTAACCGAGGGGGCAAGTCTCTGAGGAGCCAGTATCATAAATGCTCCAGCCAGAAGCAGCTCACAGCAAACAATCACCTGCAAAGATGCATGACCAACTTAACTTGTTTCCTAGTAAAAGGCCAGCCGACTCCTCAGATACGTCAAGACTAGATAGACTCAACAAGTGATGGTGTAGTGTGGACTCTAAAGACCCTAAGTACTATAGGTCATGTTACATAGATATGTAAGCGTTGAGGCACCGATTTAAAGTAAGTAATCTTCTGTTTCCAAGTAACATTAGTTAGTAACGTCACTTTTGCCTTTTATCTCGAAGTCGCGGTAATACTTCACCACTCTCTGCATTGCCCCCCAATGCACACTCATTCTATTCGTTTCCTAAAGCGGAATGTACTCAGGGGCTGATCTATCAACCTCCATAATCTGCTTTAGGAATAACCACTGTCATCCCATGTTTCTATATCATACCGTAAAATGGGTTTCAGACACTCTGTACACGCCAAACATTTTACCTACTTCTTCCTCACCATACCCCATGGTTTTCTGGCTTTCCCCAGTATTCATTTGGATGCTCACCTTATCCACATGTGCACTTAAACATGAATCTCAAGTAATTAAATACCTTTACCCTGTCAACCACCTTCTCCTTTCATTAAAATTTACCTACTCTTCCTTCCCTTCCTCTACTCCTAAATCACATCCATTTTGTATTTTTTGCATTCACTTTTGTTAATATACCTCTTCTTCTTTTGTCGAAAGCACCATATCATCTGCAATATACCAGCATCTATATATTTCTTAAAGAGCATTTGTAAAACAATAATTCCCTTTATTTAAGAAATAAAAATTCTTTGGAAATAACTAAAGTAAGAGTGATGTAAATATCTGCTGTTCTTCTTTATAAAACTACTACAATTAGAGAGCTTGCCAGAAATAATTTTTTTAGAAGTACCGAAAATAAGAGTATTTTGATAAATAAAAAGGTTTAACTATTCTAATGATTTATATCCAGAATGTATGCAAGGCAATAGTTCTCCATAATATAAATCAAGGCTTTTATACAAAGATAAAAAGTATCGAAATCAAACGGTAACAAAAGCTTTGATTTTGTACCGAAGAGCGTTACGCGAAAAAAAAATGTTCTTTTGAAAACAAAATTTTCTTTTAGGGGTGGCTAAATAAAAATGAATAATTTTCAATTAAAACTGCCAATTATAAGAGACATATTTGTGTTATTAGAGAAACCTATATATATTAAAATTTTTCCAAAAAATAGTTCGCTATATTTCAGAAGAGCATTTTTAGAAATAACCAGAGTAAGAGTATTATTTGTAACTAAAACTACTAGCAGCAAGACAAGACAAAGTATAGAAAAAAATCACAAAAAAGCTTTTCCAAGTGTAGGTTACTTTTAAATTTTTTTTACAGGAACAGTAAAATATTTGTTGGAGGTACCTAAATGAAGAAGAAAAGTATGACAAAGTTCAATCATTCTAAGGATTTGTTACAAGAACTGATTATACATTCAATACTTTTTTATACTTATAATGAAAAATTTTTCTATAACTTATAGTAATAGCTAAATATATGGTCTTTTTTTCTTTGAGAATTTGTAACTAAAACCACTAACAGTAGAATATATACCAAGTTTTTACAAAAAAAATTATAGGAAAATGATGAAAACAATTTTACCATTTTTTTAAACGGTTAATTATAAAAAATTACAGTCTCTTTAAAAGCTCAGCGATGAAGTGCTCTTTATTAAAGTTCAATTATTCTGAGGATTTGTTATCAAAAACTGCTAGTGACATAGGAATTTAGAGTCTATACTTCCCCAGATTTTAAAATAAAATTATTAGAGATAACTAGATTAGAAGTTGAGTGATGTTAATATCTTATCTTCTTTCCTCTAAGGATTTGTATCTAAAACTACTAACAGCAAAGGATTTTCCAGTTTTTTAAGAGATGGGAAATAATTAAAAAAAAGTTTTTCCATGTGTACACAATCTGATTAATCTTTAAACACTCTTACAGTTGAAATAAAACATTTGTTGAAGGTACCTCAATGAAGAGTTTGTATATTGATGAAATTAGAGGATATGTTATCAAAACATCTAACTGCTTAGAGTCACGGTTAATTTTTTGTACTTAAAATCAATAATAACTTTTACAAACTTAAAGTATTGGTTGAGTTATAAAAAATAATTGTTTTCCTTATTGTTGTAATTAAACATATAGCACAAAGTAGACGCATCCAAGATTTAGGTATTGTTTAAAAGAAAATTTAAAAAAAGTTTCAAAAAATTTTCTATGTTTTTTTATATGTTTCTATGAAACTGTTAATCACAATATATCCACGGTTGAAAAAACAAAATTCTTTTGGAGGTAGGTAAAGTAAAAATAAAATAATATTCTGTCATCTTCTTTGACTTTCAAGAACCTCCAGACGGCAGGAAAGACAAATCCACTTATACCATCAAAGGCAATACCATGAAAATAAAAATAGCTGATGGCAAGGTTACCACCTCTGGTAGGGTCTTCTCTGAAGATGATGCTGAAATGGTTTATAAAGTCTATGGCATCGTTTCCACTAGAATCTACTAAATTCCAAGCGTAAAAATTACTTTATGTGTCATTCAGATAATGAGGTATTTTTAACTGATAAAATTTACAAAAATTCTTTTATTTAAAGTGTAATTTTTAATATATTAAAATTATCTTTACGTAATGAAGAAAAAATGTAATTCATCTGAGGATTTATATTGAAAATATGTAATTATAAAAGCTTCTAGAGGTAGCTAAATTGATAGTGAAATTATGAAAAAATTTGCTCTTTGATGGAATTAATAAATAAATTAAATTACCAAACTAACTTCTCGTTTAAGAGAAGAAATGGTGGTATGATGTAAATACCTGCTTTTCAACTTTTTGAAAATTTTGATCTGAAACTACTACCAACAATACTTAATCGCTCTGTAAACTTAAAATCAAGTACTTTTCTCTTAAGAGATAAATAATAGGAAGAATGATAAAATTCATTTACTAAAATATTCTTCTTCTTTCGATGCCTATCCAGTAATGGATGTTCGCGATCAAGTTTCATTTCATTCCTTTTTTTTGCTCTGTCAAAAAGTTCTTGAATTGTCCTTATGCCATGCTCTGATGTTTCGTAACCATGACATTTGCTTTCGGCCTACCCTCCTTCTATCTTGCCTTGCAGAATAAGTTGTAGTATTGTCAAAATATACCGTCTTTCGTCGTTTTATAGTAGTTAGAAATTCCCGTTCTCTTCGTTTGTTGTTCGATCTGTCTAAGGGATTTTTAATGTGCGGCGGAAAGTCTACATTTAGAATGCTTATAGAATATTCATTATTATGACTTTTAGCGTCCACACTTCAATTCCATACAGCAGGATTGTATACGTACCATTTTATTAATCTGTTGGTCAGAACTTGTTTGTATTTCATGAAAGTGCTTTTGGCATTTTCAATTCTATATCACTTTATCTGAGTTCTATTCATCGTGTAGCCATACTCCTAGAGATTTGAATTTTGATATTCTTCCTATAGATGAATTATCGATTGAAGGATAATATTTTCAAGGTTTATAGTTATCGCCATATATTTAGTCTTATGTATATTCATACAATGTCCGTTTTCTTTACTACAAATATTTACTTCGTTAACTAAGGCTTGGCGTTGTCTGCTATAATTATTGCGTCGTCTACAAAACAGATCTGTTGATCTATTTCCTATTTACTTGGATATCCATTTCTAAATTTTCCAATGCAGACTGAAAATTTCTTCCAAATAGAGGTTAAATAGCCGGGGAGACAAGAAGCATTCCTGACGTACACCGTGGTATATTTATATATCCTCTGTTACTTCTCCATCTACTCTTATTTTCGTTTGATTCCAGTAGAAACTCTCAATGCACCTTATGTCTTTTTGGTTAAAGTCAAATTTTCTAGGGATATCAATTAGTTTATTATGCCGTACTCTGTCAAATGTCATTTCGTAGTCTAAGAAACAGATGTATAATGGTTTGCATTGGTCATAACAGCTCTGGACAAGCACATGGACAACAGTTATTACTGATCTGGTCACTAAGCCCTCTCTAAATCCACTGTGTCTCCCCTATGATGGTTTTGCATTTCTGAAATAGTCTTTGGTGTAGCAGTTTGAGAAAGATTTTTAAAATTTGGTTCATCAAACTGATCTGTATGCAGTTCATATTTTGGCGTTCTTTTTTTTGATTTCTTCTTTTATAATTCTTGTACTTGTGAAATTATATCCATATTTCTTGTTATATTGTTATATGTTATACTGCTGTCATTGAATAATACTTTTACATATTCCTGATGTCTCCTTTAACTTTTTCTGGATGTTAAAATGGTCGGGCATAGCTTGTAGTTTTTAAATTTCTTTGCGTTGTTGTTTTAGCCAATTGTTTTTTATTACTCTTATTTTGGACCTGATTTCTCTGTGGAGCCTCTAATATTTATTTCTGTGCTGTAGTTTGTTTCTTAGTGGGTACCGTGTGTATATTAGATTCAGAAGCTCGGTTGTCGTCCATTTTCTTTTGATTCCTTCTTCTTGAAACTAAGCCTATTTTTTCTGCTTTTATCATAACTTCCTTTATTTATTCCCATATACAATTTGCATCTATGTGGTATCTATAATGCTAAAATATTATACATATGTACGTAATTAGGTCAACTTGAATACTTCTTTTAATTCCCGCATTTTAAATAAATATTTTAAAAAATATTTTTTGTTTAGTTTTAGTTTCTTATGAGAATTATAAATCTGGTATGTGTTTTTATCATTACATTTAAATTTTATTTTATTTATCTCCTGAGATTACCTAGTGAAAGTTTATACTAACCTATAAATTTTTGTATGAAGATTGGAATTGGAAACCCCACGTTATATTTATTAATAATAAATAGGGTTAGGTATTAGTGGGTACGTTGAAATTTATATAGGATCGGGGCAACCCTCCAGGAACAAATTATAATTAGAACTCTAAAACAATATCGAATTACAATATATCTAGAAATTGTTTTCATTGTATAAATTATTAATTATCACAAAATAATTTATGTTGTTTTAGTAAGTAACTTATGTTTCATTTACCCCTAAAATAGTACACCATTTTATGGAAAACTATTAATTATGATGAACTTCCTTTATTGTATTTTAAATATAATTCTCATATTAATTAAACATTTCACATAAATCGAATTGAAATTCAAATTTTGCCATATCCATTACATTAATTTTAATTCCATATTCATTTACTACCCTAAGGGTATTATTAGTAGTATGAATTCGGCATATTTGATATGTTTCTATTGATGTAGTTTAATAACTATAATATAATATTTATATAAGACTTTTCTTTTTAGTTAATTTAAAACTGAAATTTTATTTATTGATTTAAAAATATGTACAAAGCAACTTTGTTTTAAATATCTTGCATAATTGCTACAAACTAATTGCGTAATCCTGCACTATAGATAAAACGCGGCGCAGGGCATAAGTTAAAAGTTTATTGCAGTAAATTTTAATTATAATTTAAATTTGCCATTCGGCTTAGTTGCGGCATTCCGTATGGATTTGTTAAAGCTAAATTCAGTATATATTATTTAAAGCGGCGCCCTCCTGGCGTTTCCACATAAAAATGCACGCTGAATTGTCAGTATGTTTTGTGTAGTCGTTTATACGTGCTCTGTAGCAGGTTTAGCACTGGTGCATTTACGAGCCGACAAATATTGGATTCTGGGCAACTCTGGCCGCAATAAATATCTGGTAATCTCTGCAGGTTTCGCAGTGTTGTAGATAAAAGGGGGTTAAACGGGGTAATTTTCCTTTAATTTCGTCTACATCTCCGCTAACACATATTCTAACGTACAGGCAATTCTTAATTAGGTCACTTGATTTTATCATCAGCCTTTATTCTGAAATTACTGCGCTATTACCGCTTCATCTTGCGGCGTCAAAGTATTTGCCCGGCTTTGGAATAACTTATCTTCTCCGGGGCTAATTCGAAGCCCATCCCATAACTATAATGGCATACTCAAGTAAAATATATTTTAATGCATCTTTAGCTCCTTATTCTCTACAAAGGAGCGTTCAGAGCATCCTTTTAAAAATTACTCTATTATATATTTATTAAAGAAAGTAGTGTAGTGTTATTAAACGCCAATGTCTTTAATTATTGATGAATATAAAAGGCCTAAGTAGTTATCAAAGAGTTGGTATAATATATAATATTATAATCAGTTTAAAAATTTATGATTATTCAGATATTAAGAAAATAAATTATTACTTCTGGCATATGCATTACCTAAACCTGTGTTGTTAGAAGCAATCCAATTATGAAAGTATTTTTTCAGCCAAATATTTACATGCCGACTTAGATGGTATACTAGTTGTTAGCATGCTGACTGATGTTGAAAAAGGTCACGAATTCAAATCCTGGCATAAATATCATTTTTAATATCTTGAGTTGGAAATATTTAATAAAAATGTTTCCACATTGATTTAAACCGTCGTTTAATTGATGAAGACTGAGCCTTTTAATTGTTAATTCAACGGATTTAATTCGAAGGGAAATTAAATTTACAGTAAATAAGCATTAAAATAACGCTGTAAATAATTACTCCGAAACTGGTAATAAAGTAAATATTAAAGGCGCAATTTGAAACCGTCAGATTCTAATTAGAGACCAATGATTTACGTTGCGTGCCGCTGAAAAAAGTGTAAATTACGCTTTTGTGCCGACCGAGCATTTTGGCGCGGTCGTCCAATTTATTAAAACAATGATTAATTAGCCCGTGCGGCTAAGTAATGAGTAAATAATTAATCGAGAATCTAGCCGGCTGAGCGCCCGAGAGATATATTATCTTGGATTTAATCAGATAAGACCCAATCAGGAAAATGACAGTAATCCCTGTACCGCAATTTCAATGTTTATTATCGTCCGACGGAGTATAAAATTTCTTGCCGCCGAGGAACGCATTCAGATCCTATAAATCTTTATCGTTAGAAGGGCCCTTAAAACATTTATGCGTTCGCAATTTAAATTTATAAATACCTGTTAGTAATTAAAATTATGTTGCCGGCAATTTCCGTTTAATCATCGCCGGGAAATTGTAATTAATCAGTACTATTTAACGATTTCATTTCAAGTTACGGCTTCCATCATAAACCGAGTAATTAAATTATGAGGGCGTATCAACTCTTTTTATGATCTCCGCGCACTCAGTCAATATTTTCTTTGATTTGTGCGAGAAAGAGTGCGGAAGGGGTGTTTTTTTTAAACGTATATTATGAGAATAAAAAATGTAATGAATGCCAGTTTCTTTTACTTTTTAATTATGTTAGCGCAGGAAATTTGTTTAAGTCGGTAGTAGGATTTACTCTTTTACTCCCTATTGAATATAAAAACAAATGCGCAGATTTAATTCATAATTATAGCAATAATAATAATAATAATAGTAATTAATACAAAGTGTTAAAATTAGCTGAAAATCCATTTTATATCTAATTAATAATCAACCAATTATTAAAATTACAATTACCAGCAGTCCTACAACAATAGAATTAACATAATTTAAAATTTTGCAATTGTCTGCGATCCTCATCATAATTCTGAGGCAAAAGCTCTTTATAATAAAATTAACGCGGAATATGGTCAACTACTTTTGCATGTAAAAAGAAAAGATTATACAAAAATTATTCAAGAGAGTGATAATAAAATCAAAAGTACTTGGAAGATGATTAGTAAACAATTAGGAAAGAGTAAACGTGAGAGGCTTGAACACATTTTAAAATATCCCAATGAAATAAATATTTATTTCAGCACCGTTGCAAATATTGGTGTCCCACAGGGAAGTATTTTAGGACCCCTGTTATTCCTAGTATATATCAATGACCTTCCCAATATAACTAGTGAAAATTCCATAATAAATTATGCTGATGATACAAGTATTTTAGTGAGAAGTAAGTCAATTAATAATTTAATTATGAAATCTCAGTTCATATTTGATATAGTTGAAAATTGGATGAATCAAAATAAATTAATTTTGAACAAGGGCAAAACCAGTCTAATATTATTCAGTGCTAAATCTTTAAATACTTAAATAAATGATATCCAATTAGGAAACACGAATATTAGCCTTAAAAATAATTGTAAAATATTAGGACTAACTATAGATAGGTACTTGGAAAGAACGTTGTGATTACGAAACACTACATACAATATATTGTTATAACTTTGAATCTATTATTACTTTCCCTATATAATATATACAGGGAAAGTATTGTTTTCGTGCGTGAAAATATCTGTGGGCGCTGTATCTCAAAAACGAATGATTTAATTGAAATGAAACTTTAAACTTAAGGTTTTATTATTAAAAACTGGAACTGAAAAGCGTTTGGTGAACATTCAAAAACCGTAAGTGAAGTGAAATTTACTCGAACTTCCAAGAAAATTTAATACTTCGATCTCGTTGATTGTCAAGGCACTTATTTTTTGAAAATCCATTATCACTTAATATAATAATAATAATAGTAAACTATTTATGATTATAATAATCCTTAGATTATTTTATTTTTGAGAAATCTTAAAATATGTTATAATAATTAATATTTGCTAGAAAAATCACCTACCTAGCCTACTAATATATGAACACTTTGAAAGAACCTTTGTTTTTAATTTTGTTTTATAATTTCATTTAATACTGCAATAGTTTTTAGGAAACTATAAGTTTGAGTGTGATGAATGTTTAATTGTTACTGTAGGGCGGGTGGGTGGCCTCTATCCCACCCTCTAAACTTTAAAACACTCCCAAAATTCAAATGAATGTACTTTTATTTCTAAAACGACTTATTATTTAAATTAGTTTTGTTTAAAATTTTTTCCTTCTGAAAAATTGTTGCTTATGTGTTTAAAATTGAAGGGTGTGATAGTGGTTACCCACGCACCCTACATATATATTTGAACTTTAATCTAAAACACTGATACACAATTAAAAAAAAAATAGCAACTCGGCTTTAGTTTTTAGGAAAACTAAAATGCCGACAATGATTATAATTAAAAAAAAATAAATAAAGTGGATGAGAAATGAAATTTACCAAAGTTTAATTTAAAAAATTAAAAATGGTTGATGGACAAAAAAAAATTATTAAATAAGTTAAACAATTTTTTTTTCTAAAAAAATCACAGTTCAAATCAATTGAATTTTAGAAAAGAAAACAATTGAATTTTATACTAAACAGTTGAAAATTTTCAGATTAAAAAAACAATTGGAATACAGCTGAAACATTTTTAAAATTACTTTATAAAATCAATCTAAATACGCTTAATTACAAAGAATATTTCTCAAATGAGAAAAAATTGATCCAAAAACCATAGCTAATATTAGAGTAGAAAAAATGCTAATAATATAATGTTAAAATCATTCTCTTCTTAATAAAACTTTTTAATTTTACCACGAATAAAAAATGCAACTGAAAATTAGCTGCTAAATTACAATTACTCAGAAAGTGACAGTTAAAAACAGTTGAAATAAAGTAAAACTAATGGAATTTTATTTCAAAGACTTGCAAACTTTCTAAAAATACACATTATTTTAATGTTTAAAACAACAAAAGAAATTTAAGAAAAAATATAACATAAATATAATTTGCTAAGGAATAACAGTTGAAATTTCTTTTTTGGGAAAATTTTGACAAACCCTTGCACCAATAGATTCATACATTAAAATATATATTATGTAAACTAAGAAAAAATTTCAATTATTTTTCAGTTTTTCAATTATAATTTTCGCAATAATATTTAAATTAAAAATCTTGCACCAATGGATTCCTTCAATTAAATTTATTTAAATCAAGTAAAACTCTAAAATATTAACTTTTGACTATTAAATAATTCAGAAATTTTTAAATAATTTTCAATTTATTTTTTGGTTTATATAACCGAATGTACCCTTGACCTACGACAATAAATTATACGTTAACGTAGCGCCTATTTTTCCACTTAAACTCCAGCGTACTCTTGACCTACCTCAACGTATAATTTGTTCGGGCGGGTCAGGAGTACGAGAGGTCATTGTTGCATTGTTTGTTGAGGTAGGTCAAGAGTACGATAGAATAAGTAATAATCGAGTTTATAAGGTTAAGATATTATTGTGTTTATTATAGTTTAATGATTTGACAAAAAATTATAAAGCTTTTGAATAAATAGAAAATTTCAAAAATCTGAACTGCTAAAATTTCGCAACCTGGAAAAGAAATTTATTGAAAAATTTCGTAAGGAATTACTGAAAATGAACAGATTTTTTTGGAAATTAGAAGAAAAGATTCTATAAGAATAAAAAAAACTTATTAAATGCAATAAATTGTCTAAATTTTTGAGATTTATTTGGAAAAACCAAAACTCTTGATTAAGTAGAAAATTGTGAAAGCAAAATTTTAAAAACTGTGAAGAAAAATCGCATCCTGAAAGGTAAACTTATTTTGCATTTTAAGATTTCCAAATAAATAAATTGAAATAATATTAATTGAAACATATTTGAACTACCGAACAAATTTTTACACGAAAAAATGCTGAAAATTCGGTTTGTTGTAATGGTACGAATTTTTCTCGGAAATTCTGGAAAATTGCAAAAACTTTTAAATTAGTAGAAAAAAAATTGCAGAAAAATTTAGAAATTTAAAAAACTCTCAACTTGGAAGAGAAATTCATTAGAGAATCTCTAAAATATATTACAGTATTTAATAAAAAGAGATGTAAAAGCGAATTACTAGCCAACTCAACAGAAATTTTCTTAAATTGGAAGAGCGATTAATAAAGAAGAAAGTATCTGAAAATTTTCTCTAATACAATGCAAGAAAAATTGGAAAATTTTTAAATATTTGCTGGAAAATGCTAAATTCTTAAATCAATGGATTTTACAAATCTGAAAGCAATTTTTGAAAAATTTTAGAACCTTTGAAGAAAACTTTGCACTGAAGAGAAATACTTTTAGTCAGAAAGAAAAACTGCATATTATTAAAACTCCTAGAAGAAATCATTTGTAAATTTCAAGAGAAATTGCTGAAATAGAAAAATTTATGTATCTCAAAAACGAATGATCCTTTTAAGATGAAATTTTAAGCTTAAGATTTTATCGTTAAAAACTGGAATTGAGAATCTTTTGGTGAAACCGGAAGTTTTTTTGGTTTTTTGTCGATATTTATTAACTGACTTGTTTATAAATGTGGTATTATCAGCAGACTGAAAAAAAGTGATGCTGATATGTATAATGAAAAAACTAGTGATAAAGCCACTTTAAATTCGATCGTTACTTCGGTAGTTCCATCCACCAAAATCAGTAATTTTTTCCGGTTGGGCAAGAAAGGTGACCGTGCCCGCCCAGTTAAGGTTATTTTTTCGCAACGTGAGGATGCAATAAAAGTATTAAAGCACAAGAAATCGCTTCCTCCGGCATTTAGGGTCCAGCCTGATAGAACTCCAACACAAAGGATCGAATTTAAGAAATTATTGGATGATCTAAAATCCCGTAATGACCCATCTCTATATATACGATATGTCAATAATCAACCTTGTATTGCATCCCGTCCGTCAACCCAAAAAAACTAATGATTTCCCAACAAACTGTTAACACTGTTTCACTTTCCGCCTTTTATCAGAATGTTAGAGGTCTTAACTCTAAAACAACGGAATTCTTTAATAATGTTTCAATATCAAATCATGACATCATCTTTATTACGGAGAGTTGGCTTACTGCTGGTGTCAATAATTCAGAACTTTTCCCCAACGTATTCAATGTTTATCGTCAAGACAGATTAAATAAAATAGGTGGTGGGGTTGTCCTCGCCATAAAAGATTCTCTTTCATCTGAAAACGTACCTTTACCCGCTTTTCATGAATCCATCGATGCGGTTGCAGTAAAGTTAACTACTACTGCCAAAACAATATTACTAGTTTGCACCTATATTCCAAAAGCTCGCATCGACATTTTAAACTCATTTTTTGAGGCATTGGATCCAATTGTTACGCTATATGATTATGTTTTGCTTATGGGAGATTTTAACATACCTGAGTATAACCTAAGTCTTAGTGGCGATTTACATACAACTTCTATAACTGCGTTAAATAATTTTCTGCAGTTTCATGGCCTGAGGCAATGTAATACAGTCTCGAACAATATGAATAGAATATTGGATCTATCTATAGTATCCAATCAATTAAAGTGTGTATTACATAGAGACTTTGAACCTCTTGTAACTGAAGATCTGTACCACCCGTCCCTACATGTAAGCCTTACTTTAGGATGTACCGAGGTTCCGAAATTCGAAGTACATCACCAGTATCGATACAACTTTAGAAAGGCCAATTTTACAAAATTATATAACGATATAGCTAATATAAAATGGGATACACTATACAACTTGGATGATGTAGATGAGGCTTGCAATTATTTCTATAATAAACTCTATTCATCTCTAGATATGAATGTCCCCATTTTCAAAGTGCGTAATTTCAAAAAAGACACTCCACCGTGGTTCGACTCGGAATTGCTTCGGGATATCAAGCATAAAGAGAATCTTCGCTCTAAATATTTGCGGATTAAAAACACAAACCATCTAATTAAATACCAAGACTCACGTAGACTTGTCAAACGCAAGCTGAAGTTGAAACGTGACCACTATATACGCTCCGCCGAGGATAATTTAAAAACGGAACCTACTAAATTTTGGAATTATGTACACGCCATGAAGAATACTACCCGTATCCCAGGTGTTATGAAAACAGAGAATGAAACTTACTCTTGTGCCTCTGATATTGTAAATGCATTTGCAAATCATTTTGAATCATCATATGACACTTCTACTGATAATCACAGTGTTTCCAGTCCCGTTGTTCCAGAATGTATGGGCTTGTTCTTGGTTTCTGTTCGTCTCCGAGAACTTGGATAAGCAGTGCCAAACTGACGTAATTTATACAGACTTGAGCAAGGCTTTCGATAATATGCCTCATACAATACTTGTCTCTAGACTTAAAGATCTTAATATAACTGGTAACATCATCAACGTCATTGACTCATACTTGAGGGATCGCTCGCAGATTCTGGAGCATGGAGGTGTCCAATCCTTTCCGTATGAAGCTATCACCGGGGTACCCCAAGGATCCAACCTTGGACCACTGCTGTTCCTTCTATTTATTAATAATGTGTGCAGTGACATTTCATCTGATATCTTAATGTATGCCGATGACATCAAACTTTACAGGATAATCAAGAATGCCTCAGATTGTCAATTACTTCAAGAGGACTTGAACAAATTACTTGTGTGGTGTAACGATAATGGTCTCAAAATGAACATAAACAAGTGTAGTGTCCTTACTTTTACCAGGCATACCAACCCCATCTTCAGTGACTATTATATTGGTCAGTCAAAGTTACAGAGAGTTTCTGAGATCAAGGATTTCGGTGTAACTTTTGACTCCAAACTTAATTTTAAAAGCCATATACTTAAATTGGTTAATGAGTGTTATCGTCTGTTGGGCTTCATTATTAGAAATTGTAAGCAATTCACCAATATTGACACGCTTATTACACTGTACGATTCATTCATTAACAGTAAGCTGATGTATTGCTCTTTAGTGTGGTCGCCTTACCAACTGTACTTAATGGGCCTACTTGAGGGTGTGCAAAGAAAATTCTTAAAATTTTTATTTTTTAAGAGGTATGGTATTTACCCGGATAGAAATATACAGTACACCAGCTTACTATTAGAATTCGACAGGAGGTCAACTGCAAACAATCATAAATTCCTTTCGATCTGTAACTTATATAAGCTTGTCAATGGCAGAATTGATGATCAGAGTTTTACAGAAAGACTGGAATTTCACGTTCCCAGGCTATGCACTCGTAACCCAGTCACATTTTCATTCTCAGTACCCAAAACGTTACATCATTTTCATTCGCCACTTTATAATATGTACAAATCCTACCATGAGGTAGAGAATCGGGCCGATATTTTTCACCATAGCTTAAGAAATTTTAAAAATCTTGTATCATTAGTTATTCAATAATTTTATCCGTCAATGTCTATTTATAATTTAATTGTACTTATACACTTACATTTTTATTTTGTTTGTATTATATATTGTATTTTATCTTTGCTTTATAGTTCTTATATTACCCTGTAATGGATTGTAGTCTGTTGGGAAATAAATATTAAATTAAATTAAATTAAATGAAAAGAGAATACAGTATAGATTCCTGGGGTACCCCATACTTCAAATAGGTTTAATCCGAAAGCCTTACTAAGGTCCAAGAATAATGAGACAGTGTGCTTTACCTGACTCAAAACCACAAATAATTTTCTAAGCAAGGCCAATTACTGCAATTACTCAATTGTACATCTTACCTTGCGAAAACCTTGCTCATAGTACCGTGAGGTCACTGAAGATCCCATATAAGATATGTGATCAAATATCCTTGTAACGATTATTGGTAAAATTTTTAAAAAACGTACTTTTGACTTGGTGATATTTTTAACCTTTACTCAATATGCTCTGTAATCATAGCTGGAATCAGGTCGGTTCATATAGGTGACAAAGGTCAACATCATAATTTTTACATGTAAGTGTTTATTTTTTCAAAAGTAACGTGATAATATATTTTAGTTATATTCAAAGGTCAAAGAATAAATTGCAAAAATGGTATTTAGAACCAAAAAATGAAAGAAGTGGACGATACCCACAATGGAATGTTATGCATCAAGAAGGAGGACCAAGGAGATATGCCAAGCGAAATTTGCAATCCGCAGTACTTTTGCCTCATTTTTTAGAGACAGTATTGTAAATCATATCGTAAAATGGACAAATATAGAAGGTCAACTCAAGCATTGAGATTCATGGCAATCTGTAGATGTCAAGGAGGTGCTATGATTTATATTATTATTATTAAACCTAACAATGAAGGAATTACAAATTTGTGGAATCTAGTTTCAAACAAACTATGAGTCAAAACAATATCTCAGTGTTTGCGTTTTGACAATGCTGAAGCTAGACGAAGGAATTGAGATTCAGATAAGCTATCACCAATCAGAAAATATTTTGAATTGTGGTTATCTACATTTCAAGCTACCTATATACCTTATGAAAATATAACTCTATCTGAACAGCTGCTTACCTTTCGTGGTAGATATACATGCATGCAATGCATACCATTAAACCAAGAAAGTACGGTATATAAATTTGGGCAGCTTGTGATAGTAAAACTTCATACGTTTACAACTGCCATAGTCCATAGTGAAAAAAACAGTCGATTGGCATCTTACTATCCAAAAAGGGGAAAAAGGTTACATTATTATCAACAATGCATGAAACCGCCGAAATTTGTGAAAATGAAAAAACAAACCACAAATTATAATTGACTACAATAACACATTTCTAGTTCTATCGTACACCATAAAAAAGACAAATTTTTATGATTCTATAAATATTAGTGCCTTAAACGCTTATATTATTTGGTGTCACTTAAATAAGGATTGGAAAATAAAAAAAGGATACAAACGGAGATAATTCCTATTAAAATTAGGAAAGCAACTTGTAGCTACAGAAACAGATCCAGTAGAACCATCTACTTCCTAGGCTCAGTCATGAGAACCTCGAAAACACAAATGTGAGAGTGTCCCAGAAAAGTAGACAGTAAATACTTAAATACATGTCATAAATGCAATCGCTTTATGTGTAGTAATCACACAATCCTTGTTTATTCTGTATGTCAACCCAAAGAAATGTAAAACTAAATTATTTAACAATTTATGGCATTCAATAGTTTTAAAATGTAATAATGTTGTTTTAAAATAAAATAAACCCACAAAAATTTCATAACTTCCTGAGGTAAAGAGCTTTAGGGTCATAGGTATTACTTCACACTAAAAACTTTTGGTATTTTAAGGGTTAATGATAGGACTCGTCTATTTTACTCGCAAATATACCATCGTCAACGTAACAATTTATTAATTTCGTTAATAGTATGACAATAATATCGACTGTACTCATAAGGTGACCAGTTGTAATATTAAAAATATCTTTGGATTGAGAGTTTTTCAATCCAACTATTGTGTTGTTGACTTGGATAAATGTCATTCGTTTGCCTTTTTCGTATTATTCTCTTAGTTTATTTTCTATAATAAGTCGTAGTTTATTCTATATTATTTTAGTGTAGATTTTAAAGCACATTGATGATAATTTTTGCAGTTTACTTATTCACCCTTTTTATATATTTGCTCAATTAAATTATTTTGCCAATCTTTTAGGATTTCCTGCCTTCTCATGCTTTTGTACATATTTTTCATAATCAGTTTGTACCTTCTTAACCCATGTACTTCACCATTTCAAGGTCCAAGTAATTTTCTCCGCCTGCTTTACCAGTTTTTAATGTTTGCTATTATTCCTTCCCACATTTCTTCTCTACTTATATGTTCTATGTACATTATTTCCTCTTCTTGATGTGCTTTATTGTTATTCTCCCTAGTTTCTGTGCTGTATTCTTCCTTGTAATACGTTTTCCATACTTTCGCTTTTTGTTCGTTTTTATTTTTCACTGATTGCTATAATTTCTTTTCTCCCTCATCCCCATTTTATTCCTTAGGCTGTAGTTTATTTACAAACTTTTCTTATCCCTTTTTAATTTTATATCTACTTGTTCTCCTGTTTGTATGTATTTCTTCGATGCTACATTCTTCTTATGTACTTCTGGTTTCACTTCTCCATCATCTTGTCCTTCCATCACAGTTTTTGATACCACATATTTCTGTTGGTGTGCTTTTTATTATGGCTCTAAATGTGTACTCTTTTTTCACTGTATATTCGTTTCTCTGGCTTTTAGCCTGCCGTCTTTCTATATTATTCCTGTACTCTTCCCATTTTGAGTCTGTTCACTTATAATGTTTGTTACCCTTTTTTTCCTTCTATTATCCTGTGCTGCGTTGTTAATTTTGGCTCTGTTTATGTTTTATTTTTGACACTATAGAATTTATCAAACTTCTTTCGTTTCTCTCCTTCATTACAAATGTGTATACATTTTAAATTTTCTGCATCTAAAATATGTTTTCTATTTACAGGTCATTTATTTGATAAGATTGTAGCATTTTTATTTATCAAATCTTTTGCAAGTTGTCCTATACAATTAAGTACTCTATTTACATCTTGCCTATGTTTGTATTCAACTCCTCTTATTATTACTTTGTCACATTTAGATACTGATTGTATCTATAGTTTTCTTTTGTTTATTATAGTATTCTTTTACTGATTCTCTTCAGTTCCTTCGGTTTGTCCAAATACTTATAATAGTCCTATTTTGTAATTTAGTTCTATTTGGGCACTAATTATGAGGATACTAGTTTGTAGTTTGTTTTTTTTTTTCATAAAAATTTCTATGTATTACTATTTCTACGCTTTCCTTTGCTCTTTGTCCTAGTTTGTTTTTCTAAGTAATGTATGAAGACGGTTTTTCCGAGTGGCATCGGATCTCCCTACATTTAAAAAAATTAAAATTAAATATCCTTTTATTTGTTTTGTTGGTTTCGTTTATTTCCCACCTCTATCGCCTCAATTTCTTCTCTTACTTCAATTTCTTTTTCTATGAGGGTTGTTATTTTTCAAGTAGCCAATTCTATGGTTTGCATTGTATTCTTCTTCTTCTCGTTACTGGTATTTGTCTTAATGCTTTTTTCTCTATATTTTCCTCCAGTTTTGTTGAGTTGAACTCTTATTTATATTTATATAATTGTTTTGTCTTTCCCTTTGCCTTTTTGTCGTTACTATAGTTATTACTATTTTCCATTTCCCCAATGGCAAATTTTTATATTTGTGTCCCCAATCTTGCTCTTATTCTCTTATTACTATTACGTTTATATAGTTGTTATTATTATGTTTTACTTCTAGTTCCTCTTTTCTGTCCCTTATATTGCTTTCTCCGTTTTCGCTTATTTTTTTTAAATTTTCCAGTTCTTCATATTCTTACATTCCTTTCTCCTCGGGTAAACACTTATGCCTCTTGCCATTTATTATAATTATTCTGTATGTACTTTTAACGTTTGACCCTTTTCTACTCTTACCCAGTTTCTTAGTTCTCTCTTCCCTTCCATGAGGCAGGTAAAGGCCAAAAAAAGTAAGAAAGAAATAACATTATTCTTTCTCTTTTGACGTTCTATATACTCTTCCAGTTTTTGCATTCTGCTTTTTACTTCTGTTTGTTTCATTATTCCCGTTCATCTATTTCATATTTTCTTATCACGGATTTGAATTTTTCATAATCTTCGAATACGATTTATTTAGGTATTATGTTTTGCTCATTTTTCGTTCTGATTCTGTATTCTTCTGCTCGTTTTTGTTTCTGGGATCGTATTAATAAGATTATTAGTACATGTGTTTATTATTGTCTTTTAATATAAAACATTCTCTATGAATGGTTTAAGAAATTATAAATAAGCAGCATTTTAAATATTGGAAGCATCAGGTTATTTTTTCATCTAAGGGAATACTAAACAGCAATTCTGTTTTATACCTATCCTTTTGTTAATACAACGTTACATTTCGTTAATAATTGCTTGGGGGATGGTAATTGAAAAAACACTTCTCTAGCCACAACACGTAAAACTTATATTTCCCAGAGGTCGCCAATTTCACTCACACATATTTTTTTTTTTTTCGTGCGCACAGTCCAACCTGAGAACCGAGATTAGCAGGAAGAGTACTACAATATCATAACAACTATAAATGTAATTATTTACTATATTTCATTGTCATGTGCGGCCCTTGTCTATATATCTATAAGGACGTAGCCGCAAGAGATTTCACGAAAGTAATATACGACTTATAGAAAAACAACATTTCTTTAGATGCGGAAAATTAATTTATTTTCCACTCTGCCGTTTGGGCTTCTGCTTTCTATATAATATCATTTATATAAAGGATCCTCTTTGTAATAAGATAACCTCACTATATATCACGCGATTATTTCATGAAATACGGAACTCTCCTCGCAGAAAATTACGTTTAGTGTCTCCGTAGGAAAGGAAATGTTATCTAATATCTAATTGTTATTCACTAACTTATATTAGTTCTGTTGTGCATTATAAAATGATTAAAGTTTATAATAAATTGTTGGAAATAAATTATGCTATTGCAAACAACTACTCAAACATAATTATAAGTTAGCAGGATGTAATCATGGAATTATAATTTAAATTTATGGACAGAATTAAATGTAACTCGTATGAATATTAAATTTAATTCAACCTAAAAATCTTTGAAATTTTAAAGTATAATACTAATATCTTTAATCACATTTTTTCCTTCTATCATAATAGTATTTACATTTTGTGTTTTATTTGTGAAAAAGCTATCAGCCATTGGACTTTCAGCTCCTTAAAAGTATATTTTTACATCAATCATATTTCCTCAATATGTATATATGTGTTATATTATTGCTACATTTAAATTTATGATAGTATTTATGAATAATGATTAAAAAATTAAATACATTCTAAAATATATAATTAACCTGTTATTAACAAATATATACAAAATAATAAAACAACTTTTAAAATAATTGTACACATCATACAAATAATTAAACACAAATTACGCAATAAACACGGTTTACAACGTGAATCAATCATTTTTCAATTATGTGTTTGTGTTAAATATTCACTGAATAGTCAATATTTGCAAACAGTTTAATTTTATTTACAATTTCCCCTATTAATTAATTTAAATATTATTTTGTTTTCAAAATATAAAATATTATATAAAATATTATGTTAAAAATAAGTTTTATTAAAAATATAGAAGTTATTTGTGTTAATAAATAAATATACAAACCATTTTCGATAAAATGTATTGACTTTTTTTATCGGCAGAATTTGTTGGCTGTAACAAACATAAAATCAATTGGCTTATAATTTCCACTCCCCTAAACATTAATGGCGAACAATGGCCCTCTTGAACCTTAATGTCTTTTGTTCGTGTGCCAAATTCGAAGGATATTGTGAATTATTCAAAGTATCAATAGTTGTCATGCCGTAGGGCCGTAGGTAATATAAATAGCTTTATAAAAATATTATAAGGTGTTTTAGGACAGGAAACTACGTAATTTGTTTCGGTTTATTGAAATAAATAAAAATAATACAAGTTTAATAATTTACATTAGAACATTGGATATTCGCCAATTATACATATATAATTTTCAAGCCATAAAATGTAACTACTAAGCGATAAAATGCGGTTACGATTTTAAAATTAAAACTCAACCTCTAATCTATTCTATAAATTTTAAACTTATTCCAACTATACGATAAGAAAAACATTTTACAGAAAATGAATATGAATAATAATACCGAGCAATCTATATTTATAAATTACTCAACATAAGCGAAGAATACGAAATAGGTTAAGAAATAATAACACTTTGCTAGTATCACGAATTTTTACACTTTTTATTGTGACTAGTTTGTATCCACAGTATCAATCCGAATAGGACGAAACTAGTCACAATAAAAAGTGTAAAAATTCGTGATACTAGCAAAATGTTATTATTTCTTAACCTATTTCGTAATCAAGATGTATCACAAAGTCACGACTTCAACAATCAATCATAAGAGAATAATGTTTAAATCTTTTGTACGATCATCTATTTTAGGAATCTATATATTCATTTTTTAATAATTGCTCTGTAATAGTACGACAAAAAAGGTATATAAAATTATTTTAACTATCATCCCAGGATTAAGAACACAGTGGCAAGTAGAATAAACCTTGTCTTTTCCACCCTTACAACCATTACTTCCCTTAATACCATTTTACGTTTCTATAATATAATAAAATGTCATATTGACATATATATTATAAAATAGTTCCTTAAAATTGGAACAAAAATAAGTGCTGGTAATTGCAAAAATATAGCCTGAATGGCAAGAGTTACCTGCTGATATTCATCATCAGCTACAGGGAATAATGGGTTAAATGGAAGAACACTGCACTGTGAACTTCGCCTTCAAGTCTTGCGATTTAAATTCTAAAGTTGTTGTGAGTGTAATTCATTTTATATCATTTTTAGTAACATTTGTAAAGCAAATAAACTAAACTAAACTATGAATTGTTCAAGTTTGGTGTTTGGTCTCCAATTCAAACTTCTGAAGTCACTCCATTCATCTTCCATCTTGAACTGTAGAAAATATTTAAGAACAACACACCTCTAAGAAAATCTGTACGTACGGTACTCTCTTCTTTTCCTTTATAAATGTTAGAACACCTCTTTTAAGTTCCGGAACTAGCAGGGAAGAATAAATATGATCCAGCAGAAAATGTCTGAAATACAGAGATGAAGTAAAATAAACTCTATTATCTTCTAAAACACTTCTAGAAACTTGGAAAGAAAGTTTTTAGAAAATTGCAGAATATTCAACGAAAATCTATATTAAATTCGAATAGAATTATTGAAAAATTCATAAAAGATAGTATTTTAATATTTTTTTAATATTTAAAGAATATTTGCAATCAAAGATAATTCTCACTTTTGAAATATGGTGGCAAAATTCCATTAATACAAGGCAAGAAATAGTCGCCCCCCTCAAAAAAAAACCCATAAACCTTTATTAATTTTTAGAAGAACATTTTGAAACTTGATATTGTCAGAAAATGTTAAAATTTCTGAAAAAAAATAAGGCAGGCTATAATATATAATTTAAAAAATACAAAAATTTTGACAAACATTATTTATAAAAACGAAGGAGGGAATATACTAGAAAATCTGCCAGAAAATAACAGAAATCTAAAGAGGTTAAAGTAAACTCTATAATCCTATAAAAAAACTACTAGATATCTAGGCAAAATTGATAGAAAATTGTAGAAATTTAAAATAAATACTATAGTAAATTAGAGTAGAATTAGTGGAAAATGTAGAGAAGAGAAAATATTAAGAAAATCCTAATATTTAATAATAATAATAATAATAATAATAATTCTTTATTCGTGCTAGAACAGAGTTTACACATGTCATAAAAAGTGGTAGACATAGGTATATATGTACAATACAAATAAGATAATGAAAATAGTGTATAAATAAAATTAATATAAACAATGTATAACTAAAGCTAATAGAAATAATGAATGACAATATATAAATAAATCACCAAATATGTGTATATAAAAAAAAACATGTATAAATAAGATAAATAAAAACAATGAATAAATAAAGTATATAAAAATAGATAAAAACAATGTATAAATGAAATTAATCAAACCAGTACATAAATAATTTAGATAAAAACAGTTAAAAAATAAAAATCAATAAAATCATAGTATAAATAAAATATTTAAAAATGTGTAAATAAAATCAATAAAAATCAGTGTTTAAATAAAATATATAAAAACGATGTATAAATAAAATCAGTGAATAAAATAAATCTAATCTAATTTGTAGAAGCTTTACTGAAATAATTTAAAACAATCAAAGGAAATTCTCACTTTTGAAAATGTTATGGCAAAATTCCATGAATATAAAAAAATAGTAGAAATTCGCAAGAATTTTATTAATTTAGAATTTAGAAGATTTGCTTCAAATTCTATAAATCTAAAAAGAAAAGAAAATTTGCAGAACTTCTGAAAAGATAAAGGAAAAATAGAGTAAAATATCTATCAAAAAATCTGGGAAAAATCTAAATATCTAGAGAAGAATTGTTTTTAAAATGAAGCAAGAAATATACGAGATAATAACAAATATTCAACAAAAGAAGTAAAATTAACGCCCTAATTCTCTTAGCACTCCTAAAACTGTGAAAAAAAATTTCAATTTAATTTTAGAATTTTCCTTAAAAAAACTGTAATATATTCGAATAGAATTCATTCAAATTTCAAACAAGAGAAAATAATAACAAAATTCTAATATATGAAAAAAGTTGTGCTAAAAAATCTACAATAATCAAAGAAATAATTTGCTAGAAACCAATAATTCTAGAACTCTTTCGCAATTTTGAAAAAAAACATGCTGAAGAAGTCTAGTAATATTAAAGAGGATTAAGCCGAAAATATATGAGATAATTGAGCAAAATTGAACAATAAAGCGCTTAATGATCTCATTTCGATGGCGATGCTAAACCAGTTTTTAGATATTTTAAGGTTAGTGCATCAGCAAATTAATAGAGTATATAAGGAAATATTACAACCTTAACTCTGGCACTACGCGAATTTGCAAAACATTTTGAAGATAAGTGAAATGATGTGTGATAATTTTTCTGGAGATTTGAAAAAGATTTCTGGAGAATTTTATAAAAGAACAATTGCTGAAAATACTAGACACTTCGAAACAAAAGGGAAAATTCTATAAATTTAAACGAGATATTGTTAGAAAATAATTTTTAGGAAGAATAAATACAAATTTTTGGAATCAAATTCTAAAACCTTAAAAAAATAATTAAAAAATAGCCTTCTAAAAATTTTTCTAAAACAATTTGTCAGACCTATTCAGGCTGAATTATAAAAATTTAAAAGACTAGTTGCAGAAAATTTCCAAAAAGATACATTCTGAAAATTTTGAGAACTTGACTGGAAAAATCTATAAATTCTATAGAGTTTAGAGAAAAAAAATATAATTGATATTACATTTACTTTAAATTATTATGGTTTAGCTTTTAAATCACATAATTCCTTTACATCTTTCATAATTTATTCCTTAATAATCAACAAAACAAAGATTGGCATTTTGTTAAATATTGATATGCACTATTTTATCTTTGGCTTAACTATCCTACCCTTCAATACGTGGATAATACGAGTTAATTATAAGGACGTAGTGGATGGGGGTATCAGAGGGTTTCCGGACGTAGATGGGGGTGAGAAAGGGCTAACCGTTGTAGCGGGATGGGTGCATGAGAAGACGAAGTTGGTGAAGAGGCAATAGAGTCAATTATGAATGGAGAACAGTGGATCTAATCAGGACTGTATAAAGTGGCAGGTACATGGGGAAAGGTACCTGGAGGATAACTTCAGAGGATAGGAGAGGGTGACCTTCAAAATGGCATGATTAGAGAAGGAAAGAAGAGGGAGAAAGAAATGAACGAGCCGGGGATACCGAAAATTGCGAGCTATATGTAGAATCATCTGGCAGACAAATGTAAGAGTGTAGAAGAGGATTGAGTGGATAGAAACGTGAGAAAGTTAATGAGAGAAGAAGAGACCAGGGTTAAGATATTGTCAAGATATCTTAAAGATATTAATTCTATGCAGAGTATGTCAATTTTAAAAATAAAGGATTGAATTAATAGTTATTTAAGGTAGAAGTTCTTCTTCCCAATTTTCTTCTATTCCGTGCTTCAGATTCGTCTTCAGGTCTTTATTTTGTAGCGATCGTTTAGGTTTAATGAAACTATCAGATCATATATTAGACCTAGTAGATCATCCACTAATACATTTATCCTTTAAAAAGGTATAAGCATGGTGTGATCAGTATTCTATTTTCTCAGTTAATTTTAAGACTCCTAACTATATAGTGCACAAAAAGATGTTTCTACTACCAAACGAATATCAATATCTGATATTGCTTAGTATAGTAAACATGTTGATTTAGGTACCAAAGATCATTTAACTAGTATTCAGCTACATAACGTACTACAGTTAAAAGTAAATTATTTAAATTACAAACTCATACAACAATGCAATAAAATCGGCTAGAATATCGCTAATGAAAATTTTATTAAAAAATCAAATAATATGCCAAAAGCTCTTTGGTCTCTTATTAAAACTAACAAAAATAAAGGTAGTACTAATATTCCAATACCGCACAATGAGCTAAATGTGTTTTTTAGTAGCGTTGCAGGAAAAATATTCAAAAGTCTTCCAATGGTTGAGAAAGATCCAATAAAATTGATGTATAGAAACTAAATATGCCCGGATACTTATTTCATTTTTTACGAGGTTAGCTAGAGTGAATTATCTACACAGGATATATATGGCATGACATCGATGCTTCTAAAAAATATGTACTTATATCACCGTTCACAAAATTAATTAACTTTTCCATAAAATATTCTGTTTTTTCGAATAGCCTGAAAATAGGATGCATCAACCCAGTATTCAAGAAGGGTTGTAGCTCAGATACTAATAATTACAAGCCAATCTCATTATTGCCTATTATAGTCAAGGTACTGGAAAAATATTATTTAAACAAATTGTAGAGTTTCTTGAGAAATATAATATACTAAATACAAATCAATTTGGATCTCGTACAGGAATATCTACAGTCGATGCAGTCGGTGCCTTTTTGGATAATGTACTTGAGGGCTTTAACTCTGGTAAATCGACAATGGCATCTTATTTTGAACTAAGTAAGGCTTTCGATTGTGTGTCGCATGACATTCTTTTGCGTAAGATTTATTTTTTAAACTTCCACCCTAGCAGCAGTCGTCTTATTGGATCATATCTTGTTAGAAGACGCCAATGGGTTAAAGTTAATGGTACTATATCAGTGGAGTTAAACACATTACACGGTGTACCACAAGGAAGAATAGTGGGTCCCTTAATATTTCTGATCTGTATAAATGATTTACCGTGTCAAGTGAAATGTGTGTGAAAATCGATAAAAAAATTAAGATAAATTCACATAATTTTCCCGAAAGTTATGAATTATATTAATAAATGCTTGACAGTCTTTTATAGAGGTTCAATCTTTCTAAAGACTGTGGATTTATTCTTAAAATTTAAAAGATTAGATGTTGAAAAATTTCAGAAGATAAATTCTGAAAGGTTATGAAAAAATCTATAACCCTCAAAGAGAAAAACAGAAAATTCTCATATTGGTTTCAAATATTATAGTTTAGCTTTTTATTTACATAAACTTTTTAAGTTAAAATATAGCATAAAATAAAACATGATTTTGTATGTTATTTACCATTGTACATTAATTATTTTACAACATTAATAAATAAAAACATAATAACGGTCTCCATCATCTGTTCCTTTTTGAAGTTAGTTTATAATTTCATCTTTAAAAATCAATAGCACTAAGACCATATTTCTTTAGTTATTAATATACACTTTAACTTATGTTTAACTATTCTACCCTTCAATGACTAGATTATATATCAAACTCGAAATTTTGTCTATGGAAATTCATTATATTATATCATAACTATTTCTCAAGTGCATCAGGAACGATAGTGCTATATCTTAAATTTACTTCAGAATTACTCGACTACAATTTTGATAGGTAAATTGTCAAGTTAGCAAGCAATTTTTTTTTAAATTCGAAGACTCAATTTACTAAAACCTTATTGAAATGGTTAATAGTACTTGTAGATAAGTCAAAATAAATTAATAATCGTATTTAAAATCAAAAAAGTAACATATAATGTAGAATTTTATTTCCTTTAACTGATTGATTGATGGCCATATACATTATTTGATATCTCATTTCCAATATTTGAATTTCTGTTACAAAACGAGCGACTGCATTGTTTGAGGTATCGATTCCTTTAAGTATTTCGCCGGCGTATTATCATAACCTACACAGAAATTCAATCACACGTAATGGCCTTGTCAATTCATCCATCACTGATCCATCCCATGATAATAATGCATTCCTTATTTCTTTCACGATATTGCGGCCGACGCTGGAAGGGCGCGAAGGGCGGGAGTGTCGAATCGATAACCGGCAGAATTCTTTCTTAATTCCGCATAACGGGAATTCTGCTTCTGACGATTGTACAATTAAAAGAATTGAAATGTTCGAGTTCCACTTTATCGCTTACTTAATCCCTTTTAATGTACTCTTCTGGAAATAATATCCGCTATTCATAGATGAAATTGTGAAAATTATATTTCGTCCAGTTCGCCATTGAAGGTGGTCTAAATTGAATTTTATGTAAAATAGTTGGTTTGTTCGATTTCCTCGAAAGGAAAGGGTGAAAATCGAATCATTGTGCTCTATACAATGTGTAAATTAATTTTGCACATCCAACAGGTTATTTCATACTGTGGTTGAACTTCGTTTGCATTTAAACTTAATGGGAATAGTGTATACTGGTGACGACGTCCCCGCTTCATTAAAAAAGTAATAAGAAGCTTAACTGTTAATGGTGTAAACGATGATAATTATAAACGAAAACTGTTAAGATAATTCGTATTTAACTCTGATGGTTAATCATTGATTTTACTTACAACTTGTAACTTTGATATATTAATACACTTTAGGCGATTATTAATATTGATTGACTGACAAGTAAATTGAATGTATAACTTATTAAATTATCTCTCATGGCAACTACTCAGAAATCAAAGTAAACCTAAGCAGCAAACAATGTTCGTAACGGTAATATTTTCTTCAAATTTAAAACTTGAGTTACAAAAATAAAAACCTGCGTTATAGAAACCAATTACAAAGTCTTTTTTTAATATTAGAAGCTTCTACTTCCTTATACATGTTTAATAATCAGTAAAACACTTTAACTGTGTTTGTATAACACTTAATTATATTCAAAGTCTTTTATTTTAAATAATAAATTGATTGAGTTTACAGTAAAAATTAATCATGATTTTCGTGTTTTTTTCTTTTTCGAGATACAAAATTTATATAAAAAGCAACGTAAACAGTAAATGCTACACTGTTTTAACACGATTTCAAGAATAATCTGAAATTAAATATTCCAAGTAGATGTAAATAATATTGGCTCCAGGTTTAAACATTCCATTCCGGTTTTGTGTTCAGCCATGTATACAACCCGCGTGATATGGACCAGATCGTCTGCTGCCTAATATCCGAAAGTCCATTTGAATTTAACACCATACTATTTGCTCGAAACGCAATCTCTGCAGTAGTTGAAACATTCCTGTGTGCCGGTACACAAATAAACGCGCATAAATAATAACATAAATCAAAATTAAAATGGTGACAACAAACAGGAACAGGGGCATTGTGTTCGCTGTGGCGTAGCTGTAAAGGCCTCAAACTGAAAACTACCCCTCGTATACATGTAAACGAAATGCCTGTCTGCTTCGCATAACACGCGTAGCGTAATTTTTAATGTAAAGTTTATAAACCAATTATTATGCAAACGTTGAATTGAGAATGAAGTTATATCGAAATTTAGATCTTTTCGACAGTATAATAGACATATTAGTGGCAGATCAAATCTATTGGATGGCTAGATCAGTTCTGTCAAGCAGACATAATGGGTTTGATCCTAACCGATCAACAGTGTCAAACATTCTCTGTTTTAATCAATTTCTTTTGGGCGCAATAGAAAATGATATCCAGGCGGATTCCATTTACTTCGATTTTTCGAAAGCCATCGTTTGAGTTAGCCATAATATATTATTGCATAAAATCGAATCTTTAGGCTTCAATAAACTTTCTTCTGAGAATGAATAACTTTGTTTCCAATCCAATTTCCGTTACATCTGTGGTGCCACAAGGAACGCATTGTGGTCCAATTCTTGTTCTTGTTCTTGCTCTTTATAAATAATATATAACATGTCGTTTCGATTCACCTTTTCAACCATCATAGATCAATCGGTTAGAGTCAGTCCAGAATAGGTTATTTCAATGCCATATGGACAAGCCGATGCATTCAGCCTTCTTTAAGAACATAGAAGATTTCGGCTTGTCTAAGAAGCTTACATACAGTTTTTTGTGAGCGTCAGGACTGAAGTCAAAAACTGAGGGCTTTATCATAGCATGCCAAAATGGTGTAAATAATACTCTAGTCTACCGTAGTCGCATAATGGGTGTAAAAGTCCCCAACTTAAGCTGCAGGACAAGTCATTTTATTATTATTTTCAAAGAGTGCAACAGCTATTTTTTTAGGATTCATTGTAAGACAATGTTTTATAGCTAATTTGTTGATGGTATCTACATCTTTATTAATGCTGTGTATTGCAGATTCGCATTCATTAAGAGGAAATGAGTGTAGCTATTGCTTATTATACGCTAACATTTGTATAGTACATATCTCTAAAAAATGCAGAAGTGAAAGTTTATAGATAATTAAAAAATAGTGCTACTTTTGGGACAGTAAACATATATATTATGTCTGAACATTGAATAAAAATGTGAGATAATGTATTTTTTCTCATAGCCCTGATAAATAAATATACATTATGTAAAATAAATAATCTAATCTACACTTAAACAGTAAATATACATCAACTACAATACCTAATAACTTTTTTACTTTCCCTATATAATATATTCTATTGTTTTATTGAATGAGAAAATCTGTGGACTCGAAAAACGAATGATCCTATTGAGATGAAACTTTAAATTCAAGGTTTAATCGTTAAAAACTGCAACTTAGAAGCTTTTGGTAAACATTCAAAGAGTCGGAGGTTTTTACTTGGGCCGTTTTTCGTTTCTTTCCGATAGTTTTTAGTATGTAAAATATTACAAAATTATTCAAACAAAAGTTAAAGGGAATGAGAAACTGAACAAGTTTTATTAAAACATGTTTTTTTAATAAAATTCCTAACTTTCATTGACATTTTTTGCAAATTGTTAATATAATATTATAGTTACATGAAATTTATATTACAAATAATTGTAAAGAATTAAAAAGCCTTTTTCGCAAATCTCATAGTTTTCGATTAAAATATAGGAAAAGTACTATAAATCACTATTTTTATTATTTATAAACGAAAAACATCAATAGAAAATTATTTTCAACTAAATTCATTATACATATTAAAATTATATGAATGTTTCAATATATTTTTTGATATGATAGTCTTCGAAACATTTTTCTCTGCATAAAGAAATCCTACAATATTTGCATATAAAACATGTCGAATATTGTGTTTCGCACAAACTCGGCAACGTTTTTGAGGATATTTATTTGTACCCAAACTGATAATTTTTTCAAGTCTATGATGCCGCATCATCTATTTTTTTCTATTAAGAGGATTGGAATTGGAAGCGAATTTTGTCAGGTATGTGGAGAGCCTAAATAAGGAAGTGTATCGAGTGCAACCATTTAGTGGAACTAAGTGAAAATTGAAACACATTAATAACTGCCCACTGTGGATATTTTCATTAATCAGATGATATAACAAGCAATAAAATCCATTCTAACCTTCAAATTATGCATCTTTAGTATAATTTTAATGAATGAATAATTACCCTGAATATGAATACAACCCATCTTGAACTTCATACATATGAAATTTGTTTTGTTTTGATTTGTACATCTCCATTCAACTGACAACGCAAAAGTGCAAAGAATAAAATATTGAGGCAGCCTAGGTTTAAGTCTTTACCAATATTTCAGACCAAACCCCATTTTCTCAATGCAGTATATATATCAAACATTTACCTGTTAAGGTAATATTAATATGAGGGTAAAAGCTTAAAGTCGAATCGAAAATCACACCTAAATCCCTAGCTTCCTCTTTGCGCTGCAGTTTAATCGACTGAAATGTGTATAAATGTTGATGTAAATCAAGAAATGAAAGACAAAAAAACACTTGCTAATATTTAGCGTCATTTGGTTTAAATTAGACCACAAAAATATGGCTTCCAAATCTTCCTGTATAGACATGCAATCATTAACAGACTCTTATTGATGTCATCGGCATATAATAACTAACTACAGTTTTTAATAAAATTGGTCCACAATGAGACCCTTGTGGAACCCCCGATATAACGGAAATAGGTATAGTTTTAAAATTATTTACCCAAATAATTTGGGTTCGTTGTGTAAGAAATGACCTTAACCAAGTAACAGTTTCATTGCAAAAGCGAAAATATTGTAAATTTTTTAGAAGTAATGTGTGGTTCACGCTATCAAAGCTAGCTAGAATCAACCAGCTGTTGATCACGCATAACATCTGATAAATACTGTTTGTATGATATAAGTTTCGAAACTGTTAGGATAAAAACCGTGAAAATACCTGCGCTGTTTCTGGGTTTTAATTTAATAATCATATCGAATAATTATGACAATGATAATTGGTTATCATTAACGACACCAGAGCTTGATGAAAATTCCAATGGTGAATTGCTACTGCTGTTATTACTAATATAAAGGGTTTTTAAGTAATCGCTAAATGTATTACCAATTTCACAACCATTGGAAACCTCAACACCATCATATTACATAATCGATGGAATTGTTTCTTTTTTATAATGTTTACCAATATAAGACTAGAAATATTTAGGATCAGAAGTCACCTTGGTACTGATAAAATCAAGATGTATATTGTACTGAGAAGTACTAAGTTCTTTACATATTTTACGAAGATCACTTGAGAGTATCATGTGGATCCTTATGGAGAAGGCGCCTTGTTTGATCTAATAAACTTGTCGAACTTTCGGGATCACATGGTAAAATATTGTCTTCAGATTTAATCCATTCTTTTGCAAGTTGTTAAAAATATGAAAAATTATTTTTTTCTGGGGATTTAAATGTTTGTAAATTACAAAAGAATTATACAGTGCACAATTTAAAACAAACTTTTTTTGTTCATTTTATAGTTTTCCTAATTATTGGATTGTATGAAAAGTATTGATTAGCATAATCTACACCTTTCATATACTTATTATAATCCAAAATACGCTTGGGCTACTTATTTTCCCTGTTTCCATCATGGTAGCTTTATGTATTGTACTTATCATTCTTCAACTTCCCTTTTATCTTTCCAAATGTGTATTGGTACATCTTCCTTTCGGCGAAAAACATCTTGCCATCTCCACAACTTTAACTTTCTTAGGTCTGCAGGTAATCCCCGATTATTTTGTATAGTAACACATATTCTAATTTTTTTTGAAAGCAACTGTTCTGCCAATTTCAGACTGTTGTAGAAATTATCCTTGTAAATGTGGTGCCTTACATTTTCACTACCATCTAAGAAATTACACAAGATCATTCAATTTTTGTCCATTACCAGTATATAATTTAAATTTACATATATAACCATTTTCTTCATGGCATAGCATTCTTACAAGAAGTCTGTATTTCTTAAGTTTTCCTGGATTATAAACGCGGAACTTTAGTCGCCCTCGATATGGAATTATTGCTTCATCTAATGAAAGGTTTTTTTGATTTGTACACTTTACTAAGTCTATCCAAAAAATAATTTAGAACTAAGTCTACTTTAAAAGTTCGTGTAGCATTTTCTGGCATTTCCTCATTGTTGAAAAAATAGGTCGATTGTAGAGTTTGCTTGAATCTATTTCGACTCATTACTTTTCCAAAGAATATTAAAATCTAATAAAGTTAAAACTGATATACTATTATCATCGATTGATGACAGGATTTCATCAACCATAATTAATATTAATGCGAACTTGCATCTGTGGTTCGGCCGAAATCCTTGTTTGTCCGAAATAAATTGCCTGAGTTTCATTTCCATGACTTTTTCTAAGATTTTGGATTAAGTTGGCAAAATACTAATTGGTTTTAGATGCTTGTATTTTTAAGGTCTTGTGATTTTTCATAGCTTTTTTCCAATTACTTTAGAATTCATTTATGTATATAGCGTAATTCACAATATGTAAAATGTATGATATTAACATAGGAACACTTAGTTTGATAATATCTATATTTAAGTTGTCATGACCAGTAGCTTTGCTTTTATACCAATTATGATTCTATATATAACATCGCTTTCAACTTGATCGAAGGTGAATCTTTCATTTGCTGGTAATAATGGACATCTTCATTATCGTGGTTGACAATAGTTGGATTCGATTTAAAAAAATAATTTTTAATTTCATCGATATTTTGCAAATATGCAGGTAATTTTTTGTGCTGGTTATTACTAACCCCTAGTGTTTTCAACTGGTTCTTCATCTTTTTTGGACTGAAATGCTTTGTTGCACATTTAAAAAATGCTACTTTCTCCTGTTTTATCATGAAATTCACCTGACTTCTAAGTGACTTGTAATAGTCCCAATTAGAGGTTAACCGAGTTGAACCTTAAGGACTCGCTATTTCGTAGCTAATTTGACATTTTTGGCTATCCATGGTTTTTTTGGTTTTGATATTTTGACTGCTTTGTAGGTGCATGGTGATTTATTGTACGTAAGAGATTTTTATTAAAGAAATCGACTTTTCCCTATTATATTTGTTGCCATGAAATTCGGTTTAGCTCTTCGTGGAACAATTGACTATTAAAGATATTAAATTCTCGTAAGTATTATTATTTGTAATACTAAAAAAATCATGATAAGCAAATACATAATTACCTACACCTACTTTAGTTACCAAATTCGTATCCCTTGTAATAATTACATAAATTACGAATGAATACACATCTTTATTGGCATATTTTTTTACGTATCTATCAAATGAATGAGGCCTAAAATTTCAAAACAAATAATTGAAAAATTATATAATAAACATATAATCTTGAATAAGAACACAAACTTCAACAGTAATATCTACCTAGTAATATTTACTCAGGGGTAAAATAATTATTTCCTCTGCATCATTAATTACCTAATATTGTGTAACCAAAATCCCGAATTCCCATCCTGAATGTGGGCTATACAGTAATTTACATATTAAATACTGTTTATTCAACTTCAACAATCGCCGTTAATTATTATGTATCTCTAATCGATTGCATTTACATGGTTGTGCACTTTTTATCTATAGTTCAATCAAGTTAATTTGTAATAAATCGACGATGTCACAGATGAATTAACCGTTCGGTATATAATTAAAATCCAATCATTAATTTTACATTGGTCAGTTGAACAAACTAATCGATTCTCGTGCGAAGAATCTGAATATACATATGAGTTATTTATTTGCACAAACATACAATGGAAATGTATTTGAATTTGTTATATGTATATTTTATAATAAAATCGATTGTTATATTAAGAGAATGGTTAATTTTTTTTATTTACATCTTATCTGAAATTAGTTTAATTAAATTTAGATAAATCAGTTCTTAAAATAGCAATTATTTGTTTATTTTTCACATAAATTAGAGTCAACACAGGGCAGAAGGCCGAGGGTCGATAGCCTAAACTGATATTTTAAACCAATTTTGTTTTCTTGTGCCCATGTTTGTTTAAATAAAGATGATATTCTCTCTCAGTTCTTTAAAAAATGTATAATAACTTCAATCATCAATCAAATCAGAAACACAAGGAATAAAATGAAATAATAATGAAGGAAGTAATATATTTATTACTGCCTCTATTTTCTATTTACAATGGTTTACATAGTAATATCATATTTTGTGTGCTTTTTTGATAAAGCATTTACACACAGGAAAACAAATCTCTCCGTAACGCGTCATAAATTTGGCTATTTTCGAAACGTAATTTTTAACGGCATTTTCCAGCCTAACGACGCCATTACTCTATTAATTCTTCTATAATCGATCAATGCATTGAAACGAACAAGATTATATATCGATTTTGGTATGATGCATTGTATTCATCCATCTCGTACATTGTGCACGCTCGAAAATTTCAATTTTGAACATCTGTGGTCTTGCGTGTGATCGCTTTACGTATCCATTTCCCCCCGACTGAAAATATGTGATAAATCATACAGGTCGTATCATTCCGCGAAATATAATTTCGACCCTTTACAATCGACAAAGGGAACAGTATAATAAAATTTTAGTTAATATTAATATTGAGAATGGGTGATTTTTTTTTAAATCGCCAAAAGATAAGATATTCTTAGAATATCCTTTTGAATTTTAACTCTATGTTTAATAAACAATCCCAAAATACCATATGAATTGTTCTTATTATGATTAAACTTAACAATGAACTAAATGATTATAAATAATTGTTTCGTATATATATTTATATTTTTTTTGGCTTGTGAAATAAGTTCATATGGCCAGCTTAGGGTATATTTATATTTAAAATATTTTATGTAAAGTATAAACATGTCCAGTTTGGCATATATCCGAATTTACAAGAAATGGTAGAAAATTTATGTTGATTGCCAGAGGCCGTGAGGTCCGTTTTATTAATTCAATTTTACAACCTCGACACGATATAAAATTTTATCACGATTCCACGGACCGGCCAGAAGTGGTAATAAAAACAAAATAACCCATTAAAATATAATACCGCAAGGGTAGGCACATTTTGCGGTGACGGTTAGAGTTGGGTTTCGTCGTGCGGCTGCGATTTATTTAGCGCCGTGTGGTAAAAGAAATAAATGTTTTTCCCTACCTTCTAGGACGAGGACGCATTCTGTGTGATTAGGATACTGGGCCGGATATCCGGGACTGTAAAATTCCTGCTTTTCAAGGTCCACGTTCACGAATGCGTGGCACGGATCCAGGGGACTGATAGTTTGACGTGGGGCGTTCGCGTCCCCCTGTGGCATCTCGGGAAACACGGTAGTCAGTTCCCGGACACTCCTGTCACCTGCAACAAACAAAACATACATCTAAGTCTACGTGCTTAAATTGCAAACCGTTCTAACGATATTAAAGAACTTGAATAATGTAGTATGCAACACTGCTGTGAATTTTTATTTTTTTTACGAAGGTGCGAACGGGCTGAATTAATCGCTTGTCGATGTGTTCTCAATAACAAATAGTCAATAACAAATTAATACGGTTCGATTAGTGGGGTAAACTATATGTTAATTAACATCGATTCATCTAGCAGCAAGGGAACTGTAATCCTGCCCATTTAGGGGAGTTAATTTTTAAGTGATTATGATATTAATTAATTGTATGTGAAATTAATTATAACATCAAAACAGTTTCAGTAAAGTTTTAATTAAAACAGTTAGTTAATTTCTTTATAGATATAAATTTTAGGTAATTTTGCTTCCCTTGTGCAAATTATCTCATATTGATCCTAGCATTAATTGAACCTAGACTAAAATGCAAAGTAACCAACAATAAGCAAGTCTATATTCTTAGAAGAAATAAAGTTTAAAAGTTTCTAAATAAGTAAAATACTGTATTCTATAATTATTCCTTTAAGCACACTTACTATCTTTTTATCATTAGAACAATTTACATTGAATTGAAAAATTCATTATGTTTTAACCAAAAAATTCTTTTCTTGAAAACATTCTATAAAGTATTATACATTTAATTTCACGTTCTGCTTCACCATTATTGGCTGAAGTCCTCTAAAGCGAATTAAATAAATAGTAGAAAATTTACCAATAATTCAAAAATACGAAAACATTTTGTAAATATATAACGATAATAATATTGGCCTGTTTTTTGCAACCCTTCTTTTTTAGATTTTTTTTAGACTTTCCAAATATTCAATAATCCTACACTAATTTTGCTTCTAGATCTCTAGAGCTTCTCAGCAAGTTTCTTGTCATTTTTAAATAATTTGTTTACTTTCTTTTATTAACTTATAAGAAGTTTATTTTAAATTGCAAGAATTTCGTTAAATTGTTCTAATTTATTTGTTTCTGTAAAGTAAGAAATAAATTCGTAGAATATATCCTTAACTTTTCTTTGGGATTTATAGAATATTCAAGAAAATTATCTTTCAATTATAACAGATGTTATCACTATTTTTAAAAATTTTCTGGATCTCTTTTTAATACTTTTTTTATCAGAGATATTTAATTTTTTCCTCTAATTTTTTTGTAATTTTTCCTGCATTTATCTACCGATTTTGTAATTTTTTTTCTTATTTTGTAAGTACTGTTCTCTCATTTTTCTAAAATTCTAAAAAAATGACACACCATTTACGTCAGTATTTCTTTTATTCTCTTCCAATTTGCAATTTTTACATCTTACTCCTCATATCTGAAGCCCATGTCATTTTTTTTCCGTATATAATTATTTTGTTGGTTTTGATTTCAGTGGATTGTTTTTATTTATAGAATACGAGTATTTCTTAAAAATTTCTAGATTTTGTAAATCTTTCTTCTTTGAAATTTTTTTTCTATTGAATTCTACATAATTTTTAAGAAATTTCTCTTCTAAATTGTAAAATATTTTTTGTTTTCTTGTTGAATTCCCAAAATAGTATGGAGTTTCAACAACCTTCCATGATTGTTTTAAGGATTTCTAGAATATTCAAGCAATTTTTCTTTTCTTGTTAGATAATTTATCACCATTTTCTGAATTACCTTATGGGAATTTTGTAAAAATTTCTAATAATAATAATTCTTTATTCGTGCTAGAACAGAGTTTACACATGTCATAAAAAGTGGTAGACATAGGTATGTATATATGTACAATACAAATAAGATAATGAAAATAGTGTATAAGTAAAATTAATATAAACAATGTATAACTAAAGCTAATAGAAATAATGAATGACAATATATAAATAAATCACCAAATATGTGTATATATATAAAAAAAAAAAAAAAAAAAAAAACATGTATAAATAAGATAAATAAAAACAATGAATAAATAAAGTATATAAAAATAGATAAAAACAATGTATAAATGAAATTAATCAAACCAGTACATAAATAATTTAGATAAAAACAGTTAAAAAATAAAAATCAATAAAATCAAAGTATAAATAAAATATTTAAAAATGTGTAAATAAAATCAATAAAAATCAGTGTTTAAATAAAATATATAAAAACGATGTATATAAAAACGATGTATAAATAAAATCAGTTAATAAAATAAATCTAAAACTATGTACAATATTAAAATCGGTGATTGAAATTAATCCATACAAGTAACAAACAAATTAAAATCAGAGTTTTGGAATAAAAATAATATAGGACAAATAACAAACATATTAAAACCCGTGTATATACAATATAAATTTAAAAAAAAACACATATTAAAATCAGTGGATAATATACTAATAACTAAAATATTGCATGTATCATACCAATGAGGTCATTCAAGGCCCGAAAAGTTGCTTGATAAACATTCGTCGATGCTATAGAATGCTTTCTTGATTAAGTAGGATTTAATTTTGTTTTTGAATTTATTTGCATCTAATGACATTACTGATTGAGGTAACATATTAAAAGCTCTTGGTCCATAGTAATTGGTTCCATTATTTGATTTTGCTAGACGCGAGAATGAAAGACATATATTTTGTTTTTCTCTTGTAGGATAGCTGTGAAAGTCACTGTGGGTTTCATAACTATGTTTATGCTTCTGCACGTGTATAACACATTCTAATATATACGCTGAAGGTAGTGTTAGTATATTATGTTTGATAAATGAGGCTTTGCAGTCTTCTTGATACTTAAGGCCTTCTATGACTCGAACTGCTCTTCGCTGAAGACCAAACAATTTGTTTAGTATTGAGGAGTGACCCCATGCAAGTATACCATATGTCAAAAGAGACTGACATGTGGCAAAATAAGCATTCCTCAGTGCAAAATTAGGGAGTGAGTAGCGAAGTTGTCGGAGAAGGAATATGGAACGGCATATTTTCTGTGACATTTCCGTCTCATGTGCATTCCACGTTAATTTACTGTCCAGCCACATACCTAAGTATTTCACATGTTTGATTTCTATTAGGTCTGATTTCTTTAGAGAGAATGTAATATTAAATGTTTTTCTTTCATTTAATGATAATTTATTTATGTAACACCATTCTCTACACTTACTTTGGTTAATTAAGTTATTGGCTTTAGCAGCAGAGGCTATTGGCGATTTGTTAATTAATACTGTATCGTCTGCAAACAAAATACATGTACCATTTTGACACAAATAAGGTAGGTCATTAATATATAATAAAAACAACAATGGGCCAAGGATGGATCCTTGAGGAACACCATGTTGTAAGTAGCCTTCATTTGATGAGATCTGATGCAGTATAACTTGCTGCTGTCTCTTATATAAATAAGATTGAATAAAACGACAGCTTTTTGGGTGCAAATTATAAAAGTAGAGTTTTCGTACAAGAACGTCGTGACTAACGCAGTCAAAGGCCTTGCTGAGGTCCAGGAATGAGGCGGCTATATTCATTCCGACTTCAAATCCTTGAATTATTTCTTCAACGAGCGCAGTAACCGCACTAGTCGTTGACTTTCCTGCACGAAAACCAAATTGCGCTTTATTTAATAAGTTGTTGGACTCTAAAAACTCTAACAATTGATTAAACAATAATTTTTCAAATATTTTTGATACAACAGGCAAAATTGCAATTGGCCTATAGTTGCTTTTTACATCTTTGCTACCTTTTTTGTGGATGGGTACGACTCTGGCTCTCTTTAAGTAGTTGGGAAATATACCATTACGAATACTTGTGTTAATAAGTTTTGTGATTGGAATAAAAATAATATTGACTACAGTCTTAATGAGAGTAGGTGTGAGTCCGTTTATATCACGACAGTTAGATTTTTTTAAATTGTTAATAGTATCTCTAACTTCGAGGAAAGTTACTTCTCTAAAATTAAAATATTTTGAACAATTTGGCACATTGAGTATTGTATTAACAGGCTCGCCAGGCGGAAGATTCTGTAGAAGCTCATTTGCAACGTTGATAAAATATTCATTGAAATCATTTGGGGTAATATCACAGACACTATCACAGATTGAATTAGATTGACTAGGCTTAATTATTGACCACATAGCTTTCACGCTATTACTCGCGTTTTTAATGAATTTTTCGGTTGCTGATATTCTCGCATGTTTCAGAGCAGCTTCATATTTCCGCTTGTAATTTAAGTAATGTACGTTTAAATCAGGATTTTTTTCACTGGCATCTTTCATAAAATTGAGATTATCTCTCATATACCGTAATTCAGTATTGAACCACTTAATATTACTATTTGTTTTTAACTTTATTATTTTTTCTGGAAACGATGTATTATAGTGCTGAGCTATAATACTTGCAAACAAGTCAAATTTTGTCTCAGTATCATAGTTTACATTTTCAATAAAATTCCAATCTGTTTGCTCTAATAGTAAATAGAAAATGTTTATGCCATGTTGAGTAATGGGTCTCGAAACTTGACTTTTTGTTTTGAATATTGACTGATTCATCTTTAATTTTATACTTATACCTATGTGGTCAGAGAAACCTGAATCACAGGGATATATTGAAGTAATATTAACATACTGGTTAGAAAAAACATTATCAAGGCAATTCTGCTTACGAGTTGGGAAATTTACTTTACCGTAAAGTCCATAAGTAGCAAATAGCTCATTTAACTGGGCAGATCGGCCATCATTGGTATGGAACAGCACATTAAAATCTCCCCCAACTACGACATGCTTGTTTATATGTATATTATCTAGTAAATTTCCTAAAATTGTGAGAAACATATTAAAATCTCCGTCGGGGGATCTATAAATACATACAATAGTGAGTTGGCAGGATGGAATGAGTATTGCAGATATCTCACAATGCTTTTCAACTGACAAATCATTTAGATTGGGTAAGTTTTTAAAATCCATATTATTTTTGATAAACTACATTACTCCTCCATGTTTATACTGAGTGCGAGCAAAATGTGATGCAACTTTATAATTATTTATATGAATTAATGGCGCTTCCTGCTCTGAAAGCCAATGTTCACTAAAACATAAAATATTAAAGTTGTTTTTAGTTATAAGGAATGCTTCTAATTGATTTACTTTGTTTCTTAAACTCTGAATATTTAAAAAATAAATATCCATAGTTAAAGATTTTTTGTGTTTTGTATTTGACCATTGATCTTCTCTCGGTGCATTCGTCTTTTCTCTACTAAAAAAGAATACTGGGAAATTTTAATATTTTTTGGCCATGTACAAGCGTTTTCCATTTTTGTTGAATGTTCCGGTAGAATGCCAATTTTATACGCTTTTTGGGATTGTAATTTAATAGGAATTTCTTCAATGTGCAGAAGATCTTCGCCACATACGTTCTCCCGGATGTATTTCTTAACGATTTCTGTAGTTGACGTCTTAGTCGCTCGTCCAAGGAAATACCATTTTAATCGTTCAGCCCCTTGGAGATCACTACTTTGTAGACCGTTCCCTAAAATTGATTTATGGCGCCTCGAATTTTTCCTCTTGACGGTGGACCATTGATTATCTGCTGTGATTGCATCGGTGGTAATTTCGTTGCCTACGTTGACAATTGATTTATGTTTACTCTTTATTATGTTTTCGGCATCTTCGTCGGAATTTAAATTAATTATGTTATCCATAATTTTAAGTTGCGCTCTTTCATAATTCTCCATTTTATTTGTAACTGACATTTGTTCTTTATTATTGTGCACAATTTTCTTGGGTGTTTTCTTCATATCGCCGTTTTGTTTTACAGAGCTATCGGACAATACATGTTTAGTACGATGCGCCTGCGGTGTAATCTTGTCGCTAACCTGAGTGTTGTTGGTTATGTTATTGTTTACGTTTTGGTTATTGTGAATAAAATTGGATTTGTTTTGTGTTTTATTCGGATAATTGTTTGTTGATTCAAGCAGTGTAATGTGTTTTTTGAGTATTGATAGTTTATCTCGAAGTTCGGCAATTATTTCATCTTTTAAACTGAGCATTTGTGTAAGATAACTCACCCATGTGTTTGTTTGCAATTTATCCGGAGGGTTGATAACTTCTTGTTCACTGTAACACGGTGTATCCATTTCTTCAACCCGAATATCATCATAATCCGAACAGCTTTTTCTGGCTTTATCTTTGTATTTACATGTGGCCACATGGATGTTTAGACATGATTGATGGAACGTTTTCTGGCAGAAATCACATTTTTCAATTTGTAATACTGTATTTTTACACTTGTTACACTTTGATTTCACCTTAGGTTCACTATTTTCATTTGTAGTTATATTTTTATTTAAGAGAGATTCGGCACTAACATCACTCGCCGACTCCATCTTTACTAATTTAATAATTAACTAAAATACAATAACTTTCTAAAAATGTTTAATTCTAGAAATTAAATTGAATTTTTATTTTCTGAATATTCCCAAAGACCTATCTTAAATTGTAAGATAATTCTTTCAGTAATACTCACCAAACAATTTTTAGGAAACTATTTTTCTACTTTACGAAAAATGATTACCATTTCCGAATTATCATAATTTTTTGGGAATTTTATTTTCAAGGATTCTTAAACTTTTTTCCATAACTTTTTGATATTTTTCTTCCAAACAATTCCAACGTTTCTATTGAATTCTAAATGAATTTTTAGTTTTAAATACTCGTAGTTTTTTAGGGTTTCTCTTTCTGGTTTGTTAAATGTATGAGATTAGAATTTTTTTTACGAAATTTCTAGAATTTTCCACATACCTTTCTCAGAAAGTGTAACATTGTATTATCAGATTTTTTTGTAATGTATTTTCTCAATTGTAATATTTTTCTTCAACCGTTTCCTTTCCAGATTATTAGAATATTATAGCCCTATTTTCCAAATTTCTTTTAATAATTGTTCATAAGTATTTCTGTACTTTTTCTTTCCGATAATTTATCAATATATCATCAATTATCTCTTCGGATTAATTTTTATTTTCGCAGTTTTACAAAAAAAAAATCTAGTATCTAGCAATTTTTTCTTCAAAATTTTAAGAATTTTTCTTCTAAATTACAAAAAAAATATTTGTAATACTTTTAATTAAAGTTTCCAAATTGTTTTTTTTAATGTTTAGCTTTTAGCTTTACATTTCGGAATATTTCCGAATACCTCTTCTAAATTGTAAGGTTTTCTTTTCAGTAATAATACTTTTCAAATAACTTTTCTTCTGAACTTTTCAAATTTTGTAATTAAAGTAATCTAGCCTACCCTCCAATCAGTAAAACATAAGCAAGGGTTTTAATTGAAAGTTGTAAAACGTAAATAAATTTAACATTAATTTATGTTTATGTTTATTAGTCTTTAGCTTTCTTTCCAAAAAAAATAAATAAATTCATATGAATATACACAAATATATAACAAAACGTACAAAAATTTTGGATGGATGAAGCTGGGACATCTGTATTTTTCTTTAAATACTTGTATTTACTTTTTTGTCCCCTTTTTAGGAGAGACTTTTTGGCTGTTTATGTCAGCATGACAGATATATATGACCTATATTAGATTTATATTAATAGATTTATTCAAACAAATTTTGAAATTTAAGAAATTTTGAAAAAATAGACTTAGTTAACAAAAGAAAAATGGTGATGTGGCCATCATAGTACTTTCCCTATATTTTACTCGAAAACTATGCGGTTTATGCAAAAAGGTTATTCTTAATAATTTATTCAATTTTGAATTATCTACAATTATTTGTTATATAACTTTCATGTTGCTTCAATAGTTTATTAGCAATTGGCAAAAAATGTCAAAAATTTCATTTTTTTTTTCTCGAAAGTTAAGAATTTTATGAAAAATATATTTTTACAAAATTTGTTCAGTTTCTCATTCTCTTTAACTTTTGTTTGAAAAGTTTTGTAATATTTTTCATATTAAAAAAAAATATCGGAAAAAAACCAAAAACGCCTCTAGTAAACACCCACTTCCGGTTTATGAATGTTTACCAAAAGCTTTTCAGTTCCAGTTTTTAACGATAAAACCTTACGTTTAAAGTTTTATCTCAATCGGATCAGTCGTTTTTGAGATACAGCACCCACGGACAGACAGACAGACAGACAGACAGACACACACACAGACACAATTTTTTTTTTCCAGAAATTAGTTTAATGGACTTAGGGGACCTCAAAATGGATATTTCAGCAAAAAAAATTTTTCAAAAAAAAATCACGATCACAATACTTCCCCTATATATACTTCGTATATAGGGAAAGTAAAAAAATTGGGATAACAGAGGTAGAGTCATATAGGAGTTGGTTAGAGGGATTGTCTAGAGGATTACTAGCGTGGCGGATTTTGGTTTAAGTTCTTAGGGGGGACTATTTAACTATTTTCTTTCAATGTTGACAAATACTGTATTTATGATTTTTTTACTAAAACATTTGATATGCGTCACATATAAACAAAATTACAATCCATTTTGTTGAAACAGAAGAAACAGAAAGATTAACATAGTAATTAATAATATAAACTTTTAGTGGAAAAGTATTTTATCCAGTCTAATCCTCTCTGTACACAATTTTGAACAATTTGGTCTGTAATTATTGAGTATTTTAACTAAAAACTGAATTTTACTAATTTTTACTTTGCTATTTTAAAAGCAAGCAAAAATTGGCTACAATTAATGGGACGATTTTGATGTTGTCTAATGAAAATGTGTGCAATTGTTAAAATAACACAAAATAACAACGGCTTTTGCAATAACAAGAAAATTTGAAAACCTGACAGATTAACATAAAGATCGAATGCCATACGAAAACCAAGAAGTTTACGAGATACTTGTAAAGAATAAACATATAAGCAAATTTCGGCAAGAATAAAACATAAAAAACTCTGTACAACAGAAATAAAATAAAAATTAAACTGATCCTGATGAATATGAAACTGTGAAGAGTTTGCGACAATATTGACAATATTGACAAATAGTGTATGTACGATTTTTTTACTAAAACAATTGACATACGTTACATATAAACAAAATTACAATTCATTTTGTTGAAACTGAAGAATCAAAAAGATTAACATAATAATTAACGTTTTAAACTTTTTTTATTTATGAAATTAGTGAAAAAGTATTTAATCCTGTCAATTCTTCTCTGTACACAATGTCAAAAATGTGTAAACTTTAACAATTTGGTCAGTAATTCTCGAGTATATTAACTAAAAACCGCAACTTGATATTTTATACTTTGTTATTTTAACAGTGAAAATTGTCAACAATTAACCGAACGATTTTGTTGTTGTATAATAAAAATGCTTGTGATTATTAAAAATAATAAGAGCCTTTACAATACAACAAAATTCGAAAACCTGACAGACAAACATAAAGACCGAATACCACACGAAAACTATGGAGTTTACGAGATTCGTTGTAACAACTTAAGACTAAAAGACTAAAGAATTGAAGAACATTAAAACTCTGTAAATAGAAACAGGCCACGTCATCATTGTCACATCATCATTTACAAACGGGTCATAAAGTAGATTTTGCAAATACCAAGACTCTTGTCAAAAACGGTTATTTGAGAACACGAATCATTCGTAAGGCAATTGAAATTGAAATACGCCCAACGTCAATTAATCGAAGAGATAACTCGCGTTCCGAATACCTGAAAACCAGTTCTAAAAACAAGAAAAAAACAGGTCACGTATTATTCACATAACACAACTACATACAAACACATAAAAAACTACAAACAGGCCAATGAAACGAGCTAGTTAAGTAGTTCAAAAACCGTAAAAAAAACTCGGCCGCAAGGGTAGAAGCGCAATACTAAATATCGCGAATGCTTTAGTGAGTTTGGGTTGTCTTCGCTCTGCCTAGAAATTAGGCTCCGTGGTTAGCATCCTCAAGGTGGAGAAATCATCACTACTGCCATCGAACTACCGCTGCATCAGCTTGCAAAGTTAGTGGAGAAAGTTCCATTGAATCGGATTTCTGTCTTCATCGAAGATCAGAAAATTATCCCGGACTCTCAAGTCGGTTTTCGGTCTGATCTGTCCACTAACATCAGCTTTCGAGAGTGACAGATTTCATCTCCGAGGGCTTTTCAATAAGTCCTAAAGTCACGCTGGTCAAGTCGTGACCTATCATCAAAACGAGATCAACTATATATGGAAAACAGCTTCTGCTTTCGAGAAGAGCGGTACACTGAACGGCATAAACCCACAAAATTTTCCTCTTGAGACCAGACTATAGAAGATATTTATACCTGGCCTAGTCACAACAGTAATCGCGTATAAATTCAATTTCCTTTCATAAAAAAAGACACCCAAGAGTATGCACTTGAAAAATATTACAGTGAGTTCATCTAAACGTCGTGAAAATAATTTAAAAACTACGCGGAGAATAACTTGATAACTATTGGTAACATACCACCGTGAAAATATCAATATGTACGACCAATGTTGATTGATGAGTTACGTGAAGATGCATTATTAAATAACTTGTAATCTTGTACAGCTATTGAAATGTTTACATCTCAAAAGAAATGTACATTTAGCAAAATGAATATAAACTGCGGAGAAAGTGATTATAAGTTATTTTATATATAAGTTCTAGATTAATGCCTCTCCCCTGGACGTAGACACAAAAAGCGATTATACCACGAGAAAGGTAATCTAAATGCCCAAAATTGTACGGATTACGGATTCATAAAGCAGGTGCTTCAATTACAAGCTCAAGAGATTCACCAACACAATCCCAAAATTTCCAGCAAAGGATTTACAGCAATTCAAAATATTTCTTGGAACGTATTAAACATCACACGCTAACTGAAAGCAACTGTTTCACAAGTTTTGTTGTGGTTGCTTCATTTACAAAAGTGCCAATGGGAGAGACATTATCCATCCTCAAAATGAAGCATTCCGTTTCTGACTACAAATTACACCTTATTGAAAATTGCACATCAAACACCTATTTTATATATGAAAACTGAAGATATCACTAAATAAAAGGTGCGCCTATGGGCTTGCCGGTATTTAACAACCTACTCATGGAACATTTTGGAAAACAAGCCATGCTCTGAGTACCATATTAAGCATCTTTTTGGATACGTTATGTAGACGACATATTCACTAACTGGTCACATGGTAAAGAAAAACAATTGATAGAATACCTCAAAACCAGACATTCCAAAATCCAATTCATAGTTGAAATCGACAAACCAATATCATTCCTCAATCAACTCATATAAATATATACCTATAATATTTATTTATTTAATTTTGTTCCTATTTATCTTTCGGTGTAAGGCGGTTTGTATATTCATACAGAGCTATCTTAACATCCATTTAATCCCTTCCATCTCTTTCTGTATTGTGTTAGCTGTTTTGCTTCTACCCAATTCGTTTTCCTTCTCTCTATTGCATCTATGATTTCATCATTCCATGTTTTTCTCGATCTTTCTCCTTGGTTCCTCCTTTGTACTCTTGTTTTATATATCATTTTCGTGTTTCTTTCAGTTTCCATTCAGTTTATATGTCCAAACCATCTCATTTGTCCCTCTACTATTATTTCATTAATTGGCTGGATGTTTAGGTTAATTTTCTCAATTTTTACCTTCTTTTTATTTTATATTTTATCTTGTTTTATATCTTGCTAAGAAATCTCATCTCTGTTACGTTTATTCTCCTTTTTGTTGCTCCGTCATTGTCCATGTTTTTATATGGTAGCGTAGTATTTATGACTTTTTTTTACTATTTCTGTTTTTATTTCCTGAGGTATTTCCTTCTACCAAAGAACGTATGTTATATAGTTTCCCAGTTTTTCCTTCGTTATCTTTTATTTCTTTATCTACCTTGCGATTACTTTCAATTATTGACCTCAGGTATTTATAGCTTTCTACTTGTTCTGTTGTTCCTCATATCGTAATATTGCGTGTTTTACGCTCCTTTGTTATTACCATTGATTTTGCCTTTTGTACGTTTATCTTCATATTGATGTAAGTAGGTTCTTTGTTTAGTATGTGCATATTTTGTTGTAAGTCTTTTTAGATTTTTACTACTATGCCCATATCATATCGTGAATAGAAGTTCTAATATTTCCATCTCTTTCATCTTTCAAAATCTTAATTTCACTGTTTTTATCTCTTTATTTGCATCTTTTATTGTAGGATCTAACACTAGTGTGAACAGAAGGGGGCTTAGGATACATCCTTGTCTAACTCCTATACATGTTGTGAACTCATTTGATGATTGTTATTGATTCTTACAAATGTTATTGCTATTTTCATACATGGATTGGATTGTTCTGATTATTTGTTTTTGCTATTCCCCTATTTTCTAAAGTTTTCTATTTGTCTTCTTTCACATAGATATGCCTCTCTGTTTTTCTTTATTAATTTTGGTTTCTTGTCTCAGTATAAAAATTATATCTTGGGTGCTTTTTCCTCTTCTAAATCCGCATTAAACTTCTTCTATTGTATTTTCTACTTTTTTACAAGTATTTTTGCCATTACTTTACCTGGTATGCTTGTTAATGTTATTCCTCTATAATTACTGCAGTCCCTCTTGCCTCCTTTCTTATATATGAATAGAATTATTCCTATTTTACACTCTATAGGTATCTTTCTCTTTTTTAATATTTCATTCATTAATTCTGTCAGTTTTCTAACTTCCACGTCGCACATGTTTTTAATCATTTTTAGTGTTATTTCTATTCTTCACTTTTTTGATAGATTTCGTCCATATCGCTATCCATTTGGTTGTCCTCTTCTCTCTCTTTTCTTTTAGTCTGTATTTCTGTACGTGTCAGCTCCTCAAAGTATTGTTTCCATCTTTGCATTATTTGATTCTGATTTGTCACTATCTTTCCGTGCTTGTCTTTTATGTTCGCCAGACTGTGTTCTTTCTTACTTGTAGTATTTCCTTGCAGAACTTCTCTACTTTACATTTTTTTCTTATATTTTGTGTCCTTTTATCACAATGTTATTTCTTCTTTTAATCTTTCTCCATAATTTCTATTCTGTTCTCTAATTTTTCGTACCTCTTGTTCATTTCGTTTTATTCTTGCTCCCATTTTTCCTCAATTCTCTTTATTTTCCTTCTTATCTCTTATATTTATTCCTTCAATTCCTCTGTATTTCTTTCATCTCTGTCATCATCTCTTTCATCATGTTTTTCACTTGCTTCATATTTTCTATTTCTTTTTTCTTGCCGCTCGTCTCCGATTTTTCTGTTTGTCTTTAGCTGTCACCCTTTTTCTTGTATATTCTTTTATTATGGTAACCGTAGGATCTTTTTACTGATTTAGATTATAGGAAAATATTATACAACACAGACCATTTTATTACCCGCATCATACACGAAACAATAAAATCCTTCCTCAATCCATGAATAAAAGAGATGATTTAGAACTCATGAAAATATTTACTTGGTTCTACACATTTGCCCATCACTGTATAGCTTTGAATATGGAGTACTTCCTTTTATGCTCTCACCCTTTTTTCTCAATGTTCCCATCATCACTACTACTATGCAATGTTTATGTCCGTAATATTTACAACTATAGTACCAACGACCTTAATTGATCAACGTATTCAGTATTACATGAATACGTGGCTACATTTAAAGTATACACACAATCACAAATTATAATCTTCAAAAACATTTTCTTTACCATGATATATACACCACAAACAAAACATTGACAGTTCAAAGTGATTCGATATGTTAAATTAATATAAATTATTTGTTTAATTTACGCTTACTTATAAACATATTACAATAAAGTTTTGTTTAACATTTAAATATTTTAAATATTTTTTAGCTCTATATAATGTTTAGTAGTTTAATTGGTTTTAAAAAGAAATAGAAAACTACATTAATTAATTTTTTTAACATAAATTACAGCGTTAAAAGAATTATGAACAAAGTTAATTATAAAATCAAGTTTTATTATGATCCTGATAATATATGTTATTAATATAGTGTAATTTATTTAACACACCAGAATTTCTTAGGTATTAAATAAGGTCAACTGATTCTTATATAAAAAAAATTAGTTTTCCAATTTGAAATTAATATTTTAATTAATAAATTCATTACATTTAAATTGGCATTTTAAAGTCAAATAAATTATAAATAAGTTTAGGTAATAATAGCATTTTTATCTTGCTCCTTTTATTTACCTCTTATATTTCTGCGTTAAAATTACATCTACAAGGCGTATTTCAGTGTTGCAGTTGTTTCTGAGAAATATTGTATTTCTTCCGGTGTACAATTACCTACTCTTTCCGTTCCGTAATCCTACATAATAATTTTCATAAGTACATGAATATATTTTGTCAAGATTTAATTTTGCAAAAAGAAACAAGCTTGCAATAATAATAATACTTATATTATAAAGTATAAAATTCTAAACACAATGATACATACAAAACTTGATAGTCTTAAAAGATACAGCGGATTAGAAAAGTATTCAAAGTTTGAGGTATTGGTTTGCTTCAAAGACTACAATACTATTACTAATAACACAAGCTATAAAATAATTAAATTGAATGCTAAACATATGATTTTTATAGAGAGGAATGTAATTTAGATGACACTAAAATGTTAACTGAATTTAATTTCTTATAATCTTATAATCTCAATTTCAAAATAAATATTTTAATTAAGAAGGATGCACGATTTATTGTTTTACCACTGTTTAAAAAAGTAATCTTTCTTGAGTAAATTAAAAATATGTGAACAATTGATTAAATATAAAGTAATCTTTTCTCCTTTTTTATTATATTCAAGATTTACCACAAAGTAAAAGTCTCTATAATTAAACAAATATTTTAACTCTTCAATAATTTTTGTTAAAATAAATCGTTATTTTCTGGAAAGTAATTGTCCCTGAATTCGCAAAAAGAAAAGTCTAAACACGTGTTAAACGAATCATCGGTCCCACATCTATCAAGCAAAGCCAATCTATCAATGTCTACAAGTGTAAACATTTTTATTACGGAAACGAGTCATTTCCAATCAGGACAGAATTAAGGGTAGGTATGTGATAATCATCGGACTGATACGTGACTCGGGGGAGGGGGGCAGATTCGATCCGTCCGCAGAAAATGGAGAAAGCTTCAGACCACGATTCCCCGTGACCGCTGACCCGCTGCGTGCTTCGTTAAAGCCGAAAGCTGGAACAGGCCTGGAACCCAGAAATTCAGCTGAACAAAACAAAATAGATTTCGTGTGAAATGCGAGATTTCCTGCTGTCTCGAGTAAAAATCCTCGCCCGGCCGCTCCGCACAATGCGATAGAGGGAGAATGAAATATAGACGGAGGGAGAGGAACGGATTTCTGCTCAAACTTTTCCATACACACGATACACAATTCGTAATTCTAACTCGCTTTCGATAATATGATAATTCAGCAGAATTTCTTTTATTGAGTCCGCTTGTTTACAGCAGCATAGACAGAAAAATATATACGGGTATGTATTTATCAAATGAAAACTATTCGTATGATAAGTAATGATGTAAGCTTAATACTTAAACATCTAAAGTTCTAATTTAGCTGTTGGTGGTGGTACTATTTGGCTATAGACTGCATACAATTTTAAACTATTTTTTTGTAGTTATAAATTATAAATTCTTTAGTATTGTGAAGACTTCAGGGCTTTTTAGGGATAAATTAGACGTTTTTAATTTGCGTGCAGAAATATTGTACAGAAATATATGGGGGAATTGGAAATATGTAAATAAAATACGTAAATATTTTTATAACATTTTTTAATGAAAAATTATTTGGCAATTTGTACTTCTAAGTAATCTGCATCACCACAAATTCCCGGCGCCTCCACCATAACTTTAAACCACCAAAAGTCTTGTGATATATATTATTTAAAAACTATGAAACTTAGCACTATTTAACATTATTAAAAGTGGTGTTTCTTCTATGTTTTACATTACTAGTGACCTTATTACTTTGAACTTATTCTGTAAAATATTTTTCTGTACCTGAATGTATTTACAGTTATTTATTATATTGTAATGCGTTCCAATCTGACACGAAAGGAAAAATAAGAACCTTTCAAATATCCAAGAGAATACCGGCGAAGTGAACCGGAGCAAATCCGATTCAATTAGCAGTTCAATGTCAATTTTGTGAACAGTTGGATCGTACGTAATTGCATTTGTAGAAATTTCCACGGTGGATTACTGATACTGAATAAAAGGCGCCGCGTCCCTTTAATCTGTACTGCCAAAGTTATAAGTAGTAAAGGATTTTCCGCAAATTGTGAAAGAAATATTACATTAATTCTCCGAGGGTTTTCATTTCGGTTCAATCTCATATGAGCTATTATTGAATGAAACTACTAAAAGCTTAACCATTAGTTAATAATAATATTGCGATGTACGTAGCGAAATATAAAAACTAGTTATAGAATTAACTTAACAACAAGACATGGAAATATTTATTTCTTAAATTTTGAGTCGTCGAATTACATTTTACTATATTAATAGAAAATTTGAGACAATAATTGCCATTATAAAGTTTCTACAACGTAAAGGACTTTTATTAATAATTGTCAATATGATTCCACATTTTTGGTATAATAAACCTTCATATAAACCACACTGTCTATTTCTATATACAATGAACGACTGACCAGTATCCAATCACGGTGTTCATTTAATTGCTGGTAAAATGAATATGCAATCAAAAGCTCGGGAACATGACTTTTTTTGATAAAATGCCTTATTTACATGTATATTTCCATATAATTGGTGTTCGTGTTGTACGGGGGCAGGCATATTGATACGTTCCTCTCGGACAATATTTCCGATATTTCATGCAAACGTGGACAATGCGAAAGCAAGAATCGGCCCTCCCTGCCTTTCTGAATATTAAAAAATCATATTTCATTTTTATGGCCCTTTGCGGTAAAATCAAATGCTCGTTTTTCCATGTCGTATCGAGTTAAAATATGCCTCCGAGCTATTGTGGTTCTGCTTAATTTCAATATTTTCAGGCATTCGTAAAAATATTGAATTACGTTACGCATAATAAATTAGAAGGAAAAAAAACGATGTAAATAAAGTATATGATTATTGAATTACGATTTCTGTTATTTAACTTTAAATATTGGTAATTAAACCAAACCCACTGCAATATATACAAAATTAACTAAGTTGAGATATTTATATAATTCAGATAAATTCTACATATTCCGTAATTACTTGCAAGTTGACAAAATATCCGATGCTTTTGAGTCTTTTTCAACTCTTAAAATTACTATGTATACCGTTTTCTTTTTAATTTAATTATTTCAGATACTTTCAAATAAGGATCTAAGTTTTATAGATTATGTATTTATTTGTATGTCTATAGAGTAGATTTGATTTGATTCTGACTTCTTGCAACGTGTGAAAGTTTCCAATAATTTTCCACATATTTATTGAAACTCTTTAAATTAATACGTAAACCTAAAACAACTATAAAAACTAAATGATATATTTTAGTTGCTCGTTACTTTTTATTTTATATATATAAGTTTAATAGATTTCAGATATTTTGTTAATTTAGATACTTTCTGAAATGTCCCATTCATTTTTATTAGATTTATAGGTTTTTATATGAATTTTTACATGAAATTTTTTAAGACCTGCAAAAGAAAAATCTTCCAATTTGTAAAAAAAACTGTAAATCTAATAAAAATATTCAGTCTATTTCTATGCTTCATTTCTTTGATTTTCTTACCACCTTTACTCAACTCTGAGACATTACAAAAATTCTAGTACTTTCTAGCATTCCTAGTTTTATGTTATTTATTTATTTATGGAAGGCCATTTTACCAGAATTGTGTAACAAATTTTAAATAAGTCTTTATGATTCTTTGCTTACTCCTATCATAGTTTTTTTAGAACTTCCTCTCAAATTGCGAGATTTTTTTCAATCCTTCGTAAATTTCAATCAATTTTGTTTTAAGTTTTTTTTAATCTCTTAAAAATTGTGACATTTTTTTGAGATTAAAAGTTAATTATATTTGCATTTTTGATTTTATCATTTTATCAAAATTGTTTGGAAATAAACAATTCTTTTGGAAAGTAAAATTTATCATATTATAAATTGAATCAATTAAGTAAAGAAGAGAATTGAATATTGTATTAAATACTTTCTTTGAAAATCAAAATTATTCGAGAATTGCCCTAGAAATAGAAGGACTATAGAAATCAACAAGAAATGAACTAAAAATCAAGTTAATAATTATTACAGTTTTTTTTTGACAGCAGTAAAACGACTAATTTTACTCCATTCTTATTCGGTAATAAGTTGAACTGAAATAAATCTACTGAAAGGTGTATTAGAACATTATGTTACTTAAACCAATTTAAACTTTTAGTCTTCTTTATATGGCTAATGGATTTGAGTTGAAAAACTTTTAATAGAAATAAATTTGGCCGTTCAGCATGCTAATAAAATTTATAATTTTTTTATACGTATTAAAAATGCCTTTGTATCACAAAGTGAAAGTCAGAATAAGGCGTATTTTCAATAGGGCCAAAGCTTCCAGACAGTGGAACGATTATAGAAAGGCCCTCACAGAGTACGATAAAGAGATTCGAAAATCCAAAAAAAACTTGGAGGACTGCGAGGCGATAGATGATCTTCCTACCGCACAGCGCCTCCAAACTAACAAGGAATAGTGATCACACGTATAGTATTAGACTATTAAAATAGTCCAACGGCGATTACACTGGAACACTAGAAGAAAGTATATGAGTACTCCTAGAAACTCACTTTTCTGGGTCCTACAAAATTAACAGACAGTGAAGACCCATCTGCCGTCGGAAGACCGTACTACCAGAAAAAACAAAAAACTGGAAAAAATAATATTCACTCTAAACATAACATGGGCAATCAATGGCTTTAAGCCGTTCAAATTCGTGGGTGCAGATGGTTCTTTTCGGCCCTCCTGCAAAAAAGAGGAGAGGATTTACTACCGCGTCTCACCCAAATATTGAGAGCTGGCTACTCCCCAAGCGATGGAGGAAAGTGGTGGGGGTATTTATATTAAAGGCTGGCAAACGTCAAACTGATGTGCCTATATTGCCCCATAAGCCTTACCTCCTTTGTCCAAAAATCAATGGAGAAAATCATTCATAGAAATATTAGGGGACTAGCTTCAGTGCTTTCCCCTTCACAAACATCAATTTGCCTATCAAGCAGACAAATAATTGCAAATGCCCTTTACACACTAACAAGTGTAATAGAGAAAAGCATCACAAAGAAAGAAGTGGCTCTCTGTGCATTCTTGGGCATCGAAGGTGCATTTGACAACACCTCATACAAATCTATAAACATGGCCACTAGGGCAAGAGGAATTGATACCTCCACATCAACATCGATCGAAGCTATTCTCAAAGGTCGCAGGATCACACTGTCTTTTGATGATGAGCCAGCAACTGTATTCGCAGTAAAGGGGTCCTATCGCCTCTGCTGTGGTCACTAATTGTCGATGTCATTGTTTTCAAAATATGGTTTTGAAATACAAGGCTATGTTGACATCGTCATCCTAGTAGGGGAAAAGCTTGATGACACGGTGTCTAACCGCATGCAGACGCCCTTCGAAAAGTAAGTACAAGGTGCCTACAGAAGGGACATACCATCAACCCCAACAAGGCCAAAATTGTTGCATTTACAAGGTGAAGAAAGTTAAGCCTTCAGGCACCAACAATGAATGGGACACTTATTGGGTTTTCCAACACAGTTAAATATCTCGGCCTCACTTTTGATCAGAGGCTTAACTGGAAAACCCATGTAGATAACACTGCCGCCAAAGCAGTAAGGGCAATATGGTACTTCCGCAGACTATTTGGCAGAAATTAGGGTTTACACCCCATTATGATATATTGGCTTTTTATAACGGTGATAAGACCAATAATGGTTCCATGGTCTAGTGGAAATAGACAACGGAGATTACAACTCAAACAAAGCTTAGCAAGGTTCAACGGCTGTACCTGCATATAAAAAGGAAACCAGCATTAGACGCCTTAAAAATAATTCAGACAGATACTCCAAAGAATAGACACATTAATTGGCACCTAAAAATCCTCAACACTGTGTGTAAAAGAGCGATATACATGCCCAACCACCAAATGATAACTAACTACGATCTCAACGATTAAAGTGGCCATCCATGAGGTTGAAGCAAAAGTCAGGCAGTTGCAATGCTCCTCAATAGTTTGTTTCACTGACGGTTTATCGCCTTCTCTGCTATAAGGTCTGGACGGTTTCTCAGATTAAGCAAGGGAAACTTAAGGCTCATAAGCGGGCTGCTGACACTGCCCTCTGAAATACAACCTTACTAAGATGGGTCAGACTGCAGATTCTGCTACGAGGTACAAGAAAGAACAGAGCTCTACCCTGTCCCTTTAAAGAGGGAACTACCTATCCTAAGCATTTTAAAGCCTTGTAAATTGGTACACAGTACACATTTGCACCATGAAGCGCACTGCCAAATATAGTAGCAGCCGAATATGTGCTGATATGTTTAGTTGTATTTCAACTATCTGTGTGCAAAGCTACGTCTCGCTGGTATTTCAAGGAAATACAGAATTTTGTCAGTTGTGTTAAGATTTCTCAACGCAATAAATATGTGAGTTTGAAATATTCATCGTCAATTAAAGGTTGCCAATAGGGCAAATATAATTAATAAGGAGTCTGTTCGGTCCTGGTAACGTAATTCTATTTATAACGAGAGAACATCCTTGATAAGGAGCTTTTGGGACAGTCGTCAGTCATCACGGACGAACTTCCAACCATTTAACCTATAGTCCAGACTTAGACCACTTAGTGTGTGTTTAACAAACACAAGTATTTTTTTGACATAAAAGAAAGATTACACATCTCAATACACTGGTGACGGAGGAATATGAAGATGGTATACAAAAACTCTGCACACGTTAAGGAACATGTTGTTATTATCAGAGTATTATATAATTTATGAACAAACACAAAATTAAAAATAATACAATACCCAATCTTTATTACGTAAATAGTGAATTTAATAATAAGTCCGTTACTCTCAAGCTTTTCTTTTTCCTATTTCCCGCCCAAAACTTATCAGAATATTTACTCTGGTTTCGTCTTTCCTCATTTAATTCTTCAACCTTCTACATTAATCCAATCCTCATCTACCGTTCACACATCTCCCCATTGCCAAACTAACTTTTTCCTCTCTTCCAAAACGGTTCTCATAAGGAGACTTAGTTTTCATTTATTTTCCTGCTACTCCTCCTAATATTTGTTGTATTCACTCTTCTCTATGCATCTTTGTACATCTCTTCCACCTTCTCACGTACTGATCCCGCTTCATTCGCCCTTTGTTCCAGTTACTCCTCCACAATCCTCTCTGTCAACCACACCCTCTTATATATTCTCCATCATTCCCCTATGCATCATTCTACTCACAATAATAATATATTTATTGTGATCTTAGAAATTCATTGCATTATACTTAAAATGTGATGGAAGGGTAAGAAATTTCCAGTTTCGAAACAATTATCTGCAGCCATCTCTGTATCGAGTACTCTGGCAGCTCATTCTTAGTAATCCAAATACTCTATATATTGCTGTTGAGTGACCCCATGCAACCCGTCTTCGGAGTTCTGTTCGAAGTAAGCGGTTCTTACTGCTTACTGTGATCGGTTACTACGCGAATTATATTTATCAGACAGTATAATTCGCTAATTGGCTGCCATGTTTATCCTTACTCATGGTGGAATTAACATGGATTCCTAGAAAACGTGTCGAAACTTTATTTTGATCGGGAGATTGAGAAAATGTAGCGTGTTTTGTTTTATTCTTGTTGTTGATGGTAAATCATTGATATATATCAAAAAGAGGATTGGACCGAGAATTGATCCCTGAGGTATGCCTCTGGTAATTTAGAATTTATTGGATGTTTTATTTTCATAGAATACAATCTGTTCCCTATTTTCTAAATATGATGTAAATAAGTGTAAGGTAGAATTATCAAATTTATAATATTTCAGTTTGCTGAAAAGGAGATCATGCGGGACACAGTCAAATGCTTTAGTCAGGTCTATAAAAGAAACTACCGATATATGTTTATGTCCAAAACTGTTCAATATTCTGTCTAAAAGATCCAAACGCTATTTGTAAATAATCCATTATTTTGAAAGTATTCCAATATTTCCAAATATATTAATGATCCTTCATGTTTGGTGGAGTTTCGTGCAGGGCTCAAATTTTAAATTTTTGTTACGTTTGCTTCCTCTTCAGCCAATGTTCACTTATTGCTAGACCTTTGAATGATTTATTGACGAGAACACATTCAAATTCAGGAATTTTATTTCTAATTGAACTCATATCTATAAATAAAATACTTATTTCGGAGTTGGATTTCTTTTTTGTAGTGTCCCAAAAAAAATATTTATTATGACATTCTCTTCTGTGTCCACGTACTCTTCACCCCCTTCACCAATCTCTCCTCGTCCAATCAATATTCTTTAATCTCATACCCACTCGTTCTCCCTATTCGTTTTCATGAGAAATATGTATCTCAGGGTCGATTTATCGACATCTGCTTTAGTAACCACTACTGTTTTCACTCTAATTTTTCGGACCTCCTGATCCCCTATACCTCAAGCACTTACATCAAGATCTACTTTACGCTCACATCCCTCAGATCACACGTCACTATCATACTGTCATTCATTCACTCCTCAAATTTCTTTCGCTCTCCTCGCCTTCCCTTACACCCATCTTGCATGCTCCTCATAACTTTCCGAGCTCTTAAACATAATATACAGATAATTTAATACTTTCACCGTCGCGATCTTCCTAGCTTTCCATTATAGCTCTTTAATCCTTCCCTCCCATCCTTTATTCCAAAATCTGAGCCACTTCATTGTGTCAATATTTACCTGAAATTCTCTTCTATCCATCTATGGGATCTTTCTTAAGTACCTTCTATCTTTAAATTTAAATGAAACAAAGTATGTGTGAGGTATCGTCGAAATTTTTCCTTTGTTTGAAAGACAAATATCTGTCGCGGTAACACTGGGTGACGTGCATACCAAATATACAATTTTCCATGATCTGGCGTATAAATCGGACTGAATTTAACTGATGGCATGGTTTATGTTAGCTTTAAGTGCCACTATGGTTTATTGCATATTTGCATGACTAAAGAAAATATCTAACGGTGCCAAATCGCTTGATTTCGGTTGCCTTCACGTGAGATGACAGTGTCATCAAATGGCTCGTGCAGAATATCATGAGCTGTGTGGAACGTAGCGCCATCTTGTTGAAACCATATGTCGTTGGTGTGGCCAAAAAAATTGGTAATCATCGACCTATAGCGTTTGCCATTGAATGTGACGGCCTGGTTAACGTCGTTTTCAAACAAACACAACTATGAACTAATGATGCCGCCAGCCTAAAATCCACACGAAACAGAGATATTTTTGGGATGATTTGGACGCCTCTGGATTTCACATTGATTGGTGTTATCCCAAATTTCACAATTTTGTTTGTTGGTGTACCTATTCATCTAAAACTGGGCCTCATGATTTTTTTAATTATGGTCGGATTCTTCTGCATACTTTCACGAACAGGGGTAATATTTTCGACAGATTTTTGCGTTTCGTCATCGTACTGATATTATTTCACTGTTCACTGAACAGACTTAAATTTATCCACCACACTTCACATCGTCCCTTCTGTATGACAATTATGGAGACCGTAAAATGGGAGAAGCTCGCTGAACGTTGCCTGAATAAAATTTATATTTTATTAAAACAATTTTATCATTGTTACGTCTTGCACAAAAATAAATTCAAAATAAGAATTTTAAAAGTCCCTGTTGGAGGACCCTCTCGCCAACATCTCATTCATCCCTCCCCCACTTCCTCGCCATTAAGACTATTACGTCCGCATACGCTAGCACTTTTAACCTTTCTCTTGCCTCTTTACCAGCTTCTTTTCAAAATATCCTATACAGGTTGACTGACGAAAAACCTTTGGTGCTGTATCTCGCTTATTTTTGATCCGATTTAAATAAGTAAAACATCAAATTAAATGATTTTTAAAAGACTTTAATATGAACTGTACTGATATTTTTCTTGCATCCAGTTTTTGACAAAAGACGATCAACTTTTTTTTTCAAATTGCACTGTATATATATTTTGTACTGATCCGCAAGGAGATTTTTTTCTGAATCTAAATTTGTAAACGATTTTATCCATTCATCAAACCAAAGTCGAGAAATTGGGGATTAAAAAAAATTAAAAATCAAATACCCATAGTAAACAATATACAGAGCCTATTCCAAATGTCAAAAGTGACGGTGTCAGTCATTGGTACAATACTGCAATGATTTTTAATAATTTCATAATAAAAATGTTGCAAGATTTCAAAAACTGAAAAACGATTTCTGTAGAAGCACAAAATTATAGTACAGTGTTTGAAATATTGCAACATTTTAATTATGAAATAATAAAAAATCGTTGCAGTATTGTATCAATGGCTGTCACTGTCACTTTTGACATTTAAAATAGGGTCTGTATATTGTTTAAAATGGATACTTGACTTTTTATTTATTTTTTTAATCCTCAATTTCTCGACTTAAGTTTGATGTATGGATAAATTTGTCTACAATTTTATATTCAGAAAAAAAAATCTCCTTGCGAAACAATAAAAATATATATACAGTACAATTTAAAATAAAATGTTGATTGTATTTTGTCAAAAACTGGGTGCGAGAAAAAATAACAGTTCAGATCCTATTAAAGTCTTTTAAAAATAGTTTAATTTGATGTTTTATTTATTAAAATCGGATAAAAAATAAGTGAGATACAGCACCAAAGGTTTTTCGTCAGTCACCCTGTATATACAGGATATAAAAAGAGGATAGAATGAAAGAATATCCTAATATATACTGTACTGTAATCCATACTTATACTGAATTGAAAACTCACAAAATTTTAATCATAAAAACATAGTGAATTCAGTGTTATTTTTAAATGTTTATTTAAACTACTTCGTCATTGGTATACTAATTCCTTGTAAACTTTAAATGTACAAATTGCACTGTGTTAATTTAATCATTAGTACTTTATTTATTTATTTATATTTCATTGTGCGTAAATATGAATCGATATATTAAAGATTTCCTCAAATACCAAGCTTTAGTATAAAAAACGTTTGTGAAATAAATCAGATGCTCAAAATAAATAACAGTAACAGCAATTTTAAAATACTTCATCAAAACATTCGCAGTATTGCAAGGAATATAAATAAACTCAAAATATACCTATATAGCATGGACGATCCATTTGATGTTATAGTCTTAACGGTAACTTAAAAAATCGAGAAAGTCGACTATATCATTTGACAGGAGATTACAATTACGATAATGTCAATCAAAATAGTAGAACATTAGTTTATACTAACGAAAAATGCTTGAATATAAAATATGAGATTGTACATAGTAAATGTTACAAAACATCTAGAATTTCAAAATATAATAGATATAATAAATGATTTCCTAGATTATTATTCTCTATACCTTCAACAAATATATAGCAATTCGGTAGACTACAATATTCTAGTTGGAGAATTCAATATTGATATTATTATCTGGAAAAAAAGATGGTGCAGAATATCTAAACGTAATGTGCTAATTTTGTTTCGTGTCTACCATAAATGAGTAAACAACAATTCATTTTAGTTGCATAAATCACTAAATAAGAACCAAGAGGATTGCTAAAGCAAATATAATACCCTTAATTTTACGGTCGGCCATTATAGTCCATTTTACTGTAATTTGTCAAATTGTTATAAAAAATTGAGCAAGCCAGAAAATTATATTGTGGAAAAAATATCATACTGTGATTAACTACAAGAAAGGAAAGGAACAAGTGCAATATGTTTCATGGGATACAGTGAAAAATTAAAAAAAGTGTTGAATTAGCAACAACATTTAGAATAATAAGCGAAAATAATATGGATTTCAGGAAGGAAAATCTACCCAAGATGTCATACTAAATATTTCAAACAGTGTCTATGATTCTCTAGATAGCAGGAACCCCACCTCTTGCCTTCTTTTGACCTTGCAAAGGAATATGATACCGTTGACCAGTTGACCACAAAATGCTTATTCAAGATCTTGAAGATATGGGTATTAGGCAGAAACCTTTAAACCGGTTTAATAGTTATTTGACAGATAGGGAACAGTTCGTAAACATTAATTGCCCAGTTAGTGGATTTAGAAATGTTAACTACGGTGTTCCACAAGGTACTATTTTGGAGCCAAATTATTCATTATCTATATGAACAATATGTTTAGTCTATCAACTGAAAGTGAAATCAGAAGCTTTGCCGATGACATTATGTTATTTTGCAAAGGAAAATCCTGGAAAAAGGCTGAGTTAAAAATTAACAAATTGATTTTATTATAATAAATTATGACTTAACATGACAAAAACTCGTTATTTCCAATCTTTATCAATAATCTGAATAGAATAACATTTCTTTAATCTTGAATTTTAGAGGCGTTCACTTCGCAGTATATTTTTAATGAATAACAGAAAAACGTTGAACTTTTTTATACTACTATTTATTATTAAATTAATTATTAATAAAAAGTGGTATAAAAATTGATAATAACATTTAATTCAATTACGTATACAGATAACTCAACCTTATATGAGATTACTCCTGTTGTTAAATATAAGTATGTAGGTGTAATTTTTGACATAAATATAAAATGGAAGAAAGATATAGTATATCTTGTCAAAAAACTAAGAACAATAGCATATACCATCAATTTTCTAAACAACATTTTGGATCTTCCATGTTTGAAAATGGTATATCATGCTCTAGTCCAATAGTCGGCAACCTTTTTTGGCTGCGGGTCAAAATCAACCACAATGTGAATATTAAAGGGACGGTGATATTGTCATTTTAAAACAGTATCAAGATACATTTTATTAAGAAAATAATTACAATGCTCTTTTAAACTTTAATTATTATTATAAAAACTAATAAAATTCTAATTATTCTGAAAACAAACATAGTTGAATGATCTTTATTTATAAACGTTCTCTTCGATATTAATGGCTTACCTGATGTTGAACTTGTGACGTCAATTTAGTCAAGTCTCTTGTATAGCCAGTCGTTTTAAAACGAATACCAACATCTAAATTTTCGGTAGTCAACCAGCTCCTTGCTTTCTGGCTTAAAATAAATTTCATTTGTGAAAATATTTGCTAACATTTATAAGTTGAACCGAATGTGGACAAAATAGCAAAGCCAATTTTTTTCATAGATGAAAATGATATTAAAAATAATGCAAATTTAAAACATGTTATTCTATTTTGTCGAGCTTTGTTATAAATGTAAAAATATCTTAAAGCTTTGAAATCGACATTCATATTCACATTTAATAACAAAAATCCAACTTTGGAACATATTTCGATATAAAACCCTTCCACTCCTCACACATTTTCAAAATTGTATGGTTATTTGCTTAGTCGTACGTTGAAATCATTATAAAGATTCATTATGTCTGTTAAGAACTAAAGTCTTAAAAGCCATTGTTGATCATTAAGTTCGAGATCATTTTCACCGATTTCGTGAAGAAATATTTGTATATCATCAAAACACCCTACTAATCTATTAAGAACTTTGCCTCGACTTAAACATCGTAACAGCAAATCTCCATATTTCGCTTCAATTTCTTTACTCTAAAAAAGCTTTGAAGCGCCCGTGTATTAATGCTGATCATGCTACTAACTTGTTTCCGATCTTAACAACCTTTTCTATTACATCCTCAAGTTGTTGCGTAGATACTTTGCAAATAAATTTTCTTCATATATGATACAATGGAACGATAAAAGTGAATTAGTTTTATAAATCCAACATTTTTTTCTCTCATACTTGGAACACCGTCAGTTTTAATTGAAGATAATTTACTCTTTAAATGCAATACTTGCCCATTTTTGAAATTTGTAGAGCGGACACCTAAGGGACGAAATTGACTTTCGCGCAAAAATAAAGTATCTATTTTCAATGTCCTTTTAATTAAGTAATTGTGGAGGCTTTCACTTCGTGATATATTTTGATAATTCAAAATAAATAAACAATTAACTTTGTTGGTATCACAGCTTATCATTATCAAACAATGGTATATTGTTTGATAATGACAAGCTTAAGTTGTCGAAACTATGCTATTTAACGAATCTAAATTGTATAATATGAGGCAGCTATACTTCTTGCACTTTGTAATATATCAATATAAATATAAACATTTTCTTAAATATAAACATAGCACTAGGATTATTAAAAATAAATTAATTATCCCAAAATTGAATACATCATTACGTCAAAGAGGTTTTGCTTTCTTGAGACCCGGAATGTACAATTATGCTCCGCGAAAAATAATAAATAATACAATGCGAAACATTTATTTGGCATACTGATACATGCATATCTAATTTTATAGTATGTACGTTAGACATCATCGTTTGTTGTTTTTCTTTTCTGCCCTCAGAATATTTACTCTGGCTCCGTCTTCTTTCATCCAATCCTTTGCCCTTTTACATCCTTCCAATCCTCATCTACTCCCTCTTTTCTCCGTCTTACATCTTACTATTGCCAAGGTAATTATCTCCTATCTTCCCAAAATAGTAACTTAACCTCCCCTCATGTACCTGCCACGTCCCATAGCTCTCGTACTCATTCTTCTCTATACATGCTTGTCTCTCTTGTCTCACCACATCCTTTACCTTCTCATGCAATGATCTCGCCACATTCACCCCTTGTTCCAGCCTCTTCTCCACAATCCTCTCGAACAACCCTACACTCTCATGCATTCTCTTTCTTTCCGTTATCTATCTATTATTTTCTGTGTCTACGCGTCTCTTCCATATCTCCTTCACCAATCTCCCCTCGTCCAATCCATATAGTTAAATCTCATACCCGCTCGCTATTTCTTTTCGTTTCCTTAAAAATATGTAACTTAGGGCCGATTTTTCCACCCCCCCAACATCTGCAATAGGAACCACTACAATATCCTCTCTAAAATTTCGAACCTCCTGCCATACATCAGGATCGATCATTCCAAAGATTTCAGGTCTATTAGACTGTCATCCATCCACCCTCCCCATTTTCTCTCATTACACCCATGCTTTCCTCGCCTTCCCTTGCATGCTCCTCATAACCTCCCAAGCTCCTAAACATAATATACAGAAACTTAAACACTTAACTCTTTAACCCTTCTCTATTTTCTTTTATTCCAAAATCTGATTCACTTTATATTCTCAACATTTACCTGCAATTCTCTCCTGTCCATCTAAGGTTTCTTTCATTAGGTGTGTGTGAGATAACATCGAAATTTTTATTTATTTGAAAGGCCTATTGATGCCATTATGTAAAGAATATAACATCAAGTATCCGCTGCGACTTTACTTGGTGGCACATATACGAAATATTTAATTTTTCATGATTCTGACGCTTAAATCAGGCTGAATTTGACCGATGGCATAGGTTATGTTGGCTTTTAGGGCCAGTGTGGATTATGGCGTATACGCTTAGACATGTGACTTAAAAAAAACCGCAAAAAGAGTGCGATCTCGTTGATCAGTTGACTTCACCTCCACGTGAGATGACAGTACCATCAAATCGCTCGTGTAGAATATCATGAGTTGTGTGAAAAAGTTCCTAATCATCGACCTATAGCGTTTGCCGTTGAAGTTGATGAACCGATGACGCCGCCAACCTAAAACATACACCAAACAGTGATGTTTTCGCATTGCATTGGACGCCTTTGGATTTCAAATTGGTGTCATCTATTCATCCAAAAATGGCCCTCATCCCTGAAGATGATTTTTTGAATTATAATCAGTTTCCAACTGCTCCAGGGCCCATTTAGCGAAGACATATCTTTGTTTATGGTCTTTTATCCCCAACTTCTGGGTCAGTTGAATTTTGTACGGGTGCAGGCCTAAGCTACGGAGCAAAATTCTCCAAGTTATTGTCTGCGAAAGGTCGAGTTCTTATGAGCGACACGAAATTGACTGCTTCGGATTCGTCTGCACACTCTCACGAACAAGGTTGATATTTTCAACAGATCTTGCATTTCGTCGTCATGCTAGTGTTGGTTTATTGCTTATTGAACCAACAGACTGAAGTTTATCCAACTGTACTGCAAATAGTCTTCTCTGTAGGAAGATTATGGAGACCGTAAAATGGAAGAAGCGCAGCGCACGGTACGAATAAAATTCATATTTTGTTAAAAGAATATGCATTTCTTGCATAAGAATAAATAACAGCTAATTCGAAAGGTGTAGCTTTAATAATATGGCCGCTATCAACTGTTAAATTTCTGAAGTCCCTATTGAAAGACGCTTTATTTTTCCACTCTCACTAACATCTCTTTCATCTCCTCCCACTTTCTTGCCATTAAGACCACGTCATCCGCATACGCTAGCATCTTTACCCTCTTGAAACTTTAAATTCTCCTATTCGTCTTTGTACATATTTATTTATAACAAATATAATTGAGCATAGTGTCCCTGTCTCACTTCCGTCCACGTGTGTGTTTTTTCGTACACTCTCCTTATGAACTCTTCCATTTCCTCATTCTCTTCTTCCTTTCTCATACATTTTATCAATTTATCTTGCTCTAAAGTTAGATGGCGCTTTCACATCTAAAAAAATAACTCTGTGTCTTCTACTACTCACTAGGGTAAAGATCTGGTCCAATGTTCCTCTTCCCTTTATAAAACCTGCCTGCGTCTCTCACCCCAATATTCTCTCCTCCACCTCCTCCACTAGCCTGTTCTTTACAATAGTCATCCCTTACATCTTCTTGGTGTTCTTCACTTATTAAAAATAAGTATTCCCAAATTATTAGTTTCAATATGTTGAAGATAAATAAATAATATTATACAATACACATAATTTTATTAGCGACTAGTTGCATAATTCAATGGCTGGTAGTGCTTTAATATGGTGTGTAGCTGTTTCAACTTGTAGCTGTGTGAGTTCTTATATGTGTAATACAACAGTAATTATCCGAGAAATTACTTTTCATCATCAATATATTTAATTACTATTTATGTTTTAAATTGATTTAATTTTTAAGACTATGAAAGATATAACTAAGATAATATAAGTTTAGATTTGTATTTTCTTAAAGAAATAGTATTAGAAAGCTAAATTTGTCGTGACAATGTATGAGCATGTCAATTATAACTTGAGTTATTGGCTGGAGCACTAAGGGAATGGATTTTAATATTAACGCGTCATATTTAACAACACATGTCTAACTAGTTGGCAACGTAATTAGCTATTCTAAGAATTAATCCCTGAAGGTACGCACCTGTGCTGAGTTGACACGCAGTATTGCAGAGCAGACACATCACTCCAACCACTGTAACAGAAATAAATTCAATTAGTTGTTAAACTAGCAAGGGCGTGTAACGTAAGCTTATATTAGAACATGATTTATATTGAATTACCCGAACCGGCGAAAGAAACGCGGGTTCTTCTTTCCGCACGTGGGGATTAATCGATCGACAGTGTTTTTTTTCTTCCAATGATTACAGCTTAGTTAGCAAAGTTTGCCAAAAAACGAGAACTCCTCCTTTCTAATGTACGACGTGCCAAAGGATTGCTGTCGCAGATAGTCCGGGGAAAAACTTTGCCGGTGGTGGTGATAATATCACGTGTTTTTCGATGTTGAAAATTACCGCTTGAGGGTGGGATTTCCATTTAAACGCATTTTTACCATTTATTATTAAAACTGTGTGTGTCCAGATATAAAAACAATGTGAATGCATTTATTATTTATATTAGGTCGTACACACAATTTATATTTGAGTAAAATTTGTTTAAAATTGTAAAACGTTTTGTTATTTTATAAATGCAAACAAATTATTAAACGAGATTTTTCTTTTATTTATTAAATATTAAAAGGGTGTACATTAATTAATGTTCTGTCGGATGAGGGTATTATTTAATAATTAAAACCACGGTGGTGTAAATCCTAATTAATTTAATTATTTAGACTTTAGAAAATTACGTTTTTAATGTATGAAAAAATTCTTTTGCAAATAAATTAATTTTCACAATGAAGAAAAAAAGAACTTCCCTCGTGTATATATGAATTCTGTGTTGATGCGATATACTCTAGACGGCGGGAAATTTGCAAAATGAAAAATATGAATAAATGAATTGGGGATTTAATTGAATTGCAGAGGAACGCGGATTGGAATGTTGGATCCTGATCTTAATAGCTCTTCCCATATCAGTATTGATTTTAAGCGTTATGTGAAGGAATAATGTTTATTTATTATTGCTTTAATTAGTTATTTTAAATCATAGTTGACAATTTGTATTTATTACAGTATTGTAGCTATAATAAATAATTATGTTATTACTATATAATTAGGTTTAAAATTACAGCCACTTTGTTGATTTAATGTATTTGATAATTTTTCCCTGTCAATAAGAGCCATAGACCGATTTCAATCTATTTAGACAATATATGTCACTCTTAAGGTAATATCTTTATAATGTATTTGATATTTTTTATTAACTGGAGTATATATATTCTGTATATTGTAATACGAACGTCTTATTTAAATGCTCTAATCATTATTTTAAAGTTCTAATGGTATTTACAATAATATTTTTCATTAATTGTAGTGTGAAAAAAGTAGGCACTTATAAAACACTAGAAGGAAGTGATTTCCTCCAGAAAGTGTAGAGTTTAAATTAATTCTATAGCGACAAATCCTCAACTAAAGCCAGTTTTATATACTATTACATATGAAGAAGTTGCACTTACAAGTTTCAATAATTACAGACACTGTTACGAATTCAGTTAAAATCCTGCATTACAGTTAGTAAGTCTTAAGATGAGAGGTTCTATTTTCGGTCCGATCCACGATAAAAATTCACGTGGCAAGGTTCTGCGTTTATAATTATCAAAGATCTTTCGTCTGGGGCTTCGTACTTGGCCTATTTTGTCATTCACAATACTAATCATTAATATGCCAAACTGGAATGGACGCGTGCACGTAGGAAAGCGAATTTCGCAAGAGTTTTAAATTTAGATCATTAATTAGCCTGGGAACTATGCCCGCTCGTTATTGTGCAGCAGTTTCATCGAAATATCTTTTATTTTTAATGTACGATTATATATTTTCTTACTGTCTTGTCGTGGGTTTTCTGTAGTAGTATTTAATTATGTATTATTTGGTTCAGAATTGGATTATATCTTTAATTAAAGTGTTTCCTAGTCGGAATTTAAGAAATGTTTGCAAATATTACTTTTAATTAATTTGGATTATTAATGATCATAATAAAGGAAAGGAAATAGAATAAGATAAAAATATTATAAAGTTCACACTATCTATGCTACAGATTTGATAAAAAATATAATAGATACATTTCAATTGAAACACTTGTTATTTTCCATATTAATATATTCAGTTTTCTGACAAGGGTTTTCCTTTAATAATTAATCACGTGTCAGGAAATTGAATATATTAATATGGAAAATAATCAGTGTTTTAATTCAAATGTATCGATAAAATTCTTATTAAATTATTGTACGTTGAAAATTTTATCGAACAATTTGCATATACTTATAAATAAACACTATATACAGAATTAGCAGAAAGCAATATTGGTAGAATTTATCATATTTAAGTTCCTTAAATTTAATATATAAATTATCAAAAAAGTATCTAAAATATATATAAACAAGAATATTTCAATCATGTTTCGTTTTGAAGTCGTTTTTCTCTTTAAATAGACTTCTTTGTGCATCTCACTAACAAGCATCCAGTTATCGACATCCAGGAACTCCTTTTGTTATATAAATCACCCTTACAAGAAAATGCCTTGACGATATAAGATCAATTATCTTCAAGAATAAATAAAATTAAAACCAATTATTATAAAAAAGAATATTATGTAAGAGCCTTATAAAATATAACATTGAGGAATATAACTTTTTATTTGTTTATTATGTTATTAGAATAAATTTCTAACTGCAAGGAATGTAGAAATTATTTAAATTCGCAAAATTTACAGTTTTATTGTAATGTGCAAGTATTTATTAACATGCAATACAATTGAATAGATAAATCGAAAAGTAAATTGATGGCCTAAAAATTAAATGCAGGAATATTTATAATATCAGATTAATAATAGGTAAGTCGAAGACATTATTAATTAATATAATTATATACAAAAGAGGAAGTTGCGGATGTAGATTAAATGCGCCAATTAGAAAGCGGTTAAAATAATAAGTTTTATATATAGGGCGGATCCACTTAAGCCGATCGATTTGCTTCCGTGCTTTTAACCCCTGCTCGAATATTAATGCTTAATAGATATGCAATTCAGGTATAATTCAGGCAGTTCCGTATAAGTATATTGAATATCTAAAGGAGATATAAAATTTAAAATCATAGGAGAAGACTAATTTTCATTAATGTTATAGTCAATAACGTCGTAAATAGATCAGAAAAATTTCTTTAATAATAATAAGACTCTCCATATTAAAATCCTTTATTACTTAAATTTGTTAATTTTTCTCTCTCCTTCATTTCAATGCATTTAATTATACTGTATATAACTGGAATGTTCAAGTAAATATATAATTTATTATCTTGTTAATTAATTGAATAATTATATATTAATTATTTAAAGATATTATAAACATTTAAATATTAAGTATTGTAAAACTTACGTAGGTTTATAATTAAGAAACGTTTATACAACATTCATGGAAATATTAATTAACCTCTAATTGATGTAACATGTTTCACTAATTAATTAATCAGAAACCAATTTAAATTTTAATTATTTAATACATGTTTGAAATCATCATTTAATTACTCGTCTAATAAACAATTTGTTTACATAAACCAATTACGCAGAGTTTTGCGAATCTGATAAGTAAACACACACAAAAAACCAATTAAAGTTCTGCCTGAAAAAGTATTAAAAAAAAGGCGTGATCACTGTGATTGATCATTCTACTATCTGTTGATGTCGACTAAAGAAACTCGTCGCTATAATTGCTTGCTTTTATGTGTAAATTGCAAAGTGCTCACAATGCATAATTTTAACACCATATGGTGTGATGGTTATTAATGGAGGAATAAAAGGATACATGCTGAGAGGTTCAGATGTAATTCTCTTCTTTTCTACTTTTGCATCCCCTTTTGCATAGAAAACCATTGATTTCCTTTTTAATTTTTATTGGAATACAGTAAACACCCGATTGTGTACACACCTAGTAATGAAAACATATCGGTTATAGAAGTATGGATTCAAAATGTTTAAAATATAATTATATTGAATGTAAGTAATGTAAACAAGAGCTTGTACATCCTAAAACTCGATATTTCAAATAAGTAGAAAATGACTTGGTCAATAGAATGTTTATGAAAACGTTTATGAATGTTAATGGATTTATTCAAACAAATTTTTCAAATAATTTTTGATGATGTTTTAATGATTTAATTAATGTTTATATTTATATGTAGGGTGGGTGGGTGTCTTCTCTTCCACTCTCCAATTAGTACAACATAAGCAAGAGTTTTAACTAAAAGTTTTTAATTTTAAATAAACACGAAATAATTGCAATATTTAGAGAATTATTATTATTCATAAAAAATTTTCAAATAATTTTTGAAGATGTTTTACTGATTGGATGATGAAATAGAGGCCACCCACCCACCCTACATATACATTTAAACTCTAAGTATTTATTTTCTCGCGGTTTTCAATTAAATTAATTAGAAAACATTTTGAATAAAAAAATTAAACAGGTAGAAATTTTGAGTGAATTAATTAGTAACAATTTTAATGAATGATGGGTGGGCACACTTTCAATCTAAATTAGGTAAGATTAGCGATAGAAAGTAATTTATATTTAAACTTAAATTTTGATTTTCTTTTGTATTTTATTTAATAAATGATTTAATTGTTTTTAGCAACAGAATCATCAACGATTAGCAATTATTTTTTTTATTAATCATACATACACATGATTATGTAGGGTGGGTGGGTTGCTCTCAATTACTCAAAACTGTTGACGCAAGTGCGTAAAGCATTAAGGTGCACAGTTAAGACTACACATGCATGGACAGACTCCACAATTACCATGGCAGGGATAAATTGGAAAAACAAATGATGGGATACTTTTGTAAGCAATAGAGTATCCGAGATTCACCACCTCTCAAAAGAAGTTTCATGGCACCATGTACAGAGCCAAGATAACCCCGCAAATTTGGTTTCCAGAGGAATGGAGCCGAAGCAGCTAGTCGACGAAAAATTATGGTGGAAAGGCCCGAAATGGCTTGGGCTGAAAAAGAACATTAAGGCAGACATTACAACACTAGTACAGCCAATAGCAATGGAAACTACAACACATGCCAAACGAACCAGCGAAGATATAACAATAAGATTTTCAACATTGTTAAGATTGAAATGATATTATCCTACTGCCGAAGCTTTGGAAGCAAAACACAGGGACTCCTCACCGCCTTAGAGATGGAAAACACGATGCACAATCTTATAAAAGTAATTCAGTAATCAGAGACATATCACATTGAGTACCGACATCTAACCAAAGGAGAACTAATCTAAGCCAAATCAAATCTTAAAACTTTAAATCCATTCTTAGATCAAGAAAGATTACTCAGAGTTGGTGGTAGACTAAATAAAGCATCACTTCCTTACACCGAGAGACATCCGATAATTCTGCCATCAAAACATCACTTATCCAAACTAGCAGTACAAGAAGCTCATAAGAGCACCCTTTGCGGGGGAATTCAATCAACATTGGCATACATTCGTAGGATTGTTGGTTCACAAGGATAAAACATAAAGTTTGACGACACATTCATGAGTTCATCGCATGTGTACGTTATAAAGTCACTGTTGCGCAGCAGCTATCCCCCGAAAGAGTAACACCATCTCGAGCATTTTACCACACAGGGGTAGATTACGCTGGTACTGTTGAGGTCAAAAATACGAGTGGAAGAGGATATAAAGCATACAAGGGATACATCACTCTATTTGTTTGCCTGGCCACGAAAGCAATTCATCTGGAAGTCGTCAGCAATATGTCATCAAAAATGTTCTTAGCTGCATTACGAAGGTTTACTTCTCGACGAGGACAACCCACTCAGATGTTTAGTGGTAACGGAACTACTTTTGTGGGTGCAGCAAAAACATTTTCGCCAAGAAATAAAAATCCTGGAAAACTCAAGTGACGTACAAAACGAGGCGATTCAGCTAGGAGTCAGCTGGCAGTTTATTCCCGCGTTATCACCTTATTTTGGGAGAATTGTTCTACGTAATGCGAAGAAATTAAAGGACAGTAATAAATTCAAACACAATAGTGTCGCTAAGGATTAAACACCCATGCAGGCTGAATTATATCGGGAAACACGAAAGGAACTGCTGCGGCGAACGTCTGAAGGTGATACTAATCTCAAAATTAAATATATACGTGGAATTCAAACGATTGTCAATTCGGAAAACTAAATTTGTCCAACTGTAACCAATTACTTAACTTCTACTATCAAAACACCCGTGGCCTTCGTTCAAAAACTCATACATTCTTTAAAAATATATGTAATTCCTCCTTCTTGACTGAAACATGGCTTTGTGATTCTGTTTACTCAACTGAACTATTTACTTCTCAATATAATATTTTACGACAAGATAGAAATGTTCAAGTTACTAATAGAATTACCGGAGGGGGTGTTTTGATAGCCTGTAATAAAAATATTTGGTTTGAGATTATTGATGCGCTTCAAATACGACAGCGCGTCCCGTTAATTGATTTTATATTATGTAAATGTGTTTTTAATACGTTTTCATTTTATGCTATGGTTATATATGTACCTCCTGATATATCTTCCGAGGAACTGAATACTTTTCTTGAAAGCATTGTGCTCATTATTCTCAATCAACCGGTATTCATAATTGGCGACTTTAATATTCCCTCATATACTGATACTGTGCCACCTGTATCCAATAATGCAAAACATATGGCATTGTTTCAGTTCATGAGTATATTACAGCTTACGCAATTTAATAATTAGTAATTCAAATAATAGATTGCTAGATTTAGTTTTATGTAACTTTTGTGATATTCTTAATACTGAAAGAGATGAATGTTCACTTGTGGCAGAAGATGGACACCATCCTGCACTTTCGATTACCTTAAGCGTGGGCACATCAACAAATATAAATAAACAGAAACCCTTTCCAGTTAATGAAAATATCAGGTACAATTTCAAAAAGGCTAATTTTTTAAGTTCATATGAGAATTTGGCAAATGTTGACTGGTCATTCCTAGAATTATATAATGATGTTGATGAAGCATGCGAGTCATTTTATGTTAAGTTGTATGATATACTTAAATTTTCTGTACCTTTATCAAAACACTATGACAAATCACATTTTCTCCCTTGGTTTACTATGGAAATTAAACGTAACATTAAATTGAAAAAACATTTTCATCGTAAATGGAAGACTTCAGGATCAAATTTCTACCATACTGAATTTAAAAGATTACGTGAACTCATTAAATTGCAAATTTCAAATGCTTATAAGGTTTACTTAAGTAAAATTGAAAACAATTTTAAAACCAACTCGAAAGATCTATGGAAATTTGTTCATTCAAAAAAAGGTACTACCAGAGTCCCAGCTGAACTAAAAAATGACAACACCGCATACTCAACACCTCAAGAAATTGTAAACGAATTTGCGAATATGTTTTCTAAAGCTTATACTGGGAAGAGCTATATTAAACCTAAAGACACTTTGACTAGTCGTGAAACACTGATCACACCTATTATCCAGGAGTCTGATGTAATAATGAGTATCAATCGCAGATATGTGGTGACGATCGCATTCCGTGTTTTGTAATTAAAGACTTTACAAATATATATTTGTAAAGCCATTAACTCTTATATACAACCTTTCATTACGCACAATGGTCTGCTGTAATAAGTCCAATGTTTAAACGAAGAGATATTGCTGATATTCAAAATTATAGACCAATTTGAATACATTCAAATTTCGCCAAGATATTCGAACACATTATTTATCATATTATTTATCGTCACACTCATATTTACTTGTCACCTCATCAACATGGTTTCTGTTCAGATAGTTCAACCACCACAAATTTAGCAATCATCACCCAACATATTTGCGAATCCCTGGATAACCGTAGCCAAGTCGATGTTTTATACATGGACTTGTACAAATACTTCTCCATAAACTTAGTGCATTTGGACTCTCCTTAGATTTTTTACAATTTCTTGCATCGTACCTTAAAGATCGCAAAAACTATGTTCATTACAATGGATTTAAATCCCATTACTATGTCGCTTCTTCCGGTGTACCGCAAGGTTCCAACCTGGGTCCTCTTTTATCTAACTTATATATAGATGATTTAATTGCATAAATAACATGTCCGGTATTAGCTTATGCGGATGATTTAAAAATATATAATACAGTTGTCAATCATTCTGACTGTCTCTTGCTGCAAAGAAATCTTGATAAGATTGTTGAATGGTGTGCGGTTAACAAGCTCCTCTTAAATATCAGTAAATGCGTTATCGTCTCATACACGCGAAAACACAATGCAACTGCATTTTCTTACAGAATTGGTAATGATATTATTCGACGCGATATCACAATAAAAGATCTTGGTGTTATATTTGACTCTCGTTTAACGTTTTTGGATCATATTCTTGCAGTCAGCACATCGGCCTTTAAATTTCTCGGTTTCTTAATGAGTATATCTCGTTACTTTGATTATAATAACTTATTGAAAATTTTATATTTTACATTAGTTCGTAGCAAGCTAGAATATTCTTCAATTATATGGTATCCATATTATGTAAGCGGGTTCCTGATAATAGAGCAGGTGCAGAAACGTTTCCTGATATTTCTCAGTTTCAAAATTGATGGAATATATCCAGATCAAGCTGTTGATTTTACACAATTATTAGAAACGCAAAACTGTACATCACTATCTGCGCGAACAGATAAAGCCAGTGGATCGTTCATGATGAAATTAATAAGCAACGTAATACATTCACCCCAGTTACTTTCCATGGTTCAATTTAATATTCCACGCCTCACAGCACGAGAACATGTAACTTTCTTTACGCCTACTGCTAAAACAAATGTATTGTTAAGAGCCCCAATAATTCACATGAGTAGAAATGCGAACATCATGTCAAATAGTTTTTAAGTTAGAAGTAGAAACAAATTATTTATAATTTATGTTATGAAATGTAATTTATGTTTATGTACTTAATAATGTCCTCTTGTGGTTTATCTGTTGGACAATAAAGAAATATTATTATTATTATTATTTTGGCGGCCTATGGGAAGGCGGGGTGAAATTCATGAAACATCATCTCAAGCTAGTGCTGGGTGAAACAACCTTAACATTTGAAGAACTGAGTACATTACTCTGTCAAATTCACGTCCGCTATGTGGAATCAGCAATGACCCGGAAAACATTCTAGTACTTTCTTATTGGACAAGCTTACATCGAACCAGTGAACATCATCGACATGCCCATTAATGGGAGTCTACATCTCAGATGGCGAGACATGGAGAAAATGAAGAAAGATTTCTGGAAAGCGTGGTCTGGTGAATATCTGAAATACTTACAACACAAATATACGTGTAGTCAAGAAGAAAATAATATTACAGTGAACCAAGTGGTGATACTCAAGGAAAATATCAACAACCCATCAAAATGGAAATTAGGACGCATAAAGGAGGCCCATCCAGGTGAAGATGGTAAAGTGAGAGTGGTGACGGTAAAAGGACCACAAGGGGGGACAACATATAAACGAGCTGTCACAAAGCTCATACCGTTACCGCACAATGATGTAAATCAGGAAGAAACCCAAACCAATCAGGAATCTACAACTAGTATTGTGAGGCAAAATCAACGAATAAAAAAAATCGCCGATAAGTTTTCACTGGGTTTCAATTTGTGTCAAACCTAAACATGACTGAAAATACCGCATCAGTCGCGGCGCGAATTAAAATCGAACCTCACTTGCGCTCGCAATAGTTTTAATAATTTAATTCAAGACCAAACCCATTCAGAAACAACAAAAAAGCTCATTGAATCGCGACTTGTAACATTCTTGCCTTTGTTGGAACAATTTAATAGTGTTATGGATGAAATTGAATCAAATCAAGAGCCTAATGAACAATTTTATCTTGATCGCGATGAATATGAAGTCAATTATCATAAATTAAAGGTTGATATTGAAACTTATTTAAATTCATTTAAAATAAACAACCAAAACTCAAATAACATAAATAATAATGGTAGCGTGTCCTCAACACCAAATGTAAATATTAAGTTACCAACCTTAAATTTGTCCAATTTTAATGGTCGATATGAAGAGTGGTCTTGTTTTAATGAAACATTTGAATCTTTAATTCATTCAAACGACTCTCTGGACACTACACAAAAATTTTATTTACGTTCATGTCTACGAGGAGATGCAGCCAACACAATAAAATACATAGAAACGACAGCAGCAATTTTAAGAAATCGTTTTGATAATAAACAATTAACAATTAATAAATATATTGAGTTATTGTTAGATTATCCACCGATGAACAAAGAATGTGCTACATCGCTACCAAAATTGAATGATACTATGTCCAGTTGCATTCGATCATTAAACAATTGGCGAACCTGTGGAATCGTGAAATTCCATTCTAATACTTATTATCAGCCGAAAATTAGATTCGGGAACTAGGCGCGAATGGGAAATTCACTTAAATTTAAATAAAACACATACATTCAATAACCTTTCTCAATTTATAAAGTATAGGAGCGATTTATTGGAATCACTCTCTCAAAATAAATTAAGCAAACCTAACAAAGTTCATTCTTTTAGTCAAAATCAAAAACTTAAAATTTTCAAATACGTTTGTATCAGGATACAAATTAAAATGTACAATTTGCTCGGCTGATCATAGTATTTTCTCCTGTGATAAATACCCAGTGAACGGTTAAGAAAGGCACAATCACTATCATTGTGCGTTAATTGCATGCGTAATAATCATAACACATATCAGTATAAAAATCAATTTAAATGCAAAATTTGTCAGCAAAAATATCATACATTATTACATTTAAATCAAACTACAGAAAATAATATTCAAAATATATCAGAACCAAAACCTTCGACGTCAAATTTACTACATTAGGCCACTCTCAAACGTTATTAGCAACGGCACGTGTTACTGTTTTAGATAATGACGGAAAACCACATGATTGTAGGGTACTATTAGATCCAGGATCAAAATCATCGATCATCACTGAAAAAATGATTAATAAACTGCAACTTAAATTAGAACAAACTGATAACATATGCATATCTGGCATTTCAAAATTAATTACAGAAGTTAAGTATCAATCAAACGTACAATTTAAAACAAAACATTCAAATTTCAAGTCATCTATAACTTGCTTAGTATTACCTATTATAACCAATAACTTGCCGCATTATCAAAATTATTACTTTGATACAAAATATTTAAACATACCGCAAAATATTAATTTAGCTGATCCAACATACAATATCCCAGGCGAAATAGATATGTTATTGGGCGCTAATGTAGCATGGAGTCTTCTAGGAAAAAATTAAATAAGTCTAGGAAAGTTTAATCCAATAATGAAACAGACAAAATTAGGTTGGATCATTTCCGGGAATCTAGGAGATCAAAATAAAATAAAGTTTGTAACGTCATTACTCTTGAAAACCAATTAGAAAGATGTTGGCAATTAGATAAAATTAGCAATACAATGCAATACTCATCAGATGAGAGGTGGTGCTTAGAAAATTTTATTAAAACAACTTCTAGATCGATTGATGGTCGATTTATAGTAACTGAAATGCTGAATTTGATCTTCGCGAATCTCGCAGGGTAGCTCTTAAACATTTTTCCAGTCTAGAAAGAAAATTAGCCATGATCCCACCCTAGCGTTATCATATTCAAGTTTCTTGCGAGAATATGAAAGTTTAGGACACATGTCAGAATGTAAAGAAATATTTCCGTTAAACAAACAAACTTGTTATTTGTCACACCACCCGGTAATAAAGCAGTCGAGCAAAACAACAAAATTACGAGTTGTATTTGATGGTTCGGCAAAGGTGGGTGATAATTTATCATTAAATAAAATTCAACAAGTAGGGCCTACAATTCAAAATGATATTTTCACAATTTTAACTAAATTTCGGCATCATTCTATTGTGCTTACAGCAGATATAAAACAAATGTACATGCAGGTTCCTCATCAATAAAAGTGATAGACCGCAAATCTACAAGTGACGCAATAGAGGACTTATTGGGTTCTTATTTGTCTGGTATGGATGACAAAACCTTACAAAACGTTACCTTTCTAGACCTGTCTAAGGCTTTCGATTGTGTATCTCACTCAATATTGCTTCGCAAACTATATATGTATAATATACATCCGTTAAGTTGCAGACTCTTATTATCTTATCTTTCATACAGGAAACAATGCGTATTAATTGGAAATCAGACATCAGACTTCATTAGCACAAATATTGGGGTACCTCAGGGGTCAATCCTAGGACCATTATTATTTCCCATTTTCATAATAATTTTTTATTAAATCAAATGCATCAAGGAAAGCTAGTCTGCACAAGGCACATATTTGTGTTTTTATCTGTTTTTCAACAAAGGAATTGCATTTAGAACTTGTTACAAGTCTTACAACTGAAGCTTTTATCGCGATATTTAGGCGGTTTTCATCAAGACGGGGCGTCCCACAAAACATGTATAGCGACAACGGTACCAACTTTGTGGGAGCCAATAAGGAATTAAAGGAATTATTTATTTTTTTATCGAACCAACTAATTCAAAATAACTTACAAGCATTTCTATCGGAACAAGAGACTAATTGGCACTTTACTTCCCCAAGGTCGCCGCATTTTGGCGGTCTGTGGGAAGCAGGTGGTAAATCAGTAAAAACTCATCTAAAAAGAATTCTTGGTAACTCGAATTTAAATTACGAAGAATTATCTACAACATTGACACAAATTGAAGCTGTGTTAAATTCTCGCCCTTTATGCCCTCTCTGCACCGATCGCGAGTCATTAGAATCCTTGCCCCTGCCCATTTTTTAATTGGACGTCCGATAACCACATTACCTGACCCAAGCGTACTGGATGTACCTATTAATAGACTGTCACGTTTTCAACTCATACAATAACTGAAACAACACTTTTGGAAAAGGTGGTTCTAAGAATATCTGTCACAATTACAGTCAAGGTACAAATAGAAGACAGGCATCGGAGAAGATATAAAAATTAACACAATGGTGTTATTAAAGGATGATAATCTACCACCGTGCAAATGGCAATTAGGACGGATTATCGAAGTTCATAAGGGTAGTGATGACGTCATATGCGTAGTGTCAATAAAAACAGTTTCCGGAGTGTACAAACGTGCGATCGGAAGGATGTCCATTTTACCCATTAATTAATGTTTATTCATTCATTTTTTTTAACTTAAGAGATTTCAAGGGGCGGCATGTTAAGGGGTCATTCCTAGAAAGGTTACATCCTGTTGTAATTTGACCGTCAAACTTGTAAATCTGCACGACGTCATTAAGCGCCAGGGGGTAGTGCTGTAAACTCGTAAACCCCAAATTATGACAAATTCATGTGTAGGCATGCACGTGTCCGTTAACGGACGCACTTCTAGGAATTTGTTTTATATGTTAAATCTAGTCAATAAGATGTGTCCTCCCCACTTTGTAAATATCAAACTTGTAAATATTTAGCAGAATAAACGAGTAAACATCTATATTTATTTTTATTCACAAAGAAACAGTTAAACACAAATCAAAACTTACACTTCAAGTCAAATCAGAACGAATATCAGAACGATATATTTTTTACCAGTGAAACCGCGAATTAACATTGGTCCTTCGAAACACATTTAACAACAGCTTTGGGATTTTTTCCCAATGCAACTCACCAGCACGGCATTTGGTATAATGAAGACAAGTTTTTGCACATTGGAAACGAGAATTAGAATCATTGAAGTAAACTACAATCTACAGCAGTACTTCGAGTTGACAGAAGCCGACTTCACCAATATGTAACCCTCCCCCAATAAGAAAATTAGACGCCAAAGAATTGTGCTATCGAAGTAGTACATCAAAATATTGAGCCATGTTCGCACAAAATACTTGAACATTCTTTGAACACTCTCATCTGGAAACCTATGCTTACAGCCAACACCTGGATGTTCATTATAAACGAACCGAGGACAGTGGCAGCCATCTGTAGAGGAGAAAGGGCCAACATATTACTCAACGGCACCAAACTTTTACAATTTACAAGTAGATGTTTGATCGACAGCAAGGAGTACCTACTCACAGTATAGAAATCACAGTAACGGGTATATCTTTACAACCAGTTACCAAGTTGGACATCAGTTTTGACGAGCCGTCTATAATACCGTTAGAGACTGTCTACTCATCACATGAATTCAGCGAGACCTTGACCAGTGAAAAAGGATATGCATAACCAAAACTTGAGAACAGTCTGGCATAACATTACAATCTCAATATATTCTATGATCATCATGACATATGTATCAGCATAGGACTTATCTACCTCAAGCGTTCTCATAAGAAGTTCCACGTGAAGCCAATTGAACTGATGGAACCCTAGATTCCCGGGGCCCCAATGTGTTCAATTCAATAATTGTACAGTGTATCGGACCATCAAGACTAGATAAGCACTCCGCCTTATCTCTAGCTAAACGCACTCCGACAGTTCGATAAGAATGACTGCAAATATAATTATCTCTATCTTGTAGCTTATTAATAAGAAATTGCACATTAGGATCATGATATATATAATATAAATATAAATCATATATATAAATTGCCATGAAATTATAAAATAATTACAGTTCTTGACTGAAGAGATACGTCAGCGATAGTAAACTAAATCCTAATTGGTGAAAGTTTTCTAGTAAAAGACATACTGTATCATTTATAATTGTTTAAAGAGAGGTCAGTATCCTTGCACCAGTTGTCTAAATGAACTAAATCGGCTAGAAAAAGACTCACGTCATGAAGTGAGTCAACTATTCTGAATAACTTCGTCAGCATATAATATTAGTCGAAAATGTTTTATATAGTTTACAATATAATTAACAATCAAGAGAAACAAAATCAGTCAAAAGTGAGATCCTTGAGAGACCCCAGAGGTTTACCGATATCGCGCTGAAGCCTATGCGTTATAAAACTTTTAAGCCAATCCACTACACTATGTGAGAAACCTAGGATTATAAGTTTTTTGACTAAAACACTCTGGTTCACTCTATTAAACGCCTTCTATACGACTTCGACTTGTTTATTAATTTTCAAGGTATCTGAAAGGTAAGACAAGAGTGTTATCAGATTCGTACTAGTTGACCTTTCCTCATAGAACACATGCTGTTCATTTATGATTATGTGTTTGCTCATATTAAAACGCTGCTTTAATTTTATGTTATCTAACATCTTTGGTATTGATGCTTGTTTGCACACTCTCCTGTAATTAATTGCCTCTATGCGGTCCCCATTCTTGTGCAAAGGTGTAATGTAACTGAATTTCCATTGGCTGGGAACTTGGCAATCTTTCAGAGATTTAGCGATTTGTTGTAAGTTTATTGGAATAGCTATACTGAACAACTGAAAACACCTTTACCTTAAAGATAAATTGTGTGTTTTTATTGTTATTTAACATGTATAACTATGTAAAAGATTTCAAAATTATTAATTTATTAATATTTTTAAATATATACCCGGCGCATCCACCATAATATTTAATACACATGATATTTCTTCTGATAAAGATATTTGTTTTATATTTCATTTTGTTATAACAATAAATACTCAAATAATTAATTTGTATCTATCACAAAGGCAACAGATAATATTTGATCTAATTAGATTGATCATTCCAAATATCATTACAATATACTTAGCATATCTCTAATTATACCCATTATGCTTAATTATCGATCGTTTGATGGATCAATGGCGTACGAAGTCTGGCATGAACTAATTATCCCCGAGAATTATAGCACTAAAACACAAAGATTTTGCGAACGTGACCATAGAGTATATTTGAAGTAATAGCTATGGGATATTAGGTTTCGCTGGTTGGAGGCTTTTAAGCCCGGATAGCTTTATCTCTGCCTGCATGTCGCCAATTTAAGCGGTAATCCATTTCCATCCGTGCATCCATGCGAAGTCATTTTTATTTAACACAAGTGAAATGAGAATGCAGAATGCAGAATGCGGAACTGGGATTTGCCACACGTAAATTTTCTGTTGTAAACACGGGTTTCATTAATTGCAAATGAATAAATAATATAAAGTGCGCTTTTATGTTACTACTTATTTTACATGAAAAATAATAATTACTTTTTTTAATAATTAAAATATACTTTCTGTATAAAAATTAGTATACTGATATCATTTTATGAGTCTCAACTGAAATAATGAAGTTACGTGAATATCTGAAATTATGGAATATTACGACAAAGGGCATTGTAGAATCCCCAGCCCGAAGACGCCTGTCGTTGTTAATTGATTAAAGTTACACAGCTCATAAATCTTTCAAAATGTAACGGATACAATTAAGGAGGGTGAAATTGTGAAATCTGGAAACTTCGAACGCTTGTCTGAAAAGTTGCAAGGTCAAGGCATAAATCTCGAAATGTGTAAATTACGTCGAACGATTTAGCGAGAATGAAATCCAACTTTTCACTCGTGCGCTGCGCTATGTATGCTAAGTGCGAAAAAAGTTTTCAGTTGCATTGGAAATCTTCCAAATAATTTTCAAGGTTCGGCCGCAATGAAAGAGCGAAAATATTCAATTGAACGCATTAAGGGAGCAATCCGGAGGAACCCGCCCGAATCGATTTGCACTTAGATGCAACTCGCGCGTTGATGGTGATTTTATAAAACGTTTTGTTATCCCTAAACACGAATCGTTCAAGTGACGCAAGTATTGACGGATTGGACGAAGGTTACCCTTTCAATGGGAAACATTAATTTATTTCTTCTGTCGGTCTATTACTCGCCAGAAATAAATGACTGGAATGGACCGCAAGACAAATTGTTCTCTCGAATAAGTTTCAGCGAGGAAGTTCACCGACTGGATTAATTTTTAGAAAATGAAAACAAAAAATTTAATAGAAATTAACCTAGAAATAGCTTGGTCACTCACTATACTATTTAATTTATATGCATAATTTAATAGGTGTGTAAATGAGATTGTTATTTTAAATGTCTCAATAGTAAAAGGTAATAATTACCCATGAAATTGCAAGATAGAATAATTAGCATCTCTAATTAAAGGATTAATTAAAGAATTAATTAAAACACTTGGTTTTGTTTTACTATTTTAGTTATATTGAAACAAAACAAAGTGTTGTAATGGATCCTCTAATTAACATAAAAATGTTTCACCATGGATTAAGCGAGAATTTTATTCATCCTAATTATTTATTAACTTTCTTTACGTTTAATAATTTTATTAGAATTAATTCATCAGTTATACAAATTGCATAGATTATAGTCTATGAATTTCTGCCTATTTAATCGATGCAGCACTGAAAGTTCAATTCGATCATTTGATGCACAATTGAATTAGTTGATTTGATTCCACTCCAAACATTTACTTTACTTTCCAAATAGGAAATGTAATCGGAGCGTTTGTTTGCCGACCTTGCATTTTATTTACACGCCGTTCATTAATCAGATAAAATAATCAGGTCTTTGTGTAAATAAAAACAACGTAAATTTGCACGAAATTAAATAAACACATTTAAATGTAGGCATATAATAAACCCTTTCCTGAATTTAAATTATTAATTTATAGTTAGAATTTAATTTTGATATAAATAATTAAATAGGACTAACTTAAAATTATAAAAAAATGAGGTGGTATCTTTAGACGTAGTGAAAATTTCAATTTGCCAGCAAAATATGTAATACCGATAACGTTTGCATGTGCTGGTGATTAAACCGAATCGTTTATTAGAACCGGTTTGATTGAATTGATGTTCATATCTAGTGAAAATACCATGTACACCATTAAATATTGATTCGTTAAAAATGAAGCTTATCGTTTGAATAGGAGATTAAAATAGGCATTGTTGTATCAGTTAAAACAGTTATTTTTGTAATTTTTATCTGCGTTTTAATAAACTAATTGTTTACTATCCAGAGAAATCGGGAGATCATATAGTTAATAGTAAATGGAAAAATTCTATAAAATATATTATGAAGTAATTAAACCCTAGTGTTAGTTATTATAAAGAAATTTGAGGTTAGTTGTGGCAAGTATTTAAAGCCTTTTTATCCGATAAGAATAGGTACACCATTAAGGTGACATCTATTGTCTAAACGTTGCACTGATTTCCCTAATTGAATAGATATACCACCGAGAATTAGTCAACAGCAACCATTAACAATGGCATGAAGGAACTGGCGTATATGAAATATATGTTGGAGAGAATTTCAATGAATCTGATGATGAACTCCTAGCTGTAATAATTAGAAAGACGTGATCTGGTATGGAAAAACATATTACAATATCAGCAAAGCCAAACACAGCGGAACTGAATGATGTCGAAAATGTAGTGCATAACATTGCTGGAAAAACTCTTTTGAAAGTGTATTATTTATTCCTGTATGACGAACTAATAACCATCACGATGATCTTTTAACAAGTGGAGATTTTAAGAAATTCATCAATACCAGCTACCACTGTCTTCCGCCAATGCAATTTTATTTATCCACAGATAACAATAAAGGCGTCAACATTGTCAAAAATGCATAAGCAGAAACAAATTAAGAAAAATGAAACAAAATTTACGCTTATCTAACTACGATACTCTGGACAAATCAGATAATCATTTTGTATTTGTTTCTCATTAATCATTTGGTTAAAGGTTATCAGATAAATTTGCAAAATTGAGACCATTTCTTGATCCTTTAAGTAAAATATTTATGCAGTTCGGAGTATTTTCACATAACTTATCTTTAGGTGTAACAAATGGTTCCGTATTTTGGGCGCCATTCACGCAAAATGTTCATAAAAGAAAAGCCCTACGTTTCAGTTTTAAAATATGGTACCTATGTTCATCAGATGGTTATCTTTACTAATTTATTCCCTATTGAGAAGCAAGTACGGAAGAGTCACAATTCGGGTAAGACTCCGGCAAATCGTAGGATATTTTTGATAATTTCTTCACTTTCCAATTATCGCATTATAAAATGCACCATAAAGCCTATAAAAGTGATGGCGAATAAACCTCGAGGAAATAATAACTAGAGGCAAGATACAGCGACATGGATCATTATAACAAGATGGAATGATAGTTCGGTAGTGACCCTTACCAGCAACATCGATGGAGTTGAGTTATTACTGCAAACAAGACAGTACGATGAAAACAGAAAAAAGAAATAACTATTTCACAAATGAAAGTAATCGGAGACTATAATAAATTCATGGGAGGTGTAGATCTTCATGACAATGCTGAGGAGAATTACCTTATTAAGTGCATGGCATGGTATTTACCTTCATTGCAATTATGGCCAAATCCGCTCTGGCAACCCATCTCAATCTTTTAGTCTCGTCTTGTTGGTCCTGCAGCAATTCACGGTGCAAACGAACAATCTCCTTATCAGCTCCAGGTGGCAAGGGGGCTACAGGAGGTACCATGGCAACAATTACTCCCTTAGTGATAGTTGTCTACTTCCTTCTGTATGCTGACAGCAGCTTCTACTCGTGCCTCCACAACACGTTGGATGCGAAGGACTAACTTGTTGAGAGCAATGCGAGAACGTTTGGCTCTAGCATCCCCTAATAGCCACTATCAGAGACCTGTACTCTTTCTCTTTATACATTAGATAAAATATTTTATAATTTGGCATAATCGAGGTGAATTGATTTCATCCTTCCATACTTCAACATATGCTAAATAAAGATATTCAAATTGTACCATTGGAGGAGTGATCAAGGAGCAAAACCTATCAAAAACTACATATCAAGAAAGACGAGCGCATGCTGAGACTTGCTCTTGTTTTATGTCTGTTATATAAAAGGGAGAAACACTATGCTTAAGAATCATGTCAGCTGCAGCAGTTACGGCTGTGGTGATAGCTGCTTCTATTATCCACTTAAGTGGCTCAATCTGGTACTTATTCCAGATTGTGTAGTAGGTTTGGAGCATCACAAACACAGAGTCAACACTCAAGTTTTACATAGAGAACATAGCAGAGTACGCGTGTACCTTGTTCTTATCGAACATGTTAATGAACTCTTTGTGGAGTAATATCACTCTTAGCTGCACATAGTCATCCGACACATTTGCATTAAGCTTTTTAGGAGGTATCCTACAGCTCTGCTGATTAGTGTATGGTACTCGCTACAGTTGTGTGATCTCGATTCATTCTTCTTCCAATATCGTGGAACGATAAACCTGCTTCTTTCATACCGATAATTAGACCCCTACTAACTTCGAAGTTTGGATATTGTGTTACTCTGGGCATTATGAACTGTCACTGTGACAAGATTTTTCTCGTAGAATATTGTGTACGTATATTTGCAATCCATCTTCTAGAGCGGCAGCTTTCCAAACTGTACCATCTTTTCCCCGTACATCTTGCACAGTAATATCAATGTCTTCATAACTGTAGTCCTCGTCACTATTGTCTTCTTTTTCAAATTGTATTTTAACTTCGGTATCAGCATAAACATCCTCATTTTCTAATAATGATCATCTCTTTATTTAGACGAGAAGAGCAAAGTAATGCAGTTGTCTTTGAAATACACCAATAAACCTAACAACTTCCACAAGGGATTAACACTAATCTAAATGAAAAATAGTATACAGTAATTACAGTTATTTGATTATAAGTATAATTATAACTGATCATATTTGATTATAATTATTACAGGTATTCATAATAAGCAAGGAAATCTTTGGGCATATCGAGGAAAAAGTGGGAGAAATGATTTTCAGGCAACTTTCAATTGGCGTGCCAGCTGTGGGATGCATGTGTTAAGCCTATTTTGCTGTATGGGGTAGAAACTTGTGGAATGAGGAAGTATGAATGTCTTGAGAGGGAGCAGTCGTAATGCCTGAAGCAGATTCTAGGTGTGGAACGATCAGCACTTGGGTACATTCTGCTTTAGGAAACAAATAGAATGAGTGTGTATGGAGAGGCAATGGAGAGAGTGGTAAAGTATGAGATCGATTTGGTTGGATTGGATATTCAGAGATTGGTGAGAGAGGTATGGACAACGTGCATGGGGATAAAGGGGAGTGAGTGGAGGCCAGACCGAAGAAAGATGTATGAAAGGGCAGGAGTATCTGAGAATATTGTAAATGAATGGTTGAACAATGGGGTAAATGTGCGGGCATGGATGAAAGAGAAGTGAAAGGAGGTTGAGATGCAGGAGATGAAAGAGCTCATATAATCCAGGGTATAAAAGATGGCAGGTATGTGGAAGGATGCCAGGGTAGCTAACTAATAGTGGTTTCTCAAATGAAGAGATGATTACCCTGGAGCGAGCTAGATGCGGTACGGAAGAGAGAGGGGGAAGGTTTGGATGGGAGAAATTTATGGTCGGTGTACACTGTGTATGAATGAGATGGATACGTCGAGTCATTTGGGAAGAGAGTGTGAAGAGGTGTGTGAGGTGTGGTTGGGAAAAAAAGGAAGGTAACAGAATGGATGAGAGAAGATGGAGCTGGTATAAAGAGTAAATATGATAGAATTTTATGTAGAAGTTTGAAGTTTGTTACTTTCCCTATATAGTATATATAGGGGAAGTGTTTTCGTGCGTGAAAATGTCTGTGGGCGCTGTATCTCAAAAGCGAATGATTCGATTGAGATGAAACTTTAAACTTAAGGTTTCATCGTTAAAAACTGGAACTGAAAAGCTTTTGGTGAACATTCATAGACCGGAAGTGGATGATTACTGGAGGCGTTTTTTTGTTTTTTGGTAATATTTTTCTAAATATGAAAAATTTTAAAAAATGGTTCAAACAAAAGTTAAATGGGATTATAAACTGAACAAGTTTTATTAGAAAAATTTTTTCATAAAATTCTTAACTTTCAAGAAAAATAATACAAACTGAAAATTTTGATATTTTTTGCTAATTGCTATAAACTATTGAAGTTACATGAAACTTCTATAACAAATAATTATAGAGAATTTAAAACTGAACAAATTATTAAGAATAACTTTTTTCCGTAAACCTCATAGTTTTCGAGTAAAATATAGGGAAAGTACTATGATGGCCACATCACCATTTTATATATTGGTTTTGTAAGTTAAAGTTACGCCAATAAAGGTTCTTTTTTTATTAAAAGTACCACCATCGACCAGGTAATTACAGCAGGCGGTCTTAATCCTATTCACGGTAACTGTTACCGTGAATAGGATTAAGTTAGTAATAAGAGGATTAATATATAATCTAGTTAAATATGCTTATTATTTCCCAAAAAGAGCTTTTTAAATAAGCAGCTGAAAGTAGGTATCCAGGTACCTACGCCTCGGGGATTCGTATAATTTTCTATCGTGGGGAAGAGGGTTAATCTGGTGTGGTGGCAGAGTTGATGGTTGATAATCCACGCAGAAGTGGAAAGTGATGTTTTCTTTTTTTGGGCACCATTACCACCAGTGCAGACTATGGAGATGATGTTTTCCATCAGGAGTAGACTCTTTTTTTCCCGACGTTGATATCCAATACCGTTACATGCTGACCAGGGCTTTGGTTCCGGTGCGGTAGTTTTCATGTGTTATGGTTAACTTGGGCTCGGGAAGGCTTTCCCTTTTTTTCTAATAGTTTCTTCAAGGCTTACTGCTCTACCGTCGAAAGGTATGCAACCTTTTTCTACGAGCCAAATTCAAGGACTTTTCGTTAACTATTGAGATTTTTAATCAATAAATTTTGTACTATTATTTACAATAAATATTAATAATAAATAATAATACTTTCCTCATCTTCCCGTAGTTTTACTGCTAGTGTTGCGATTTCCATGTTTTTTTGTTCTGTTTGTTTTGAATAGCTCGGAAGATCGGGACTTCTTCGTCGCAAATTTTTGTCAGTGGTTCGGGAAATAGGAAGTAGATGATCTCCATAGTTTCAGTTTCCTGCCAAATTTACGTTTTTTTTTAATTTCGCCCCCTCTGCATTGTATATTGGGTGCAATCCTCCGGAATATGTAAAGGTCATAGATTGAGTATAATGCCTGCTTTTTCTAAAAAATCCATTTCGAGGATTTGTTTACGTATACGGCTGTTCGGTATAACGTGGAAAGTTAGAGAAATTTATTTTTTTCCAGATGATATTCGCTTTGTTGATTAGTAGTAGCATGTTAGGCCGCGTGACTATAGGGAAACGGACTCCTGTCTGGTTTCGGAAGATGTTGCTGTTGCGTTTTAGCAAACAGTGATCTGGAAACCTGTGTCAAAGAGCTCGCACTCTGGTTTCTTCTTTACTGTTAAGTAAACGCGCGGTCTCGTTGTATCCCTGGTTGTGTCACCAGTCAGAATGGAGCGTTGTTGTGTATTGTAATTTGGACTAGGGTTTTTTTAAATTGTTGGTGCCTGCAGAGGTGGTTTCTCTCTGCTTCCTACGACAATCCTCTACTCGATGGCCACTGTTCTTTCCCTAGCTTTTGATTTTCTAGCTAGATTTTCTTCTCTAGTAGTATTCTCGGCTTCTCTCGCCTTGGTTAGGAGTTCATCGTACAAATTCACTAAATTCCTGGCTATCCTTTTTCCTCATCATTAAGTGAAAAGTTCGTATATCAAATCACCTTGTACTTGAGATTGCTAAAAAGAGCTTGCTTTTAGATTATAAATTGGTCTGTCTGTTTTTGCGCTCCTGTACAGTTACTCTTCATAAATTAGAGAAAATATTTTATAATTTTGCCTAATCGAGATGAATTGATTTCGTCCTTCATATCCTCTTCCTAGGTGTCAACAGAAACCTCAAGGAGTAGCCGAAATCTTGTGATCGCTTCTCCTTGGATTATATGTCTGTTCATACTTAATCTTTCTACTATTTGAACTGGATAATGCATCTTAAGAAGCTTTCTCTCTGGACTGTCTGTTCCGGGATCCTTACTTCTAGCATACCGTTTTTTAGGGCCTGGAACTGTTGTTCGCTATACTTCTTATTATTCTTCGGGTTGTTTCTTCTTCGGCCACACAAATAAATAAAATATGTCACAATGACTTATGTCAAATAAACCTCCCAAAAAGGAACAAAAACAGCGTATTAGCTTAAATACATTATACATGAAGAATTCAGAAACTGTTGACATGTATTAATGGATAGTGAAGGGATTTGGGTTTGAGTGGAAGATCATTGGAAACGAGTGAATTCCGCAGGTGAATCTTGCTATCAAAATTTATTGTACAAGTACCATTAATTTATGTATATATATATAAGCAAGAAGAACAAAGTTATAAAGAATAAAGAAGATCTATTAGGCTTAAAAGTCGAAAACTAACAGACTTCCGTTTCTAAGGGTGAAGGATAATAATAATAATAATAATAATAATAATAATAATAACTTTACTTGTGCTAAAAAAATAAATTTACACACGTCATAAATACAAAAGATTTAAAAATCAGTTGAAATATAGAAAACAATAAACAATTGCATATATTAATTAAAGGCGCACAAACATGTATTTAGAACGACAGAATCATATAATGCTTAACATAGTGCTGATCGTAATGGATTCTTCTATTGGGAGAAGATTTAAATCTTAGATAGACATTTCCGACGTTTTCATAAGTACCCTGAAGACGGCAATATATTCAAAATTCCATATAAATTATAAACAGCTATCAAATTATCTTTAAATTGGAGATAATTAATATGTAGGACTAAAAATGACTAGATTAAGACATACAAATCATAGGTTATACAAGACAATGGTAAAAATTTAATTTAAATACATATAAATAAAATAAGTGAAAACTAACTAAACTATTAAAATGATTGGTAAAATTTAAAATTGCAAAAATAAAAATTATAATAATAAATCAAATTAAAAAGTGAGTATATAAACTCATGCTGACTAGATTTAAATTTAAAGAAGGTTCATTAAAAATTATCAATCTACATTAAGATAAAAAAGACAAGAACCAATTATAAAATTAAGATTTTGCCTTAAATTATATCATTGTTTGCAACAAAATCATCAAAGTTGTATGGAGCTTTTTCAATGAGGTATTTTTTAATTTTATTTAAATTGTCGAATTGGCAATATTCTAGTATTTATTGACAGTTTATTAAAGAATTTTATACCATAATAATTTTGTCCCATTTTTGATTTTTGTAATCTTATTGGTATTTGTAGTAAATCGTTTTTTGTCCTTGTATTGTGATTGTGATGATCATGTAGATAATATTCAGTGATGTGTGTTTTAACGAACAACAAGCATTCTAGAATATAAATTGCTGGTAGGGTTAAAATATTTTCAGTTATGAAAGCTTTTTTGCAATCGCTTTGGTACGGTAAACCGGTAATAATTCTAACAACCTGGCGCTGCATCGCAAACATGCCTTGAGAAGGAATGTCCCCATACAATTATACCATAACGAATTTGCGACTCAAATAAGGCAAAATAAAAGGTTAGCAGTTGTTTATGCCCTACTTTTATCGCCATTTCTCTAATACAGGATGGTTATATAGGGTATCCTGTAGGCGCTTCAGCTGATTGGGACGGGGGTAAAGATAATCCGTGATAGGGGGTGCGCTCTCGTAATTACGAGATGTTTAATTAATGTAGTATATAGCGAAATAATTCATAAATCATACCGCACATAATCTCTTCGTCACCTAAAAAAATAATAAAAAAATATAGTTAAAAGTAGTTTCAGTTAAAAAAATTCGTTAAAACATGGAAGATGAAGTTCGTAAAATTTTCTTTATTTTCATTCCTCAAAAAAGATTTTGAAGAAGAAAAATTATTTGACTCTGTTGTATTTTTAATTCTAAATAATTTTGGTCTCTTATATTTTAGTTGGAAAATAATTAGAGGAGCAGAAATGTGCATAAGTGTGACATGTTAAATTCCTCTTACTGAAAGGTTAGATCAACACGTCGCCTTTTTTGGAGTTTTAAAGTATTAAGAACACGATGATTTAATGATTTAATTGATAGTTAAATAAACGTATATGAAAAGAGTAGGAAACAATATTTTTCGAACATTATAAATGAAAAAAAATATTATTTTTATATTTTAATTAAATTATATTATAATGATATATTATAAACATTACAGAGCAGTAATTTAATATATATTTTTGCTATACTTTTTTAGTTGACTCCAGTCTCACCTAATAAATACAAGTTTTATCCATTTTCGCATTAAATTAATCCCGCACTGTAACTTTCTATATCAGTTCCTAGATTCAATGTAATCCTTGTACGGTTGCGGATAATATGAACATTCTATCCGTTTAAGTGTTATCATCGCTTTGTGACTCCACGAGATGGCTGCAGACACCTTTCAGCAAAATAGCATTCTCCAATGCATGCGGTCGAGTATGGTATGTAAATATACTCATATTACATATGAAATGCACTTAATTAACTGAATGTTGGGAAATCAAGGTGTGCGATTTATATGTAAAATTAATTTAATACAGCATGAAAGATGATTGATGTATATATATATATATATATAATTTTTTGAATAAACAACTGTCTAATAATGAATATAATATGGGTATGATTTTTAAAGAGGTATACATTATATTATTCTACTATATTATTATGAAATCTTACATCCTTAAAAATCATACCCATATTATATTCATTATAAGACAGTTGTTTTTTTCAAAAAAATGCTATTAAAGTTAAACTTAATAATGTTTTCTCCGCTATATTTAATTCTGAACAAAGCATACCTCAAGGATCCCTTATACCTCCGCTACTCTGTAACATTTTAAGACATCTTATTAAATTATTCCAAAATTAAATTAATTATTACATTAAAAATTATAATATTTGCGTTAAACATGAAAAATGTGATTTTCGTAAAATTTTTACTTTTACTTTTATTCTTTATTTTCGTTCGTTAAAATTTTGTCTATTTCTAAAGTATTTTTTATTCTAAATAATTTTGGTCTCTTAAGTTTTTGTTCTAAAACAATTAGAGGAGCAGGAGCAGTAATATTATATCCACGTTATCGAATGATATTTGCTAAGAAATTTATATGAAATCTACTACATAATCTAAACTCTAAAAAAACTCATTGTATTTATTATTTCAAATGAATATTCTTAATAGTGAAGCATCTATTTTTGCGCTTTCAATATTTAAAATAAAGTGGTCAAACAATAATAATTTTCTCTTAATAAAGGAGAATATTTCGAAAATATTGCAGTAAGATCTTGTTATAATAAAATAATTGATTTAGGCAATAGGAAATGTATATGAGCTCCTATTAAGTAAGTAAGTTTTTCAAATACTATTATGTACCATAGTTGGATTATACTTGAAGGAGGAACTTCGCAATTCAATAATAATTCTACTTGAATTTATACAGAAATATATGTAATACCTAGAATAGTTGAATATTTCGAACATTGCGGCACTGGTTTAAACTTTTATGCGGTTATGAAACTATGAACTTTACTATAATGCAGCCATTGAAAGTTGTAATAAATTTCTGTCGCAGGATATATTAAGCAATTGTGAAATGATATAACTATAATATTATTATTTCACTGATTTTTTTAGGGGTTGTATTATATTAGTGTTATTTAGCCAGGTTTCTGTTAAAACTATTATATAAATTAACTGCTACATTATTGAACAAAGTATCGAGTTTTGTTTAAGGCCTCTAACATTTTGGTGGTAGATGTTATATTGCCTTGATCATCTAGATTCTTGTTCAATATATGGGAAAAGAAACTGTAGATAATGCAGTGCAAATTACTATGCTAAATAAATGCTACGAAAAGTAGGGGAGTACAAACCCATTATTATTAAAAACTAAATCCTCTTATATATAAAAACCTATTGTAGTTTAACTTTCTTACGGTTTGAAAATAGTGCATTAATGTATCAAAAACATTGTTTATCAAATAAAATAAAGTAAAAAGTTTGTTTAATTTGTGATTAAGTATGTATAACGAAGTTGAATCCTCCATCGTCAACGACTTAATCAATGCTAGTGTAGCAAAAACGTATTTTTTAAACTACATATGAAAGCTAATTTACTTTCGCTTGACATCAAGTTCAATCAACAGTGCTTAAAAATGTACATGACACCAAAATATGCCCAAATGAGAATTAACAGCAAAACAAGAACAGAAAGAAATACCTTAAAAATTGGAAAGAAAATATGGATAAAGGAAGAAGTTAAAACCTGGTTCCGGGCAGTAAATACCCTCTCTTTTACTACATAAAAGTGATACATTATGAATTGACATCCGCACTACACCCAGTAGAGTTCGATCTCTTGAAAGACTACGTGAGAGAAAAAGTAAGCCGCATCGCCCATAAGAAATACAACAAAAAAATTGCGTAGCCTCTTGCCAGAGAAGGAAGTAAATAAAAAAAAGAAGAAATAAATGCCATCCAACAGACAATGACATGAAGTTTCACCCTAGTGTAATAAATAATAGTGAGTTGTTATTCAATAAAAATAATTTTCTCAAACTAGGCCCCACTAATTCTCAACATGTTGTGCCTAAACATCCAAAAGAGACTTTAGTGGTAGAAGCAGAATTCGCCCAGAAAAACATCCCTGACTGTACACCAAACAGAAAATTGCCAATGTTGTCAAAATTTAGCACAATCATTAAGTCAATTAAAAAGAAGGTAAAAGATAATAATTTAATAATAACTAAAAGCAGTTGTTATTTTAGATAAACCAATCTATATTTCGAAGGTAAAAAATTTCTTAAATAGCCTAGATATCATTGAATTAGAGGTAGATCCGATCCCAAAATTTCAAAATTTACTAAAACTCACCAAAGATGCATGCAATTCATTATTTGTTCAATTTAAAAAAAAAAAGGTTTATTCCCTATAAATCCTTACTCTCCCAGATTGAAATTTACATGTATTTTCGGTTATTCACTTTGCCGAAAAGTTTAAGAACTCCATTAATTAATGACCAGCTTGACCTAGAATACACTCCCATCTTTAATACCCTTGTAAAACCTTAATCCTCTTGTACATAAATACCGAACCTATTGTGGTTTAACTTACTTACGGTTTGAAAATGGTACGTTTATGTATCGAAATCATTGGTCACCAAAAAATAAATAAAAAAATGTTCATGTGTGTTCAATTTGCAAAGAATAATCTTTTTTTGATATTTCAAAAAGGGTTTTTTCACGAATATCAAGTCAAGTATTTAGTGTTATCGGGGTTCGTTTTTGGCAGAGTTGATTTTGTAAATTTCGATGTTTCAGCCATCTCATTTGCCATCTTTAGAAGTTTTAAATTTTAAAATTAACTGGTGGTAGTGTTATTGTGTTCAGTGGTTTCTTGTATTCCTTGGCTTCTTGTTACTGGTCCCGTTCGGTTTCAGGCCATAAATCCGGTAGATTAGAGGTGGTGTGACTGTGATAACCTGAGGATGAGTTGCAATCTACTCAGAATAAATTTAAAAAAAATAAAATCCCGAAGTCCTCAACCCATTAGAGAAACAAGGGGTTGATAGTATCTCATGTGCAGATTGCAATAAATTGTACATCGACCAAACAAATCGAAAAATCAGTACACGAAGAGAGAAAAATAGACTAGCAGTAAAATAAAAAGACCACACATATTCCTCAATTTTTTAACAGCCACAGTTCACAGAATACATTTCGATATAAGAAAGATATTTGCGCCATTAAGCAATTACAGATAAAATATCATTAGGGAAGTCATAGAACGACGGTCAAAAAAGTCAAAAAAATTTCACAAATATTACACATAACGATGATTTGTATCTAGATTCAATCGATTAAAATAATTGTGTATATTTTCCACTTTACGTTAGATGAAAATTTCGAATTAAATGTAAACATTATCAACAACAAATGTACATCTAAAGTTTAAAGCTATTTTAATATATTGATTTAAATAAAATCAATAAATCAAATCAATAAAATAAAGAGTTGATCTAGGTCAAGAATAAAACGGGCAACTATTAAATTATTGGGATAGGTCAAGAGAATAATGCTTAATATAATTGGATGGGTCAAAATTATCTTAGAATAATTCATATCTTACTAAAATAGGTCAAGGGTACACTAGTGCATTGAATAGTTTATTAACCTAGGTCAAGATAATGCAAAGTCAGTAAATAATTTATTGATACTCGCTTTAGGGTAGTGAATAATGTATTAACTTAGGTCAAGAGTATTTTGGGGTAATGAATTATTCATCAAAATAGGTTCGGATTCCAAAATGTTTCAGGTAAAACCCCCTCCACTGAGGTGAAAAGAAAGGGTTAAATTGAAAATTTTATATTGTTTACAGGTGCAGTATTTTGAAAATAATAATTAGAACTAATTCTTCTGAGCTTTCTGCACCGTAGTTTTAACATTATTATTTTAAGAAAGCTCAGGAGAATTAGTTCTAATTATTATTTTAAAGGGTTTAATTATTTAAGCTCTCGTTAGTGGTAAATAAATTAGAGGTGAATATAGTACACCCTACATATTTCATGTGATAATTGGTTACAAGTAAGGTTACATTTATTAAATTTTATAATTACTGATTTATGTAAAATACCTGTTTACAATTTAAATATAAATAAACGTGCAGGTCTGAAAAAGACTGGGTATAATTTATTACAGCCTCTACAAAAGCCAACAAGTATGTTAGAGGACAAGTACGTTCTCGAGCCAACTTAAGTACCCTATATAACAGCCTACGCATTTAATTGTAGTGGCATTACAAAGGTAACACCTTATTGACTATTGCAATAATGCAGATGTTTCAAAGAGGGAAAATATAATCTAAAATATATACATAAATAAAATAAAATAAATTAAAAGTCGTTCCTAGAAATGTTTAATATAATAATAACAAAAATATAAATCAGACCTTTTATAAATCTATAATACAATATAACTAGTTAATTACTAGTTTAATAGTAAACTTTTTATGTAATGTATGATAGATGAAGATTAAATAAATAAATAAATGAAGCCTAACTTCATGAAATTTACTCTTATATACACTTTTATATAACAATTTGTGATGTAAAATATAAAAATCTTACAACTTCCTTTTCTGTACAAATACCATGACTTTATCAAGCAACTTGTAAAAAGGTTTCAATTACAACCTATTACATATTAATTGCTGCAACTTTTAAATAATGCATTTGCTTGTTAGCATTTCTACACTGCTATTAGCGGAAAGATTTAAATGCATCTAATTATCTCCTCCTTTCCAGCATTTGCGTTTCCATTTGCAAGCATTTTAGCACTATTTTATGGTACAAAGTGAAACACGCTACAATAATTAAAACGTTTCCACGTCGAGAGTTGACGATGCGAGTTGGAATTGGGCCATCATGCGTTAAGTAAAAACTACGAGGAAGAATTTATTGTTTAATGACCATTAGTGCATTCAAATCACAGTTCCATAAATTCCATCAAAAGCTAAACAAAAGTTTTAAAATGTTAAAACAGTAAACAATGTTTAATTCTGGAGGTGTTTACTTCTTTATTACTTAAAAAAAAGTGGTATAAGCTAAATAACATAATATTACAAATTTTTCATATACTCGAATAACAATTGATAATAATTCAAATTCTTTATTAATTATTCTTAAATAAAATTGAAATATCTACAATGAGGAAATATTTATATTGAGTATATATGAATAACCTTTCGTTAATCTTAAGGAAGATCGATTGCCTCTTCGTGTGTTACTTGAACAATGTATGCACTGTGAACACAAAGGTTATTTGAAGAACTATCTTATAACTGATCGGTGTACATTCAGTCGGTCTTTACGGTACGGTGTGCTCGCCAATCGAGATATAGCCCGCAGAAAGAATTCGGTTCGACTGCTTTTATTACTGCTCCTTTAAGATTGCTTCCTGAATTGCATCACTAATTGGGAGACGATAAAAATGCAGTTTAATTAAAAATAGTAATCATAGATTTGCTTTATGAATAAACTCGCTCTTTATTTGAATCATTCTTTCAGCAATTTTTAATTTAGGGATTGCGATAAGATGTGGTCATTCATATTCTGGAAATTAATATTCAACCTCAAATTTAAATCATATTGCAAGTTATTAATGATACAAATATAAATCGATGTATTTATTATAAGCCTTAATTTTTATAGTGTATATATTCATAAATATTTAAATTTTTTTACATATTAATAATACCAAAGCAATTAGTATGCTGCTTCTTTTCTTCCTTTTTTTGAGGATATTGTAAAATACAAATGAATAATTAAATAAATTTGTACAAATTAAATATTGAAATTTGAGTGCAGTATTAATAATAATAATTATTAATTATTATTAAATAAATTTGTTATCGACCAGTGGTTTTAAACCAGATATTTTTTTATTAAAATATTTAATCATTTTAAAGTTAATAATTAATGATCACTAATTATTTAAAATGTCTTTAACACGTAATTTTCATTAATATTATACCAATTTTTTTTAATTACCGCAAATATAAGCAAGTAATGATAAATATTAATCTTGCATAACATAAATTGTACGGGCTGTATGTTATCTGGGCTGAAAATTGGATTATTTATGACGTGTATAAATGATGCAGCAGGAAGGCTTAGATAGATAGGCATTCCTGTGGTAATTTATTAGGGCGGAACGCTTCTGCTTTTTTTGTACTACATTTAGAGCAATGCGAGAATAACGCGCAAAATATTTTCAGTGAATTATATTTGATAATGCCGCACCTTCAAAGCACTTACGAAGTTACAGCCGAGATACGTTTACACAAATATCCAACATCAGAACATTACGTTCGGCTCGGGTGATTTGATTTGAATTCAGAGCAAATAAAAGAAAATATCGCTGAAAAAATAAAATAATAAAGTCTTAATTCATATCGATCGTAGCTCTCGTGTCAGGAATGTAGCAGCCTGCGGAAGGTCAGAGCAGGATTTGAATATACTAATCGACGAACTCATTTGCCCGAAGCAGTGTACCCGATCGCTATTTCTCAATAAATTCGCATTATGTCCTGCAATAGAGTTGCACGCCAGCCCTCACGACTCATGTATATTTAATTTCTCATCTTTCCTAAAAAAAGACGAGAGAACATAGGTCCGCTCTGAGCGACCTCTTCAATTTTCTATTAAAAAACGATTTATATGCAGCGCTAAATCATTTCCCGCCCAGCAGAAGCAGATACATCATTCCTGAGATTGCCATAATAATAATCACATATGATTAAACACCTTTTGATACTTGATAGGGTCATGAATTTACTAATAATGTAATTTATTTTTATTCATGTATCGTTTGTATGCATGAATTGCCATAATATTTACCAATAAGCATGTAAAAACAAAATTAAAAAATTTTAATTTGTGAGCGAGCATAAAATAATTCGTTGTGAACGGACTTTAAACAATTCTTCATTAAATAGCAGTTTCGAATCAATTAAACAAGACGTAATTGAAGAGTTAAATACTGAACTCAGAAATAAGTCGAATCATATCGAAAAGTTAACAACTTGCATTAACCTAATCAAAAATGAAGCCCTATAAAGTGAAGAACAGCTTATTAACAAAATTAATGAATTGGAAGATGTCATTAATAATGTAAAACATGAATTATTGAATGTCAAAAGAATAAATGCAGATCTTAAGGACGAATTACGTAATTATAAAGTTTCTCAGCATCAACCTGTATTGACAAATAATCTATCAGCAGGTGTTCTGTTATTAAAAACATGTATGATAAATGCGAAAGCTGTAATGCATTAAAGATTCAATTTGACACGAAATGCATGAATTAAATTGTATATCTAACGATAACAATGAATTAAAAAACAAACTAACTGAAATAGCTCAAATACTCGATGTCCTTCAAAACAAGTCGACTTCACAGAAACCAATTTTTAAGGACAATTCCAGGATTCTAATTCTAAGTGATAACCACGGAGGAAATATGGGGCAATTATTTAGAAAATTTCCTAAATCACCAACTACGTTGTCAATATTTAAACCCAACGCTTCTTTATCTGCTGTGGTTGAACAGGTCAATGATTTGGCTAGTGACTTTACACACGATGATCATATCTTCATTATGGCTGGGACTGTATATGCAATTAAGGGGCGCCAGATAGATATTACACAAATTAAACAAATTTTAAAGGTAGTGTCAGAAAAAACAAATGCTTATTTAATTGAGTATCCTCTCTGGCGAGAAAGGCACATTTTGAACAAATTAATTAATTCAATCAATAATCAATTGAATACATGTGCCACAGATCTTAAATGCATGTATATAATAAATAGGACAATCTCTAAAAATAAGTTTTTTTAAAAATAATAAATATAAATACTTGATGATTAAACAAATTTTAAATTGTTTATAAGTTTATAATAACCATAAGTTTAATATTATGAAAATTACTTCATCGTCATCTCCAAAAAACTTAAATTGAACAGCGAATCGAGTAGCATAGTACCATTAAAATGTTTATTCATAAACATACAGTATATTACCACTAAATTAAATCAAATCGATAGTCTAATTAACCATTCAGCATTAAATGTTTAGAAGCAATGTCAATTATTATTACCAATTTTCATGTAGCTACTCAGTTTTCTCTAAGATATCATCTGGCGGTGGAGTGCTAATTTTGGTGAACAACGATATTAAATACTGCCCTTTAAATTGTAACACATTCTTCTGAAAAAGACTGTGAAATTGCTGGTATTGAAATTCTTAACTGCATTGTACTAGCTGTATATAGATCTCCCTCTGGTGATTTTAATAAATTTTTATTCACGCTTTCAAACGTGTTTTAAAAATGTATTGATGGAAAGTATATGTTTCTAACTGCCGATTTTAACGTCAGGTTCAATGGTAACGTTAATAATAAGAAATCTACGCTTATTGACTTTGCACATAGTTACGGTTTGCAATTTATGGTTACTTTTCCTACCCGTCTCAATAATTGCATTAATAATGTTGCCACTAATTATCCTGATTCTATAGTACAACCTCTAGAATATACCCGTTTCTGATCAAAAAGGCATCTTATTTCATATTGTACCTGATGACACATCCACGAGTAATCTTAAGAACGAAATCAAACGTCCGATTACAGTTTGTGGTAAATTTACTTTTTCCAATTGCTTGATGCAGACAAATAGAGTTTTATTGATGATTTTTTAAATGCTAATGACTGTTTTGATAAATTTCTCGGAATCTTTATCAATCATTTCCACTTATCTTTTCCTCAGAAGATTGTAAAATCATACGGCGATAAAAAAGACATAAAATGGTTTAATTCTGAGCTCAAAAAGCTGAGAGATGTATTACACCTAATTTCAGACTTGTATAACCAAAATCAAGATCCCGTATTAAGGGAGTTAAGAAATAAGCTTAGAATATCCTATAGATCGAATTATGCAAGTTTGAGGCAAATGCTTATATAAGAAACGACAAATTGAAACCAAAAGCTATGTGGGATATTATAAATTCTCAAAGATCATTACATACACTCAAACGGACTTCTAACATTTCTGCATCAGAATTTAATACATTTTTTTTTTGAAATTTCAAGTGAAATCTTAAACTCATTACCTGAACCTGGCACTGACCCTGTTATTTTAATGTGTAGGAATCCTCCCAACTGTAAAGAATATTTTAAATTTTCGGAGATTTCTATAAATACTGTACGTAGGGTTATAGGTGATTTGAAAAATAACAAAAGTAGAGATATTTATGGACTCAATTGTGATGTTGTTAAGGCTGTGTTAAATACAATTATATCTCCGTTAACTAAGTTATTTAATATTTGTATTCGGAATAATATTTTTTCTGATACATTTAAGAGAGCACTAATCATTCCAGTGTATAAGAAGAGTGAGCTGGATAATCCTGATAACTTCCGTCTAATCTCGTTGTTGAATATATTTGGGAAAATTTTAGAAAAAATTCTTCAAATTCAATTAATTGATTATTTTGAATAATAAAAAATATTATTATTATTATTATGACTATTTTGAAACATCTAAAGTTTTCCGAAACCAGCAGTTTGGTTTCCGAAAAGGCTTTTCTACTACTGATGCAATTTCAAACTTAGTTGAAATGGTAGTAGATTGCTTCGAACAGGGCTTAATATCTATGTCAAGCTTCCTAGACTTATCTAAAGCTTTTATTGTGTCTCTCATTAAATTCTATTACAAAATTTGTACTTCTATAACTTACAGCTAGACAGCTGTGGCCTAATTATATCATATCTATCAGGGAGAGCGTAATATATAAAAATAGTATTTCTGCAGCCTCTCCAATTAAACATGGTGTACCTCAGGGTTCCATTTTGGGACCCTTATTATTTTTTATTTACATTAACGATTTGCCAGATTCAGATTATGGCTAACGATACCACACTGATTAATAAATCTCAACATCTGAACACGATATATCACCAGCTTAATGAAACCCTTACTGAAGTCACTGATTAGTTCCTAAATAATAGACTTAAACTCAATACAAGCAAAACTAAAAGATTAACTTTTATGTTGGCAAAAGAGGGATATGAAAAAGAATCTGTGAAATTCTTAGGAGTACATATAGACACTCCTTTAACATGGGCAACACATGGAGATGCTCTGGCTAGCAAAGTATATTTTATACCAATATTTTTCTTTTACGCAACCTTACTACAATAGTTTCAAAAGAAACTTTACGAGTTGCGTATTTTTTTCTTTGTCAGAGCCACATGTTTTATGGGCTCCTGGTATGGGGTAATTCAGCGATAAGACATCGAATATTCGGACTTCAGCGAAAAGCAATTCGAGTTATTTCGGGTCTTGGATATATGGAGGTTAGTCGTCAGGTATTTGTTGACTTGAAGATTCTAACCTTCCCTTGTCTGTTTATTCTTGATTGTACGTTCTTTTTTAAGTTTTGTAATTAACTTTTCGGAATATTATGTATATAAGAATACTAAAGTATTAATAAACAAATAAACAAATAAACAAATATTAAACAGAACATATATTTATATCACAGTTGCTCTGAAATACATAACCATCATACTAGACAAGATTCGAATATCTACACACATGCGATTGTTGTATGTTTTATTTTAATATTTTATCTATTAATGTCTAACTTTTTATATTTTAACTAGAAAACATTTTATGATTTTATTATCTTAATATTGACTATTTTTTACCAATTTGACTTAACTTTAGTATTTTTAGTTTTTATTATTTTAACATATCATCGTAAACATCTGCATTTTAATTTTTTAATTATATATTTTATTTATTTTAGTGTATTATGTTGACGTTATATTTTATTATTTTATTTATTATGTTATTGTATTTATATCATAAATGTCCCACTTTTTGTGTATTGGTATAACCTTGGTATATATCAATACGCCAGGAAAGATGTCTGTCCAGATAATGTCATTGGTTAGTTTGGTTAAGGGCGAAATAAGTAGGTCTTTTACTGCGTTTCATATAATCTACCTTTATATCGTATATATCTGCAATGAGAAAGGTACGTTATTGTTAATTTGAAGGTATCTAAAGTAGATGCCTTTGCAATGTTGACAAAAAATTTGTTTAAAATATATTTTAAAAATCTCAAAAACAGATTTTTTGCGCCACAATTTACATCAATTTGATCAAGTTGCTCATGCCAAAAGGTAGGTTATTTAATATTCGACAAAAGCAAGCTTTGACATTTTTGTAAAAAGTTTTGGTGAGCTTTGGGCCACAGTAATAGTGTTTCCAAGAATGTTCCCCTACTTAATAAAACATTTAATCATTTCTTCCGTTTCCTTAATCTCAATCACTACATCATCAGAAGATGCCAATAAGTATACTCTTTGCATATCTAAACCTAACATGTTCGACCTCTTCTAAATCTACAAAATATGTCGCGTAATATCAATCATTTTGTCCTCTAAAATATGTTTTATTTTTAACTTTTTTATTTGCAGCTAGTACCATTTCTTATAGAGCATATAAAAACTAAACTTTCATTAGAAAAAAGAAAAGTAGTAAACGCAGGCAAACAAGTTGTCAACAATACGGATGAAATATGTAATTCCCCGATTGTATATGCTTTTATTACCTTAAAGTATTTATAGTCTCAGAAAATCCCACTTGTACATCATTCTTAATATTTAATTATTTATTTATTGATATTTTATCAGACTTGCTTTATAAAAATAATTCTAAATACATAAAACAGTAAAAATAATTTCGTCAGCAAGCTGAAACGCAGAGTTGACTCTTGAAAAACGTTCTTCCACTCTAACCTGATGGCCTTCTCCTTCACTGCGTCATTATAGATGGATTCAACTTCAGATACACATATTTTAAAGCAATACATGTTTAATTCTTCTAATAAATGAGTAAATTTAGAAAATATTGTCAGATAATGGCCTTGAGCCGAAACTAGTCAAATGAATTATTAATTTGTGAAACAATCCAAGTGAATTTACATTAATTTAATGTTTTACCAAGTGGTAAAAGACACAAGTATATGATATTTAATGGGCTCTTTGATAACTTTATTTATAATGATCACACTGCACTAAACATTCAATCTTTTTTATCATTTATATTCAGTGTGCTTTCATTTTTAAGTACAGTATTTATTTATGTTATTATCGCTTATACCTGCAATATAAAATATGATATAGTATTCGTTTCTTCCTTTTTTTACATCTGATTTTCTCTATAAGTTACTCCAAATATGTCGACACGTTAATTGTATGATTTTTCCTTTCTTCTATTTCTTCCTATACTTTCATGCTTGCTGCTCTCATTTTCTGCTTTTATTTTCTGCTCTTCTTCATTACTGTAATTTATCTAATTTTCAATGCAAATGGCGTTTATAATAAGTTTTATTTTTAAATATACATGAATTCAATATGCTCTTTTCTTCTATTATGTTTGTAAATTCCCTTTGTTCCTTATAATTTATTCTTCTCTTCGAAATCTCACTTAAAGTTCTCATTGTATCAGCTTTACCTATAATATCAATAAATTTCTTTTTTTTTTGTGATTATTCTAATTTTTTTTTTACTCTTTTGTACTTTTATAATGCAAAAGTATAAAGAATATTATACTATATTATTATATATTCTGTAATTCTTCAATATTATCTCTGTACCCGCCATAGGTTAGGTTAGGTTAGGTTAGATTAGGTTCTTCTTGTTTGCCACTATATACGTTTAGAGTCAATCTAATAAATTAAAAGTTTATGAAACTGTGTTTATTATACAAGAGCATATTTTTTTAATATGCTTCTTCTGGAATTCGTTCAACTAAATTCGTAACCGTTTATATTTTCGTGTGTTATGTTTATAAATTTCCTTTCTTTCGTATATTCCACATGCTCTTCTAAATCTCTTTATATTTATATCTATAATATAGTTGAGATTCATTTCGTTTTTTTAATTATTATTTAATGTATTTTTACTAATAAATAAATACTCTTTGTCCCTTTCGGGTGTCGAGTTACATTGTCATTATTCCATTTATAAATTTCGTCCATTCCTTTTTATTCCTCGTTAAGTTTTTTGCCCCCGTTATTGCTATTCCCTTTTTCTCTATTATCTTCTTCACTGCTTCTACCCATGTTTTTCTGGGCCTACCCTTCCTCATGTTCATTATCGTTCGTGTTTGCTATACCCTCTTCGTAACTATGAAGTCCACCCTTTATAAGTGTATATTGTAAATAAATTAATAATAATAAAATGTACGCTTGTGAGTGAATATAATATGACAATTTTAGAACAAGAAATAAATTTACGTAGATTTAATAAAAAATATATCAATACTAATTAAATAATCTAATATTCAAATCTGTAAATAATTTTATTATTAAACTTATACGATTGGAATTTAGTTTATATCTGAAGCAGTACTAACAAGAAAAGCATTACAAACGTCGTCAAAGTTATCTAATATTTTGCGACTCTACGACACATGTTGATGACACGGTTTTCGTAGTGTTGGCTGCGGTTTTACTCACAGCTATCGCTGTTTCATAGCTTATGCAATTTCGTAGTAATGCCGTGCTGTTAAAATATTCCTGCAGTTACAAAGGACAATGTGCAAGGGAGTCATTTATATTTGCAGTGAAATCGATCCGGAAGCTTTATGCTAACTTATATACAGTGTTATATAATCCACGTTTAATATTACATTGCTTATTTTAATTACAGACGGCAGCATATATTTTCTTATAATTGTTATTTAGTAGACGCAAGGTAATAAAAAAATATATGAAATTTATAATTAATTTAAATTGAATGATAATGATTATTAATAGTTTTCTGTTTACTAATTAAATCACCTCCATATATTAAGTTTATACATGATAAAAGTATCGTTTAAAATAATTAATAATAAAAGAAATATTATGTTCCATTACTTTATTTTCAGATAACTGACACGTGTTTCTGTCCTTGCGGATTATTATCAAAGTTAAAACACGTGTCAATTATCTGAAAATAAGGTAATGAAACATAGCAAGAGTTTTACTTCTCCTAATTTGAAAATTTGGTTCCATCAAGAGAGTAGCAGAAGTATCGATTATAAACAAATATAAACTTAAATATAATCGATTCGGGATGTATAAGATGATGTCAGCTTCTAAAAATGACTGTATGAGATACGGTTTGTGTGGAAGAACGTATTTATTTTTAATATAAACTCCGCTCCTGCTTCTTTCAACCAAAATTTTGTATGTTTTTCTTTTGTAAATTATATGATTTTTAAAAACTTTCTTAAAACAAATACATCTTTAAGTATCTATGTGACAATTTAAACAATAGATATCGCTGTTATTATTTTATACATCTGCTTATATCAATGGAGCAACATTTCGTTTATTATAGATTGAAATGTACATATAGACAGTTATATTTAAGAATAAACCAAACACTCCACCCCAGTCACCACAAAATAAATACTAGCGATGCGCAGAAAATCCTAGGAACGCGGCGTGAAATATCAATATTATTATTTTCTCATCTTCAAATACTATATTGAAATATAGTGAGATATAAAAATCTCTTTTTGCTTATAGAAGTAATATATTATTAATGAATTGTTTATTCTCTTCTTATCTTCGAATAGTTTTCTTAATAATTTACAAAATACTTTGGTGTAATTTTACCAATTTGTAATAATAATATTACGATAAATTTCCTTTTACAAATATTATATTTGTTATGCAAGATATAGAAAACTGTGCGAATAATATTATCGTAGCTCATGTTGTCTTTCCCTAAAAAACATGTATACCGGGCATTCAATCGATAATCGACATGTTTTGCCCATAAAATACAAGCCGTACTACATAAGAATGTCATACAAAAAAATAAAAACACCAATCAATTTAATATGACTATTTTTGCGTATTTGTTCCTAGTGTTTTCACGTAAATCAACTTGTCAAGAGTGCGTTCGACACCTTCAGGTTTCAAAGGACAAATGTTAACATAGAAGTAGAGAAATTCCCTCACAACAAATGCTTTGATTCCTTAATAGTGTTCTATTTGAGTAGGCTACACATAAACTAAAGACATACTTCAGCTTATTAAAGCATTTTGCTGCGTATTGTTTCCACTGCCTTTTACGCAAATTCAATTACCGGTCTACAGTAACAGCAGAACTCCATTTTCAATTCCATACGCGTGTACTCGTTTTAATTAAATCTATGCTCGGGATTCTATATATTAGTATGTATTCAGTGACGTAACGAACATGGCTCCACTTTGGGGAGTCGGTATCAATAACAGCAGCTTCATTAAATTACTACGTTAAATAGTAATAATTAATTATCATTTGTCTAAATACTATTCTAATTACTAAATCATGAACTATTATTTAATCTATTTAAATATACTTATAATAAATGACTTACCTTACGTACTAAAATATTCTACACATCATCTTGAATAGCAGTAAATGTCCAAAAAGGGGTATTACGTTAAATAGAGGTTACTGAAAGTACGGGTCCAGAATTATAATATCTCTCATGAAAGAAAAAAATACGCAGCTTTCAATAACTATCAGTTATTTAGGACTATATATATTCAATATTGTATCACTAGCATTCAATACATGAAATGATTATAATGAGGAATTATTGTCAATAGGTTAAGAAGATATAAGTAATTACAAACTGTAATCATACTAATTAACTTGAGGTTTAAGTCGCTTTGACAGTCTAGTAAATTCGCGCACTAAGCGTATATACAACTGGAATATTAACCCAGTAAGGTCGAGGGCAATGTCCACGCATTTCAGTATCGATTCACGGGTTAGTGTGCTGGAATATTTCAAATTAATACTTAAGCCCGGTTGGATATAACAGGTTTATAATTGGCATTTATGTCGCTTGGGTATTTACATTTGCTATATGCATCTTGGACAATGACCAATCACACTGGTACAGTTTAATTGTCAGTGTTCAATTAATTTTAATTTCGACAAAGGTAATTTTTATTGTATGAAGTATTTACTTGTATATTAATTATAAATATTATAATATGATTTTAATTTATAAAGCTAACAATGCATTATTATTAAATTTAACTTTTTTAAATTTTAACAAATTTAACTGTACATGCTTCGAATCAATATGTATGAAATACACAAAGGTACAATAATAATGATAATAAATTTTATTCTCCAACAGTTCGTTTAAATCTAATAATAGGAAAAAACCTAAATATATTTCTAGACACACTAAGAATCACATGTATTCTGCTGAATTGAATTTTTTACCATTGATATTTTACCAGAGTAAATATTAAGTAGTTAAATTTAGAAGTAATAAGGCGGATTATTAATTAATAATACTTAATATTTACTCTGATAAAATATCAATGGTAAAAAAATCAATTCACCAGATGACATGTGATTTTTACTGTGTCTAGAAATGTTTCTTTCTCTTTCATCCACCAGTATATTACTTTTTCCAGATTAAATCCATTGGCCTCATCTCTAGTACGATTACTTTCTGATTATTTATCTCAGTAAAATAATTAGGAATATACAAAATTTTAATCCACTTTTCTGAACTCATCGTATATTTTGAACTCATTAAATCAGTTAATATTCAGTTCAAAATTTTAATGGCTCTTGAGACACAGAAATATGTTAATTAGAAGATTAGTTAAACACGACGGGTTAAGTGAGAATTTAATTAATCGTATAAAATAGTTATGACTTTATGACAAGTTTAGAATGCATCATCAAGGTTTTTGTGGGCAGGCTTGTAATCCAATTTTTCTAATTTCCGATGAATTTTTCGATCAGGTTCTGGTTTCCTTTTATGTTGAAATGGGGCGGGTTGTTAAACGATAGTCCTTTTGTCTGTGCAGTCCATAGGGTTAGAAACAGATCAGCAGCAATTCTAGGCTTTCCTTCCTCTTCTAGTTCAATAGTCTTCAGAAGTTGGAACTTATGACAGGAAATCTTATATCCCTGACCCTACGGGTTATTATGCATATTTCTTTAGCTTTTTACTTTCCTTTTTTTACAGTGTACTTCCCTTCTAGGACTTGCTAAAGCAAATGCAGTCAGGGGTTAAACTGGTTTAAAGTGTATAGTGTGCTATACTGTGTCATCCAGGATGTGAAAAATAGTGAAATACCTCCCAATTAACAGTGAAGGCATTAATTGATGTATTTCCGATGATATAAACAATAAACCCAATTAATCAAAAACCTTAACTTTCACCATCGAAAGACAAGTTTCCATGAACTTTCTGAAGGCAGAGATACTGCCAAATACGTTTATATGGATGTGCGTGGGGACTAGAAGGGAAAAGGCGAGAGTAGGGGCAAAGGGGGCAATTATCGCAGGGCTTAAAAGAGGATTGGAAAAAGGAGAAGAGTCAAAGGAAAGAAAGATACAAGAAGCAGTAGTATGCAGAACAATTTGCGATGGACTAAGGAAATGGAGGATAGTGACTGTTTATAACCAGTTAGAAGGGAAGGAGATTAGAGACTATATAACATGGCTATAACAGGAGGCGGAAGAGCCAGGGAATATAATTGTGGGTGGGGATTGGTATGCCAGAATAAGGACTATGCAGACTAAGTGTATAAACGAAGAAGGAAACTTAGTAGAAGCAAGAAAGTCAAAGAACTCGATAAAAACAAAGGATGAAGAGGAATGGATAAAATGGGCAGACAAGGAGGGGCTGGAAGTGTATGGGTGTACGGCAGGGGATTGGGAAGGGGCGGTGACATATAGAGGTCCAAGAGAGAAATCGGTAATTGATTTTATCCTGGTATGGGAAGAGATAAGGGTTGATGTAACGCACTTTGGTGTTGAGGACTGGAGCAGGTCCGATCATTTTCCAGTAACGGTTAAACTTGGGAACAGGGGAAAGGAGGGGCAAGTTATAAAGAAGAAAGGTTTGCAAGAATGAACTACAGAAAGAAAATTGAAGAGGTATGTTTCGAAAATATTGAATCTCTATCTTTATTATATCTTTGTACTCCATTCTTATAAAACAAATATCACAAAAAATACATTACAAAATACTAAAATATACTCAAAATTTTGGCTGAAGGGAGGACGGGCGAAGTTCACTTCAGGAACTTTATCAAATGATAAATAAAACTTACTTTGTTAATATCACACACGGAATTTATTTCGTAACTATAGTTTCAACCTTACAAGGCCATTATCAAACGTACAGTGAAGTTCACTTCTTAAAAGGATCTTCCACTCAAACCCATGAATATAGATCATCAATTCTGCTTCCAAATGCTGTTACAGGCATCTATTTATGTATTTATTGCTTATATAAAGCATATTTTAGTCTTTAAATAGACATTTTTTGTGAAATATGCTGTCACATATTTTTTTTATTATTTATCTGTGAAACAATTTAGAGCAGGAGTAAAGTCAGCAATGGCGAGGCAGATGAGGGGGAACGGGGTACCAACGAAGAGGGGCTGGTTTGATAGCGAGTGTCAGGATGTAAGAAAGACGTTGAGGAAGAGGAAATGAAGGAAGCAAAGTACCACTGTGAGAGGGTGCGCAAGAGCAGAAAAGAAGAATGGATGAAAGAAGAAATGAAGGCGGTATCCGAAATTACATGTGAGAAACAGCTATGGACATGCGTAAAGAAAAACAACCCTAACATAAGAATAAGGGGAGAGAATATAAGTATAGCACAGTGAAAGGGATATTTCGATAATCTGGTAAGAATATGTGGAGGCAGAGGCGAGATACGATAGAAGGTTATTCGATGGAGCAGGAGACTTTAGGGAGGAGGGGTTAGATAGAGCTCTCAGAGGGATAAGAAAGCGGCGGGGTCAGATGGAATCCAGGGAGAGGCTTGGAAATGTAAGAGGAAAACGGGTCATGAGGGACATTTTAAATAAGATATGGAGGGGGGAAGTGCAATTTCCGGAGGAATGGAGAAAGGGAATTATTATACCAGTGCATAAGACAGGAGGTGAAATTTGCCCAACAAATTATAGCGGTATAACTCCGATGGGTATATTATATAAAGTCATGATGGGTATGGTGAAGGAACGGTTGGAGGAGGAGGTGGAAGAGAAGGGCCTATTACCAGAAGTGCAGGGAGGCTTCAAGAAGGAAAGGTCTACACTAGATCAGATAGCTACTCTAAACTGGCTGATTGAGAGAGAGAGTTGGCGAAGAAAGGCAAGGTGTATTTGATGTTTGTGGATTTGAAAGCGGCGTATGATTCGGTTGAGAGAAAGTTTTTGATAGAATGTTTGAAAGGTAAGGGAGTATCAGAGCAGATTGTAACTTGGGTGAGTGAGGTGTACAAGGAGACGTGGTGTAAGGTAAGAGTAGGTGAAAGCGAGTCGGAGAGGATCAAGGCCACTACTGTTCAACCTGTATGTCACGGATATGATATAGAGAAGGTTCTAGCGATGGGGCAGTCAGGGGGAAACGTGGTGGGAAAAAGAAAGCCTGGCGTATGCGGATGATGCGGTAGTGATTGCTAGAACTATGAAATAATTGAATGAGATGAAAGGGATACTGGAGAGGAATTTTAATAAAAGGGAGTTGATTGTGAGTGTCAAGAAAACTAAATGGATGGTATGTAAGAATGCGGGTGGTCAAAGAAGAAAGGATGAGGAATTGAAGTGGTTGGGAGAGTGATTGGAGAGAGTGAGTGAGTTTAAATATTTGGGATATATGTTCTCCGAAAACATGATGGCAGAGCTAAGCATATATATATATAATAATGGCGACGAGTGAAAATATAAGTCCTATTAAAATTTGTAAAATCTGTGATAAACAAATCAAATCATCAGATGTATCAACCCAGTGCCATGGGCTATGCAACGGCCGAGTGCATGGATTATGTTCAGGCCTAAAAGATAACGAACTACGTCTAATTAACGGCAAGAAGTGTATATTGTGGTTATGTCCAGTTTGTGTGAACCAACAACAAGGTCAGTCCATATTTTCATTACTATATGAAATAAAATCTACATTACAAAATCATAGTATGATGATTGAACAAAATCATAACGAACTACAAAAGATCTACAAAAACGAAAACGAAAAGTCGAATAGTTGATAAAGTGATCGCTAGTGACAACTATAAGTCCAAACAAAGTATATTTCAAAAATAACTACACAAAGGCAGAACTCTACAAATCAAAACAAAAATATATCACAAAACAATCAATCTTCAGTAAATACACAAAACAGCCATTCACCGGAATCTAATCTAATCAACATCACGGCCGCAGACGATGCAGCTAAAACTCGAATAGATTCGGATAATATAATTTCAATCGACGATGGATTTCAAGAGGTCAGGCGCAGAAAGGCAAAAAATGTCATCGTGGGAACGAAGGAAAATAAATCAATTTTAGTTGTTGAAAAAAAGGCCTGGTTCCACGTCTCCCGCTATTCAAGTGAACTGACAGAAGAAAAATTAAAAGAAATTCTAGCAAGCAGATTTAATATTAGTGATATAATATGTAATAAAATAATCCCAAAATTTGAAAACCCAACATTTTCAAGCTTTAAGATCGGCGTACCCTTCTTAAACAAGGAATTATTAGAAGACCCTAACTCATGGGAAAGGGGAATCAATGTATCTAGATACAATTTTTTCCTAAAACTAAACACTCTTACCAAACCAACATAGTTAGTAAGAATAATAATCACTGTACTATTCACCCAAAAAATAAAACAAATAACTTTGTAATAATTAGTGCATTAGCACAAGTATTAATGAATTAAAATATATTTTAAATAACATTCATGAACCCAGTGTACTATGTATAACAGAACACTGGCAAATGAAAAATCAATTACAATAATTAAACATAAATTCTGACTTTAATCTTGTATCCTACTTCTGTAGGCCAAGAAACGAGCACGGCGGTGTTGCAATATATTGTCATAAAGACATTCAGTATAAACCTACAAATTCAATTACCAATCTATCTGTAAATAAACATATAGAATGCGGGGGTGCAAAATTAAAATTTATCAATGTCGTAGTTAATGTAGTATGTTTATATAGACCACCTAATGGAGACATGTCGATCTTCTCTAATACGTTTAATAATATTCTAGAATATTTAACACAAGATAATGTACCATTTTTCATAGCGGGTGACTTTAATATAAATTTTTTAAATGATACCAACGAAATATTATTATTTAATAGCTTATTAAACTCCTATAACTATAACCGACTAGAACACATTTTACTGGTTCAAAATCATGCCTTGACAATATAATAACCAATCTTTCTAAAGAAAGCGTAACCACTGATGTACTTCAAATGCATACATCAGATCATGACGCACAACTTCTCAACTCAAATCTGACTATAAATAAACAATCCAAAAATAAACACAGTAGAATCTTTTCTGACACTGCCCTTGAGAACTTTTGTAAAGATATAGAGAGTGAATTTTATAATTACATTTACATTATACCTGAACAAACATTTTCCTGTAAAAAAAAATATATCGAGAAATAAAAAAGTAAATCATAATGTTACTAATGTAGAAATCGAAGAATGTAAGAATCGTATGAGCATATTTGAGTCTTTATCTATTTCATTTCCAGAATTTAAACACCAGTTAAGGCAAGAAAAAAAAAACAATATAATACTTTATTGAAGGCTGAACAAAATAAGCAGTATGAAAATTACCTAGTAAATTCTGGTAATAAATCAAAGGCTTCTTGGGAATTGATATCAAAATTTACCAATAAAAATAGTACTAAAAAGACTACACTTCCCTTAACGTCAAATCTTCTGCAGCTAGATAACAATTTTAATTATTTCTTTAAAGAAGTTGCAATACAAATTGTGTCTAACAGAATTTCTAGTAGTACACAATATCATTGCACAATACCAGAACACCCCACAACTTTCAAATTCATTTCTTGTTCTAATGAAGATATCATAAATACTATTAATAAAATGGAGAATAAGAGAAGTTATGGAATAGATGAAGTCCCAATAACAGTAATAAAGAAATGCATAAATTTAATAATTGAACCCCTTAAACACATCATTAATTATTCACTTGAAACAGGCACATATCCCGATATGCTAAAATACGCTATAATTACACCAATCTACAACGTTTCCACGTAAGTATGCAACAAATGGGAAACTTTTTTATTATTAATTTCTCAGAAAATTTTCCTCTTTATAAAAGTTGGTGCTTGATCTTAAACCTACAAAAAAGATATAACAAATGACATTAAACGCTATATTAGAAAGATAATGAACAATTTTTATAACTTTTGCACTTTTAAGCGAATTTTATCAAGTATCTCTTTATAAAAGTTGGTGCTTGATCTTAAACCTACAAAAAAGATATAACAAATGACATTAAACGCTATATTAGAAAGATAATGAACAATTTTTATAACTTTTGCACTTTTAAGCGAATTTTATCAAGTATCCTTAGTTTTGACGTATCTGTATAAATTATTGCAGAGCGATTAATTTTACAATACAGAACAGAGTTGGTGCTAATATGTGACGATAACTATAAAATTTGCAGAGAAGCAGTTGAAATTTTTAACGGCAGGCACCCCGAAAAGAGAATAAGTTATTCAAAAGTGTCAAGAATTTTAAAGCAATTTAAAAGGACCGGTAATTTTGAATTGCATTTTAAAAAGAACGTACTAAACCAGTGAGAAATGTGGATAATTCGTTAGATATCTTGCAAAGCCTCGTTGAAAATCCTGAAACAATAATAATAGAATTGGGAAATAAGTTGAAGCATTTAAACCAAGATATGTTTAAATTTTGCAAGAACATGATTACGACAATCATTCTATATTTTGTTTCATGGTACAAGGTGAAATAGAAATTAATAGAACATTTCCTAAGAAGATCCTGTTTACGGATGAAGCTACATTTACTGTAAACAGTGTAGTTATATCATAAAAATGTAGTTGGTGGTCAACAGAAAATCCAGCATTCGGAATTATCTACAAAAGTAAATATTCTCGAAAAATAAATGTTTGGTCTGGATTTTTGAACTGAAATATGATAGGGTCCTACATATTTCGGCATAATTAAAATTCAGAAAGATATTTAAATATGGAATTGGAAAATTAATTTTATATGTTACCTTTGGCTCCAAGAAATTCTGTTTGATTTATGTAGGATTGGGCACCTGCACAAAGTGCTCGTGTCGTAGTTGAATATTTAAATGAACAATTTAATGAGAAATAGATTGGAAGACATTCAAAATTTCCATGGCCTGCTCACTCACCTGATCTAAATCTACTTGATTACTTTTTATGGGGGTGGTTAGAAAGTTTATTCTGAGAGAAGAACAAATTTATGTATTGAGAGGGAAGGGGATCACATCGAGTGATTGTTATTGAAGGAATAATGTCGTTAAGGTTGTTAATTTTAAAGAAATTAAATATTTTTTGTTGATTAAAACCGTATGTCATTTGTTTTGTCTTTTTTGAATGTTTAAGATCAAGCACCAACTTTTAATAATTAAAAAGTTTCCCATTTGTTGCATACTTACGTGGGCACGTTGTATAAGAAGGGCGATTTATTTAATTAATAATTTATTTATTTAACAACATTCTCTAAAATTCTGGAAACAGTAGTAGCTTCTCAAATAATTAAATTCTTTAACGAACATAACCTATTTAGTAAAACACAACATGGTTTTATAAAAGGCAAGTACACCAATACAGCCCTATTTGATTACTTAAGTTCCATTTATTCATATATTGACCAAGGCCATTGTGTATGTAGAGCTTTCCTAGACCTTTCAAGGGCTTTTGATACTGTTGATCACTCAATTCTGGCAACAAAACTAGATCACTATGATATACGTGGAATGGAAAATAAATGGATTAAGTCATATCTGCAAGACAGGAAACAACTTACAAAAATTAATGACAGTGGAGGTTCAAGGATTCTGTCAGATATCGTAAATACCAACATGGGTATACCTCAGGGAAGCATTCTTGGCCCTTTACTGTTCGTTATATTCATAAATGATTTAAACAGCATATCGAACATTTGTAATTTTCTCAGCTATGCAGATGATACAAACATAATAATTGGTTTCACCAAAATCATCTAATATTAAACCCAGGAAAAAATAAATGTATTTACTACACAGCGAGCAACAAAACACTAACTCCACAACATATAGTATTAAATAATATTATACATCCTTTCACTGACAATACAAAATTTTTAGGTATTTTATTAGATAATAAGCTCAGTTTTAAACAGCAAACAGAATATCTTATCAGCAAAATAAGTAAAGTGACATATGGCCTAAGAATACTATTAAAAAATACGAACCCAAATATTACAATTTTTTTTTAATATGCACACATTTATTCTAACCTAAAGTATGGCATTATGTTCTGGGGAAATAGCTTGAACGTTGATTCCGTGTTTAAGGTACAAAAGCGCGCAGGACGCATTATGTGCAAATTAAAATTTGATGCTAGCTGTAGAGGAATATTTAAAAGAGAAAATCTACTTACTTGCACTGGTATTTATGTTCTGGAATGTATCAAATGTTTATGGAAACATCGATATATCTTTGATAAAAATTTATTGCCAAATACCCATAACACAAGGCATGGAATTGAATACAGTCTTCCAATTCATAGACTAACTCTATTTCAAAGAGGCCCATATTATTCATGCTTAAAACTACATAACAGTTTACCCATCGAAATTAAAAAAGCAAAATCATACATAACTATGAAAAAATTACTTTCTAAAAAGCTTATTGATATTGAGCCTTATAACATAGAGGAATTTTACTCCAACATTACAGCATAAATGCGACTTATTTTGTTTTTTTTTACTGATATTATTAATGTATTTTCTTTGTTAACTTGTTTTCGTGTAATTACTGTACGTATGTCTTATATATGTATTTTGTGATAACATTGAAAATAAAGATATTATTATTATTATTATTATTATAGAGTTTGCATGTAAGAAGGCGAGAATGGCAATGGGAAGGATGCGGAATGTATGGGAGGAAGTGTTAGGGGGAAATATGAACATGAAGCTAGGTGGTGGGATGCCTGTATACAAGCGATAATGATGTATGCATCAGAAGTATGTCTGGACATGAGAGTGTGGAAAAGATACACCTGCAATACTTAAAAAGTATATTAGGAGTAAAACGAACAACACCAAGTTATGTGGTATCGCGGGAGTGCCAAAGATTGTCTGTGTAATGGGAGTCAGTGAGGAGTATAGTTAAAGTATGAGAGAAAGATTTTTTTTGTCCTCACGAGGTGGGGTCGCTTAGAGTCCCTGCACTGCGGTCTGTGTGGTCCTTTTGTGCGCCTCTGGCTGTTTTACTCCTTTTGAACTTCTGTATCTTCTAAGAAGTCGAGGAGTTACTGCCAGGGGATATTCCTTAGCTGTTCTACAGGAAGCACGGGCTTCCCGAGTTTTGCCTTGCGTTCTTGTTTGTATGCTTCGCAAGTGCACAGTAGGTGTTGGGGAGTTTCGTCTTCTTCCAGACACCCACGGCATATGGGGCTTTTCTCATTGCCCATCCTATGTTTGTGCTTGTTCAGGTCACAGTGCTCAGTGACTAGTCCTGTGATTTTTCTTAGTTTCAATCTGCTTAGTCTGGACAGTTTTAGCATGCTGTCAGGTACCGGACCATCTAGGAAGAGTCTCGGGTGCCTCATTCCATTTTGATTTTGCCATGATTTTTTGTGCTCCTCTGCTAACTTGCGTCGGATTATTTCCTTTCCGGTTTCATGGGGTATACCGAAAGCGGGTTCAGGTCCTATGAATTCACCTGCTGTTCCTTGTTTAGCCAGCAAGTCGGACCCCAAGTGTCCAATAATTTTTTGGTCCTTGGGTATCCATACTAGCTGTGTTTCTCTTGTTGTCGCCAGTGCGTCCAGTCTGTTTATGAGTCATGACCAGCCTGGACTTCACTATCGGCGAGGCTAGCGCTTTTATAGCTGCCTAGCTATCTGTCATAATGGTAATTGGTCCTTTGTTGAGAGTAAAATAGGTATGTTAGGAGATGAAAGGTTGATAAAGGAGGCATGGGGTGTTTATTATAAGGAATGGTGGATGAATGCTATAGGAGCAGGATGGATGAGAGAGAGAGAGAGTCTTTGTACAAGAGTGTCGGGTGGTCGTACCAATTAGTGGATCGGAAAATAGCGTTGAGCGAGAAGCTTAAGATAGAGTATGCAATATGGGCGAAGGATATCTCGACAAATAAGAATAGAAAAGAGCAAATCGACCTCCCGTGCTATTCTGCCAGATTGTCAAAGGAGGACGCATAGCTACTTGCACGGTTTAGATGTGGGAATGAGAAAAGATGAAGAAAGGTATGGATGGGGGAAGAGTACATGAAATGTGTTTTGTGGAATTGGAATTTGGAGCACTGGATATGGGAATGTATGGGGTTGAGATAAATGGCAAAGGCCGAAAGAGGAGTATGTGTGTGAGCGGGAATGGGATTGAGGTGCTAAAATTAATTGTGAAACAAAGGCCAGGGAGGAGTAGCTAATACAGTTCAGAGGAAAATAATTTATATTATAGTTATGTGATTGAAACAAATCATCAAGAAGAAAGAAGATAAAAAGTTAGTTGATAAAATACATAACATAATAAAATTGTTAAAAATAACCATAAACCTTCAATAGACTCCGTAAATGACATTGCACAGTGACCAAGATTTCTACTAATAAAACCGTGATGTGATGTCTTCGCTCCGCATGAGTGAAGTAGCGACAACATTCACTACACCATATAATCCCAAATATCCTAATGGAACCATAGCATGCAAATAAAAGCAATCACGCCAAACCAAAAACGATTCTGGACACCCCTAACATGCAGAATATTTCAGTGAGGGGAGCCGTACGCTATGGACTTCCGCAGTCATATAATCTGAATCAAAAACAACAACTAAGGGATTGAAGAAATACTTAGCACACCTTAATTTTCAGCATATTAAATGTGAACAATTAAAATAAAAATATCATGAAGAATATTCCTCATTTAAATTTGGTCAACTAGAAAAATTTTAACCTGAACATGTAAAAATCAATATTTTTTATGGAATATAAATAAAATAAATGTGCTCTTTATCAACGCACTATCCGTTAGAAATAAACTCAATGAGTTTGAAGCACAAACATATTTTGAAAATTTTACTCTGTTGGCCATTTGTGAACATTGGCTCTCTCAGGAGGAATATTACTAATCTCCTTGCAATTAATAAATATCAATGAAATATTTACAATGTTTCCGGTCCGGTCGTCTGAATGGACGTTTCATTAATTCATATAATACTCACCAACAAAAGGCATCTATCATGGATTCATCCTCCCCATCAGAAGATAAATGGGCCGTTTATTTATTGCCGTGATTTATTTATTTTTATGGCAGCGACACGTGTCAGTCTGGTTGTCAATTACAATTTCCCAATTATTAACCGTCGCTATACTTAGAAAATTATGATGTATTTTACCGATGGCCTTGCGGTTTATTTTCTGCGATTTCGTATTCCGATTTCGCCACACGGCATTATGGAACTCTATTATTAACCCAATTCCCGCATTTCTGAGCGCGGCGGCTTCAACACACAGAATGTCAATGGCCGCATTAATCGATTTTAATTTGTCTATATTAAAAGTGGAGAATTGCCAAATACGTCGTTCAATTGCGTCCATCAATTATTTATTAAATTACGTGCACAGGGCTTTGTTTTATGGCAGATGGAAGTTTCGGTGGCTCCGAGATGTAGTTTTGAAGTTTAATTATAAACATGTACTTCTGGGACCGACGAACAATAAAAACAGATCTTTGGATTTGTCCCAAAGGTACATGATACCTCAAAAAATATACTACAATTATAACAACGATGCCTAGGCAAAATGATTAATGATTAGAAAATACTGCAATTTCTTAAATATACGTTCTAGATATATCAAATTAAGTACACTTCAAATTCTGTACGTTAGTAATAACATTATGATTTTACTTTAAATAGTTACTGGTGAGTTTCGCAATTTTTTTAAAGTTCTTGATTCCTATATGTATTACAATGTATTTTGATTTTAAATTGATTTTAACATAAAGAATCAGAAATTGAGTTTCTCGATTATAGAATAATCGCCTTTACATACAAGTGTTATGGTAGAGCAATTAATTGTAATAAATTATATATACTATTATCCTACAATATTGCATAAAACAACTTTAGTGCAGACTTAATTACCTATAGTAGAGAATACGCCTTTTATCTCAATTAATTGCTATAATTACGGTTATTCCCTGGACCAAAACCTTCCATTGGCCGACAGCTGTGATCAACCTGCCTGAACAATTAAATCAGTGCCATCAATTTGCAACGCGCAAATTAACATTGATCCCTACTAAACATGGAAATATTCACCTCACGACACTATTTCTGTTTGTTAACACAAATCACGAATTAATGACACGCCGGCGAATCAGTTTTGACAGAAATTTAGATATTTATTACTCGCCTGCAAATAATTAATGTGATTAATTGGCGTAAAATTATTCGAATAATCAATATTGCATCCGTAATGTAATTCAATTCGAAATAATTGTATTAATTATTAAGGTATTGTAAATGAAATAGAATAATAATAGAATAATAATTTCCAAATTTTAAATAACAAATGAAGTTAATTATAATTAATAATAAATTAAGTTAAGTTTATTATGCTTAGTTATTGTTTATTATATTAATTCGTAAAACTTACGCAGAAGTTTTGCATATTTAATAACTAAATTTATTGCATAAATGTTGCCTCTCGTATAGTTTACTTTTATAAAGTTCTAGTTTATAATTGGAGGGAAGGGTTGTACACACCCACCTACCCTCCATATACAATTGAATATACGCTTTAATAGTTCCTGGAAATAATCAACTTTAATGCTGCTGTGTTTCCAGCAAACTAAATTTATTATGTAAATTGTATCTCTTATGCAGTCTATTTATATAAAATACTCGTTTATTTTTATATAATTGAGAGGTGGAATCGTGGACACCCACCCACCCTACATATACATTTATACTTATTTTAAAATACCCTTTTTCATATTTCAAAAGCATTAACACTAATGCTACTGTAGTTATCAGCAAACTAAACTACTGACAGTGATGAAAAAATTCTGCATATGTAGGGTGGGTGGGCGGCTACTATCCCACCCTCCAATAGGTAAAACATACGCAGAGATTTAACAGATTTTGAATTGATTAACAACAGTAAACTGAATTTAAAAATTCACTATATTTTAATCACAAATAATTGCGGTTAAAACATAGTGTAATTTTCACTTAAGTGTAAGTATGGATTACCGCGAAGTAACGGTCGCAACCATTCGCATTATTATCAAAAGCACATTTAATTTTTAAGTTACTTACATTTTTTAATTTATAGCAAATGTAACATGAAGCTAAAGCCTCTTCAATTATGTTGTTTTAAATAAATAATTTTTCAAGAATACATTCTCTCAATTTTCAACATAGTGACAACTTTATAGAAATGTATCCTCTTGACATTTACGACTGTAGTATACTATACTATAAGACTTGTCAAAAACATGTGGTCATACACAAACACTGGTCGTGGATATAACAAGAAGTGATTTACAAGATATATCCTATCTTTAAATTATGAAATAAAAAATAGTTATAATCGATACTTGTTCTGCTACTCTCTTGATGGAATCAAATTTTCAAATTAAGAGGAGAAGTAAAACTCTTGTTATGTTCCATTTCTTTATTTTCAGGGACCGAAACACGTGTCACTTATCTGAAAATAAAGAAATGGAACATAACAAGAGTTTTACTTCTCCTAATTTTAAAAAATAGTTGTTTAAACGAAAATATGCTCTAATTTGCGAAATTATTGCTGACTAGTTTAATGCATTTCTCATCTTGATACTTTGAAATTTAGCCTACCTCATTTTATCTAGAAGATTTGGAGAAATGTTTCAACAGTATTACTCCAACAACTCCAACAGCCAGGTTCCATAAAGTCCTGTCCAGAGACAACTTTAATAGCATCGGCCTAATTGAAAAAAACAGTTAGGAGTTATGCGGAGGAGCTGAAGGAAAGTCTCAGATTCTCCCAAATAAGCATCCCTGCTCAATATCTGTAGACTCCCAAGAAAATCAATCTACTGAAGGAACCATATTTCTACCTCCTAGAGAAAGCTAAAGTTGATAAACTCATTACCAAAGAAAAAATGAATCGACAATTGGTAGCTTAAAACCCTTCAAAGCACCAGGCCTAAATGCAATTTCTCTAAACTGCTGTAGCAGCCGAAGGACACCTTATGAGACCCAATCCTATCGCCCAATTAGCCTTGCCTTGTTTTATCCAGAAGATCTGGTGAAATCTTTCAACAGTGTTACTAAGAAAACTCTAACAGCCAGGCTCCATAAAACCCTATCCAAAGACAACTTTAATAGCATCGGCCTAATTAAAAAAACAGTTATGTGGAAGGGCTGAAGGAAAGCCTCAGGGTTCCGCCAAATACGCACTTCCCCAGCTCAATATCTGTAGACTCCCAAGAAAACATTGCTCAATCTACTGAAGGAACCATATTCCTACCTACTAGAGAAAGTTAAAGCAAGGCTAATAAACTCATTACCAAAGAAAGAATAATTGGACAGTTGGTAGCTTAAAACTCTTCAACACCAGGCCTAGATGCAATTTCTCTAAACTGCTGAAGCAGCCGAAGAGCACCTGATGAGACCCATTCCTACCACCCAATTAGCCATGCCACGTTACATATAGAAGACCTGGAGAAAATTATAAACAACGAGCAGTGCCCTTATTTTGCTATGACGATGTAATACACTGGTTGAGATCGTCATTGGTTTTGATTCAATTAATTTAAAATAATGATGTAACACACTATAATATGTTTATTCACCATACAGATAGATCTAAAATGTACAAGTATTTACAACGCGGCCAATAATTGTATGTTTAACAGTTAAAAGTGTTGTCAACGATAACCAAAACTGTGTGGACTTGATCATTGGCTAGTTAGACAATCCCTCCTTCCTTGCGGTTGAGCGGTGGTGGTAGATACTTTCAGGAACTAGCCATTTGCACTGATCGATTTTGGTACGTGCCTTTACATATTCCCGGGTTAATTTTACTCAGGAAGGTGATATTGTTCGAACAGTTATATTGCTATTCACATCAAATAATTCTAGATATCATTGAAACATGTAGATTAGAAAGAAAAGGTTATAAATCTGGACAAAAGCAACAGTCGCAGCATGCTTCCTCGAATCCTGTAAAGGGTCTGTCCCGGGCAATGGTCAAGTTCAAATGGCTCGTAACAAACCTAAAGATAGGCAGCAACGTTTCAAACAACCTAGTACTTCATAGCCTCACAAGAGGATGTTAATGGTGCACTTAACAACACAACCTTCATACTCGCAATAGAATGGATCAAGGTCGAACTCGAAAACCGTTAGTTTATCGAAGGTATAAGGAGCGCAATCAGAAACGGTAACCGCAATAATAGGTGCCCGCAAGGGATTCTATCGCCTTTGATATGGTGTATCTAGGTAGATGACTTCCTTCTTCGATGCAAGGTTATGCCAATGGCATAGCAAATGTATTAAGGGTTAAATATGACAAAATATTTCGTCAATCACACCCTCAATACCATAGTAAAATGGTGTCCGACGGAAGGCTTCAATGTCAATCTTGATAAAACTGTCATTGTACCTTTCACTAATTTTGGAACGTTAACATCAAAGTTTCCAAAGTAAAAGAAAAAGAAATTGCGCTGTCCGATCAGGTAAAATATCTAGGTTTAATACTAGATAAGAAATTCAATTGTAACGCGCATCTACAAAGAAACAATCTGCAATACTGCAGAACTATGGCTATGCTGCAGGTTATTGGCAGATCGTGGGAACTAGAAGCCGTAATGATACATTGACTTTACATTATGGTAGTTAGACTCATTACATATGGCTCACTAGTATGGTGTGTCAAGACTAAATAAGTAATGGCACAAAAGATGCTTCACGGGGGCTACGCACACCACCCCCTCTTTAGCAATGGAGTTTTTACTAGACCTACTTCCCCCCCTGTTTTTAATGGTCTTAATCCCACATAAAGGCGTACGACCTTCAGTGTTGCTACAGCGGTCTATTAACCATCATCGCTTTATATATTTGCGCGGTGGGTTCTGACGTTTACGAGGTTCCGTCGCCGTTGATAGGCAGGTCGACAAGACAGAAACACCAGTGGTATCGTTACACACTTCACCAGAAGGCACCACCCTTCTTCACCTCCTCCACTTCATCCATCTTCGTCCTCGGTGTCTTGCCCTCATCCTCGCTTAAGAGTACTGTCCCAGCTACCAGCTTCGCCAGCCGCCCCGGCTTCCAAAACTGCCTCAACTGCACCAGCTAACTATGAAAGAAAAGCTTCTCTTCTTCGCCTCCTGCCCTTCATCCCTCTTCTTACTCGATGTCTTTTTCCTCATCCTCGCTTACGAGTCCTGCCTCAGTTATCCTGCAAGCTGCGCCATCCGGGCCGCCTATTCCAACTGCGCCAGCTAACTCTGAAAGAAAAGTTTCCTTCCCCTCCAGAATTTTCCTGGCCGTCCGGTCTGCGCTGACCATTTATCTTCGTTCTCTAGCGTGTGTAGGACGAGGCTTCCTGGTTCGACAGGTTTGTGATGACAGCTTTTTTTTATCCAGGTAATCTCCATCAAGTGAAACCAAAAGATGGCTCTTAGTTAAGGGCAGCCCTTCAGTACGCAAGGGGTTACGAATAAGAGACCTCAAGACCAAAACAGGTCACGGAAGAAGGTGTATTCTAGTTGAAAACTTTGGCTTAGGTGAATCCAAACAAATAGGCAATCGTCTCTAAGAATTTACCGAAAAATAACGAAATCTTCATGATCAACATCTGGTTTAAACTACCCAACCGTAGATTATATACATGTGCAGCTCCGCAAAATAACCAGGATAATAAACAATAAATGAAGAACCAAATAGACTATTTACTAATTGACACGCGCTTTCTCAAAAATTAATTACACAGATGTAAATAAATCATATGAAACTGAACCTACAAATTACAAAACAGACCTTTAAAAAGACCTCTTTACAAAACTAAACCTAAAGATAAAAATATTAAACAATTAGTACCAGAAGAAATAAACAATAGACCAACAACAAAGAAGAAAACGTAGAATCTATATGGAAGTAGTTTTAGTGAAACGTGTACACAACATCTTGAAACTCACAGGACTGCAAGTAACATATTTTACTTATAATGGGACACAGTAGTAGAGATATAAATGACATCCTCAGATATAAAGAATTGTAAAAAGATTATGAGGAAAGAAATCAGAATGGCAAAATTAATTGCAGCATGACTTCTATTTCTTGAATTAAATCGTGAAATCAAGCGTAAATTGTGTTATTTCTAATTAATGTCTAGTAGATCGAAATAATACACTGAATTGGAACACATGAAGCACAATTAAAATAAAGACGTATATGCAGTATTCTTCGGCTGCGAGGAAGCATTTAATCGAATAAACCACGAAATACTGATTAGGAAACTAAAGTGTATGGCAAGACATCAAGATTATAACAAAATAACTTTTATTGGGGACAGAAGGCTAACATTTATTTAAGCAAAGGCAATACAGAAAACATAAGCATACAGAAGAGAGTCCGACTGGGTTGTATACTCTCGCCACTCTTATTTAATCTCAATTCCGATTAAGTTCTCAAAGATGCATTCGAGGGAATACCTCCAGCTCTCTGCTCATCTCTTCCCGTTCCCATCGTGGATCATCATCATGCAAAGAACTTGTGGCGCGCGTCGTTCACCACGTCCTTACAGCAAGGGCACTTTTACCTGGGGGCTTTTCCAAACTTGTAAAGGTACTTACCAAAGCCTCTATGCTCTGACGAGATCTGGGTCAGGTGGTGAGACAGTTCGTCGAGCCTTCTGGTCGTCCAAGGCTCCAACGCTGGGATCAGCTGCTTCATCTAGACGCCTTTCTCCCGGTTGGCGTCCCAACGCTTCTGCCACTGGCCTATCACCAGATTTGGGTCAGGTGGTAAGACAGTTCATTGAGCCTTCTGGTCATCCAAGGCTCCAACGTTGGGATCAGCTTCTTCATCTAGGCGCCTTTCTTCCGGTTAGCGTCCCAACGCTTCTGCCACTGGTCCATCACCTACTACCTTTGCACGGACAAATCAGAATAGAAGATCTAATGAGTGAGATGAGACTGGACTGGCATGGTACAGAAGATAGTTTCGGGAACTCAGAAATTGTGAACCTAAGTAAACCAGATTTCCTATGCACAGTCAGATTTAGTGTCACGGTTTGAAGCGATTATTGACTGACGCCAAGATAGTCTGAACCAAATCAGAAAACTAAAAAAGAGCTCTTTAAACTGGCATAAAGATGCATCAAAAATTTCGGTATATCATGTCAAGCGAGGCGGACGTGCCGAGTGAGGTTCTCCGTGATAGTGTTTCTAAAGGTGAAAATAAATAAAAAAGTGGTTCTGTGTACAACAAAGTAGTGGTGTCTAGTACCATGTGTATAATGTGTTCGAAATCAGCTCACAGTAGCTGTTATCTGGATTAACTCTTGATACGGAACCAGAAGAAATAAAAAAAAATTGAAGTCATGTGGTTTTGGAGAAAAATGTTTATGCGATAAAATTAAAACCAAACGGTATAAACAAAATAGTTCATTCAAGGGGGCAGTTCCTAGTTAATATAAGGAAACAGCAATTAATGGTGAAAATTGGCCAAATGGAATCATTGTTAATCGTTTTTTAAACCTCAGGAGAAGAATCAAAGATCAAGTGTAAAAATACAGAACTATATTAGTGACAGTGCTGTAACTGTTCAGTGTAAAGGTAAACTGGATTTTTTTTTATTAAACATCCAGTTGCTTAGAGATTCTATCTTTGAACAAGAAGCGTGTATACATGATTTTAATCATGATGTATTATGTATCACTGAGCACTGGCTCAACAAAATAGAAATTCATGCAATCTATTGAAAAAATTTTGAATAATATTCCAAATAGTAGGGTTGATCCAATATTACCAGCTTGTATCAATATTGGAGACAGTATTCCATTTTTTAAATTTAGACCTGTATCTTTGGTTGAAGTCAGGGATGTTATAAAGGGTATAAAAAACAGAAAGTGTTCTGACATTTATGATTTATCACTGAGAGTAATACTAACTATAAAAGACTTAATTATTGAGCCCATAACCAAATAAATTAATAATATTATATTATCCAGTACTTATCCAGATGCATTAAAGCTTGCTAAAGTAATCCCAATACATAAAAAAGGCGATTAAAACTAGGCAACTTTAGGCCAATTTCACTCTTACCACTCTTTTCAAAAATAATTGAAAATTGATATTTAATCGAATAATTATCATTTTGAAACAAATAATTTATTTTCATCAGCACAACAAGGTTTTAGACAAGGCAAAGGGTAATAACAGCGACTGTTAAATTAATTACAGAGATTGTGGACTCTTTAAAGCATGGGAACTTTACATTTACAACATTCGTCGACTTAACAAAGGCGTTTGATTGTGTTTTTTATATAATTTTACTTCGTAAATTATTTATGTATAATTTCTATCCAATAGAAAACAAATTGTTCAATATAATAATAAAAAATCTTTTATTAGAAATCTTGGCCTAATCATCTCAAAATGACTTTTTTTAAATAACATGCTACTGCAACGAAAAAAAATATTAACCTTTTTAGCAAAACCAATCTTCATGATTTTATCATGGATGCATCCTTATATCAATATCCAATTATAAAGATTAAAAACACCCAAATTGTCTATATTTGAGAATAATCCAAAAGCAGGCCATGCAAAATATTGTATCAACTACGAGTATATTTTTGATCTGCCTTAGCTTCAAATTTTGATGCGAATGCAAATATCATAAAATTGAATTATTAGTAACGTTTCCATAGTAGAAATATAGCCTGGTAATTTAAAACTTGGCTCTAATTAGTACATTTTCTTTATTGCATCATTCCCGAAACAATGCACAACTCAAGACAATATATATATAGATATATAAGAGCGCCGATTTACAAATATTTAGTAAAAGTTTTAATAATCTCTAGTGAAGTTGGTGGTTAGAGCGAAAATAGTTGTAGAAGTTGTATTACCATGCAAAACTAAATTGCGAAACCAGGTCTTTCTAAGTTAATTTACTAATGTTTGGCTGAGTGACGAATAAGCAGAATCTTCGTGTTATTAAATAAAATACTTGTAATAACTTTCTCCACAGTATATCTTAATAAAAAAGTTATTACAAGTATTTTATTTAATAATAACTCATCAATCAACATTAGAATGTGGTTTACATCCAATTATACTACTACCGATGAGAAACAAGTTAAAACTCTTAGAGTTTCTTCCAATCTCTGACGTCATATTAACTAAATAATTATTCCAGTCAATTCCTACATAATATATATAGTCTTAATACTAGTCAGCAAAAAAATACCAATTACTGTCAAAGATTAACTTTCCAAAATCAATTCTGAGAACTAACATATGTTTTCAGATAGTTAGAAGTCACTCTTTGGAAATCCTTCTAAATTTCTAAAAAATAAATTGATAAAAAGCGATAAACTATACGATTTTAGGGTTATTTAGGAAATGAATTGATTTATTCATTAAAACAAAACTTGATAAACTTAAAAATTGAATAAAGCACTTATGGTGAGTTTACCCAACCATATATTTCAGAATAATTTTAAGTTTAATGTTTAATATTTATTATTGTTATTCTTTACCTATCAGCAACAGATACTGACTGAAGGTTTTGATCTATTCTCGACCTGACCAGTGTATAGTAGTTTAAGAGACAGAAACAGAGCTTTACTATGAAAAGTCACCTTACTTGTTTATCTATATTTATTATAATTAGTTCAAAATGGTCAAATTAAAAAAACATAGCGAATAAAAAAACAAAACCAAAAATAATTGATATATAAAAAATTGTATATTTAATTATCACTTTGCACATTTGGCATTGAAAATCAATATGCAATATTAAAGGATGATTTATTCTTTAGCATTTTGATATTAAAAACATAGTCACTTTGAGTTCTGCGAAATAGAATTCAAATATCAATTGATATAAATATAGTTACGTTAATATATAAAAAGGCCATTCGTAAAGGCCAGATTTATGAGAATTATTAACGAAATAATAATAGGTTAAATGTTATTCAAGTAATTAAAAATAAAAATCGTACTGATGCATCACTCATAGTCTATTTTGACTCATTTTTATCTTATTGCTTAAAATTGGATTTCTTTCTCGCATTTATTTTTCCTTCATCAAGAACATCAAAAGGCACGTTCTAGTGAGGCTAAGATCGATATTTTCCCTACCTAATAAATGTGATCAAATGGTTAAAGCAAAATATATCTGTATTTACAGTCAATTATATATAGATTAATATAAGTAAGCTAGTGAAATATCTTCTCTAATGTATTTTCCTATCAGACGGCTGAAATAAAATGTAATTGCACCCCCAGCGCCTTCTGATAAATATATATATATAAGCACTTATTCCGTAAGAGTCTACTTTTATAAAGATGAGACAAATTTAATTTCCGTACTGAAAACTCCATAACAAACTTACTTTTAAGTTCTAATTATATGTGCTTACGTATACGCGGGTTTTAGTTTATTCATATAAACATTTGCAAAATCTAAATTATTTAAGGAGTAGATAAAAAAATGTATTGATCGTATCCTGTATTTGTTTCTTATTAATCGCTTAATAAAACATTATGTTAACTGATGAGGCTGATATGTGTTGAAAATTAATATTCACTTGTTTGGTTTAAGTAAAAAACACTTAAATTTTGTTAAGCCAAAGAAGCCACAGTGTGGCGAAACAATTGTTGACTTCTAATAGAGCAATAATAAAGTGTTTTTGAAAATTTAAGTGTTTTTTACTTTAATCAAACAAGTGAAAACATTATGTTAAAATAAGATTTATAATTAAGATTTATGTGATTTGTTTTAAACTAATGTGTATTTTGTTGTGAGGTATTCGTTTTTGTCCAGTTTACTGCGTGATACGTTCTGAAAACCAATTACAAACCTTTTATTTATTACAATTTTCCTTAAGAATGACATATAGCTAAAACTAGTCGGAGCTAAGTAATAAACAAGTGAAATAACACCAAGTGTTTTAATCAAAAACAGAACTTTTATTTATTGATTGCACGAATATATTAAATAAATACTGAAAAAATTAAAACTGACAAAGATGAGAACCGGTGCAATCGTGTGATGTTCGTTTTGTCTTTCTCGTGTTAATGAATAATTCTTATAATTGACCATTGCTTTTATTTCTGCTTTATTAATAACAGTATTTTATTTTTTATTTCCGTCGTCGGTTTATTCCCGTTTCACTGAACTTGGATACGAGAGGCGATTTAATTTTTAACTCTTCCCGTTGGGATATTAGCGTTGCTTGCACGTGAATTTTTGGTTTGCAAACAGGAAATACTCAGCGGAGTTGCTGATGTTATTTGCTCTCGGAATTTTAGAAACAAATTCATGATTGTTGTATATATATATATATTTTCCAAAGAAATAATAAATGATGCTCCTTGGAGCTTGTTAATAAAATTACAGTGTTTGAAAAAGATGTAAAACAATCAATTAAATCAATAGATGAACACAGAATTTACTAATTACTATAAGTGGATTAAACATTTTAAATAAATAGGTAATTGTGGAGGCCTCTACTGTGTAATACATTATTATAAATGATTGTAAAATAAAAAAGGTATTTACAATCATTTAAAATAAATTATTTATTTTAAATTTTCAATCAATAATTTATTTAAAATGTTTTATCCACTTATAGTAATTAGTAAATTCTGTAATGAATTCATTACTCCTTGATAATGACATATTGTCGAAACTAGTCGGAGAAGAAATAATAAATATTCTGTGAAACAAACCAAGTGTTTTTAATTTCTAATCAAGATATTTCAAAAATGTTTCAGCACGGGTTAAGTGAGCAATTAATTGAATATAGTAAATTCATCTATTGATATATTTCATTGTTTGATGTCTTTTATAAACCCTACAATTTTGCTTAAGCTAAATAAGAATACAAGAGCTAAAAGACCACTATAAAAACAAGAAGAGAAGAAGTTTAGTATTTGTCCTATTATCAGATGTAACACTATTTACCATTATAGATGTTTATTTCTCTATGTAAGAATAATATTTGCATACATTTAAAATCATTAATAAAATAATTCCACTCTTCGACACTAAAAGTGTTAAAAACATGTTAAGTATTTTAGTTTATTGTAAAAATCTGTTGTAATCTGTCAATTTTGTTTATATCACACATATTATTTTTTGTGTGTTTTTTTTTGTCACAAAAAGGAAATGTTAATTATAAAACAATATATTACAAAGTGAAATCAGATATAACCGTTACTATTACTATCTCTTTAATTATGTGAACTATTAAATTGCAAATTATTTATACACTCAAATGAATTTTCAATAATAAATACAAACTACGTTGGAGAGCTATGATTCCCCAATTTAATACAATATATTGTTTATATATATATTTAAAGAGGATGAGTAAAATAAGCTGTTAAAAATATTATGCTTTTAAAGTATTGAAAATTATAAAACAATTTTAAATTGAAAACCGGCAATAATAATTATTTTTTTAGTGAAATAATTCTATTGTGCAGAACAAACGCATTGTGTCCGTTTTAATTGGAAATACAAACAGGAACCGTTAACTATCTATTGATAAAATTAATATACGAAGGCCATCTGGAAAGTGGTACCTGTTTGGGAATTTAAAGTAAAACTATATATTAACAATTATTGACGTTTTATTAAAAATCAGCACGTTCATAAATCATACAGGATTCGTTTGTTGACTATAGTTTTAACCGTTATAAAACGTATATTCCTTCAAGATAATTGCTGATTAACTATGGACCCAAGAACATTTAAATGTTTAATTCCATAGAACACATGTGAGATACTATAAGAAGAAAACTGATGAGTCAGCTTTGTTTGATCATCATTATAAATAGCTTAAATCCATTTCTAATGGATAAATGATTGACCAGAGCTTAAATAACGAAAATTTGACCTGTTGGGTCTAATGGAAGATCATTTTTTCCGCTTAAGAAACACTTTTGTCAGACTTTACCTTAAGTTGGAGGCTTGGATAATATTTTTGATGCATCCTCTATAAATAATAAGTGTTTGATTAATGATAGTAATAATAATAATATTCTTTTTGACGAACTAACTCACTAACTCATCATTCATTATTTATTATTTAAATGTAAACATGTATAAAGTTTGTCAATAAAAATGTGTATTATTTATTAATAATAATAATTTAAATATATTTTCCTAACAGAAAAGAATTCCAATTACATGGAAATGTTACAATTTATTTATTTATTTTTTTATGTCAGATATTATTGTACAATCTAATAATTGTTTCCACTGGAGAATTTAAATGAAAGGTAGTTCTTACAAATTGAAATATTTGAGGATTTCTACCTCTAAAGCAGGGCACATGTATGTTAATTAAATATATATTTATATTTGGATCTTATTCTGTAATAATGAATTAACGTTTCTACAAGACTTCAAGGTTTTAATTGATTTAGATAAGAAGAGAATTTCTTAAAATACAAATACCTCAAAAATCTTCCTTGCACTTTCCGAATTATGTCTGTATATTGATGGGATTGTGGCGACTAAATGAGTGATCCATATTTCAATGTACTAAAAGTACGCAAAATATAATTGTAATAACGAACTGATAAAATTTTTACAATTACTATTAATGAAACCAAGTAATTTATGACTCTCAGAACAAATTGAGTTTACGTGATTCCTTAAGATTAAATTGCTATAAAATATAAGATCCTTAATTTAAGAGCATTGTTTTAAGGGCATATCATTTAATATATAATTGTGATTAAGCTGAGATATTTTACGTGTAAAAAATATTTGTATACATTTATTTATATTTAGCGAAAGTTCATTTTTTGGCACCAGCGCTGTATAGTTAATCAAAATCAAAATATTCTTTATTTAAAGGTGTCATAAAACATTACATACAAATTGAAATAGCGTCAGGTATTAATTCTATTTAAGCTATACATATGTCTACACTTATTACAATAAAGTCTTAGTTTATTTAATATACTTAATTATATCTTATGTCTAACTTTATATATATATATATATATACACTTACCAGCAGAACCTTTAGCTAGCCTTAAATCAAAATCGAGAAGTATTTACACAAGTTCGGTTCCTAGCAAAGTTACTTTAAAATTGAAAGATGAAACTGCTGTTCATCCAAATTCCTTTTAAGGATAAAGCACATATATACCAAAGTGGAAATAATATGTACACTGCTGTATTAGGTATAACTGACTTACAGAGTCCGAAAAACAGCTTCTACAAGTTGCAGTTATTGCAGCCAGACAAAGGTGGGAATTTTTAGGTGTTTAGGGCACGAAGGCGTATTGATATAACAATCGGTGGAAATAAACTTGAACCTCAGACCTCGTTACAAGAAGCTAAGAGGCATTTTGAGAGCCTTTATGAAGAGAAAATTGGCTATTGCTGAGATATGTAACATTAATTAGAAAAAACACGAAAATATTTCGTAAAATCTACAATTATATATTTTATATGTAACATTATTTCATGAAGGTGCTTGGCCGTATTTATCCAATTGATATCGATTACGAAGAGAAATTCGTATATATCAGATATACCTGTCCAAAACTTAATGAAACTCATCTTTGATATTAATTCAATGAAGAAAGTCATGTTGGAATTTGAATTAGAAACTGAAAAAATACCACTAGGTAAATTAAGTAAATCACAAATGAAGAAAGCTTATTGAGTGACATGCGAGTTACAAGGACTGATCGCCAAGGAAGCTTCAAAATCGAGATTTTTTAATGCTTTTAATCGATTCTATACTTACATTCCACACTTTGTTGGGGTCAAAGATTTACTAATATTGGACAATAATGATATCATGAAACAAAACATTGAAATGATTGAAAACCTAATGGAATTGGAAATAACTTACAATTTAATGAAATCTTTAACATCTGAAGGAGTGAAAATTGATATTCTTGAAAGTGATACAGCTGAATTCAAAATTATATAAAATTATGTACGTCAAGGAGAAGAGAATAGAAAATGTACAACAGAAAGTTGCTATAGCACAGTTCTCGTACCACCGATTTTGCTGATATATTATCAGAAGATTTAAGAATTGTTCCTCCAGAAGCCTTAGTCACTGGTTACGTATTTAATAAAGGTATTTATTTCGCCGATATGGTTTCCAAATCTGAAAATTATTGTTGCACCAGCGTGTCAAATTCTACTGGTTTGCTTTTGCTTTTTAATGTAGCTTTAGGAGAGATGCATAAAAGAACTAGGGCAGAATATATTGAGAAGTTAACAGAAGGAAAGAACAGTTGGAAAGGTGTGGGAAGAACCCACCGTGATCCATTCCATGTGGAGAAAATTGGTGATATAGAAGTTCCCCTAGGAACAATCAAAAAATGTCTGGATAGTTCTGAATAGTTGGTTGATAGATAAGGCGTTGAGGTGTTGAAAATCCATATTTATGTGTATATTAAAGTTGTAAATAACTGTGATTTTCAAAAATTCTTTCGCAAATTTATTGCTTCTCAGGTGAATGAAAGTTTCATTTAAATAAATTTGTGAAAAAATTGTAGTGAAAATAAACACACATTTTTTGAAAATTTCAGTTATTTACAACTTTAATATACAAATAAGTTTAATAAATACTTTGTATACGGCATTTCTCAAGCCTTAGTTAAATGTTTGGTTGAGATGGATTTTAAGTACAAGTTCTAATTTAAAAAAAAATATTTGTATGAAAGAAAAGTACTTCTAAGTAAGTTAATAAATATATTCCTAAAAAACACATTAATCTTGTTAAGCGTTGCTCAGTTTGGTTTAGCAAATTGGCCATTAGGTTAAATCAAATAAAAATTCATCGCAAACTTTTCCAAAGAAGTCAAAACAACTTCTATAAGCTAGAATGTAACAGCATTCGAAAGGAAATACTCCACGTAGTGACTAAAGATTATAAAACATGTATTGTTAAAGCAGAAAAAATCAATTAGAGATAATTCAAAAATTTTGGTTGATTGTAAAAATTATGTCGTCTCCAGTTATAAGGAAACCAAGTGCCCCTATAAGAATAATTATATTGGATGTTTATTAAACATACGGCAAAATTTCAAGAGGTTATTTTCTAGGCTATACTAATAATATTTTGAACATTAAAATCAAGAATCTTAGATATATTATTGTATTATAATCTCTTCTTGAATAATCCTAGGGATATTGTTAATGGCTTGCCTAAATATTTTTGATCAGTGTATCGCGACAACTCATCATATAATATTTTTGTCAAACTATTTGAGATAGTGATTACAAAGCATATCATATCAAACTTTGTGTATTTCACAGAATATAATATATCACATGCACTTAATAATAGAACCCAAGTTATGTTACCTTAATTGACTTCACAAAAGGTTTTGATTTTATGTTCTAAAATTATTTTATTATTATTGCTTCTAGCGGGGTCCCTCAAGGTTCAAATCTTGAGCCTCTACTTTTTATTTGTTTTATTAATGACATCACTACTAATATTTCTTCTGAAATATTGTATTCATTTTATCACAACATAATTGTGCTATTCTACAGTCTGAACTTTTAACTATTAAAACAAATCTTCCTAAACATTAAAAACTTCGCAGACTTCTTGGAAACTTGAACAGATCTATATGTGTTACAATAAGCAAACTAAACAGAGCATGTGTTAAGATGCTGGCCACCTGCCTTTCAAACTGCAATTAGATTAATTATAGGCAGTTTATAACACTAGCAACAGAGATAGGTGAGAAAAAAACATCAAAATATAAATATCGTTGTAATATTTTCTAATAAGTAATTTGAAACGACCACAGTTTGTATTAATAGATTAGTTTCGCTGTTTTACGCATTTACTAAACACATGTATATTATTTGTGAGCGTAAGTAGATCATTTTTCTCCATCCTACCATATCATCATGTATGACCTATTGGTAATAGGTCTTGCTCAATATTGAAGTAAATAAAATAAACACAATTTTAAAGCCCTTTAGACTTTCTTCTAGATAGATATGGGTGGCACCTGTTCCACCACGACTTCTTCAGATCTATTGTGGATCCCTACTTATCTCAGATGACCAGCTCTAGCTTTGCCTCTTTGATTAGTCATCAGCCCTGCCAGAAGGTACAGCTTTCCACGCTTGAGTTTATAATGCCCAGATTTTGATGTCTAATTCTAGGCGCCTGCAATTCTGCAATTGCGTAGGATGTGGAACGAGTCCTTTTCTTCCTCTGGACAGAATCTGAATGATGAAGAAGTCAGGATTGGAATTTTTTTCAGAAAACAACTTTAAATGAAATTTCTAAAGGAAAGACAAACTTCTACTCATAATTAGTAATATTTACGTAAAATCCACTTTTTATTATTTAAAATTTATAAGTACGAAACCATTTGTTAATCTACATATATTTAATTATACAAATGTAATTAAATTACATAAAACTTTTTTCGGCTCAAAGAAGAATAAAATTTTATACAATGTCTAATTGAAGATAAATAAGTTGTCTATCGATCATAGAAGTAAATGAAGTAAAATATAATAAAACTATATGCACAATATAATATTTACTTTAAATATATGCAAAATATTACTACATAATTTTATCGTTGATCCCTGAGGCATCTACATCGTTATACATGTTATTATATAATAATAATACTTAATATTTGTCTCTGCAACTGTATTTATTTTATGCTGCTGACTAGTTTCGAGAAGACACTTCATTTTGAAAACATAAGTGATTACAAAATAAAATATAGCTATCTATAATATTACAGCAATTTGTAGTATCTTAAAATTAGTTTTATTTATTTATTTATCCAACATACTACAAATTGCTGTAATATTATAGATAGATATGTTTTATTTTTTAATCACTGTCAAGTGTCTTGTCGAAATTAGTCAGCAGCATAAAATAAATCCAGTTATATAGACAAAGTATTAAGTATGATTATTACATAATTTTGGTTTTAGTTATGACAAATATTTTCTGATTTCAAATTTATTAACATCAGTTTCTGGAAAATGCATCTTCAATATGCTTAAGAAATAGCCTAGGGTTAAAACACTTGACCCTTGATCTCGGGATCACGAGTCAAAGTTCGCCTCTTAACTTTAAGATCGGGGCTCTTCCAATTTTTTTAAAGTACTGGCACTTGAATTATAAGTATTTCCGCATAATTATAAAATAATTATAATTTTTAAGGATTAGTACTGTTTATATTAAAATAATGGGCTTAATTAATTAACATTGTTAGGTCGAATTAAAATCGTCTAAAACTAAACCATACTTGTATTGATTTACTACATAAAATGTTTCCTCATATTTCGTAAAGTGGAATGGCGCAGTTATGTATAAAGTGTATTCAATTGTATTCCTGTGTATACATACTTGTATTTCTGATGTTTGTAGAGGCACGAACCTAGCATTTGGAATACATATTTAGTTAACGTGCTGGTGGAAATAGATGTGCACTAAACTGCCAGTAAGTGAATTAATAATCTAGGAATGTGGTGAATTCCTGTTATCAAAATGCCTAAGTGGTAGAACCTCGGAAAACCGCTCGACTGAGGTGATGTCATATTGAGCAAATGGTACAAACGCGAATTGAATTTCTTATTTTATAATACTTTACATACTAGTTAATATGAAATTTAAATTATTCGTGTTTTTAAAATTTTACAACTGAATATTTTCATTTCAAAGCACATAATATTTCCTTACCTGTTATAAATTTACAATTGGTTTTAAAATTTAAATCCTTCTTTAAATTTCCACTAGATATTGTTTACATGTTTCTAGACAAATTTGCCTCTTTTGCTTCTAGCCGAAATAATTTTTACGTTTGATGTAGGTATAATAAATATATCGCATTTATTGACTTTCTTGGAGTTAAGCAAATCCACATTCTCTCTTCCACTTTCGATTCTAATTTGCAAATATTTTTAATTAAAATAATTCTATCGCACTTAGATGAATTATGATTTTTGTTAAGTTCCAAAATTAGATAAGGCTAGTCAGTATGCTTGTTTTAAGTTTTTACTTTAAGAACTTCCATTCTAACCCATTAATAAATATTATTAACTCTCAAACATTTGTTTTATAAATTTCTGCATAGGAAAAAAATACATAACATTTTCGCCAGTAGTAAAGGATATAATAACTTTGTACAGAATTAAATGGCCGCTTTAATGCGGACGATATCACACAAACACACCGAGAAATACAACAACGCGGCCTTTCAAAATTAACGAACGGGTTAATTTTAACTATTGTTCTAAAATTATACCATCGTCATTGCGCAATTACTTGGGACCGTAGAAAAAATCCAGGGCGTATTTACGGCGTCGTAAATAAAAGAAGCCGATTTTATTGCGTGAATTTCACGAACATTACTTTCAAGTATACATAAACAAGTCGTAAAGCACTTTAAGAAGTCTCAATTTGCTCTCGGGCCTCTACAGATTCAGTTAATCGAATGTTTATGTGCATAATAAATTCGTAATATTATTATCGACTAGTGTATTTTATACAACAGGCATATGTTTTTTTTTATTTGAAATAAAATTGCATGAATATATAAGAAGTAATGGATTTAAGTCATATTATTATGCATGTTGTTGATTTATAAACCTTATTAATGTGTTTATTTAAATAATAGTTTACAACCTCTAATGTAGTTAATATATTTTGTTGAAGCCAAGATTTGATCTGTCAAGAAGACGACCCCTAGAGGACAAAAAAATCAAATAAATAAAACACTAGGTTTGAAATTTCACTGATTTACAAACCTAGTGTTTTATTTACCTTATACATACTGGAATATCACCATGTATCAGCCTCGTCAATTCAATATTTAAAAAATCATGTATAATTAAATGATCGCATCTTCTGGACAGTTAAATTTAATTAGCATTATTATTTTTGTTTTGTTATTTTGCATTTAAGACAGGGCAGAAAGACATACGGTCGATAGCATAGACAATGACGTACTAACACAAATTAATATGAATGTATGTATTATTATTCTGTATATATGTACTGTAATAAAGATGTTATATATATATATATATATATATTAGATGATTATCACAATTTAGATATTATCTATGTGACAAATCCTTCATCTGAAAGCAATATTCATTTGGGATAAGCCGGCCAAATATGGAATGTATTAGAGAAATAAAATAACCTTAGGGTCAGAATTAACGTGACTGTCGATAATCGTCCGTAGCCTCTCCCTTGCGTCGTATTGAGAAATCGTTCCCAAAGGCGGATGAATTACTGAAATGGTCATGGAGATAAAGGTAGGAAAGACAACGGTCAGCCGTTCGATTGATATACCTAATGCTGCGGTCCTAATCACTTTAAAATTGGATTAATTTTCTAGGATTTGTTGCCATGGGGACCATATAAAGCAACGTAGGTAATATTCTAGATGCGCAATTCAACCGTACTATATTTTCCGGTACGATACAGAAACTTAATCTAAGGGACCGGACCACACACGGTATGAAAACAATAAACAAAATATAAAATGTATATATAGAACATCTTTATTACAGTAAACATATACATTACATATACCTATACATACCACATACATTGAAATTGTTTTGTGTTAATACGTTACTGTCTGTACTATCTGCCCACAACAAAAAATGTATTAACTGATGATTCTGTTTTTTATTAAAATGTTATCATCAATTTTTAAACCTGCAAATAAAATAACTGCAATTATAAATAACGAAACCATTGCTAGGAATTCCTAACAATGGTTTCGTCACACTTGTGATTAATCTAATTACGATTGAAGAAAATTTAGCCGAAAAAAGAACCAACATTATTTTTGACTCCACATTGTTCACCAGAACATTCCCTCTTCAACCTATGGACCTTTCCATTTTTATCAACCTTGTAAAATTTACGAACAACCAACTTGACCTTCTTCTTCTTGTGCTTGATTTTTTATGGGTTGGCAATTCTTCTTGCGCTTCTTGGCGCCACCCCTAAGCCTGAGAAGCAAGAGGAGTGCGGATTCCGTCTGGATATTGTAGTCACAGAGGGTCGTCTTCCTATTGCTTACCAACGAAAATCAACCTCTGCTGGTCTGGGTGGACCTCCTCTTTATCCTGGATCTTATCCTTCACATTCTCGATGGTATAGAAGAGCTCAACCTCGAGATTGATGGTGTTCCCGGTTAATGTCTTCACTAAAATCTGCATTTTAGAAGAGTATCTTCTACTCCAACATGACATGCTATGATTTTTTTTAGATATTCAAAATTCGACACGGTTTACCATATTGGATTCCTGATAAGTGTTTCTTACTAAAAATCCACTATCATTTAAAAATCCTTATACACAGTTTCCTTTCCATAGATCATGTCAATTAAAATTTGGCAAACGCTTTTCCGCCTCTTTCTAATCTTACGAGTTGTGCCTCAAGGTCCTCCCTTATCCCCGCCCCCTATACAAAATATTTTACCTGTTTTTACCTTACCAAAAGAACAATTGAAAATTTAAAAATATATTTTTAGAAACGACATAAAAAATTATTTATATTTAATAAAATTAAAAACAAATGAAATTTTTTTAACAAAAGAAAAAATAGTAATTAAAAAACAATTGATATTTGTTAATTGTTGTATTAAAAACTACCTTAAAGCAATCTAAAATATACTTGAATATAGTTCAATTATATCAAAGACAACAAAGCACATTTTGAATTGAGTAATTTTAAGTAAAAAGAACTTTAAATCTGCATTGAAGCTGCTAGAATTTTTTTTACATAAACGAATTTCCATTAAAAATTGTTAAAATTTGTTCAAGAATAAATTCACTCGATAAAACTTTTAAAAGGAAGGTAATTTATTTAATTTAAACAAAATGTGTAAACTTTCTAAAAAATACAGATTAGTCGAATGTATAATAGAAGAACACTAGAAGAAATTTTATATAATATATATTACTAAGAAATAATTGTTATAAAAAGAAAACACTTAAAATTATATTAAAATACAGTTTTTTAGAACTTTTAAGAACATTATTAAAGTTACTTATTAAAACATTTAAAATTTGCTTAAATCGCTTTCGAATTAAAAAAAAACAAACGATTAAAATAAAACTAATAAAATTATTAAGTAAAAATGATTCATATAATGATTTAAAGAAATTTACTAACTAAATGACATTTAGTAAGAAAAAACAAATAAAAACAGTTAAAATTTAAAAAAAATCGATTTTGTTTCAAACAGGTCAAAATATTGTAAAAATACTTATTAGTAGAAAATAAAAAAAAATTGTAACTTAAATATTTCATAATATTTTCGCAAAAAATTTCTATTTTATAAATATAAAAAAACTGAAATGTTTTTTTTAATAAATTGAAAATTCACAAAAAAAAAACAATTAAAATTTGCTAAAAGACAATTAGAATGAAATGAAATTGATTTAAAGAATTATTATTTTTAGAACATAAGAAGTAGACGAAAACATATCTGTTTCATCTGTATTTATGTATATATGTATTGTAATCAAATAAGTATGTAGATAAATATAGATATCAAATTAGCAATTAAGTAGCTTGTAAGTTTTAGATTAGGCGCTGACACCATTTCATTTTGTACATTATTGTAATGACACTTTGAAATAAAGAATATTATTATTATTATTATTATTATCAAAAAAATAATTAAAAATCCATCAGAAAGTTGTTTCTTTAAAATTGAATGGTAGAAAAATAATGAGATTTTTTTACGATATTAAAAAACAGTTAATATTAATATTATGAAATTTAGACTAGCCTAAAAAATCTGGTTAAATTTTACCAATGAAACAATCATAATTTAAGACAAAGTTACTAAAACATATTTTAAACTTGCGTAAATATAGCTAAACATATACCAAACGCAAAACAAATGAAATTTGCATTGAATTTAAAAAGTTGTAAACTTAAAAAGTGACTTTAAGTGATTTAAAAAAATATTTTTAATAGATTTTTTTGTAACAGATTTTCAGTTGTTTTTGGTTATTTTTAAAACAGAGAGAATATATTTTCTAAGTACCCTAAAAACTTTCATATATTTTAACGAAATATTTGTTGTATAAAACTAAATGCAAAGTTAAAACTATTTTTTGCTTTAAATTACTACATTTTTTATTTTACAAATTTCTGTTGCGTTTTGTTTTTGGTATAATTTCAGCTATATTTGATGGACTTTTAGAAATATTTTTTGATAGTCTTAACCCTAGATTTTTAATGTTTTTACACTTTTTATTGCACTTGAGTTTTTTTTAGAAACGATATGTAAATTTAGTTTTTTTGTGACGAATTACATTCTTTTTGATAAATTTTTAGTTTGTCCTGAAATCCTTAATTTTTTTTTTGATGTTTGAAGTTATTTAAAAAAATGTGTCTTTATTATATTTCTCCAGCAAATTTTCAATTGTTTCTTGTACTTTTTGTTTAAAATTAAATAAATTTTCTTAAAGAATATTTTTAATTTGCATCAACTCTTTTTTGCAAATTTAATTATTTTGAAAAATTCCAACTGAATTTAATTAAAAAATATATTCAGAAACTTTATTTAAGTATTATTTATTTAAAAATATTTCAATTTCTTAATTGGGCTCTTGTTTTTACTAAAATATTTGTAGCCACATTTAATTAGGTTATTTTCTTGTAAAATATTTAACGTTAATAAACACTTCTTTAGATGGATTAATGCAAATGTCATTGCATTTTGCTTTTGGTGTAATTTATACTTTAAATTAAAGCTTAAAATTTGTTTAATAAGTCTGTCCTTATTTGTGATCTTTTATTCATTGGCAATTTTTTTGTATTGTATTTGTATTTGTATTTTGTTGTTTCTCTTACAATACAAACATGTTATAATGGATAGATAAAAATATGTACTTATAATTTTGACGTAAGAGATCCGGGAGGAGTTTACTCGGCAGAATGTTCTTCCACTCCCAATGCTGCATTTGAAGTTCTTCAGTTGATCCCTTTTGCAGACTACTAATTTGCTTTAAAAAAGCATTATTTCGCGTCTGAATTGCGTATATTTTATATTTATTCTGCTATCAAACTGACATATCTATATAAATTGACTATTCTAGTTATGGACACTGCCCTGTCCGGTCATGTAGGGATAACAGTATCTGTCAAATACCTACCTATTACTCATATCACAGGTACTAACGTATGCACACTATATACATTAAACGGATAAATTGTTTTCTTATTAATTTATTCCAAAACTTGAATTGGGACTTTATTAAAAATAACGACATAGACTCCCAATGGGATAAAATAACGAAAACTATTAGTGAGTTAATTCTGTCATCATTTCCATTGAAAACAATCACATCTATCAAAAATAAATCTGATCACTTCCAATGGTTTACTGCTGAGCTTAAACATATGCTTGATTGCATGCAATTAATACAAAATGATTATATCCTACATCCCTCTGAAAAGACCAAAGACCTAAGAGACTGCCATCGATGTCTATATAATAATGCAATAAAAATAAACAAGGTAAGGGTTTCTGAAAATGTTATTAATTAAAGTAGCAATAAATCATAAGCTATGTGGTCCCTCATTAACAATGAAAGGCATAGTTCTCGTGATGCTATTAATAGTAACATTACCTCTAATGAATTTAACTACTTTTTTGCTAATTTATTAACATCCACGGGATGTTTCTAATTGGAAAAGTTACACATATTGACATAAATATTCAATTCAAGCTTTCTATGTTAAAGTACGGGATGCATTCTGCAAAATAATGTATATATATATGGTATTAATGCCGACCTAATCAAGTACGTTAAAAATTCACTCACAGAGCTCATAAATAATATCATTAAGTCAGGACAATTTTCTAGCGCCATAAAACTTGCTAGAAGTATTCCAGTATTTAAAGAATGCAAGTCTTAAACAACTATCGCAATGGGTAGGATTTGTACCCATACTTTCTAAAGTTGTAGAAATAATTCTAAAAGATCAAATATTAGACTACTTTGAAACCAATCTATTCTACACTGGTCTATTTGCATTTTTTCCTAAACATTCAACAACGGACGCACTAATTGAGATGTGTGAAACAATTAGAATATTAGATAGATTTTGAAAATAAAATATTATGTATGGGCTCCTTTGTTGATCTTATTAAATATCGTATGAGATTCTCTCGGAGAAACTTTATAAATATAATTTCAATAACCATGGTAAAAATCTTATTAAATCGTATCTATAAAATAGAACTCAAGCAGTTGATTGGGAAAATACTATATCGGAACCTGCAGCAAATCGACCCGGCCCTTCTGTCCAAACCGACGGACATTATGTCCAGGAAGCTCGAATTCGAATTACCGTTTAAGGTGTCGATCGAAGACCCCAAAACGGCTTTGATGAGAGTCAAGGAGTTTGGACGAGGGATATCAGCCTGGTACACGGATGGTGCCAAGAATACGAGAGGTACTGGAATAGGCATTTATGGGCCTAACCAAAACCACAGGAGCTTCATGGCTCTGGGCACGACGCCCACGATTTTGCAAGCAGAAACGATTGCAATTGATATGTGCGCCAGAGAATGCTTGGATAGGCACCTAAATGGCGCGCATATATACATCTGCTCAGACAGCCAAGCCGCATTAAAGGCCGTTCGAGCCTATAGTCACGGCTCACGGACTGTCTGGGACTGTCGAAGATCCCTCTCGCAACTGGCGAAGAACAACTTGTTGACCCTCATGTGGGTCCCAGGGCACGGGGATATTAAAGGCAACGAAGTGGCCGATGAACTCGCAAAAAGAGGTGCAAATGCCACTCCTATAGGACCAGAGCCGTTTTGTGGACTCCCCATGGCGCATAGAAGAGAGGTGGTGCAAAGATGGGAAGAGGACAGAAGACGTAAGTATTGGAACAATGTACCAGGTCTACGTCAATCAAAACGACTCCTGAAACTCGATCACAGCCACAAGGTGCTTGAACTCACAAGGAACGAGCTAAGAACTTTCACCGGACTCATGACAGGGCATTGTGCCCTCCGATACCATTTGCGGAAAATGGGAAAAGAGGAAAGTGGAAACTGCAGATTGTGTGATTCGGCAGATGAAACTACCGAGCACATACTATGCACTTGTGTCGCGATTGCTCACAAGCGTCTTTCACACTTTGGCAGGGACCGATTATCCCCCGAAGAAGTGAGCATTATCACCCCCAAGATAGTTACCAGGTTCATGGTGGACGTGGGACTGCTTGGGAAGTGATTGGTTAAGGGTAGAACAATAGATCTGTTAGGTCGCAGTTCACGAGAGGCTAACACACCTCACTAAGACCCTACTTAACCTATAACCTATATAACCTATATATCGGAACCTCAACCAATGATGCATGTTGTTCCACAAGGGTCTATCTTAGGCCCAATTATTTTTATCATATACATAAATGTTTTATTGCAAAATCTAAAGAATACGTATGCGATTATTTATGCTCATGATATTCCATTGTAAATGTAGGTAACAATGAATTAAACGTTAATCAATCAAAAGCACAAATACTCAGAGATATTTCACATTGGTGAGACAGCAACTGATTACATCTAAACGAGACTAAAGGTAACATGTTTTAAAATTAATTTAAAAAATGTAGACTCTGTTAAATTTCTCGGAGTGCATTTTTGTTTGATCCTAAGCTGGCAATGGCATAGCAATGAGATTTTTAATAAAATGCAAATGTTTAAAATGCAAAATTTAATTTTTTTAGTAAATTTTCTATCATAAAAACAAATTTTAATTTGCATTTTTAGAAAACTTTCGATTGGTTGAAAAAGTCAATAGATATTTTTTTTAATTGTAAAGAAAATTTTCTTGATATGAAGAAACTACAACGTGGCGAAACATATGTAGTTACAATAAAACCAATTTGAAAATCTAACAGTTTTGTTATCTAAATAGAGTTCTGGTTGCCCAAGCGTCATAGAAGAGAAGGGGTTTGAGTAGAAGAATACGATTTGTAATTGTGTAACACTTTTTTTATATTTAATTGATTTGTAATTTTCAAGAAAGGAGACTAAAAATTAGTAAATAAATAAAATACATAAACAAAAATCTAAGGACATAAGTGGGAAGAAGAAACAAGGGAGAAATAAATTATTACTTATGTTAAATATTTCAGACTAAAGGCAATTTGTGTCTTTAAATTACAAAATTAAAATAGTGGGTTATGAAATTTGCCTTTTGTGTAATTAGAGAAAAATTATCAAGATGACAAGAATGGAATGAAGAAAGAAACATTTTAAATGGAACCCTTAGATGTAATATGAAGAGGAGGCGAGTGGTTAACCTTCCCTCCAATCAATAAAAGAATCAACATTATTTTACAAAAATAATAATAGACTAAAGTTAAGTTAAAAATATTCGCGAATAAACACAACTTATAACTCTTAGTCTTTTATCATCTGATGAATGACATATAATCTATCTGCTATCTACATAAAAAAAAGTATTAAAATTTTACTTAAATAAACATAAGGATATAGGTTAAAAATGTATAAAACATTTTAAAACTTTTTTTAAATACAGTTGAAACTATCCCACCCCACCAACACGTGACGATATTATAAGTGAAAAAGCATACTATGGTGTGTTGCATTCTGGTAGAAATACATCTCCAGGTCACGACAATATCCAGCGTTACATCCTCAAAAAATAACTGCTAACTGCCAAGTTATCTTTAAAATCCTTAGCTAATGTCACCAGAACTAATACCTGCCCAATGAGTGGAAAAAAACCGTAATATTATGTATTTTAAACCTGATAATAATCCCTCCTATGTCACAAGTTATAGTCTTATACCATTTTTCTTGTAAGAGGAAAACTATTATATTTGAATCTCTTTTAAAAGAAAATTATTCTCGATTATCAATTTGAATTCCTTTTACGAAACTCAACCACAGCTACACTTACGATCCTTACCTTTAATTTTTGGCCTCGAAGGTCAAAGTCAATAATTGCTTTTCTGGATATCTGTGACATTGAGGTCTTCTTTAAAACTGTTCCTTCTGAAATATTCCCCACCATCTTATTATCTCTAAATTAAAGTCGTTTCATGAAATATGCAATAACTTTATCTAAAAATTATAAGTTAATACATGATTTGATAATGTGGTAAAATGGTAAAGAAAGTAATACCAAATTTTGCTAATAATAAATTAAAATCAATTACTGCATTGGACACATTCAAAAGACTAAAAGATAAATTTTTTGGCATTCTAAATATATAATGTAATCTTTATCTAGATAAATTATCTTAATGATTCTAATATAACGTAAAAGAAATAAACAATAATAATGCTGTAACAAACGACGCGAAGTAAATATTAGAAATCATTAAAACAAATCAAATGTTGATCAATTCTTTATCTATTAAATATTTTTTACTTGTAATTTAAACATAATCAAATTAAAGAGAATGGTTGATATCATTACAACGTGGTAATCCATACTTACACTGTGAATTTTTCATTTCAGTATAATCAAATTATTTTACTGTGAATATAGTAATATGTTATGTAGCAGTAATTATAAAAATACGAATAGCGTTAAATCGCTGATTTCTTTTTTTTTACGATAGGAACGTATTTAGCATAATATTAATAGATCCAACAATGGAAACTAACGCGGCGCATTTGTTAAATCTTGTGCCCATTAAACGGACGGGCGTACAATAATTCTCTATTCAAAAATTTGGAACGGGATCTCGGTCCGTATGGTATTCAACAATGGGCGAAATGTTGTGGAAATTCTGCTATAAAACTGCATGATTACTTATTTTATTACGGCAAAACATGTATATGCATAAATGAGGTTCTGTTCGAATTTATATAGCCGCTAGATTCTTGTCGTCTCGTTTATTTCCTACATTTCGGAATTTTATCTGGCGATGCGTACGCACGCGGAATTATCACAGCAGGAATTATGCAATCGTTACGTTGTAATTATTCTGAAGTGTTTTCATTTCCTTTCCATTCATTTGAAAACATAATAAAAACTCGCCTAGGGATGGAAACACCTTCCGAAGAACATTCACGTGTAAATTTTGGGTGTAAATAAGGAAACCAGATTTTAATATTAAAATTATTAACTTTATTTAGTTAATAGAACCTAAATAAATTTGACGTTAGGGCAAGCATTATGTAGTATGTTGTAGGATTATAGGAGAATAATAATATTTGACTAATCTCGAAAACTTTTCGAAACAATACTTATTTATTGACTCTGACTATTTTGGTAAAACAAAGTGACTATTTTGGTAAAACATAGTAACGGTCACCACAATCCTGTTTCTAAAGTGAAAAGTGTTTTATTTAATTTTAGAAATATGATTGTTAACATAAAATCTTTATCGATAATGTTGTATATTTGATTCACTTCATGTTGAGCAGGAAGCCCCACCGCCTGAAATAAAATAAATTCAGTGATATAATTCTCTTATTTTATCACCATAAAATAGAAGAAATCATTTTGCTTATACTGATAAATTTAATTCTTAAATATTGTCGGCGTTACCTTGGTGGACATTTTGATTAAACATAATATATTTATTTTTCACTTTTTTAACACAATAGACTAAAATTGTGGTAAAACAAAGTGAGAATTGTATTAATTGTTGATACCTTTAACTCAAGATAAGTTTTACATTAAATTATTATTTTAATTATTGATTGTGTATGTTTTCTATAGATATTACAAGTTGAGTGTTATCATCGGAGCGGAATAATTAGTGCAATAATTCATGCGCTCCTATTATAGCCGTTGTCGACTGCATATTTTCATAACGTGGTCCATTTGATTACACTTGTATATGCATTACAAAACCGATGATTACGTTGATTGCAACTTGTTCATGTACAAGGACTGTTTGCATTTTCTGTTGTAATGTATATTCGATCAAAATCGAGAATCGTGTGCCGTTCAATTATTGGCAGTAGAAGGCTAGATCTGTTTATTCTGCATCGTATAATTGGAAGCAGTTCAACCTTGTTGGTAATACGTAAGACATGCAAAGGATCTAGATATTGGTTCGATTCGACAATAGAAGCTAACTTTTAACGGAAACATTTGTATTCATAGAGGAAACAGTGATTTTCATAAGAATACGGTAATTATTTGAAATGTGAATAAAAGTTGCTTATGTAATATTTGATTTATATATTCAATTACATCCATAACATAAACATATGATTTACAATGCCATTATAAATTTAGATTAATATATTTTATTTAAAAAAAAAACTACAGTAAAAATATTGTTTACTTTGTAATTAATAGTGTAATTATAATAATAACTGTATTAATGGAATTTTTTTATAAATAAAAGTACAAACAGAAGTAACTAATTACCTATACAAATATATTCATATAAATAAGTACTTAAAAGAACTAATTTTACACAACTCAATTAATTAAACATTGCATTGCACTAATAAGAGCCTTAGTGGCTAGTCAAGCCAAATAATATAACAACAAATCAAAATTCCAAAAAATGAATTAAAATAAACCATATGCCGCTTGTAATGTACAATTTAAATTCCTTTTAAATGATGCAGAATTTGAATTAAATAATTTAAACCATTTAAGCTTAGATATATAATTTGCTACTCTAGTCTAGTCATTCTGCTGATTAGATTATTTTGGACAAAATTGGTGGTATTTGTCTTTACTTTAAAAGTATTAGTATTTCTTGTCCTCCTGTCATTTCATCGATCCAATAGATCAGTACAATCCGATTGGGCATTAATAAGTTTGTGTAAGCAACATACACCTCTTATCCGATAAAGTTCAGATCTTATAACTTCATATCCTCCACATGTATAGCATATTCCTAATTTATACTCAATTGATCTTAAAAACTTATTCTGTAGCGACTCAATTAACTGAATGTCACATTGAAAGTATAGAAACTATACTGTTGCATACTGCAAATGCGATTTGACAAGACTACAAAATAAGCTTTTTAGGCCATCAATTTCCCACTTAGCCAAACGCTAAACAAACCCCCATATTATGGTCGACCACTATATTAACAATATGTTCACAAAATGTAGAAAAAGTGCCAAAAGTTACTACAAAGTCCTTAACGCTACTCGCTCTAGATAAAACTTTGATTCTTGTTCTTTATATTAAACTTTGCTGAATTTATAAATAACACAAATTTTCAAATTCGGGTCAGCTTTTGGACACAAGAAGATGAGAACGATTATTAACATTATTTGATGTCAAAATTGGTTCTAGTTTTCGAGTTCTGCGATCCTATAACGGCTATCAGTTGACCACCTTGCATTAGATATTATTTGGAACTTGATTTTGTGCAGTGATTTTGCTTCGGAACTTGTGAAAGAGACAATGTTGCAAAGTCTAATCAAAGTGTTTTAGTTACGGTTTTGGATCTTATATGCATTGAAAACGCGGAAAAACAAATGTACTCAAAAATGCGTATTTATAGTACTTTGGTTTTGCTGCAGTAAACATTGACAAGCCATTAGTACCGTAATTGTTTCGAAACGTGTGGAGAATAAAGGTTCAATATTCGAAACTAATGGCTGATGCAAAGTTTACAAAATGTCTAACCCCTTATGAAGCAGCAGCATGGGCATTGTTTCACAGTGTGGTTCGCAACTTTTTTTGCAAAATTACCAGAATATTTGAACTCGAATGCCTCTCAAGGTACATTTTCTTCATTCACATCTTGATTTTTTCACATAAAACTTGGGCAACACGAGAGACGAGCAAGAAGAGCGGCTACACCAAGATATAGCAAAAATCGAAAGGCAATACCAAGGAATTTGGGACAACACCATGATGTCCAACTATTGTTGGAACCTAATTCGTAAAACAGATCTCAAGTAATAAAAAAGAAGGTTATCCTGTCTTCATTTCTGATTTATACTTTTTTAAACAAAGAATTTATTGAATATTTTGAAAACTAGAAACAATTTAAAAAAAAAAAACAGGCTGCTAATTTGAAGACAGCCCCTCAATTTACCTTATTAACAGCTTTTGGTTGCTCAGGTCTAAAACCGTGTATACTTGTGTAATTGAATCTGCGTACACAACTTTATTAGATTATTAATATTTTATTGAATAAGATTAAGGTATTAATAATTCTAAACATTTTTAAATCATCCGCATACATTAATATCTTACAATTTTTAATAAAAATTCTAATGTAATTAATATAGAAGATAAAAAGAATGGGTCCGCAGTGCAAACCTTGAGGAACCCCTGAGGCATCAATAGTTCTAGATACATTATCGAAGACTCTTAAATATTGTATTCTGCTCATTAAGATAGATAATACCTATACTAAAGCTTTTACTGGAAAGCCAATTTTATTGCAATTTCGAAACCAATACTAAACGATTAACTCAATCAAAAACCTTAGAGAAATCTGTACAGACTTTCTTAACTCCAAGGTACCTGATTTGAGAGTAAAACAATAAATTTATCGTAATAGATCTGTACTTAATAAACCATAAACCATATTCTGAATTAGACAAAAAAATTGTTTACACACCCAAAAAAGAGAGGCAACGTACTTTTCCAGAATTTTTTGGATGTACGGATTGAATACACACCCCCCCCCCTATAATGATTTACATTATTACGATCACCTAATTAAAAAAGTGGCACAGTATGTTTTTTTTATTCATCCGGAAATACACCTAATGACAGAGATATACTAAAAAGTTCATTAATTGGTTTGCAAAACCATTATCAAATACAGTTTTTTTATAAAATACAGTTAGCATTTCATCCGGCCCAGTTGAAGAATTTATACCCAATTGCAATATTTAATCAAAAACCCTCTCCACCGAAATACTAACATCAATAACAGAATAGCTGAGGTTGATGATAGTTGTTGAAAGTTCGTATTCTTATTCACTTTAGTAACTTTCTTTACAATTGTAGCAGCAAAATAAATATTATTACTCAAATGCTCTTCAAATAAATAAGCTGGTATGGCTTTGTAAACGAAAGACTTGTTTTGTTCAATAATTAATTTATTGCTTCCTGACATATGTTTCGACAATTCATTGACGATTAATTATGGAGCAAAACAAATCTTTCATTTATAAATCCACCCCTGTGTTTCAAGCATGTAGCAGCGAAAGTATTAATTTTATTCTAAACGCGAATTACGCGAATATGCTGGTGTTGATGAACCATCCTCAATATAATTTTCCGCAAAGAAGTCGGTAAACAAACTCGCAATATCCTCTGCTCCAGTTGCGCTTTTCTCTTCATAACTCATATCATTAGAAATGCCAACTTCTTTACCCATTGATTTGGCATTTGGCCAAATCTTTCGAGGGTTAGTTTTCGAATTCTGTTAGATGTTACTATTACTAATATGTTCAATATAAAGTGACTGATAAAGATTCTGACAAAGTTTACGTAAATCTTTAAATGTTAGATAATCATCTAGAGAAGTTGTCCTTTTTAATGAAGATGAGCAGCTTCTTCGCATGTATAAGCTCATTTAATTTACTATTAATAATAATTGGATATTTATACTCACTGGTTTTTACTACCATTTTAGGTACAAATGTACTAATTGCATTTTCAACTGTTAAAAAAAATTCTATAGCATACATTTATATGTTGATTAGAGTATATGTTTGACCAGTCCACAGAAGAAAAAAAGTCATTAATTATAATTTGCACATTAAAACATATATATATTTCTTTAGAGGATTGTATATTATTTATTTATTAGGTACTGGTAATGTCTTATAACATGCTAGGTAATGCATAGTAGCATTAACATAAAATCATCAGCTAATGAAACCAGCGAGTCATTTACATCTAAAAAAAATTTCTTAGGTTAGGGATATTTGATATTTGATATTCATTTATCCAATGTGAATATAACTGTTTCGAGACTTGCAGCAAATAATTCTATAGGTACATGTATACAAAAATTTCGACTTCACATGGAAAGGCTCAAGTTCACGTTGATGTGATCTTCCAATCTCTTACTCTCATCCAATGCTGCTTTCATGATTTTGCTGTCAGTACAGGTAGTATTTTACCAGTTTATTTACCACGCATATCTAATTTATTTTCAGAATGAAAACTTACACATTATGTCACGTTTCATATATATATTTTTTCATTTGATGTGCATTTACAGTTGTAAAAAATCACATCTGTCATTTGATTTTATTGAATGTTGGACAAACCCAACTTTATTCCATTTTAAAGACGGAAGATTATAACCTCTTCAAATTGAAAACTTGATTTTTAAAATTCTGATATAATATTTCAACAGTGTTTCTGAATAAATATCGGGGTTTTAATGTTTCGTAATATTTACTAAGCAAAACTTAAAATGATAATTAATATATGGAATGTAACAGCAACTCAAATAGTTATACGTCTAATTTATAGACCAGATCTTATCAAACTTTATTCAGTGTTTGTGAGGTAAATGTTACAACAGCTGCCTCAACCGATTTCGTCAGGCTAACCGTGATAGATACTCTCAATCAATCAACACTCTCTACAGAAACATTTGTTCGTCCCATACTTTTCCCTTTGGAAGGCATAGCGTACCAATCGGTCAATTTTGGACTGTGAAGAAATCTTGTATTACTACATACGTCGATTCCAGTCTGCTGGATGTAATTCTTGACTAATCATAATCTTGTATGGGTGTGCAAAATTCTTCTCACTGTCCTGTTTAAAATTCAAAGAGCTGAGGCATGTTTCCCTTCAGAATGTGATATAGTCAGTTCAATCGATCGAAGCGATATTTTTGGGTGTCTTCACACTTTTAGGGCGTCCAGGTGACCTTGTTTTAAGTGATCAGCACTTATTGTATCCACAGCATAATTATTTTCCGGTGTAGATCATATTCATTAAAAAAAAATTCTGCACTACAAAACCTCGATCCTATCCTAACCACGGCATGGCAATAAATGAAAACCACATTATGTAAACTACCTAATATTATAAACATGATATGCCACTCCGCATTACTTACGTTGAGGACTTCATAGTGAGAAAGGTACATGTGGAAGTTATTTCTGCCGCACTTTGAAGTAGAAATAAAATAAATACCAAAGAAGCTAACATTTTATCGTTCTCTTTTTATTAAAAAAACATTGGTTTTGTAAAAATTGAAACTTTGACAGAAATCGTATTCATAGTATCTACTACCACTTTTACAAAAACTAATGGAATCATATAATTATCTACGCCAATATAATGTGGAAATAGGTAGATTTCTATAGGACTGTCAGGGAATCCAAACCTTGGTATTTTAAAATATGGTTCATTATATGCAACGCTAGTTGTATAGGGGACGCTGTTGGAAACGGATGTTTTTAAAACGGAGGGGGTCGTAGAGCTTGCAGTTTATGAATGGTTATTGTTTAGTTTTAATAATGTCACTGTGAACTGTGGAGCATCGCGTTTCCATGTTTGGCAGTTTTGTGAAGAGCGGGGAATCAATCAGGGAAGTTCAACGTGTCTTTTATCGCAGATTTAACGTTCCTCGTTATGAAGATATACCGAGTTGGAACATCATTTTGCGATGGGTTAATGCCCTTCGTGATGAAGGTAGCTTAATGAAAAAGAAACCACCCCAATTTACGTTCTTACCCCCTACAAAATAACTGTTGTACACCAGTTGAAGGTGGCCGGCTTTCCACGACTTGCAGCTTTTGCTGAAGCGATACTCCAACTCTTTGAAAATAAGTCTAATGTGATTTTAATAATGAGCGACGAGGCTCATTTTTATGTTAATTGAGTTGTGCATCGTCAAAACTTTCTATACTGGACCTCTGAAAATACACAAACTATACATGAATTATGATTGTCCCAAAGTTACGGTGTGGTGAAGCATCTGGATGTTTGATGTGATAGAGCCCTACTATTTTTAGAAAAACTAGAACACTGTGATCCTGATCGCTGATTGTTACGTGAATATTGTAAATGATTTCTTAAGAACTGAGCAGAGAAGACGACCAATCAACCTGCGTTATATTTGGTTCCCTCAAGATGTAGCTATGGCCCATACTGCCAGAGGGTCTATTGCTGCTGTTAGACAAATGTTCCCTAATCGCATTATCTTCAGATTCTTGCCGGGGTTTCTAAGATCTAGGATGTATGAAACCAAATCTGGTACATTGTCCGAAATGCGGCCAATGTGGTACCAGACTGTGCTATTGCGACGTCACTGTTTCGACTCATTGCAAAAAAGTGGCACCTCTTAAGATACAAATTTTGTTCGAAATGCTCACATCGACCAGCATCAATCCTTGCTTTCAAGTGATCGCAATCGCACATCAATTGTTTTTTGAAATTCAAATTCAATAGTTATCTTTTTACAATATTTTTTACCTCAAATTTCAAATGCATTTTTGTATATCGTAATCGCACATCAATTATTTTTTTAAATTACCAAAATACGTCACTCGAGAATATTTCTCAATATTTTGAGATTGTGTGCTTAATATCTCTAAACAACAGCTTGTGGCACGTCTTACTAAGCTCCAATCAGTCAATTTTCTATTTGTGCAGAATTTGCAGTATACTAACTTTGTATACCAAATCTATGATGCAGATAGGCTAATTTTTTGTTGTTTGAACTCTTTCGTTGAAATGCACAATTATCAGATGAAGATTAGCAAATTCGGTTCTGACTATTAGAAACAATATTCTATTAGAGTTAACTTTCCGGAATTGAAGATCAAACAAACCAGCTGGTTTTCGAAGTAGAGATTTGCTGTTTTCCCCAAAGTATTCCAAGATCTTGATTGGAATTAAAACACTTTAGACAATATATATGTATCAAGAAGTAATTCCTCTTTTATAATGACATATTGTCGAAACTAGTCTGTGAAACAAACCGATAAGTTTCAAATCTAATTTCCTTGCCATATTTCGATTTCAAAATGACATTTTTTGTATCGTACTTCAATCAACACCTGACGGGCCCACGTATGTAATTTATCCTTCCATATTGTCCGTTTCAAAACTGATTCAAAAAGAAAAACACATCCACTGATTGAACTGCAGGCAATTGGTGATCCGTCACGTTTTCAGGAATGAGCTGTCAGAGTGTATATACATACAGACAATGATGGATAGTTTGTCAAACAAAACTACAAACAGCTGCCTACTTGTACTCGAACAGGCGAAGATAAACTCGTACTCAATCTGATCTTTGGTGTAATCAAATTGCTTCACGAGTTTCCCAGTGCTGACATAAAAAAAAACTATCTTATTATTACAATAACTGGCAAAGATGTTGTTCGGGCCAGGCTAGAGTGCACGACGGTACAAAATGTTTTACACTAATGATACCACCAAACTGTCAGTTTCAGCGTAAAAGGTATGTATTTTTTTTTATTCTGGCTGAAGAGCTCTGACTTTTTATTCAACAATCCACAAATTATTGGTCTAGTTTGGAGCCAGTTTAGACATGTAACTTTTACATACAAATTTTTGCAAATCGTTTTCTCTAATCTTATAAACAAATACTATACTATCACTCTGAGCTGTAGCAATCTTCCTTAAATATGAACTAAACGAAATATTTTTAATTCACAAGGACTTCTTTGGAGCTACAGAATCTAAAGTCACAGCTTTTCGTTGTTCTCCATTCTGGGATTTTAATATACTCTGCAAATATTTAAACTGCATAATTATTGTAAATGGTGACTTGACCATACGGATGGTGTTTGTAATTGACATTGTCAATGTCAATGAAATAGCATTTATCACTTTAATATATGTATCTGAAGCTGAATTTATTTATGATGGCACAGTGAATGAAATGGCCTTAAGGTTGGAGTGGAAGAAGATTCTTCAAGGTTGAACTCTACGTTTCCGAAATTATTTGTATGGTTTTGTGAACTGTTTTACGGATTTTTAATTATAAGTTTTAAAACAATATACTAATAGTTTGGTTTTTGTGAGTTACGTGAAGATTTTTAGTGCCTATTAATTTAATGTACCAATAAGCAAATAAGTAAAAAAATATTTCTTACCAAAATACAAAGGCAAGTATTAATTTATGTATTAGTTTATTCACATAATTTTAACTTTATTTTCGAGAAACAGAGAAATGTATGCATTTAGACTGTACATAAAGAGACAAATAATTATTACAAAGAAGTAAAACACAACCAACTGTTTATAATTTAATTGTTATTAAATGACTTTAAGTACAAAAAGATAATAAAATTGTGACTGAACACCTTAATGGGATTCTCTTTAGTTATAGCTAACGTTCTTGATGGATTGCCTGAATACGTAACGTTTATAATAGAATTACTAGCAGTAATAAAATAAACGAAAAATTGTTTAAATCGTTGTTTGAATTCTACTTCTGTTGTTTTTACAATGCATTAATCATTTTAAAATCAATACAGAAGATTTTACAATAATTCTACTTTCTAATTAGTACCTATTTACAAAAAAATTGTTCATAAAAATAGATAGAAATATGTCAAGACAAGACATAGTTAATGGTTTGCTAATTGGATAACTTCCATGGCGAAGCAAAATTAATCCCTTGCTTTAAATAAGGATTAGAACGGAACTGGAATTTGGTATAATAAAAATTTAGAAAAATGTTAATTTCATAAAGGGTACTTACGGACAAACTAGAAGTGATAAACTGAAAAATTTTCAACATGTTTCATGATTTGTTTCTTAGGACGTTATCCGCAACAGCTTGGATTATGTAATGCTTTATGCATGTGAATTTCAAAAATATAAATGCAAGAACACAAAACGCAACTCATGTATTCTTCGCCATCTTTTGAGAAAGTAATAACAAAAATGTAAATTATTCTTGAGTGTGTAATGAGATATGAGTCTTACATTATTTACGAAAGAATAAATGGTAGTCCCAATTTATTCCTTGGTGAAACATTTTAAATAATTACTGATAGAGGTTTAAATTAAATTAGTCTTGGTTTTCTCTTTTTACTCAACTAGGTTCAAACCTCCATCAGTAATAAAATTCTCGGTTATGTTTTTAACTTAATGCTGAAAATAAGGTGACAAATTTTACTACGAAATTACTGTACTTAACGGTCACGTTATAAAGTAACATGCATGCGAATTAGAAAAATCCATACTGCATACTAATTTACACGAGAGAAGAAAACTAATTTAACATTCTTTTACACCGAACAATTATAAATGCGACTCGTATAAAGCCACAGAGATTAGTTTATAGTTCCCCGGAAATATCAAAGTAAACCCAGAGCATTCACAGGTGTTTCTAATCCGAGATTATTGCTTGCTCAGAAATTTATTTACCCGTGCATACTTAGCATTTGCATAATTACTTACATTGTTCCCCGAAGTTGTGATTTTCTTACACATTGCATCTTATGTACGAACAGTTGATTAGAATACCGGCAGACTTACCTAGAAAATAAGAAGGATGTATTAATTAAATGTTTTAAAACATGAATGGATTACATTTAATTATGTACACATTTCAGATAATTAATTCCAAACTGTCTGTAGAAAATAATAATAAATATTGTTTATTATTAAGATTTTACATCTTTAGAAGTATTGAATAATAAATGAATAATTATAAATAATATTTATTCGTGTGACTTAATTTTCTGTAACTAAACATATTATTAACATAAACATGAAATATTCGACAGCTTTGAATAATGTGTTCAACAAAATAAAGCTAAAAACTGTTTGTAATATTATATAACAAGTTAAAAAGTGTTTTTATTAAGAATAATAGAAAATCTCATATTAACTGCTATATATAATAGTTTATTTATTAATTGAATGCGAATTGTGAAGTCTGTATAAAACCAGCTACATTTTAATAAATACATCTTTAGAACATTAACAATGTATTATAAAATCGAGACTTCGGTTATTACAGAATGTGAGGTAGAGTTAATGAACAAAACTCTGTAAATATTTTATTCTGCTAATGGTCTAGATTAATATTTTATAACCTCGTGCAAATTATTAAATTTGAAAAGTATATTCCGTTTATTTAATATTCTAAGTAATTAATAAAATATACATAATAAAATTATGTCTTAGATTTTGTTCCTATTCAGTTTCCCAATTAAGAATATTAATTACTTTCAAATAATTTAATAAAGTGGTAATTCATCTAATTTAAATTTTCGAATTTTATTTGCCAAAAGAGCGACCTAATTATAAATCCCGACTGCAAAACAGTAAACCTTATCGGGGTGATATGAAGAAGGGACTTGTCAAAATTTGCGGCGATTATATCTCCCTTTGAAATACAGAGACTCGTAAATTCTAAGTAATACAATATTATCAGTACAAACTGTAAAACGTAATATATGGCCGTAAATTTAGAACTGACGTAAATTCGGAACGTAAAACCGAGCGGAATGAAATATTAAATTTTAATATTGCTACACATCCTTTATCGGGGGATACTTCAAGATATAAAACAAAGAATTCAATTATCCTTTAACCCTGCGCGTTCCACTCGAGGATCTCATGAACCCGATGCTTGTTATTTTAGGTAATATCAAATTTTTAGGACAATAAATATGCGCGGTTTTTTCTTTGTATATTCTTCTAGACGAGATATTTACAATGTAAAAAAAAAACGTCCAAATTAAACTTAATTCGCTACTTTTTTTAACGTAACCGCAATCTCGACTAAAGTAATTAGTTTCAAAATTGAAAATACAAATGAGAAAATTTAATTACTGAGCCAATATTTATATAAAAAACTACTAACCAAAAGGTAAAATAATAATAATATTATGGTTTAATTCATTTTAATGATTTAGAAAATTTATGACAGACCCACATCTCGTTATTTATTTAATTCAATAAATTTAGTAATCAAATATATTATAATTACAAAATGTATTTATTGGTTATAAACTTTAGATTAAATTTGATTTATAATTAAATTAAAAATATTATTTTATAAATAAAAATTTGCTCATAGAGATTTTTTTATATTTTAGTCCAGCTGATAATATCATGCTTATTTAAAGAGATGATTCTATCTAGGTAGAGATAATGGAATATAAATTAGTGCTGATATATTACATTAGTTATAAAATCAATAATATTAGCCCACTTCTAGTGACGTGTCTCACAGATAAGCGATCGAAATATAATGTTTCAGAACTGGAATCTGGATTGGATTGGAGGTCTGAAGTTTTCGCATTAATTGTCTCCAAGATCTTCGATTGATTTTAATAGTAATTAACCTAGTTATTAATCCCATACATATTTTTTATTTGTGTATATGAAGATATTGCGATTGCATGTTTATGTTGTTAATTAGAAGGTTAAATATTCACTTGGTTTTGTTTCTAATTGACTAAAAAGTAATGTTAATGCCGATTCCATATTGGATTAATATTTAATAGACCACCACCCAATATAGCATAACTTGTATCTAGGATATACATAACAGAAGGAACATGTTTTATTTATACACTAATTAAGAAAAAAATATTTTATATGAACCTACATGTATAAATTACATAGTAAACTAAATTCATAGAAATATTTCTTCATCTAGTTTGATTATACAAAGATCATTAGATGATTTTAAAAAAAAATTTCAGAGAGTAATTTTTGTAGAATTTTATTGTTTTACTTTTATAAAGAATAATTTTACGATATTCAAATTGTATTTATTTCCGCTGTTGAATTGAATGAATGAAATATTTTCTAGAAAATGTATTTTTTGTTTAATTTTCCAAAATGTATCACGAAATTAACGCCTCAACCATTAATCAATTAATTAAAGCTAGTGTAGCAGAACAGGCGAAAAAGTATTTTAAATTACGACTGAAACACCGACAAGCAGTGCAAAATATTCGATTCAATCAACAATGTTTACGTTTAAACGTTATCCCGAGTTATGTGCAAGTTAGAATCAACACCAACACGGCCAGAAAAATCAAGGAATTTTCCGAAAAGCAGTGGATAAAAGCTGAAGCAAAATTTTGGTTCCGAAGAAAAGACATCCTCCTCACATACATCAAAATCCTTCATACCGAGTTGGCGTTTCATCTACACCCGGTGGAATTCGACCTACTAGATGATCAGGTTAGGAGCAGTGTCAGCCGCATAATCTTCAAAAAATCCCAAGTTCAACAACGAAAATTAGCGAAACTTGTATTATCTCGAGCAGATAACGTAAGATCTACCATCAAACAGATGTCCAATTTACAGACAAAGAATTAGCTTTACTAAAATCAGGCCCCAAATTTTCACCACAGATTAATTGCAATAAATTTAAAGAAACTTTAATTGTAGAAACTGAGTTAGCACTAAAAAATATTAATGACTGTGAGCTAAGTAAAAACAAAATAAGTAAAATCATTAAAAGTGCAAGAATTGAAAACACTTCAAATTCATCCACCTAACAATAACCAAAGCTGATAAAGGTAACTCAATAGTCATATTAAAAACAGAGGACTATATAAACAAAGCCATACATTTTATCAACTCTTCAGACATTTCAGAACTAAATAAAAACCCAACAATCCAGTTACAAAACGAGTTAAAAATAGAAATTGCGAATACACATACAATCCTTTCACAAAAAGAAAAATTTAATATTTTACCTATGAATCCAATTTGCCCTAGATTATACGGTTTTATTAAAATTCACAAACTCGACGGACGAATTAGACCTGTAGTCACGTATATAAACACACCAGCCCATAATATTTCTGCTAAACTGAATTCTTTATTTAAAGAAATTACTAATAACTTTTGCGACCCTTATTCAATAAAAAAAACTCTTTAGATCTTACAAATAAATTATCTAAATTTAAACTAGATAATAATATAAAGATGGTCTCATTCGACGTAAACAATATGTTTTCAAAAATCCCCACAAATGAATGCTTAGAGTTAGTAAAGATTATATTTGAATAAAAATAACGTCAATACAATTGTTTAAACAGAGTTTATTAATTTACTAGAAATTATCTTAAAACACAATTATTTCACATTCGACAATAAATATTATAAACAGAAAGAAGGTCTAGCAATGGGCTCACCTTTAAGTCAATTGTTAGCAGAAATATTTATGGCTAATTTAACCAACATTATTTTAAACTCAGAAAAGGGCAAAAAACACATACGTTTTTGGTTTAGGTATGTAGACGACATTTTAGCCGGCTTCACTGGAAGTGACAGACAATTAAATAACTTCCTACATTACATAAACTCCATTCATCCTCAGATTCAATTTACAGTAGAGACAGAACAGAACAAAAATATTAAATTCCTCGACCTTTCAATCACCAACATAGATAACCAACTTAATTTTGAAATATTTAGAAAGCCAACGGTCTCTGATTCATTAATTCCATCTCACTCAAGACACCCCATTAAACACAAATTAGCTGCATTTAATTCAATGATCCATAGAGCACTCACGTTACCCTTATCAGAAATTGGATATAAGAACGAAATCAAAATGATTTACATATTAGCAAACAACAATGGCTATACACACAAAATAATAGATAATTTAATTATAAAACATCAAAACAATAACCTCAAGAAATTTTTTTATGCATGTCCAAAAGTTGAAAATAAAACGTTCAAGTCATTAACATTCTTTGGTGAAGTCAGCCTTAAAATTCGAAATATATTGAAAAAACATGATATTAATGTAGCATTTAAACCAACCAATAAAATTTGTAATTTAATTTTTAATTCTAAACCCCCGATAGATAAATTAGACAGATCAGGTATTTACAAGCTAACGTGTAAAAATTGTAAAGGAATTTACGTAGGTCAAACTGGTTGTAACTTCAACATTAGATTAAAAGAACATCTTAGATCCTTCAGATTAAAACATAGAAATTTCACATTCGCGAATCACCTAATAGAAAACCGACATTCTTTTGATGAAGATGTACTCGAGATAATCCATTTTGCCGAAAAAGGATTTAAAATGGATTTACTCGAGTCCCTAGAAATTCATAAAGCGAAGAGTAATCCGGAAATCCTAGTCATTAATGACCAGGTAGACCTAGTATTTTCCTCCTTATTTCATTCTGTATAAATAAGTGTTTTGTTGTAGATTAATTTACTTTAAGTTTGATAATGATCAGTTAATGATCGAAACTCGAGTCATTTAAAAATAAAGTGTATATTAACAAAGTAAACGTTTTTGTTTAATTTTCCAAAATGTATCACGAAGTTAACGCCTCAACCATTAATCAATTTATTTTTTTTAAATACCTCAGAGCTAGTCAAATATCACTGTTAATGTTTGCATTTTTAGATGATGATAATTATAATAATGATGTAATAAAGTTTTGAGATTGGGCTAAGGTTAATAATACGTATCATACAAACAAAACCGAGACATCTGGAACTCTTTTAGATCTAAAAATCTCAATCAAGATGAAAAATACCAAGGAGAAGGTGAATTTCATCTACGCCTAAGAAAATCACAATGGTTGATTAATCTTAAAATATAAAACTGTAAAATAAACTATCAAATATTTTAGATCCCCAAGTGACGGAATACTAAAAAAGTTCTACTTTTTCTGATTGTGATGTATACATGTGTTCTTTTTATTAAACAGGTATTTTAAATTTTTTGCTGAAGGAGAGGGCTCCCGATCTGGAGCAAAGCCAGGACGGACGGCGCTGAATGTAGCTTACGAGGGAACCGTTCCCACCTTTAGCCGACGGGAGTCAGCCTCCATCCTTGACTGTACGTGGACATCTCCGGGGGCCAGAGTAGTGGACTGAAAAGTCGAGGAGGAGGTAGAAATCTTAAGTGCCCTTCCGCCAACGCAACCGCTTGAACCACTCTGGAATTTGGTCGGAGCTGATTGGTCCACGTTCGTTGGTCGGTTGGGTTCACATGCACGTAGTTCTAGAGACATTGTTCCCCAATGGTGATGTTTCAAGAGAACCTCCCTCTTGTTTGGGCTTGGAGATTTTAACCGAGGAGAAGGTTCGAACGGCGGCGACTGCACTACCTCCCCGTATGGCCACAGGACCTGGGGGGATACCTAACGAGGCGTTGAGGAGTTGCGCACCCTATTCCACATCCCACTTCATGGGTGTCTACAATATATGAGTACAAAGAGAAGTTTTTTCGGGGCATGTAAGAGGGCGCGACTGGTTCTCCTGCCAAAGGATAATAAATCGCTGAAAATTCCTCGGGGCTACAAGTCTCTCTTCCTCTTATATGTAGAGGCAAAACTGCTGACGAGGCTTATTCCGCCTCAATATCTGGATCGAAGAGAACGGGGGTTTCTGTCTAATTGGATGCTCTCGTAAAGGTGCGCTGGTTAGCAGACGAGGCCAACGCGGGAACGCGGAGGAGGAAAGGTACTGTCTGGCAATTGACGTCAAGAATTCTTTCAATTCAATTGCTTGGCAGGCGATTATCGATTCCCTATGCTTCAAAGGTGTCCCGCAGCATCTGATGGCGATGTTGGCCGACTATCTGGTGGACCGTGAGGTCCTAATCATCGGCGAGGGTGGAGCACGGGCGATCCGTGCTTGGACCCACTTTGTAGAACTCAATGTACGACGGAGTCCTGCCCTTGCCACTGCCATAAGGAGTGGACATTGTGGGTTTCGCGGATATGAGCATGGTGATGACAAGAGCCAGGGATATTCAGCAGGTCACGGCTCTGGCCAATATGTCCTGATCTGAACATACAGGCCAGACAGAATATCTACTTAGCCGTGCCGACGGGGGTCTCTAAGGGAGCGGTGGCAGGTGAGGTGGACCGGGAGCCCGAACGGATCGTGGACCAGGAGCTTGGACGCATGGCCGAGCAGGAAACATGGTGAGCTCAGTTTTCACCTCTCACACGGCTGCTTCCAAGATTATCTGCATCGGTTCAATAACCCGGAAGACAACCCGGAAACCCGGAACGATGCACGGCATACTTTCTTCGCCTGTCATAAGTGGACTAATCAACGCGATGTACTTGAGAGCACCGTGGGGACCGAACTGACGGTCCATGCTGAGTGATTTCTCGGTCTGGGAGACGGCGGAGACAGCCGTCAAATCTATACTGGAGGCGAAGGTGGCTGATTTGGCGGAATCTGCGGCCATAATGGCTACCGACGGATAATGGACGGGTGAATAGGTAGAAGAGGGAATATATGTTAATGACAATAAAAGTGTCGTTGATTTAATATATGAAAACTGTATGTATAATGTAAATAAATAATAATTAAAAAATATTTTCATGTTGTATAAATAATATAACGACAGGGGGCACCAAGCTATGAAATTTAACGGTTCCGCTGGTGTCCCTGAAGTTCAGTGGGTAGCACTGTTGGTCATGCACGGCGAATCACCGCCCTAATAAAAATGTACTTTAAATTTGAAATTTGATAAAAATACTAATCAATATTTTTGGGATTAATAAAGTAACGCGACACTAAAATAACGATACTTCTTTAGATATTACAAAATAAACATGATTGTTGATAGTAAACATTCACTCGGAAATAGTCAAATATCACAGTTAAATGTTTGCATTTTTGATGATAATAATATTGTCCTTGTTGCAAAGTTTTGAGCTTGAGCTAAGATTAATAAAATGTACCACTCCCACAAAATCGAGACTTTAGGAGCTCTTTTAGATCTTAAGTTCTCAATCAAAATCTTATATTGAAATAAGAAACTGAAAAATAAACTATAAAATAACTTGGATCCTCAATGTTTTGGAATACTAGAAGTACTATTGTTTTTGATAGTGATATTTTCATTATATTTGTAGGATTATAAACTATAATCAAGTATAAAAAACAATTAATATCATCCAGAACACATCCAAAACATATTCTAAGGATGACGCTGGTTGGGATATTGATTGGATCAATTCCAATTGCTGCTGCAAGTGAATCACCAGTGTAGGTGAGGGCTGGCCTGCCGTTGCTGTTGCTGCTGGATGGCCAATATCTGCTGCTGCATCCACTGCTGCTGCATCCACTGCTGCTGCTGAAACTGAGTATGTTGCTACATTCCAACTCCAGGCTGCATACCTTTGGATTGGGAATTCAGGGATGTAGGCACGCCTAGTCCTCCTCCCATACCGAATGGAATTCATTTTGGCATTCAAGGTCAAGTTGGGAGTCTGCTGCATGTATTGACTGGGTGCCGCCTGGGACATTCCTCTGTAATCCTGAGGTTCTGCTGCTGGAACATGGCCGGGTTTTGTCCGGTTTACATCACTTGCTTCATACTGTTGCCACTGTAATTGCCGACGAATTGCTGCCCATCCCTGCCTGCATATTATTGTATTATTCAGGAAACATCGCTTGATTAGTTTGTATTACTTCAGCATGCGGTTGTCGCAGTGTTTATCTGGGGAACCGTCGTTGTATTACTCCGGGATATCCACTTTGAGGAACTGTGGTTGAGGAGGCTATCGTTGCTTGAGTAGATTCGATAAGGCTTGTTTCAATGTATTAATAAATGGTCGTTTAACTCTACTAACATTCTGCATCTGTGGAGGATAATAACTTTGATGTTGGTGTTGCATCTGCTGCTACTGCTGGTTATACGCTGGTTATACTACTTTTGTTGTTTCTGCTTGCCAACGAGTTGCTTCTGTTGTTGCTGGATTGTATCGCCAATGAGTAACTTATGTATTGCATTGGAGGAGCTGGACTGCCTACACCTTGCATTCCGGTCATTCCTGGTGGTCCCTTTCTAATTGATGATTCTCCTATTCTCATAAGCGGACCAGAAAAACTTGACTGAGAGCTCCCTTAATTTTCCTCGGCCTCCTCTCTCCCTTGCCGCGGCCCCTTCCTAACGCAACGCTGTGTGAACTCTAATCAACCGATGATTTAGTATCAGCCTTCATGTCAATATACTTTAGAGGTTTATCCGAAACCGGCTCCAGGTCTTCCTGTGGATCTATATAGTGTGAAACGGATTTCTGCAAATTATGTGTGTAATACTTAAGTAACCTGTGTGTGTGTGCTCAATGGACACCTCTCCAGCCAAACGACGCTAATAACGCCTAGGCCACAGGTGTCGGATTCTTCATCCCCTCCAGTATATCCCAAGTACTCATTGGTTGCTTATGAGATACAGGGTGACTGACGAAAAACCTTTGGTGCTGTATCTCGCTTATTTTTTATCCGATTTTAATAAATAAAACATCAAATTAAACCATTTTTAAAAGACTTTAATAGGATCTGAACTGTTATTTTTTCTCGCACCCAGTTTTTGACAATATATTTTTATTGATTCGCAAGGATATTTTTTTCTGAATATAAAATTGTAGACAAATTTATCCATACATCAAACTTAAGTCGAAAAATTGAGGATTAAAAAAATAAATAAAAAGTCAAGTATCCATTGTAAACAATATACAGACCCTATTTTAAATGTCAAAAGTGACAATGACAGCCATTGATACAATACTGCAACGATTTTTAATTATTTCATAATTAAAATGTTGCAATATTTCAAACACTGTACTAGAATTTTGTGCTTCTACAGAAATCGTTTTTCAGTTTTTGAGATCTTGCAACATTTTTATTATGAAATTATTAAAAATCATTGCAGTATTGTACCAATGACTGACACTGTCACTTTTGACATTTGGAAGAGGCTCTGTATATTGTTTTCTATGGGTATTTGATTTTTAATTTTTTTTTAATCCTCAATTTCTCGACTTTGGTTTGATGAATAGATAAAATCGTTTACAAATTTAGATTCAGAAAAAAATCTCCTTGCGGATCAGTACAAAATATATATACTGTGCAATTTGAATAAAAAAAGTTGATCGTCTTTTGTCAAAAACTGGATGCAAGAAAAAATATCAGTACAGTTCATATTAAAGTCTTTTAAAAATCATTTAATTTGATGTTTTATTTATTCAAATCGGATCAAAAATAAGCGAGATACAGCACCAAAGGTTTTTCGTCAGTCACCCTGTATATAACCGTGTTTTTTAAATCAATACTGTCAAAACTAATATTATTGCCTTTAGTGTCGGTGATACAGCCTGAAGGTTCGACGGCAATCACTTCGGTTATGACTCGTGGTAGATGAAGCAACTGTCTGATGCGCTGAAGGGATGTACTGTGCCTCTCGCTTACTTCAGTTGTTTCGTTAGATTTTGATACATTTTCCTGCCTTCATTCTGTTGATCCGTAGCTAAGGCATAATGAACGAGAGTCGCCAGCATATCGATAACCGTCGTAAGTAAATTACTATATTTATGTAAATCAACTAAACCATTTATCACGAGTTGGATGAATAATAAGGACCAAATCAGTAGTGGCGGAAATACTGCGCTGAAATATCTGGAAAACTCCTTTAACTAATGAAAACCGCAATTTCAAACCATCAAGGGTGCGTTCGTCATTACACATATCCATCAAATTCCTATCCCTTGCCAACGAAACCAACTGCGAGAGCTGCTGGTGTAACGAGAACAGCAACCCTTCCCTCTGACCTTGTTCCTGATTCTTTAAACAAGTTAGGACGAAATAAGTAATTGTGTTTGATAATGACAAGCTGAAGTTGTCTACAACTATAATTACAAATGTAAATAAAAAAATTGGTAAATTTTCTTAAATTAAATACGATAAAACTCTCAAATATTTATTTTGCCGTTCGCGACAATTGTTTCGACACACTGTGCTTTCTTCAGGCAAAGAAATGATACCTTTAACAACTTTCAACAACTAACAGCCTCAACTATTCAGTTAAATAAAAAATGATACCAACAACTATTTTGAATTAAGTTTGGAGTAACCAATGCCTCCAAGATGGAGACCCACGAATTGAGTTACATAATACACCTGACCTTTGATGGCCAAGAGCCAAGAGTCGTTTCTCGACCCATATTTGGCTAATTCTGACTAAGTTACCTTTCTCTTAGATTCCTCATTTTGAGGGTTTATATATACTATTAGCTTAATGTTAGGACTAGACCAAGGAATGGCTGGTGACTTAAAGAACTTTGACTATCACTGTTGGCGCTCTTCTGATCCTTAACCCACCCGTTGGATTCAAGCACTTGTATACATGTGTTCTTTATTTAAACAGGTACTATATTTAAAATCTGAAAAAAAATTTTTTTTTTCATTCTTGAATTTTGGAGGCGTTTACTTCGTGGTACATTTTCAATTTTTAATAAAGAAAACACTTAACTTTTTTATACCACTTATATATTTTTTTTTATTTGATAATGATTACCTTGTAATTAAAACTAGTCACGAGAAAATAAAATATAAGTGGTATAAAAAAGTTAAGTGTTTTCTTTTTTTTCGATTCATATATCAAATCCAAATATATCTTCTAAATATCAACATCCTCTCCTCACAATTCATGAATTAATTTGTGTGAATCATCAGGAAAGTTCAGCTAGCTAACAAAAATACATTTTTTCTCAATATTAAATTCAGGGCATAACACTATTTATTTGAATTGTATTCATATTTATTGTTATTATGTTTTGTACAAATAAAGATTATTGTATATATAGAATAAAAATTCGACAATTTATTGCACCTCGATACATTTAACTTTTTTTGTAATTTATAACCCAGATCTTTTCTAATTGAATCCTTCCAAATATCTTTCACAACTACCAGATGATTAATTGACATGCTCATAGATTTCCAAAAGTCCAATACTTGCTGAAGTTTATTGGCTCAAATCAATGTTTGGTTTGCAAAATTCAGCATTTAAATTAACCCAACAACTCACAGATTCTAGTTCTTTATCATCGCACTAATTATTTTATTCATTTCCCAAGCAATCAATATTTTTTCGCTAAGCACTTAAACATATCCGTAGATCAAAAAATCAATTTTAAAAACACACCGTTACAATAAAAAATAAATTAAATTCTAGTGCAACATACTATAAGTATCTAAGGTGAAAAATTATACCATTTCTACCAGAAGAGTCTACAAAATGGTTTGAAGTCCATTACTTGAGTATAGTTGTACCTTATATTCTAATTATATACATTAAGAAAATTCTGTCATCCTCTAAATCCTTTAAATACCCTTTCTAACCAACTCTTCTGTGATACTGTTAGTTATACCCATTGAAGAACGTCTTGGACACCTAATTAAAATATTCTTTTAACTTTACACATTGTCTTTACACTGTTTACCTAGAAACTTTAATATTATTTAAGGACTAACTAAATTCAAGAAAAACTCATTTTACCATATATGTACCAGAGGTAGTACCTGTATACATATATAATTCAGAAGTTCAATTTATTGTATTTATGGCTAGTAGGTTTCAGGTAAAAAAACAATACATCAGCTTTCTCCAATACTTTTCTGAATTTGATGTTTATATAAAAATCGTTGAGGGTGTTTAGAAATTGATATAATTGTCCTTTTTCACTGGTCTATATATAAAACACGTTATCAATATATTTAAAGGTTAAATTAAAAAAAAAGACTTTTATTGGCATATAATCCTCTATTACATAAAATATCTTTCCTACACACTATTTACACATTGTTAGAGATGAATAGCTCTTCTTTAACATTGGCCTTAGATAATTCTGCAAGAAATTGGCAATAATGGTCAACCAATTGCCAATTACTTCTTTTGAACCTAACATGCGCTATTAATTGTGAAGTCATTTTGATTGACAATATTTGTTTATGATTTTAAATGTTGAATTCTAGTAAACCGTTTGTATAGTTAAAAGCTATTGATGGTATTAAAGGGAACTGAAATAATACCAATTGCTTTTGAATATTTAGATGTGTTCACTATTTGTTTTGAGTTATGTGAAGTAATAATCACTAATAAAACACGATTTGATTTCCTTTCTTCACTAATTTATTTTTACACGTTAAATGTACATTTCGAGCACCATGTGCTCATTTTCAATAACTGAATGCTTTAAAACTAATTACATCTGTTTATATACCTTACAGGGATTAGTGGAAAAACTTAAGTTTAATTATGTCGGCTCTATTGGATGGGGATTAGTATTACTGGGAAAGGTGTCGGCAGGTTTACAATTCTTTTTCGGAACGAGACTTAACAATGGGTTTTCTAGTGGACTTAAATCGAAATTTAGTAATCTGTCTTTACATTTATACATTTCTATTGCTTCTAACATATTTAATCTGGAATTACTTGATTGTTTTAATTTTTAATTTAGATGTGTATTGGAATAAATTTAGTAGAAGATTATTTAAGTCGAGACATGAGTGTATTGTCAGTGTGTTATCATAAACAACAGCCAAGCTCGACGGATGGATATATTAGGTTTATGTAATTTCTGTAAACCATACAAGATGAAATCTGTGATAACGCAATATTTGTTGTGGCTCGATTAGCTATGGGGAGTTCTTCATGGCTTACATTCCTTTCTTTTGATAATGTTTAATGTTTATTGTTTCTTAGCTTTATTCAAAGTGCTAACAAAAATGGTCTAAACATGTATTTTCATACAAAACTTCAAATTGATATTAATCGCACATGAAATGAACCGAGTTTACCTATGATGATCTTCCAGAGTCTTCTGCATGTATCCAAGTCAAACGTGATGCTGATTTTATTTGATTTTGCCATATACTTCAAAATTTTGTTTCAGTATATGAAATTGTGGTTGCTGTTATACTGACAGTTAAAATGATATTTATTTCTGGAGGCATTTGTCAGGTTGGTGAAGGTATTTTTGTCTAAAAATTCATTTTCTTAAAATATGTACTAAACTTTTCCATGGTCGTAAATATATTGTATTTCCATTGTCTAATAATAATGAGGTAATTGGATTCACATTTTGTTTTAATAGATTTTTAATAGATAGTCTTTTTATCTTTAGATTTTGGTTTATGGTTATAGAGAAGAGAACGGGAATATTTTTCTTTGATGAGATTTGGATTCACATTTTGTTTGAATGGATTTGGTGGTCTCCCAATTTTTCTATTTTCGATTTCAGTCATATTGAAGAGAATGGGCAAAATTTTCTTTTTTGTTAAGATCAGTATTCGATTTCAGCTTAATGTAATGCAATTTCAGTCAATAGCTGAGGGTTTATATTCTATTTACAGATTTCTTTAAGTATGGCGAAGTGCATTTTATTCTATTGTTAATTTAACGCCAGTAAAGTCAGCAAAAAAATAAATTATAACTTGATGTTGGTAAATCATGAATTTGTTTGGTTTTTATAGTCTATTAAGTTTATCGCTTTCATGTATGATACGGTCAACTAATTCATTTGTTAGTAGTAAAGTAGAGCACCAATATTGATATTAATAATTGTATGTGTATGAGCCTTAGAGTTGGTTCTAAATTTAACTTTCTTCCATGCCCAAATCTCAGAAAACTGCAAATAAAAATGTAGAAACAAGTGTATTAATCCAAGCAAACCTATCTAACATTTTATGTGATGTAGTACAAATTTTATGCTTTTTAAGCATTACTTTTTGCTTTACTTCTGCATAAGGTAAGTTCTTAACCTAAAAAAATGTGGCGTATTAATTGTGAGTGTCAATAATTTTTTCTTAAAAATTGTTCAATATGTGTTCCATCAACAATTATAAATGCTTTTATTATGATTTCTCATTTATTTACACGACTAAATAAACACTTACGTCGTCTGTTACAAAGATAAATAATAGGGGTTATTATGCGAGGTAACTATTTGTACTTATAAACGGAAGAGGAAGCATTTATTATATATAAATCGCAGATATATTTCAACAAAATTGTTAATACTTAATCTATAGATTATATCTAGTAACAAAGTTTTGTTGATTGATTGTCGAGGCGATATTAAGATAACGACAATGTCTGATTTTCAAATTTAGTAATATTACAAAATTTTGTACTAATCGTACACGGCATTTAAATTATTGGTTTTTGAGTTTCGTGAAGAGAAATTTCAATTAATAAAACACGTTAGATTGTAAAGAAAGTGAATTCTAACGTGTTTTATTAATTGGCAACATTACCTATTTAATGAACTTATATTTATTTAACATACATAACAAACTTTATACAACTCTTACTTTCTACTAACTGACCAATAAATAAAATCATGATTTTAGAAGCTTTAACTTCGCAATACATTTTGTATAAAACAAATAATACAAGTAACTTTGATACTAACAAAGTTACTTGTATTATTTGTTTGATCACAACGTGATATTAAAAAATATGTTTTTAAATTCATATTTCAGTCCGAGTTCTGAAATTCTTTTAACATTGTTTGCTATAATCTCGTACTCAGAGTTCTTATTACTTTACAAAAACTTTTCATAAACTTCTTTAAATGCAATCGATGTGTTATTTTCTACAGGATTGATGCAATTGTGCAACTTCTCAATTTTATAAGGTGATTTAATTGATGCACTATCAAATGTTACTCTCTTAACTTTGTATCAGAAAAAGCCAAAAAATGATTACAATTATTTCTTACTTAATTTATCTGATTATTTTAATACGTTTATATTAATGTACATAAGATATTTATTTAAGCAGATTTGAGATAGTGATCTTAAGTTCTTTAATCATTTTTGGCTACTTAGGCAGCATTTTTCTCAAAACTTTGAGTATTTTTTTACTGATATTGTTGTTTTAGAATAATAATTAATTAGTTATTTATAGCAATAATTGTTGACTTTCTTGAAAATATAGATTTCTATAAAATGTTTCGTATATGTAGCAAAAGTACGACTTTTCATAAGTATTAATTAATAAAAAAAAGGGAAATACAAAGAACGCATTATTAAAATTATAATAAACTGCTCGAGTAACTACACCATATAAGGGATTTTCTGTGGATATTTTATAATAATTTATCACGTTGTTGATGTGCTAAGTGAAATGCGTTTCGCCATAGTAATACGTTCAGAAAAGAGCGTGTACATTTTAGATAGATTTATGAGTGGAGGTGGTGAGGTTACGTGAATCCTTGGGAGGAGGCGTTGATGAAGGAAATAGCAATTTTAAGGAACGTAAAACCAGAAGTGGCGAATAAAACCTTCAGCGAAACGTAAAGTTTATTCAATTATAGAATTACCACTATGAAAAACGTATTACGTTCGTGTTTTATGAAGTATAAATCGTCGGGGCAGTCTTTTGTTTTCTGGCGGTTGTAAACAAAACCCTTTTTCACCTTCGGTCTGGAAGAAAAAATAAATAAATTTCAGCACATCCGGATTAATGCTGTAAATTTTTTCAAGTGAAAATTATGATAAATGAAATAAATATGCACGTAGAGTTTACAAATTTTATTCTACTCAGAAATTAAGAAAATAATTATTTTAAAAATATATAAGGAATATTCGTTTTAGGCACTTGCATTTATACAAGATTATAAATAAATAAAATAAACCTATGCTTTTGCTAATAATTTAAAAATACGAATCGTATAGTAAATTTAAAACGTAAAATCTTATTAAGACTTCAAAACAACTTCTTTTATGATTATTATCATTACAAATATTGAATTACACAAATATTTTTGCCATCTAAATAAATATTAAATTTAAATTAAAGATTATTAAGATGTTAAATATATGGAAGTAATTCTGTACAGTTTAACCTTAATACATAATATTTAATTAATTATAGGAAACATTTGTTTGCCGAATAATGGATTTAATATTTTAATAATTTGTGAGGTTTCAGTTTTAATTTATAATATTCAGCAGAATGAGTAATTAATGGTAATGAATTTTTAATATTCATTCGGAAGGTTAGTGGACGCAAATTTACAAAATTTTAAAATTAATTAAATAATTAAATTCATAAAAGATTTAATCGAAGTTTGTGGCTTCATTATGAATATTATTTTTAGTTTGTAATGCGCTGAATTCGTATCATTGATTAACACCAAAATGTAACTTTTTTAAATATATAATATAAACTGCATAATACATATTCAAGCCAATTATCTGCACGATTTAATGTATTTAAAGTGTATGCTTCATTTGACTTATGTTTTTATTAATGTCTTATCTCCATTATCTAGGTGTAATATATCTCTCCTAAAAGTTTGTGACATCTGATCAGCCCTGTTAATGCATAAAAAACTAATTTATCTTATGTTTATGTTTATTTCTTTTAATTCTGTGCCAACAAAACAGCCTAACACATACAAAAATAACTAAATAATATTAATTACATAATTTAGACCACACGAGAATTGAGCATTGAATTTACAGTACAGTTTATTTAATAAGATTTTTGTTTGACAACTTTTTAAAATTACTGAGTATTTCTCTCAACATTAATATCATAATAGATGTTTACGGTAAAAAATATGCATTCTTTCATAAAGTAAATAAAACTTCTAATAGGAATATTTTATTAATTTTACTAAGCAAAAAAATTCAATTTTAAAATTTTAAAAGCCGGTTAGATTTATGCAGCATGAACACAGATATTCATTAAAACAATGATGCAAATATTGTAAATGAATGAGGTGTAATGCATTATAAAAAGTCCCAAATAATACTTTTGCATTTAGAAAGTCCCTCCAATAAGGACTCTAGGAGTTCTAAAAAAAACTAAAGATTTGTTGGAAATTTCTAGGAATCTAAAAGTAATATTGTTAGGAAATTTAGGAAATATTGCTAGAAAAGTCTAGAAAGCTAGAAAAATTGGAGTGATTCTATATGGCTTGAAACCTCAAAATTCTAGGAGGGTGAAAGAAAAATTATTGGAAATTTCGAGAAATATAGACTAAATATTAATTTGAAAATCACCCAAATGGCATCTAAAAGCTAGAATTGAAATATTTCTAGAAAAATCGAAAAATCTAGAAAGAATATGTAAGATAAAAAAATCTGGAAAATTCTGTATTGTGAAAGAAAATTGTAGACAGATTCTACGAATTTTTAATGCTCTTTATTTCTCCTAATTAGAGATTTTAAATCAATATTAAAAACTGCAAAACAATTGTTGGAAAATTCTAGGAATGTAGAAATCTAGAAGAAATGTCGTAAAGTTTTAAATTCGTACAAAAAACTTTTCAAAAGCTGGAAATGAATTGTTGCTAGAGAAGTCTAGAAAACTGGAACAAATGTGTAGAAAGCTAAACAGAAAGCAAAACAAATATGGAAAATTTTATAAAGCTCAAGGGAACAAAAAAAAATTCTTGGAAAGTGAAAAGAGAATTATTGGAAATTTCCAGAAATCTGGAAGAAATATTGCCAGAAACTTTCGTAAAGCTGGAAATTAATTGTTACTAGAGAGGTCTAGAAAGCTGGAAGAAATATGTAGAAAGCTAACCAAATATGGTAAATTATATAAAGCTTAAAGTAACAAAGGAAAATTCTTAGAAAATGGAATGAAAATGGTTGGAAATTTCTAAAAATCTGAAAGAAATATTGTCAGAAACTTTTAAATTTGTCAAAAAATCGATAAAAGAAAAGTCTAGAGATCTTGGAGAAATATGTAGAAAGCAAAACAAATTTGGAAAATTCTATGAAGCTTAAAGCAACACAGAAAAATTGCAGTTTCATATGAAAATTTAAACAACGTAAAAAAGTAGGAAATAAAATGTATATGGATAGATCATTAGACTTCTCTTTATCTACAGCAATAATTGAATATTTTTCAAATGTCTAAATCGGCCAACTAAACCTATACAGGAAATCACAAGAATTAGGGTTGTGCCAGCAAATAAGACAACGAACGACATTATTCATATATTTAAAAGTCAATATCATCATCCGTCTGCAGTATCAATATTTACCAACAAAATGTCCATACCTCATTCGATCGACAAGTGTTACAAAATAATCAATTCAATCAAATAGAGTCGACACTCGTCTTTCATTCCATGGTAATTAAATGTTCATAGCAATATTTGACATAAAGATACCTAATGTTATTCTCCATACATTTTTAACTACAGAATTTTGACGTATCAAATAGTAATTAGTCAAAATTAACATCAATGCATAATACATTATTTAATTGTTTCAACTAAACTATTAGACTCCTTCAAAGGACTACGCATTCGTTTTAACCGACTTATTTAAAAGTTCATTCCATTAAAAATCCACAATTTTTCATGTCGTTGACATGGGCAAATCGCGTCTCTTTTAAGTCTATATTCATCCACGGTAACATGAAGAAGTATGACAGAATTAAATCTGGTGAATAGGGGGCTCGAACAATGGAAGTCGTCTTCATTGAAGCTAAAAAGTAATGAAAACTAGGAGCTTACTGTGCAGGAGACGTATCATGATGCAGGAGCCACTGATGGAAACTCGACAAAACAGAACATTTTCGCGCACAGATTTTCATAATCTACATATTCTACAACATAGAAAACTTTAATACATTTTCATTTTTAAATATAATTATTGACTTTCTGCTAAATGCTAAATTAAAAGTGTACAATATCTTTGATGTCAGGAAATACAGATCATCATCTTCATGACATTCGGTTTTACATGCCAAGACTTCCTTTGCCCGTTGATTACTTTCTATATTACACTCCTATAATCATATCACTTATCACATGTAGTAATATTTTTGAAAAAATCAATTATCTATGAATTCATTTTATGAAAGACTTTGATTACGGCACGAACTTTGTTGCCACTCTCGTCCTTCCCAATAGACGTACAAAATTTGCTTGAGGATAACCCGGATAAGTCCTCCAGATCGATCTTCCTAAATCAGATTATGAATTTTGCCCACATTGTCAAACAAATATTCTAATTACAATAATGCCCTTAACTTCTCCATTTCTGATTAAAGATTTTGTAATAGTTAATAAACATTTCCTATTTATCTGGTTACTTTTGTCTTCTAATTGGATTGATGACCACATATCGCTGGTACGCACACGGTCTCTAAAGGTTTTTGGGTCACATCCACATGTTACCATTTCCAGTTGAAGCCCAAAATCATAAAATAAAGGCACGAATCAAAAAAACCGCCGTTACATCACTTGATAGGTTACAAAAATATTAAACATTTCTCAAACCACTGCGGAAAGACATTTGCACAAGCTGTGATATATTAGAACTAAAAGTTTGGGTTTAAAATCAACTCTAAGAAGTTCATTTAACAAAGAACTTTAGAGTTTCTAGGAATTTTCAATCTAGAGTCCTAGAAATCTAATTTAAAGTTTTTAGATTTTACAGAAATGTTTCTTCTAAGTAGAGAGAATTATATTATAAAGTTTTTTTTCCAAATTCTAAATGTTTCTAGCATATACTTGATTGATGTCTCATGATTACATTTTTTCAACGTACCATTGACAATATAAATATGTCATTCAATGCCTGGCGGTGCTTTAGTACGGGGAGTAGTTGTTTTAACTGTTAGCTGGAGTTTTTACTTTATAATGTAAAAGATAAGTGCAGAAATGCTCATAAAGAAAAATTATTTTTCTCATTATTAATTATCATAAATATTTTCGTTCTCTTAGAATTTTCTCTAATTTTTTTGCATAATTTTCCAATGTTTTTACTTTATCTTATAGAAAGTTTTCAAGAATATTTGTTCTGTTTCTTACGGTACAACTCTTAAATGTAGATCCCCATGTTATTAGAATTCCCATATTAATTAGAACCTACTTGAACCGTAAAAACCTCTTGTTCTATTCAATCAAAAATTTTCAGCAATTATTTTTCACCTTAATAGAATTTTTGTCAATTTTAAAAAGTTTCAGCAATTTTTCTTCCAAATTTCTTTAAATATCCAGCTAATCTTCAACTAAGTTCTTAGAAATTTCTTTAGAGTTACAGGATTTACATCAAATCAATGAAAATGATCAATTTTCCAAACTTATTGTCAAATTAGGAGAAGTAAGACTCTTGTTATGTTCCATGTCTTTATTTTTAGATAACTGACACGTGTTTCGGTCCTTGCGGATCATTATCAAAGTTAAAATTGTCACTGGCGTTAAGAAATGGATAGTTTACGATTTTACGTCGATTATTGTGCAAACCACTCCAAAAGGAAATATGCATCAAAAGAAGATAATGCTCTCATTTTGGCGGGATTAAATACGTCGTGTATTTTAAGGAGCTACCAGAGAACTAAACCATCAATACTATCGCCAATTTGATAAATTGAATGAAGCCATCAACGAAAAGCGCCCAAAATTGGAAAATCGTGGGTATTGTGTTCCACCATAACATTGCGAGTCCACGCACACGTTTAGTAACCCGCTAGAAGTTTCTGGAGCTTAAATGGGGTTTGATGTACAATCCATCATACTCACTTTGAAATTTCGAGCATAGATCTTGAAGGCGGAGTTCACAGTTTTTCGTATTCTTCCATTCGACCTATTACACTTACTAGGTTCTGATGATGCCTATATAGCCACTATGGCAATATTTTGTCCATTTCTGGCACATATTGGTTTATTTTTTGAAGATCTCTATAATTTCATCTTTGCAAAAATTTTCGAATGGGAAACAATGCAATTCAGACAATGGTGTCTTATTATTTTTGCTCAAAAATGCCAGAAGTTCTTTGTCTGTCTCAGCATGATGTTGCCCGAAAAATAGCAAAAGCTTAAAAAGATGGTTAATACATAACTGAATACAATGCTTTCTTTCTATAATAACACCTTTGATTATTATAGTAAAAAACAGAAATTACTTAAGACTTAATATATTATATTCACTACGATGTCTGGTTGAGTAATTTGCAGTGAATATCTCATAGTGGTTCCAGAGGAATTATACGAATACAAATATATATAGTCTGAACATTGTCACTATCTAATGATTTAAAAATAAACCTTTAAAAGTGTCTCTAGACTTTTTTCTTTATTATTATTTTTGGGGGGATTTAATTATACGCTCATTGCTAACTCAATTAATATTTTTTATTTGCTTCTAAAGAAGAGCTTTCTGCAAGCACTGCGTCAGATCCATTTATAAGGAATAGTTTCGTCTAGATATTCCCGTACCGCAGGTCCAAAATGTAGAGGAGCACCATCTTGTTGAAACCATATTTGTTATGCCAGTAAATTGTTATTGTTCGAGAATAGTATTATAAGCTCCATTCAAACTTCTATTTATAAAATAAGGTCATATGTCGTATCAAGCATTAATGCCATACCAAACATTTACATTTTGTGATCGGTGACAACTTCCTCCATCCAATGTGGGTTTTGGTCCAATACTGGAGTTATTGGCACAGTTATGTTGGTTTACGTGCCCGCTCACACAAAATGTATATTCGTCAGAAATCAATATGTGGATGACAAAGTTGGCGTTTAATTTGTTTATAACTTCCCAGAACGTTTCCCAGAAACGTATTATATCAAGCTAATTTCCCAAATGCTTTAATTCCTAATTAATTAAATTAACAAAAGATAAACAAGTAATGCATTCTAAATAGGAAGTAACTAGTTATCCAGATTTTTATGATACATTTGTTGATTTGCGTGCTAAGTGTAAAGTACTTAATAATCAACTATATAGTAACTATATTACTAAAGTTGAACAAAGAATTAGATTTAAATCTGAACAATTCTGGAGCTATGTAAGTGATAGTAGAAAAACTTCGGGATACCCTAAATCTATGTTTCTTGATAATGAACAATGTGATACTGTTTCAAATACTGTAAACTTATTTGCCACTTATTTTTCATCGATTATTCATACTCATTTACAAATTCAGACAAGATTAATTTTAACAAATTTCATATATCTTTAGTAAATATCTTTGATAGTATTAATAATTGCACCGTTTCATGTTCCTATGGCCAAGATGGTATACCTTCATATTTATTAAAACAATGTATATGCACTTTAACTAAACCTATATATTTACTCTTTAATTCTTTAGAAAAAGGGATATTTCCCGATTTATGGAAAAATTGTTTTATCACACCTACTTTTAAATCAGGCAGGCGGGATAATATCAAACGTTCTAGGGAAGTTTCTATTCAGTCGGCCATCCCAAAGATCTTCGACCTATTAATTCCACAGCAATTAATAATAATAATTCTAGATGAACAACATGGATTCTATTCAGAAAGATCGACTGTATCGAATCTTCTTTGTTTTAAAACTTATGTATTGGATGCAATGAAGAAAGGTTTTCAAGTGGATACTGTATATATAGATTTTGAAAAAGCATTTGATAGAGTTAATAATGGAGTTTTGATTGCAAAATTCGAATCTATGGGATTTGGTCCTTCCATTATTGATTGGATAGAGAGTTATTTGATTGGACGTAAACAATATGTTAAAATAGCTGGTCATTGATCTAATGCAATCGATGTCCCTTCAGGGGTACCTCAGGGATCACATTGTGGTCCCATATTATTTTCTTTATTTATTATTGATATATGCAATTACATTAAGTCATGTAAATTTTTATTGTTTGCCGATGATATGAAGTTATTTATGCCAGTTCAAAGTATGAGTTGTTGTGATAAGATTCAGATGGACTTATGTGGTATATATCGATGGTGTAAAATTAATGATTTATACTTTAATATAGACAAATGCGTGGTTATGTCATATTACATGATTAATTCCTTTGTATCTAATTAATAAACCTTAAATGGTATAGCACTGCGAAGAGTTGAAATCATAAAAGGTTTGGGAGTAACATTTGATATAAAACTGTCATTTAAACACCATGTTAATAATATAACATGCAAAGCCTTAAGGATATTAGGATTTATTAGAAGATTTTCAGAACCTTTTTCGTCAAACACTATAAGACTTTTGTATATAACACTAGTTAGGTCTATTTTAAAATATGCGTCACCAGTCTGGTCACCATTTTATTTGGGTGCTCAACGACAGCTTGATAGAGTACAAAATAAATTTATTAGACTGGTAGCGTATAAAATGCATATCACACAGCGAGATAATAATACTATCGCTCAAATTTTAAATTTGCAAAGACTTCAAAGTCGAAGAATCCATGATAGACATTTGTCTTTTATTCAAATTAATTAATAATTATATTTATTGTCCCTTCCTCTTTAATCGAGTAAATTTATGGGTTATTCCACCTATAAGGACTAGGCAGTGCTCTCCATTTAAGTGCCAAACTCACAAGTCAAATTACGGTTTCCATGCGCCAATTTGTAGGATGTTACGTTTCGCCAATATTTTATGCAATAATTATAAATTTAATTTTTTCAGTGGTGATTTTTATATTTTTAAGTTGCAATTATCTAGGATTAATTTACTCACATTAGATTTATAACTTGAATTTTGGAGGCGTTCACTTCGTAGTACATTTTTAATGAATAACAGAAAAACGTTTAACTTTTTTATACTACTTTTTATTTTTATACAACACTTTGTGACTAGTTTCGAATTACACAGTAATCACAAAGTGTTGTATAAAAATAAAAAGTAGTATAAAAAAGTTAAACGTTTTTCTGTTATTCATTAGATTTATAAGTTTGTATTACGCTATAACAAACAGAGGTTCACTTAAAGGTACAATTTTTACGCGAAAATTATTCTACTAAAATGTACTTTTGTGTGTGAGATGAAACTTTGAAAGGTAACTGGATGGCTAAATATTTTTGTATAATTTGTAACAAAAATGATTTTTAAATTTCGATATCTCTAAAACGGTTTAATTTAGCTTTATGATGTGTTTTACGAATTTTATTTAGAATTTCGACATGGATTTGTATATGGAATAATATTCAGGGTATTTCATTAAATACTTAATTTATCTTTTTTATAATAATTTTAAAATAAAAACCCTAAAACTTTTGTATCATAACATTTTCCGCTAGATATCTTACTTTTGGGAAATAACTGACCGTTTCCATGCCAATCATCAACCCTATATTTTATTAATGATTAATGTATTGATTAGGTAAATCGAACCTTGTTTAATTTATCCACCTATAATATATAATAATGTAATTTTGTGGCGCTTAGAGTTAAATTTTCTAAAAAGAGTTGACAGGTTGATAAAGAGGAATTACCGAATCATTCAAATTAATTATGTGCAAACATTATTTAATGCATATACCCATACAATACAAAATAAACAATTATTGGTTATAACAGTGGTATTCGCTTACCTCATTAAAAATGTTTATTATATTCATGAAAGGCAGATATCAAATTAATGCAATGGAAATATATTTGTAAATTATATTCTCTATCTAAAATATTAATATATATTTATAATATAAATGTAACAATTACGAATAAACTAACAATAATATTTAATGGATATTTGCATAACAATTAGATTTGAAACATTCATAAATAAACAAACACTTAGTGTTATAAATATATGATAGAAAGACAAATACTACTAATCCATTAGACATGTAAATGATACCCACGCTACTTTACAACGAATAATTCATCCATATCAAGAACTGATATCATAAAGTTCGCAAAACTTGATGAAACTTAGACGATGTTAACGGACTCGCCAATTAGATAGAAAATAAAATAGCGCAGAATCAATATTTCACCGAGAAACTGTAGAAGATTATTAACTTCATGTTAACGGACTCGCCAATTAGATAGAAAATAAAATAGCGCAGAATCAATATTTCACCGAGAAACTGTAGAAGATTATTAACTTCATCTACGGTAAATAATTTTTCGCTGAAAATAAATACAAAACAAAGATAATTGGGTACGGGCAGGCTTTTAACGAGGCCAAAGATTCAATTTAAATGTAATTTAAAATAATCTAATATCATTAATAAGCCCATAGTTCCCTATTAATTAATATATACAGTTTATTCCACAAAATTTCATTCAATCGCTTATTATGATAGTATCAAGTACATATAATTTATATTACAAAATATCATTTAATCGCTTATTTAAAATTAGAAAACTTTATAAAATTATATATTTATTAATTATACATATTGTCAAAATTTATTAGTTCATTTTGGATAATACACAGCAGAGTCCAGTCTTCCTATCTGATAATTAACTAGTGAACTAGATGAGGTTAAGTCAATTATTTATAATACTGCGAAAATAATATAATAATTTATGCCAAAAAAAATTATAAAAATTGATATATTTGATTTACATTGAAATTAACTTACCTAAAGAATAATCAAATGAATTTTATCAAAAATGTTTCTATTTCTTTTCAAAATAAACGCCTTTAAGATCTACACACTTGTGCATGCGATTGAACCACCCTTTAAAGCACTTTGTCGAGGCAGAAGATGGTAGCTCATAAACATGCGATTTGGGAGCCTCAAATAAAAATAAAATTTGTAAACATAGTGTCTTTCAAAGCGGTTATAAGTGAGAAGTAAGAAGAAACAACTTAAGTAGCCTTAAGTACGTAAAAATGTTAAAAAAAATATCTTTAATAACAAGATGACAAGAAAGAGTAGCTTTATGCTCAGCACATTTTCCCACATTATATTTATTCATAAATATGTTAGAGCGACAAATATTTACGGATATCAGGAGTTATAAAACTATTTCCTGATCCTAAAATGCGCTACGTTAATAAGGCTTCAAAAATGTTTAATTTATGTTGAACAGTTTTTTAAGTCGCATAATTTCATTTCTCTTCCATATTTTCTTACACTATATCCACTCATGTCAGCATAGCATATTTAATAATAAACCTATTTTAGTTTTAATAATACTTTACCTATATATTTTATATAGGGAAAGTAAAAATAACATACAGCACTTTTAAATACGTTAAGTTTGCAAAATAGATAAAGTTATGGATTTTAATTCATTTGATTTCTGTTTAAAGCAGCAACACTTTTTTTATAAACCTTCCACTTTTAGTGTACAGTATTTTATATATATTAACTCTGGTGTTAATTACTAATGTTATAAAAACAAATTACACCTACCCTAACCATTAAGTTGAAAATAATAACCGTCTCGACACTAATATATGTAACACATCCCTTTTACAAAAAAAAACACCCTCATCTACGCCAGTTAATAAGGCGAAATACGATCCGGGTAACCCTATAATTAACGACCATACTCGTTTAGTATATTTATTTTTAACCCTTTTTAGACATTACCTAATTATTTTTTTATATAATAATAAAAGATATGCGCTTCAACTCTTTGCACTCTTATATTAGATTACTTTTATTAATAACACAATTAGTATTTAATAAAACTTCCTCTATCAATTAATTATATTTTATCATGGAAAATCTTTAAACAGACTACTTAATTATTGTTGATTGCTTTAAGCTTCTACAAACACAAAGCGCGAATTTTAAACTTGTTTTCGACGAGACACGATATCAAGAGAATTTAATGTTAAATGCATTACTCACTTATTTATTCAAACACTAAAATTTTGTATAACTACTTGGCAGGTAGACTCTGTGATGGCAGCCATTACGCAATGAAAATTTTCTTTCAGATATGCCAGAGAAGTTAATCGATTAGTGTAAACTTTAAATTTGAAGCTAGCTACAGAAAAAGTCTATAGTAGTTAAATCAAGCTAATTTATGTTACCTCTCCTGTAAATCAATTTTCCGGGGAAAATTTTACTTTTATTGGCACCCTGCGGCATTAGTTCTTCAATTGAATTTAATAGGTGAGCTTTAGGTCTTTGTGTAAAATATGATGTACATTTAAAGCACTGGTTAACACTAATCACATTTTCTGCCCTTCTTGATGACCTTGGTCGGACCATTTCTGGCTTTTCCAATCTTGCAGCGGCCTCTAAAAAACTGTTTCACCAATTTTTGAATGATAGGTAAACTTGGTGCCTCATTTAAGTAGAAAAAAATCTTTGCGCTGCAGTTGTTGAATCACAAATTTTGTAAAACTTTAGCACGCATAACATGCGGTCTGCTCCATTAAAACGCTTCATAGCGACCATATTTCCAAGACTACTGATTGACATAACTCCCACGCCCCTTTGATTCTTTGGTCTTCGTTAAAGGGATAATAAACAAAAGTCGATGCAAATAGCATTCGAATTTGTAAACAATGTGATGCTCGACCTACATAAACAGGATTTTTTTGCAAAGGAAGGGAAATTCTTTATGAGTATACCTTTATAATAGGCTCTGTGGGACTCATAATAGTTTGTTCTCTACCGTCTACCCACTAAAATCTTACCCATCTACTCTTTTGAAACACTATAGGTATCATCTTTTGATATTCTGTAACAGCATCCCCTTATATATCAGGCTATCTACACTGCCCCCTCTTCCTCGTCCTCTCCTTCGTCCACTTCCATTTTGTCATCTCACGTTCTTACTCTTCTGCATGTGCGTCCTTCCTCAGTAAACTTCTTCACGGCTTCCTACTTTTCCTCACTCGTCAACATGTGGTTGACCAAGTGTCTTCTTTGAGTGCTTCTCCGAAGAACACCGCCTCTTTGATCCACTTGCGGCAATACGTCAGCATTTAGCTCGGATCGTCTGCCATCGTCTCGTAGTACAGGCAGTTGGTGTTCTCTGCCTACTTGATCTTCCATAGATAATTTCCGAAGAACCTGTGTCCGGTCAAAATTTGAGAAGAGGCTTGTTTGTTCATGCCTTCTTTCCACCCAAGGCCTCGCCTGGGGTATCAGCCTCCTTGTTTATGACAGAACTTCTACTGCAATGGTCGACAATGTCCTGTACGACCGCGTGTTGTGGATTGCTCCTGTCCGCTGCACGGGGCTGCCTACAAAATTATTGCAGCCATTCCGCCCGATTTCTCGATGAACTCTGCCACACTCTCCGTTAGCATCCTCTCTAGCAACTTTACGGCGATGTCTAGAAGGTAAATTGGTCTTCAGGCCTGCAGGCTTTCTGAAGGCTTACCGTACTTAGGTATAGGCCAGCCTGAACCGCTTCGAACGTCACCTCGTGCAAGCATTTGTTCATGCATTTTACGATCGCGTCCGGGTTTGCTCCTAGGGCGACTCTGATTGCCTCACCCTGTAGGCCTTTCGTTTTGGCAGCTTAATCCAATCCGAATGGATTGTTCTCTACTTTGCTTCATCACAGAATTCCTTTCGGCAGCATTCCTTGCTGCGTAGGATCTTTCTCCGAAGTCCCTTCTTGTTGGCGGCAGCTCTTGCGGCTGCCACGCTTTTAAACCACCCATGGCTTTTCTTTCGGTGGCATGATCTTCTCCAACCCATCTGGAAATTAAAAAGTTGTCATTTGTGCAGCCACTCTTTCGCTGTCCATAAGCCTGATCGACCAGTGTTCGGTTGTTGCGTTCGGAGATCTTTAATCACAATTATTACGTAGTGATGATCGCTCAGTGACTCAGTATTTCCGTGCACTGGCCAGCCATCCACTAGCGCCGGGATTTTAGTCCTCTAGAGTATCTGATCGAACCGTGACCGAGTCTACTGTGGAGAGTAACTACATCCTTATTAATTTCTGAGTCTATATTTATACCTCCTACAAAATCTGTCATTTTCTTTTCAAGTTAATTATTTTCCTTAAAGTTGATGATTAATGAAAACGTCTCGTCCAGCTCAGACACTGTTTAAATTACGCCTTCATAGCAGAAAATATAAGATGTAGCAAAAAGGTATCAATTATTTTTCCAATATATAACTTAAGTTATCTGTATTTCGCGCTGTATAAGTCCGATCGGGTTCCACTAGATGGCGTAAGAAAGATGAGATTTTGTGCTAAAAAAACTTCTGTAACAAACTGTTAACGGTGGAGGCTAGTGACTATAGTTTCGACAATTTTAACTTGTGCAATAACAAGTTAAAATTTTCGAAACTATAGTCACTAAATAAAGTCAGTATTATACAAACAAAGTTAAAAGTTTTTTACTTCTGTAACAGTTTTGTGATTAGTTGATTCAGTTTTATTTAAGCGCGCGTTAAAGATCAACAGTAACAAAGATATATTTTACAGTTTCTTTTTTCGATAAAGACGAAAGGCAGGCGGCTGAAAATGTGAATGGTATTTATATTCCTGATACTGTAATATCACGCACAATTTTGGATTCATCAATTCGCACTTTTTGGGAGTGACATTGCCCCAGGTTCCACCGTTGTTATATGTTCCCACATTAAAAAAAGTAATAGTGGTTGTTGTCGACGGTTTTCGGTGCTTTGGGTTTTTTCGTAGGACCGCTCTTAGTCACCTTTTTGGCCTTCGATGGGGACAACGACTTCGCCTTCGATTTTACTACCTTCTTCTCGGAAGTAGCGGTGGCGGATGAGGCTTTTTTGGTCTTTCTGGTCGAGGATTTCTATTCTGCTGCGTCGGTCTTCTTGGCTCCGCCTCGGCTACCATTTTTCGCTGCACTCTGAGGTGATTTTGCCGCCTTCGTGGTTAACCAATTGTCCGACCGTCATGTAGGCACTGTTTAGATTGCTTAAGAGCTAATAATTGCACAAAAAACTGTTTGGAATCATTTGAATAAGGCTGAATACAAAAAAGCTCGATGTATGGATACACACGAGTTAACACAAAAGAACCTCATAAACCGAAATTCTATCTGCGAATCGTTGCTGAATCACAACAAAACCGTGATGAAAAATTGATCACTTATGACAACGTCAAATGAAAACGGTGGTGAGCCGACGGAAACGATGGCCAAGCCAGGATTGACGGCTAGGAAGATTTGTCTGTGTGTTTGGTGGGATTGGAAGAGAATTACCTACTATCAGCTGCTCCCTTACGGTAAAAGTCTTATATCGGATCTGTATGATCAACAGTTGGAAGCAATAGCTTGGAAGCAGATATTTTTGGCCAATAGAAGAGGAATTGTGTTCTATCAGGACAACGCCAAGCTATACACATCGATAATGACTCGCCAGAAGCTCCGTGAGCTGGGTTGGGAGTTCTTATGCATCCACCTTATAGTCCGGACCTGGAACCAAGTGATTATCGAACAAACCGCCTCATATTTGACTTCAATCGGGTCATTATAACTATGGCAATTTACGGTATAATAAAATCCTCTCTTTAATTTCCAATCACATCCCCAAATACCAATTTGGTGTTCTTCCCTGTCGATCAACCTCCCTTCCACTTACTATCCTTGCCTCAAATATCCAAACATCCCACCTGGAAGGCAGAGCTTCTGCAGCTTTATTTTTGGATGTCCAGAAAGCGTTATCAAGGCTTATTATACAAGTGCCACCTCCTAACTATCCTTCCCCACATTATTTTCATTATCAAACAATTCCTCTCCAATAGATGCCTAAAAGTCAAAATCCATAATTTATTTTCTTCTTCCTTTATCCCCGAACAAGTACTCCATCAAGGCTCTCCTCTCTCACCTCTGGTATATAAATTTTTTGCGTGGATGTCTACAACCCCGATCCTTTCTACTTTAATCCATCCAAATATCTCTTGCAATTTGCAGATGATACGGCCTTGATCACACATGCTCCCACACTACCAAAAGCCCTTCAATTCCTTCAAGAGCTCATTGACTCCCTTCAACGATGGTTTGCAAAATGTCGCATTAAAATCAATCCCCACAAATCACAACTCCTAATTCCTTATCATCGCACCAATAACTCACCCCATAAAGTCTTTATTTCCCAAACTATGATCCCTCCTTCAGTTTCCGGTAAATATCTGGGCATAACCATAGATCAAAAAATCAATTTCAAAAAACACACTGCTGTAATAAAAAATAAAATAACTTCTAGGGCAAAATGCTTTAGAAGCTTAAATTACAAGAACAAGGGAATTAATACTAGCACAGCTGTTAGAATTTATAAAATGATTTGCCGCCCACTACTTGACTATGGTTGTGCCCTCTATACCAATCCCAGCAATCCAACCTCCCGTAATATTGAAGTTAGCGAGCGGGCATCCCTTCCTACGCTAACCAAACTCCGACATCATCTTAATCCTGTACACAATCCATCTAATCAGCTCCTCTATGATACCACTTTAGTTATCCCTATCCTAGACCGCCTTCGATTCCTATCAGAAAAATTCTCCAAAAATCCTTTCATCTTCCATATATTATCCTAATATTGTCTACCTAGAAACCCTAGTATAAACCCTAAATTCAAAAATCCCAATTCAACCATATTTGATTTCATTTCATCATTTTACGCAATAACGACTGACGCCATATGACTGAACAGCACAAGGCAGAAAGACCTCTGGTCGATAGCCTTTTGACAAATTAATACATTAACACCACATTCATTATTCATTATTCCAATGTAAATACAAAATTTGTCAATAAATATATGTTACTACTAGGTTAAACATTATTCGTTTGATTTCTGTGAGTTACGTGAAGATATACTTGAATATTTAAAAAAAGCACTAACAATTTTCTTCACAATTTTATTTAGATTCACAGATATATATTTCGGACACAGAGTGACCATGATCAATGTTTTAATACTAAATACAAAACTAAAATTATTCGGCTTATATACTAAACAAATAATCAAATTATAGTGAGGGTACAGTGCGGCAATTACAGGTGAAAAACGATTTAACATTGGTGAAATATAAAGAAAAATATAATAAAAATATACAAAGAAAAATAAAATATAGAGTTACGTATATAAAGAGAAGGATAAACTGTACGCTTTAATATTGTTTCGTTGCTGTTGATACCCAGGATCTTCTACTACATGGGAAATATTTCACTGGAAAATGTTTTAATAACACAGGCCTAAATTTTTTTTCATGAAAAAGTGTTTCAAGTTTAATAGGTATCCTATAGTAAATGGGGTGTGCTGATCACTAATATATTCTTAGTTTTTTCCAGCACGTCAGGTTTTCAGGAAAAGTGTGTTTGAAATTTTTCATAGAAACTGCCAAAAATATTGAGAAAATATTTATTTAAACTATATTTAATAGAAAATTATACTGCAAAATTGAGTTCATTAAAAAACAATCCATTGTAGATTTCTTTTTGTGGATTTTTGTAAGCGAGTCCCTCTTCAAGGTCCAGCAGTAATCAGCCATCATTTTAATATCCCATCTTCCTTGGTAACGTCTCTCCATCTCCTTTATTTCTTGATGGAACCTTTCTTCCTGTTCCTCGCTGACAGCTCTAAGATTTTTGGGAAAATAGTCAACGTGGGAATTAAGTAAATGATGTTTGACGCTCATATTGGATCCCAGTTTTTTATAATTTTTGACCATGTTGGCTACAATTTCTTTGTAGTTTGGAGACTTGTTGTTTCGAAGGAAACCGTCTACGACTACTACGAAATAACTCATTGCTTTAGATTCATCCTGGGTATTCTGGAACAATCTTTCAGATTTTAAGGTTCGAATTTCAGGGCTTACAAAAATTCTATCTTTAAGTTTAGCTTAAGAAAGTGCAGGAAATTTGTCGCACAAGTATTTAAAGCAATCACCTTGTTTATTTAAAGCTTTGACAAACTGCTTCATCGAGGGGAGGTAAAAGAACTAATTTTCAAATATTGCATCACGCAGCACATTTTTTGTCCCGGTACAAGTCTTTGTCTGCTATTCTTTCTTAACGTAATGTAAATTTCATGCTCCAGTGTCCCACTCGCACAAAAAGAATGGATACTTTGTAAATCCAACAATAGCAACAGCTCAAGATTCTCATACGTTTCTTTGAGATGCACGGAGTGAGCAACAGGCACCGAGGCATAAGTATTAGCATTGTGCAACAATACACCCTTCAGACTTCTCTCATAAGAATCAGTAAATAACCTTTATGATGTGGAATCGTAATTGTCATTAGTTTTATGACTAATTCAGGAATAAAACTTAAAAGCTATTTCTAAAAAATATCTTAGCATCTATTAAATCAAACTGTTATAAAATTGAGGGGCATTGTAGGACATATTAAATGTTTTAACTAATATATTTTAATGTAATCGCATAAAAACTAATTTAAAATTTTACAATAATTACTATTTTATGCGATATATTTTAAAATAGGTTGTAATAAATTTGCTAAATAAATAAGAAAAATTTTACGTAATTATTTTCCAGTCTGCCTAAGTTTCCAAATTAAATATGTTAATTTTACTACAAGACTTTGATCGTTGAATTAATTTACGAAATAATTAAAGTCATAAATTATCCACGACACAAAAAAAAAACCGGGATATGAACTCGCGTAATATTACAAACGCCCATTAATTTGACTGCTTAAGCATAGCTTGAAAATGTCTGGCGTTGACCGTAAAGTAGCCTTATGATAATTTATAAGGTCGAGCTTGACGTTTATAGGTTTGCAATAATAATAAATAGCTAAGAGCCCCGCACGCCGTATATTTAAAGGTGGCCTTTAGATGCGCGCATTTGTGGCACTACTAATAACAAAATATAAACGAGTCATAATGTGGGGGGTAGTCTTGCAAAATTAGCACTACAGTCGTAAATTTAACCCCGCGGTCGTAAAACACCGGCTTCGTGTTTGTGGAACTAGGTGTGTGTTATAGTTAATAGAGGGGACTTGCCCTAGCTGAGGGAATTGCTTAGAAAGTTATAAAAAGTTTTATTTTTAATTGGAATTTCAATTTTTATATGTGTAATCACTTAAATATAGGTTAAAAGATCCAGGGTCTATAGCCTAGATGAATTAACATTATCTATTTGATTCCATTTTATTACTATTATGTATTATATTTATGATTGTATTGTATATATTCAATTATATAGATTTTGGATAACAAAAGGTAATTAGTGCGGTGTAAATTTGATTGCGTGATAAAATTTTATTGTTGATAAAGTAAACTCTATAAAGCTATTTTATAAATCGATGTAAATATTGGCGCTCAATTATTTTGGGATATATATATTTTTGCTGTATTTAAAATTTTAATTTATATCAAAATGTTTTTAGATATTTGTATTACTTTGCTGAAAAGTTTGGCAAACGTCCTAAATATTTCTCCATAGATAAGTTGATTTTATAATTACATTGAATGATGTCCTTAATCCAATTGCTGATAGTATTCTCAATGGCTTAATACAAGATCTTTTTAAATATTTGGTTATTAAAATATCTACAGAATAATATATTTTCAAACCATAGTTAACTTAGTGTGTTTTATACACCTAATACTTATTATTTATACGTTTTATTTAGTTGTTTATTTCTAATTACAATATCCTTAATATTCATCGATACGTTGTGACAAATATTGAATCAAAACAGTGAGACGTAAGGCCCTTCAGTCCTGAACTAAGCTGTAATTTCCGGCGGAGAAAGTTTTAATGACAAATCAAGCCGTAGAAAAAAGTTTTCTAGGGTTTTCCAATAACACCCACCGCTATCTACACTGCAATCTCCAAAACTAATCGATTAACTTACACGAATGAGTTTTATTTACATAAGAACAATATGCATTCGATTGTTTTTTTTTTGAGAAAAAAAAGTTAAAGTAATAATTGATTAAATGTATTCAACTTATTATTTACTTCTTTTAATTAATATAACAAATAAAAACAATCAATTTTATTTCATAATAACATACATAGAAATATATTATAATTGTATATAAGGGTACTTTAATCTCGAGTATTTGTAGTTAAAAAAGCGTTAGTACCTAGATTTCCATTGTTTATCTTTTCTGCGGATTTTGCATGTTAGCAAACTTCTATCTCGAGTTTATGGGATTTACCATTATTACTCTGAATAGTTTATCTTTTGTAGAGGAATCACCGTACTTTATGAATTTGGTTCGTACTATTTAAAGCAAGTCAAGGGGCTTTTGGGTTTAGTCTCTATTGGAAGTGAAACAGAAAGATAGGCATTTTTTCCATATGTGGCGTTTTCCTTTTACTTTTGTTTGGCGAGATGGATGCTTATGAAAGGGAAATTATTAGACCCTGGAAGTTTCTCAAGTATCTGATTCCGAAGATGATGGTGCACAAGACATAATTAGCGAACACGATACAGATACGGAGCAAAAGGAATCAGAAGAAGATGGAAACCAATCAGATACTTCTAGTACAACATCTAGATCTTTGCATTTTTATGGAGAAGATGGAAGCAAGTAAAAAAAGCATGCCCCTGGCCAAAAATTTAGAACAAAGCAGTAAAATAGCATTATCCAATTGCCTGGTATTCGAATACATGCCAATTCCATGTTGAATGCTCTCTTTTGAAGAAAACTTAAACACAGTAGTCGAAAATACTTACTTATATATACAAAAAATAGCACCAAGTGAAGGCGTTTATTGGTTTTTCTGTATTTTGCCCTGATATTTGCAAATACGCCAATATTATGTTGAATGCTATCTTTTGAAGAAAATTTGAACACAGTTGTCGAAAATACCTACTTATATATACAAAAGATAGCACCAAGTGAAGGCGTTTATTGGTTTTGCTGTATTTTGCCGGTTCTCGGCATAGGGGGCGAAAAAACGAATTTTGGTCCGAGGAGGACTTATGGTCCCAATTATTTCCTGCTAGCTTATCTCAACGAAGATTAATGTTTTTGAAAAAATGTGAGAATACCCATACAATGGATGAGCGAAAGAAGTTGGATAAACTTGCTGTTGTTAGAGACGTATTTGAAAAATTCAATGAACAGTGTATAAAACATTATAGTGTGGGTAAATATGTGACTATTGGTGAATTGTTGTTAGGATTTCGTAAAAGATGTGGCTTTCGTATCTAGATTCCAAATCAACCCAATAAATATGGAATCCAAGTGTTTTCTGCACTTGATGCAAAACTATTTAACACGTCGCATTTATAGATCTATTCTGGAAGGAATCCTGAAGGTCCCTTTCAGTTAGGCAATTCTGTAACAGCTGTCATTCTAAGAATGACGAACCACTTGTCAAGAACTGGAAGGAATGTTACCATGGATCGATGATTTACTAGCGTAGAAGCTGTAAGTCATTTATTGTATGATCACCGCGTAATTGAAGTTGACACAATACAATCCAGTCGAAAGTTTTTACCGAAAGGAGTTAAAAATGTTACAGTTAGACCTATAATGTCTTCATTATTTGCATTCCATGCCGATGTGATACTTAATTAATATGTCCCAAGAAAGTCAAAGAATGTACTTGTATTGTCAATGCACTACAATAACAAAATAAACGAAAATACTGTTCATAATAAAATACCTGAGTTACTAACATTCTACAATTCCACAAAAGGCGGCGTCGATGTAGTCGACCGAATAATTACAATGAAGCTCGAAACACAGAAAGATGGCCATTGGTCTTTTTTGAGACAGAAAACATGAAAGTACGTGCAAGTATGCCAAATCTATCACGGAATGTAAGGTGGTGTCTCAGTCACTGAAGAGCCCCGACCGACGTCTTCAATTACTCAAAGGAGGGGCAAATTTTGCAAAGATCGAAAATCAAGATTTTTCTGTAAGTTTTGTAGTTCCTGTATTTGTTTGGAACACACAAATCCATACTGTGCCGACTGTATGGTAAAATTTGATTAACAAGATTTTCCGTTCAGTATTTTGTATTTCAAATTTATGTACTCTTAGCAGTGCAAAATAGACCAGGTTAACAAATGCATAGGATAGTAATGTGTTATTACGGGAAAAAATTAAAACACGGTTTGGATCAAATGGTGTGATTCTGAATCAACCCGTTAATCAAAAGGTTAATGATCGGCAACCAAAAATTAAAATAATTGCCTTCTTTGAGATACATTGGTCATTAGACGTTAGTCCATTTTATCCAGCTTAAACCAGAAGAGTTAAATTAGTTTGGACTTGACGAAAAGGTTACACTAAGAATAGGATATTGTTGATGAGATGACATGAGTCAATAATATTTCCAGAATTAACGGGGGTCTCTAACCTTATTTTTGAGTATATTTGAAGATGTATCAGAAAAGGGGCACATGTCCATTTTATCCAGCTTAAACCAAAAGTGATTAATTACTTTGGACTTGACGGAAAGATTACATTAAGAATAGGAGATTGTTGATGAGATGACATAAGTCAATAATATTTCCAAAATCAACGAGGGTCTCTAACTTTATTTTTGAGTATATTTGGAGATGTATCAGAAATATATGTCTGCTTGAGAGCTGCAAAGGGGAGGGGGGGGGTTTGTGGTTTTATCTACAACGCTAATTCGGTGGAGAAGTAAATTATCCCAAGAGTGGCCTAAGCGAATTCTTATAATTGTGGTGAAAACCATTGAACATTTTGAACTTTTATCGATCGAAATTCTTTTAAATTGTTCTTACCCAAGAGAAATTTGTTCCTTCATCATTAAATTCAAAATATACGACTTCAGAAGAAAGCTTGGCTGTTTTGGTCAGACTCCTTCGCTAACTGTTCGACCACTTCATTTTCATGAATTCGTGAAAACATAAAGAGAAAATGGAAAAAGAATTACATACAGTTGAGAGAAAGAAAAGAGGCACAGAAGAAAGAAGCAGAAATTGATGCATTATATAAAATAGAGGTAGACTTAACTAAATCAAATATGATCAATAGGTTTGGCTATGACCCTTAATTAATAGAAATGCTATTTCTTTGTTATATCAATCGTCATCAATAGAGTTGTCATGGAGAAATTGTCACCAGAAGAATAGAATAGAATTTTGTGAAGTCAAGCCTTGCGATCAAAACTTCTGTAAAATCTTATTATTTAAGAATATTAGAATCTTTTTGCTAGCATGTTGGATAATACCCATTATTTATTAGTAATTGGATGTCTGGTAACAGTTCTAATATTTTTGGACGTGTAAATGATTTTGGATCTGTGTTTGAAGAACAGATATTTTGTCACTTATAATTAGATAAATTTGTTAATTGACTTACGTAAAGATCAAATTAATTTGACGAATAAAGCACTAATAATATTTCTTCACATTTTTTTGCACTAGTCCATTGATAATGATCACTTTGTGCCCAAAATATACATTTGGTAAATCAAATAAAATTGTAAAGACAGGTTATTAGTGCTTTGTTCGTCCAAATACTTAGATATTTGTTGGATGACCTTTTGTATTTGAAACGTATTCGGTTGCCTTTTTAATTGCAAAAAATTCTGAGTTGAAAACTGAAGCTTTCTAGGATGATTGAAACGATTCCTAACAATTTAAAGATTCAACATAGGAAGTATAGATAAATGTATATCCAACGAAGAAGGTCTCAATACATTGCTTGAATTTTGATTTTGCGATAAAGGGATTTTGGAAATATAGGACTTTTACCCAGCGTACTTTTGCAGGTTACATAGCTGTTGGTTGTTTATGCTAGTATTTGTCTTTAAAAGATTTATGATTAAATCATGACAATTTGTAAGCCTTTCTTTATCAGAGGCTATTTTCTTTGAAACATATATTTCTGACATGTAAATAAACGGAAGTTTGTCAAGAAGATGACTTCATTGCTTCCAAAAGTAGTCATAAAACTTTGTACTGAATTTGATCTATATTTTTAAGTTATGATAAAGCATTATCATACAAAAAAAGCACCCGTAATCCAGTCTGCTCAGTATTAAAGCTTTGAGGATATTAAGCAGAATACTGGGATGACCTCCCTATTGAATATGGGCGATAGCAAGAATGATGTTCAAAGATTTCTTGTATTGTCTATATGTTACTTCCACAAGAGTTTTTATTTATAAATCAAAGGTTAATCCTAGAAATTTTACTTTCATGCTCATTAAAACGTGGCTTTATTAAGGGTGTCATTATTTCAACCAAATCTTTTTAACTTAGATTCTTCTAATTACAGATTGAGACCCAGATGTTGAAGCCATCTGTTTAAACTTTGTTATCCTAATGCTAGAGAAGAAGTGCACTAGTTTAAAGATTTATTTAAGGCTTATAGTACAAAATCATTAACGTACTTAAGTGGTTTAATATCTTGTGCAAATACTTGCTAGTTTCGAAACACATTTGCAATAAAAAGTAATGGACTTAAAATAGTACTCTGCGAAAGTCCTTGATTGTATTTTCTTTCAATAATCACCGATTGCAAGAATATATTTAAATTGCGTTAGTAAGTCTATTTATAACTTCTTAAAATATCTATATCTATAGGAACACTGACTGGGACTGTCTCAAATATAAATTCTATGTCTAAGTAGAAGGTAACCATTAATAATTATGGTTTGCAAAGTTATTTTGCACTCTGCCTGCAAAAAGGGTAGCCCATTTGAATTGAAGCCGATAAAATAGGAGAGAAACATAGGTAAGGCAAACAACCTGCCTGAGTATACCAAACTTCCCACAGAAACTATAATATGTTTCGGACAAGACGGGGAAAAATGTTGACGACGCGTCACGGAAAATGAATCAAATATCAAAACCACTTAGACTTGATTTCTGGAACGTAACATATATGAACAACAAGGATCCAGAGATGTTGCTGGAAGTGAAAAGATATAACACGGACTAAAAAGAAACTAAAAAGAAAGGCAAAGGAAACACAACATACGGTTAATCTTATACATCTTAATCTACAGCGGCAAAGACTCAAACAAGAAAGCAATATCTGGTATTACTCATACATGAGAGATTTTAAAACAACTTCTATGAAATAGAACATATTTTTGATAGAATACTGCAAGTAACCATCAGCTTGCGAAAGTCAAAACTAAATCATTTAATAATCTACGGTCCAGATATCAGCAAGCCATAAGATGAAATAGAGCTATTCTATCAGAACGTTCAGGCAGTTCTAGATAACATCCCAATACAAGACGAAGTCATACTTGAAGACCTTAAAGCTCGAACAATACCTGATGTAAAAAATCGATTCAATGCAGAAACCAACAATGAGAGCAGAGAACAGCTGATTCAGATATGTGCAAGCAACGAGTTAAGAATTAATAACACTTACATCCCACACAAACCACACACAAACTTGAGAATACTCTATGCCAGAAATCAGTGATCGATCATATATCAAACAGAAATATTCACCAAAAAAAAATCTAAGAGGAATAAAAACTCTTAACCAACATTTTGTAATATTATTACACTATTATTACATCAACGAGAAAGAAAATAAATAGTAAAAGGATACATATGTAATAAATCCCATACAATTCTTTTCCGTAATAATGAATTTTTAAATAAAATTTTGGTGTATGATTTACAGATTGGAGGGTGGTATAGTGGCCACCCACCCACCCTACATATGTACATAAACTTCAACTACAACACTGTTTTATATATTTGAAAATATCTACACTAATAGTGAGGTAATTTTTGGAAATCAAACGAGTAACAGTGACTAAAGTACAATGTATATGTAGGGTGGGTGGGTGGCCTCTATTCCACCTTCCAATCGTTATAACATAAACGAGAGATTACTCAAACAAATATACATTAACAATAAAATAATATTAATGCAATAAATTCCTTACAAATTTCCTTCTCCGTATTGATGAATGAACAAAGAAAATTTTTTGTGTATCATTAAAGGATTGGAGGGTAGTATAGAGGCCACCCACCCACCCTACATATACACATTTAAATATTCCACTGTTACAATTTTAAATTTCCAAAAATTACAACAATATTAGTGTTTAGCCTTTGTAAGATTTCAAACGTATGATTTCAACTTAAATTTTTATGTGTATGTAGGGTGGGTGGGTGGCCTCTATCAGACACTCCAATTATTTAAACATAAGCCAGTGTTGCTGAAAAATTTAATGTATAATAGCGAATATTATTTAAATAAATACATTTTTTTATAATGAAGTGTTAATTTAATTACATTTGGACGTATTTTTTTCTGATTGAAGGTTATGTTAGAGGCCACCCACCTCTTATCTGATCCTCTAATTACTATAATACAAACGAAATTTTTTCGAAAAGAAATTAAGTAATGAAAGGATACTTATGTAATAAACCCCATACAATTATTTTCCGTAATAATGAATTTATAAATAAAATTTTGGCGTATGATTTACAGATTGGAGGGTAGGATAGTGGCCACCCACCCACCCTACATATGTACATAAACTTCAACTATAACACTGTTTTATATTTAAAAAACCATCTACACTAATGGTGGGGTAATTTTTTGGAAATCAAACGAGTGACAGTGATTAAAGTATAATGTATATGTAGGGTGGGTGGGTGGCCTCTATTCCACCTTCTAATCGTTATAACATAAACGAGAGATTACTCAAAGAAATTTAACAATAAAATAATATTAATGCAATATATTCCTTGCAAATTTCCTTCCTTGTATTGATGAATTAACAAAGCAAAATTTTTGTGTATGATTAATGGATTAGAGGGTAGGATAGAGGCCACCCACCCACCCTACATATACACATTTAAATATTCCACTGCTACAATTTTAAATTTCCAAAAATTACAGCAGTGTTAGGGTTTAGCATGTGTAAGATTTCAAACGTAGGATGTCAACTTAAATTTTTATATATATGTAGGGTGGGTGGGTGGCCTCTATCAGACACTCCAATTATTTAAACATAAACTAGTGTTGCTGAAAAGTTTAATGTATAATTGGGAATATTATTTGAATAAATACATTTTTTTTTATAATGAAGTGTTAATTTAATTACATCACCCATTTCTTATCTTACCCTCTAATTACTATAATACAAAAGAAACTTTTTCGAAAAGAAATCAAACAATAATAGGATACTTATGTAATAAATCCCATACAATTCTTTTCGGTAATAATGAATTTATAAATAAAATGTTGCCGTATGATTTACAAATTGGAGGGTGGGATAGTGGACACCCACCCTACATATGTACAAAAACTTCAAGTACAACACTGTTTTATATTTTTGAAAATATCTACACTAATGGTGAGGTATTTTTTTGGAAATCAAACGAGTGACAGTGACTAAAGTTCAATGTATATGTAGGGTGGGTGGGTGGCCTCTATTCCACCTTCCAATCGTTATAACATAAACGAGAGATTACTCAAAGAAATTTAACAATAAAATAATGTTAATGCAATATATTTCTTACAAATTTCCTTCTTCGTATTGATGAATTAACAAAGCAAATTTGTTGTGTATGATTAATGGATTGGAGGGTAAGATAGAGGCCATCCACCCACCCTACATATACACATTTAAATATTCCACTGTTACAATTTTAAATTTCCAAAAATTACAGCAGTGTTTTTGTTTAGCCTGTGTAAAATTTCAAACGTAGGATTTCAACTTAAATTTTTATATATATGTAACGTGGGTGGGTGGCCTCTATCAGACTCACCAAATATTTAAATATAAACGAGTGTTGCTAAAAAATTTAATGTACAATGGAGAATATTTTTTGAATTAATATTTTTTTATAATGTATTGTTAATTTAATTACATTTGGACGTATGTTTTTCTGATTGAAGGGTAGATTAGAGGCAACCCACCCCTTATCTCACTCTCTAATTACTATAATACAAACGAAACTTTTTCGCAAAGAAATTAAATATAAAAGGATACTTATGTAATAAATCCTATAGAATTCTTTTCCGTAATAATAAAATTATAAATAAAATATAGGCGTATGATTTACAGATTGGAGGGTAGGATAGTGGCCACCCACCCACCCTACATATGTACATAAACTTCAACTATAACACTGTTTTATATTTAAAAAACCATCTACACTAATGGTGGGGTAATTTTTTGGAAATCAAACGAGTGACGGTGATTAAAGTATAATGTATATGTAGGGTGGGTGGGTGTCCTCTATTCCACCTTCCAATAGTTATAACATAAACGAGAGATTACTCAAACAAATATACATTAACAATAAAATAATATTAGTGCAATAAATTCCTTACAAATTTCCTTCTCCGTATTGATGTATGAACAAAGAAATTTTTTTTGTGTATCATTAAAGGATTGGAGGGTAGTATAGAGACTACCCACCCACCCTCCATATACACATTTAAATATTCCACTGTTACAATTTTAAATTTCCAAAAAATACAGCAGTGTTAATATTTAGCCTGGGTAAGATTTCAAACGTAGGATTTCAACTTAAATTTTTATATATATGTAGGGTGGGTGGGTGGCCTCTATCAAATACTCCGATTATTTAAACATAAACCAGTGTTGCTGAAAAATTTAATGTATAATAGAGAATATTATTTGAATAAATACATTTTTTTATAATGAAGTGATAATTTTAATTACATTTAGACGAATGTTTTTCTCATTGAAGGATAGGTTAGAGGCCACCCACCCCTTATCTCACTCTCTAATTACTATAATACAAACGATACTTTTTCGCAAAGAAATTAAATAATAAAAGGATATTTATGTAATAAATACCATACAATTCTTTTCCGTAATAATGAATTTAAAAATACAATTTTGGCGTATGATTTACAAATTGGAGGGTGAGATAGTGGACACCCACCCACCCTACATATGTACATAAACTTTAACTACAACACTATTTTATATTTTTGAAAATATCTACACTAATGGTGAGATAATTTTTTGGAAATCCAACAAGTGACAGTGATTTAAGAACAATGTATATGTAGGGTGGGTTATAACATAAACAAGAGATTACTCAAAGAAATTTAACAATAAAATTATATTAATGCAAAAAATTCCTTACAAATTTCCTTCTCCGTATTGATGAATTAACAAAGCAAAATTTTTGTGTATGATTAATGGATTGGAGGGTAGGATAGAGGCCACCCACCCACAATACATATACACATTTAAATATTCCACTGTTACAATTTTAAATTTCCAAAAATTACATAAACCTTAACTATAACACTGATTTCTATTTTTGAAAATATCTACACTAATGGTGGGGTATTTTTTAGAAATCAAACGAGTGACAGTGATTGAAGTACAATGTATATGTAGGGTGGGTGGGTAGCCTCTTTTCTACCTTCCAATCATTATAACATAGACGAGAGATTACTCAAAGCAATTTAACAATAAAATAATATTAATGCAATAAATTCCTTAAAAAATTCCTCGTCCGTATTGATTAATTAGCAAAGCAAAGTTTTTGTGTATGTCTAATGGATTGTAGGGTAGGATAGAGGCCACCCACCCACCCTACATATATACATTTAAATATTCCACTGTTACAATTTTAATTTTCCAAAAAATTACACCAGTGTTATTGTTTAGCCTGTGTAAGATTTCAAACGTAGGATTTCAACTTATTTTTTTATATATGTAGGGTGGGTGGGTGGCCTCTATCAAACACTCAAATTATTTAAAAACACACCAGTGTTGCTGAAAAATTTAATGTATAATAGAGAATATTATTTGAATAAATACATTTTTTCATAATGAATTGTTAATTTAATTACATTTGGACATATGTTTTTCTGATTGAATGGTAGGTTAAAGCCACCCACCCCTTATCTCACCCTCTAATTACCATAATGTAAATGAAACTTTTTCGCAAAGAAATTAAATGATAAAAGGGTTCTTATGTAATAAATCCGATACAATTCTTTTCCATAATAATGAATTTATAAATAAAATTTTAACGTATGATTTACAAATTGGAGGGTGAGATAGTGAGATAGCTTTATATTTTTGAAAATATCTACACTAAAGGTGATGTAATTTTTTGGAAATCAAACGAGTGACAGTGATTAAAGTTCAATGTATATGTAGAAGGGAGGGAGACTATTAACATTAATAAATATTAATGGAAATGCTAATATAGTTTACGAGATAATTTTGTGTAACGAACATTGCAGAACTCGACGCGAAATGCCAATTAATTATCAAAGGAAAGTCTGATGCTATTAGATATATCCCTGAATTTTATTCGATGGTCGTACACCAACCCCATGTTTGTATAACTAGGTAGACGTGCAATAAAGTCGAAACTCACGCCCTGTGCGTTGACCCCAGCTCCTGTTTCGCCCAACTTTGCCCAAGTTTTCCGCAAACTTTCAACATTCAAGTTGCACGAAGCCCGCCCTTTCGCCAATAGAAATTATTCTGCTCGACGTAAAAAAACTCCTCACCGAGGCGGAAATGAATTCCGTACGGACTATATTAGTTTTCAATCACATTCCTTCGACCGAGTCATCTCTGCCTCGTATTAATAATCCATACTGTAATTGCCAACTCGGAATCCTCGATGTGTACGGGAAATTGTTCGTTACATTTTAGCGCGAATTAAACTAAGTACAAAATTTATGTGCTGCCCTTAAGGTCGGCGCGAAACGTTTATCGATTGAAAACTAAACGTGTTTACCCGAAAGCTTTGGCGCTGTAAATACTTAATGGAAATAAAACAACACGACGCAAGCTTTTTAGTATATAAGCACTTAATTATTTATCAAGAGAGGATCTGCAAAATAATAATAAATTAATATACACATTAAAATCAATATAAAACTACCTGTTATAAGAACTTTATTTAAATTCCGCTATTCCTCTACAATCCTTATATGATTCTACCTCTGTTATAAATGACCGTCTTCTATACCTAAGTGAAAAATTTTCTAGAAATCCCTTAAATCATTTCTTTTTACAATAATTACCTTCAGATCAAATAATTCAACCATTAACTGATTCCTCAAATGAAACAAACTTAGCAGTTGTACTGTGACTACTCTAATAACAAAGTTTGGTACATTTAAATACAATGTATGCTCTAACAATCCAAATTACGCTCCGTTTGCCTAGTCTAGATAGTAGTTCTGTTTAGCGGTTAATTGAGAAGAATTAATTAACTAACAATGATAACAATTACATAAGTCTCTATCCTCTCTGACGGGAAGGGTATTATCGCACCCCGAGCGATTTCTAAAACTTCAATGTATTCATGATACCAGTTATTTGCTTTCATATTAACGTTAACTTTTTTATTTTCCTCTGTATTATTATTTAGATAAAACTATTTAATTTATCTGATTCGATTTTTCTTAGGTTTTTTTGATGTACTATTTAAAAAAGAATTGAATATGACATTTTATTTTGATGCATTACCGAGCATTTAATACAAGATTCATGTAGCATGTTTTTTTTTTCAATTTATTTGTAGTAGAAAATTAACTAATAATTCTTCTTATTAGTATTACTTACGTCTTATCTTTTACTGCTTTACTATATTGTTCTATTACTTCCTATTCTTAATATTTATTCTCATTGATAATACCTGCGATTTGTATTTATTACTACAATTCTACATTTTTCTATTTTAATTCTTCGATATTAATAATACGTACTTGTATTTTATGCTTTATGTTCTATTTTCATAACTTAATAAGTAAACTGTAATATTTCGTTCGCAAATAGTTAATTTAAAATAAAGCTGCTTTTGCGCTGTATTTTCAACAGGATTGAAGTTAAAGGCATAACTCCAGTAAAGCCTCTAGCGTAGTAATCTACAAAGGATTTCTAGTAAGTTCAGTGCTTGCCTATAAGAAATGCCCTTCCGTCATGGCGGAAGCCAAGGAAATACAATAGACGTTGCCGTAATAGGTGTATTTATCTCAACCTGCGTTTTGTAAGGGCGAATTTTTTTGTTTTAATTTAGAATTTAAACTTACTAGCCAAATAATAACGCTACTTCTTATCGTAAATTTAATCATTATTTTATAATGTTATCTTGCAGTTTTAGTTATTTCGATTAGTACATTAAATGCTAACAAATTTCTGAAGGTCTATACAGATTAGTAATGTTGGTGATCTAACCTTTATCGTCATTACTTTAAAGAATTTTCTGAGAAAAATATCTTAATATCAGAAATTGCTCTACTTTTACTTCAACTTCAACCATAAAATTTAATGCCTTAACGCTCTACCTCCCTCGTGGGGGGGGGGGGGGGATTTTGCCTCTAAAATTATCCTCTTCCATCCCTTTCTATCCCCTACCACTCTTCCACTGTTTGATCTTCAGACATTTCAGAGACCTCTTTACGTCATCTTTAAATAGCAATCATACTAATCCTGATAAAAATTTTCACAACGCCTTTACTACAAATAATCCGTAGTTATACTTGATTCTTGTTGAACTATCCTCTTGATGGAACCAGATATGTAATTTTGGCGTAGAAAATTAGTTCAACCTTTAAAAAAGGGTTTGGGTATGATGGAAACAGGTGCCAGGTAACTGAAAATTAAAGTATTAATATGGAATATAACAAGTGTTTATCTTCACCAAAAGCTGCGGTTAAATTGTATTAAATATAATCAGATGGATAAGGGACAGCCAACTGAAATTCTTTAAAAATTTTTATTCAGACGTGTAACTGTTCAAGTTTTGGGTTATTTGGTTAATTGTTAACAATAACCAAGCATTTCTTACCTCTATCTGTCCCAAATCTTTCGAAAATTAAGAGAATCGTATTGATTACAAGCTAAACATTTATTATTTATTCTTTATTAGCTTTTCCTGCTAACAGTTAAATAAATATATACATAAAATACAATCATACAAAAATTTTGACAGCAGGAATCACAGGCGGAGTTTTCGGGAAATTCTTCCAATTTGTATAAATTTTAAAGACCTTTTTACGACCTTCATAAGTGAATTGGTGAAAAATTTATCGAGAAAAAAATTACCTTAGATTATTTAATTGTTATTTATTTGTTAGTGACGTAATATTTTTGAGAACCTTTCATGGCCAACTATTTTTGTTATTGTTTTATATCTGATGACCAATAGAGTTAAATACTCGGTAAAGTATTCGTTAAGGTCCATTAGAGTCAACATTACTATGAAAAGCCTTACTTTAACTTAATTTTTCACAAGCTGTAGGTCCGATCATTCTTGGCTTTTGATTCTTAATGAAGTTTTTATGAAAAGCAGTGAAGTCGAGTTTGTCGGTGACCTTAAATGTCAAAACACCGCAAGAACAGAATTAGTGGTGACGTCCGTAGGAGGATGAGACAAATATCTTTATTTATTGTTTGTTACATTGCGTATTATCAATAATAATCGTATTTGATTTACTTCGCGGCTATCAACCCATGGTCTTTGTGCCGAAAAGGATGAAATTCTTCATCAAGATCAGAATGAACTCAATGGAAGCTCGGGTAAAGGCATTATTACCCCTCAAGAGAACACTCCGAAAAACTGCCAAAAAACCTTGGCCAAATGTAAGTACACCATATATGGTCACGGCCAAAAGGGTTAAAAGGCAAACGGTGCCTATCGCAGTTGGCAACACTGTATCTTACAGGCAGGTAGCAACTATTCTTAAATAGGTGTAATATTAGATAGCTTTCCAGAATGCTTAACGACCACGAAACAAATCAAAACCGTAAGTAAGCCCATTGTGTATGGAATAAATGAAGATCGAAAGAGGTGAACAGTGAAGCCTAAATTCCACCACGTTCAGCATAGACCAAGATGGGTTGCTAACTACAGAAAAGTTAAGAACAGCAACGGCTCTACTAGATAATAATATCATAAATGCACATGAATCTAGTTATCCACTTAAAAGGAGGGCCCTGATTGAACAAGGATTTAGGTCTAATCCTCCAGCTCAATTAATATTACCTCATTTTGCCTAAAAGTCTTGGAGAAAATTATAGACAACAATATTAGGAACAGTGCCCTAGAAACGCACATTATAGCATAGAAGTTTCACTACAGCACAAGGTATTTTTGTGAATATTAATGGTACGCTTAACAACACAACCTTCAAACTAATGGAAAAAGAGCTATCGACATACAAACAATGGATGGATCGAAAATCGTAAAATTATCTCAGGTATAGGGAGCGAATAAGTAACGATAACTACAGCAAATAGATGCCCGCATGGCGTTGTTTCTTCGCCCATGGAGCATCGTGGTGGATAACCTCCTGACGTCGTAAGGGTTAATATGACAACATCATATCGTCCTTAACCCAATTTAACTTCAATACCATAGTAAATCTGAGGAAAGGTTGCAATGTCAGTCATGACAAAATTGTGGTGTTACCTTTCACTAATCGTAGGAAAGTGAAGCAAAAGAATAGGAAACTTAATTGTAACTCGCAAACAGAAAAACAATCTGCAAAGCTACACTGGCACCATGTATATGCAGCAGGCTCTTTGGCAGATCATAGGGAGCTCACTCTTATATGGGTATAAGGATACACAAGTGCAATAGGTAACGAACATGCTGATATACTGGCCAGAGAAGAAGCTGTGACTACCATAATTGGACCTACATACGGGCTATCAAAAGGGCGTGGTCCAAGAGTAGAACCCGATCATGCACAAGGCAAATGCTCTCTCCTATTTCGTTCCTCCTGTTTTGGACCACTTTACGAGACCCATTTAATTCTTCGGCTTAACCTACATCAATCAACCAATATAAATCAATTTAGACTGACCTTTCATCAGCCACTATATCATAAAAATGTCAACCTTATTAAAATGGGTCCAAAACACTCGGAGCAAACGGAACAACAAAATCAACAGCACAAAAGGAAGTGGATATATCCTCGAGAAGCTCTACAGAAAGGATACATAGCGTACCTTGTTAAATTTTCAGACAACACTGTTATCAATAAACCAAAGGGTGTTGAATTAGTAAAGGAGGGAATTGGGAAATTACAATTTTCACAGCAGTTGAAGAAGTGCGAAACCGGTGCTAAAAAGAGGAAAGTCGAGCTGACGATTAGTGCGGACGGTGTGGTTATTCAAGAACCTAAAACACAAAACATATTAAATCGGTTTCCTCTGAAGAGGATATCCTACTGTGCCTATAACAAAGGGGAGAATTTCTTCTCCTTCATTGCAAAACAACCAAATCATGTTGATAATGAACACATGAGGAAAAACACGAATGTTTCGTGTTCATATTTGATAAGTTGACAGAGAAAATAACATTAACGATATGACATTCGAATTGGCATACAATAAGTTTTTAGAAACCTCCGATAAAGAAGATCAAACATCTCGAATACGAGAATAACGTCTACAAAAAAGCTGCTCAATATTTCAAAGTTCAGCAACATCAGGCGGGAACTAGAATAATACTTTAGGAAGTACGACATTAAAAATATCCTCGAAGTATCCTTTAGCGGGTCTTTCAATTCGGGAAATAAAGTCAGCATCACTAACTCTTCTGAGCAAACCAATGGATACTTCAATAATAAATTACTTGATTTGAGCGATGGTACGAATGAAAATGCTCCACTAGTGCCAGTAAGGACGTTTGATAATTCGTCAGCAGTAGCGACTAAATACAGCGTCCAATTGTTATAAACAAAGGAAATAAAAAATTTTGAAACTTTGAAGACAAATTCCGGCTTAACAGTAAACTTTTGGATAGATATGTTGTGTTAAATCATCATATTTTGGCGGCAGGAAACTGTGGTCCAGCCATTTCCCTACACTAACGGGACACTCTATATAGATAAACATATATTTTTCTATTTAATGTATTATTGTCTAATTGTATAGTTAATTCCAATAAAATGTTGTCAATATAAGTAGAATAAAAGGTGCAAAACTGGGCACTCGGCAAACACACCAGATCAAAAGCAAATATGTATACTGACCTCTCGCAAAGCAAAGCTCTTGGGTCTAACTAATTTCGAGATAAATTTGGCAACGAGGCAATAAAGTTACTCAATAAAGTAACAGCTTTAAAAGATAGGTAAAGTAGACAACACCACTTGTAGACTATGTGAATTGGCAGAGGAAATTGCCCGGTATATTCTATAAGTGTGTATAACATTGGTTACTACTAGACTATCCATAACCCGAGAAATGGCAATAAGGTAAAAACGGATCAAGGAAGTTAATTGACTTTGCTAAGGAAATTTACTTCTTAGGAACATAATAGTGGTAGTGTTTAGTACAAAAATCTAACCAGCTCAAAGTGCTGCCAGGCTATCAATAGCTAAATAACCATATTTAATCTAATCTAATCTAATCACATAATTCAGTTTTATTTGAAACATTTGAAAAATCGGTATTTAATTTTTATTTCAACATACTCTAATTCCAATCAACATTTTTTGACAAATATTGGATCGATGAGGTTGTTAGTTGTTAAAACTCTATGGTAAAACTTAATAAAATTCTGACGCAGTGTAATGTTTTAAAACTGTTGTAGGACACTTTTAGTAAGTGATTCCTTTGACAGACTTTAGTTTATTTTCAACCTAATCTGATTTGATACCTTTACGATCGCCATATAGTTTTAAATTATTCGGTTCAACAGTTCTTAGTAGAATAGATTTACTTGTAGGAATATCGAGAAGTGAATCTACAGCAGTTATAATGTTTAGACCAAAATCCCAACCGAATGCAGTTGTGTAAATTTACTTTTGAATAGAATTTTTACCAGTTGTACATCTGATGATTCTTTCCTTCTAAAAAATATTGGTGATTTGAATTATCTAGTACACAGTTTGGATCTGCTATCGAGATAGAATCATTAGCTATTGTTTAGTACGTTTTAGTGGGGAATTGGTTGCTGGCTAGCAAATAGATATATCATCATCTTTATTAGAATCGCCAATAGCTCAACAGTTAGACTATCAAGTTGAACGTATAAGCTTTTTGAAAGCATATTATCGATCTATTTCAGTATTGCATCTTTCTTTCAACGGAAGAATTTTTGGTTTTGTAACTACTCCAGTCTAAGTATGTTTTGATAATTACATCTTTTAGATATTATAAAATCCTATCTCTTATCATTTTTTATACTTCACATAATTTTGTTAATTTTTCAAAGGCATTTTTATGATGCGTTGATTTTAAATTTGTAAATAAATCTATTTACTCGATTTTATTGCGTGTGATAATTAAATCATCTTTAACACATTCAGTTGACGTAAGTAAGAAATATATAATAAGTACATACTTATTTTGTACGATTTAGAAATTTTGCAAATAAAAACAAAAACTCCAGAAAAATTCTAGTTAACGCACTTGCGTGTAATTATTATTGATTTCCTCTATAGATTGATGGTTTGTGGAGTATTGGTTCAGCACACTAAATCAGTGGTTACCGGTGAAACAATACATTTCTGTACACAATCAATTTACAGCCAGACTCTCAACACCGGCCGTAATTTATGTTAATAATTTCAGGCTCGTTCCAGAAAATTACACACCTATTAAAGAAGAGATGCAAATCAGTACATCGCTGTGTAAATTGAAAAATTAAGAACTCTTGTTTAAAATATACTTTTCCCGTATTCGTATGATTTGTGTTTAATTAAAATTTGTTGATTTAATTGAAAATTTGATTAATTTTTTGTGGAATAATTAAATATCGGCAGAGTTATGAATTATGAATTCGTAATGAAATCATTTATTCGGAAATAAACAAAGTTATAAATTACTGGCGTGATATAATGTTGATTACTTGTTTTATGTAAATAATATATTGTTTTTAAAAATATTATTGAAATAAACGTCATAATTAATGATGTAATTAAATTTAGTTTTGATTTTATATTTCATTGATAATTTTTTTTCTTACTTTAATAAAGTCTTTACAGACATAAAGATAATATTGAATTTCTAATTGAAACAAGATTAAATTTATAATATATAAGCATCCTGTGACCGTTAGTGGGAAACACTTGGTAACTTCACGAATCGAGCATGTTTTGTTAGTTGGCTTCCTCGCCTTCCTCAACTCGACTATAAACTTCACTAATAAAGAACACTTCCGCACATTGGGCCGGCGGTCGGATATCAATTCCACAACTTCTGCGCAGAGTTGCATTCTGTTTGTATAGTATGCCATTTCGAGGACACTTCAGCTGGCGAAATATACACTTATGGTATATATTTTTTGGGGGGGCCGATCAGAAAATCATTACGGGGATAAGGGATCGGGCGTAACGCCGGAAAACGGAAGAGATGTTTGATCTGGGACGCCATAAAGCAAGTGGTGATAGCGTGCGGAGGAAGTCCCAGACGATGGAGAAGGATGTGGCATAAGAAAATTGGCGGTGTCGAACAGAGATAGGATTTGTTGATGTATGGCCGGGTCAAGGGATGGTCAATCCGTGGTGCACGTAAGTTGTTACCGGTTTCTAGAGACATCTTCGTGTCTCGCTCATGTTAACCTCAGGATACATTTGTCTTGTTTCAAGGGATATAAAGGGATATTATGGGAATGTACAGTTGTATATAACTAACTTTATAACTGTTCATCGAAGCATGGCATATTTAACAATATATGTATACAATTACGAATTTCAGAGTTACTTAGTTATTCGGGAAAATATTATTGGGTGGAATTCAATTCTATATTATCATCTATATGTAATTAAGCTGGAATTGAAAGAGAAAACAAATTATTCGTTCCTAGCTTGATATTACCTCAAACAGTTCATTACGTTGGTAGTTTCGTAATATTACCACTGCAATTTAATAATATTTCGTATGTAGACCGTTTCAACTATAAACAAGTAAGTACGATGCGGAGATAATTATACCATATAAACTAACGCATTCTATGAATAGCCATTATAACTTCCTAAGTTGCTAACATAATTGTATTTTTATTGTCATTTGAATAAATTTATTAAAATATTGAAAACCAAATATTTTTGATAATTGAAAATAGTAATAAATACAATTTTGAGGAAGAAACAAAAATTAAAATCGGTCAATATGTCTTAAAATTGTTATTTGTTTACTTACAAAACTTAAACATACAAGCCCTGACATAAGCCATCTAACACCCTCTTGTAAAATTAACTAAAAAAATTCAAATCCAAAATCGCCTTAACTTCTATGCACAAAAATTTGCCACCAACCTACCTAACCCCCTTGACCCCACAGAATCATATATGCATATAAGTTGAACGTATAATATGCCATTTCGAGGACACTTCAGCTGGAATTAAGGAATTTATTGTAATTTTAACTTTGTAATTAATTGTTTATACAACTAGTATTATGTAACCTGACGCAATTTTCACTTTGTACAAATTTTTGAGACTGAAAATAAAGACACATTATTATTATTATTATTATTATTATCCTTTGCAACACTTGTCAGTCATGCTGTTTGAAGAAAGCTGGAATATTAACCCAATATATAAAAAGTAATGTTGATATGATACCCGCAAAATACTATTTCCATTTAATAAAATTTATATCATTCATATGCAACAATTTAATCTAAGGATTAATTATATATCTAAATTGGGAAACTACTTTTAAAAAAGCTAATTTCCCACTTCTGACATTTAACTAAAATAAATCACCCTATTCCGTGTAAAATGTCTGCTTCTAGTAAGCAATCTCATTACATCGGACACAGAAAGTCGTGTTGTATTCAACGAAAGCGGCCATTCGCTTCTAGTTATTAATTGATGGTCTGGACGGTCAACACAAGATCGAACGGACAACGATTTCCCTGCGGAATAACTCGACAGAGCAATAATGAATTGCATACCTACGAAAACTGAAGACAATCAGAACGTAAAAGACTTTAATACATTTTACCTGTTAATGTATTTATTTTTGAACAATATTACATTACAGCTTGAATTTATGCAATGCCACGAAAATAAATTATTCACACACTTCACAAACATAAACAGTAGCCACCCTGTTTAATATTTGCAATTCTTTAATTTATATTTATATTAATTAATATTTGTATACTGCATGCATGCACATTTATTTTATACAATATTGGCATTCCTTGTTTCATTAGCATGTCAATGTCTGGTATGTTGTTTAATAATCCAAGCTTAATAATACTACTGACCACCACATAAATGTTTACCGATGTTTCATCAAGACATTAATTAATAACGTTAAGCTTGGTATGGGATGCATTATTAAATTTGATACTGAATATTTACTGTTTATGGCTTAAATTACGCACAAGCATTTACAGTTTGTTGATTATTATTGGAATTATTATTCACTTTTATTCTATAGAATCACACCCTTTCATTCTCGGCGACGCTTATTCCTACTGAGGTAAATGAACTCTGACAAGCCAATTTCAAATCAATTAACGTCCACAGTGCAACGATGCAGAGAAGCTAGGTGGATTTTATTATGAAAGAAAATTAAAAAATAAACATATTATGCTATGTAACTGGCATGTAAGGTATTTCTAAAAAATATTATAATTACATTTTAGAATGTTCATAATGAAAAACCCCCACCCACCCTACATATAGGTTTACATCTAAGCCACCATCTTTGATTTTGTTTTTGTGAAATAGGTCAGTAATTGTAGTTTGAATATCAATAAATTTCTAAGTAAAATCTGGACTAAGTTTAAGTGCATATGTAGGGTAGGTGGGTGGCCACTGTCCTACCATCCAATTACTATGACATTAAAAAGGGTTTCAAATTGAAAAAAAACTGTTTTGATGACGAAAATTATTGATATTAATTGTGCACAACACTTTTAATATTTTATTTTCTTTCCATTAAAACTCTGTCGTATGTTTTACTGATTGAAGGGTGGCTGAGTGGCCACCCACCCACCCTACATATGCATTTACATTTAGACCACAATATTTGTTTTTGTTTTTGTGAAATAGATTAGTAATTTTAGTTTTAATAAACAGAAAGTAATAAGTAAATTCTGGTTTAAATTTAAATTCATATGTAGGGTGGGTGGGTGGCCACGGTCACACCATCCAATTGCTATAACAAAAGCAAGGGTTTTCAATTTAAAAATGTTTAGTGAAGAATGTTATTGATTTTAATTGTGCAAAAACCTTTTAATATATTATTTTCCTTCTATTAAAACTCTGTTGAATGTTTTACTGATTGAAGGTTGGGTTAGTGGCCACCCACCCACCCTACATATACGTTTAGGTTTAAACCACACTATTTGTTTTTGTTTTTGTGAAATAGATTAGTAATTTTAGTTTTAATAAACAGAAATTAACAAGTAAATTCTGGTTTAAATTTAAATGCATATGTAGGGTGGGTGGGTGGCCTCTGTTACACCATCCAATTATTATAACATAAGCAAGGGTTTTCAATTTAAAAAAAAAATATTTAGTGAAGAAAGTTATTGATTTTAATTATGCAAAACCGTTTTAATAATTTATTTTCCTTCTATTAAAACAGTGTCGTACGTTTTACTGATTGAAGGGTGGGTTAGTGGCCACCCACCCACCCTAGATATGCGTTTAGGTTTAAACCACACTATTTGTTTTTGTTTTTGTGAAATAGATTAGTAATTTTAGTTTTAATAAACAAAAATTAATACGTAAATTCTGGTTTAAATTTAAGTGCATATGTAGGGTGGGTGGGTTTGCACTGTCACACCATCCAATTATTATAACATAAGCAAGGGTTTTCAATTTAAAAAAAATATGTGTAGTGAAGAAAGTTATTGATTTTAATTATGCAAAACCGTTTTAATAATTTTATTTTCCTTCTATTAAAACTCTGTCGAGTGTTTTACTGATTGATGGGTGGATTAGTGGCCACCCACCCACCCTACATATACATTTAGGTTTAAACCACACTATTTGTTTTTTTTTGTGAAATAGATTAGTAATTTTAGTTTTAATAAACAGAAATTAACAAGTAAATTCTGGTTTAAATTTAAATGCATATGTAGGGTGGGTGGGTGGCCACTATCACACCATCCAATTACTATAACATAAACAAGGGTTTTCAATTTAAAAATATGTTTAGTGAATAATGTTATTAATTTTAATTGTGCAAAGACCTTTTAATTATTTATTTTCCTTCTATTAAAACTCTGTCGTATGTTTTTCTGATTGAAGGGTGGATTAGTGGCCACCCACCCACCCTACATATACGTTTAGCTTTAAACCACACTATTTGTTTTTGTTTTTGTGAAATAGATTAGTAATTTTAGTTTTAATAAAAAGATATTAATAAGTTAATTCTGGTTTAAATTTAAGTGCATATGTAGGGTGGGTGGGTGGCTTCTGTCACAGCATCCAATTATTATAACATAAGCAAGAGTTTTCAATTTAAAAATATGTTTAGTGAAGAATGTAATTGATTTTAATTGTGCAAAAACCTTTTAATATATTATTTTCCTTCCATTAAAACTCTGTTGTATGTTTTACTGATTGAAGGGTGGGTTAGTAGCCACCCACCCACCCTACATATACATTTACGTTTAAACCACACTACTTGTTTTAGTTTTTGTGAAAGAGATTAGTAATTTTAGTTTTAATAAACAGAAATTAACAAGTAAATTCTGGTTTAAATTTAAATGCATATGTAGGGTGAGTGGGTGGCCACTATCACACCATCCAATTACTATAACACAAACAAGGGTTTTCAATTTAAAAATATGTTTAGTGAAGAAAGTTATTGATTTTAATTGTGCAAAAACCTTTTAATAATGTATGTTCCTTCTATTGAAACTCTGAATCAGTTTTACTGATTGAAGGGTGGGTTAGTAGCCACCCACCCACCCTACATATGCGTTTAAATTTAAACCACAATATTTGTTTTTGTTTTTGTGAAATAGATTAGTAAATTTAGTTTTAATAAAAAGAATTTTTTTGTTTATGTGAAATAGATTAGTAATTTTAGTTTTAATAAACAGAAATTAACAAGTAAATTCTGGTTTAAATTTAAATGCATATGTAGTGTGGGTGGGTGGCCTCTATTACACCATCTAATTACTATAACAAAATCAAGGGATTTCAATTTAAAAATATGTTTAGTGAAGAATGTTATTAATTTTAATTGTGCAAAGACCTTTTAATTATTTACATTCTTTTATTCAAACTCTGTCGTATGTTATACTGATTGAAGGGTGGGTTAGTGGCCACCCACCAACCCTACATATACGTTTAGGTTTAAACCACACTATTTGTTTTTGTTTTTGTGAAATAGTTTAGTAATTTTAGTGTTAATAAACAGAAATTAATGAGTAAATACTGTCTAAAATTTAAGTGCATATGTAGGGTGTGTGGGTGGCCACTGTCCCACCATCCAATTACTATAACATAAACAAGGGTTTCAAATTAAAAAAAAATTGTTTGGGTGAAGAAAATTATTGATTTTAATTGTGCAAAAACCTTTTCTTATTTTATTTTCCTTCTATTGAAACTCGGTCGAATGTTTTACTGATTGAAGGGTGGGGGGAGGAAAATTCTCGCAATTTAATATCAATTGATGAAAATTCTACAAATCTAGAGAAAAAATTTCTGAAAACATCTATTTGAGATAAAGGAGAAAAAGTAAAAAGATGCCAAAAATGTATTGAAAAATATTAATAATATAATATTTAATAATAATATTTATTTGTGATCATACAAAAAAGTTTATACAAGTCATACAATTTCAGAAAGTTATATGCACATATAAGTAAGTATGTGATATAAATAGTATATCTATAGGGAAACATTATTTCAGAATAGAAGAAAAATGCTGAAATATTCTAGCATGTTTTAAAGAGATGTTGAAAATTTCTTTAAATCTAGAAATAGTCTTGCTGAAAATTTGTGCGACCTAAGAAAGAAATTATTAAGAAACATAGGAATCTAGAAGAGAAAATTCTAGAAAATTCCGATAAAATGAAGCCAAAAATTTGTACATGTTTAAAAAATCTAAAAAAAATTGAACAAGCACTAAATAACCATTACAAAAATATACTAAAACATTAGAAGAAAATGTTTTGGGTAAAATGCTGTAAAATTTTAAAGATCTAAAAATTTATTATAGAATAGAAATTTTCGGAAAATTCTATCGCTTTGAAAAACTCTCGAAATGTAGAACTACTTTTCAGTTTCAATAAAAAATTAAAGCTCCAATAATCTTGCTGAAAATGTTTGCAAACTAAGAAAGAAATTAATAAGAAAAAACCTAGAAATCTAAAGGAGAAAATTCTGAAAAATTCCAATAATATGAAGCCAAAAGTTTGTGCATGATTGATAAATCTAAAAAAAGTGAAAAAGCACGAAATAATCATGATAAATATATACTAGAATGTTTGAAGAAAAATTTTAAAAATCTAGAATAGAAATTTTGTGAGAATTCTATCGTTTTGTAAAACTCGAAAATTAAAATTTCTTTCTGTTTCAATAAAAAATAAAACATTCAGTATTATTCTTATAAGATAGATAATTTAAAAAATAAAACAGAAAACTGGAGGAAATTGCAACATTTCATATATACAAAATAATTTTAAATAATGTTTTCGTATTTTTGAATTATTTATTCAAACCGTTTCTATCAGAAGTTTATAAATAAACAAAACAACAGCGATTACATATGTTTACAATTTTTGAGTAACTAAGAATGAAAACAAAATTAAGGTATAAGTTAACTTCGTATTTAACGAGAAAAATTTGTAATCAAGTAGGCCGTAACTCTACTCGAGAGAGAGTCTAGGTAGATTTAGTGAGAATAGTAAAATATTAGATTGATCAAGCTGTTACTTGAAAAATTCCTAAATTCTAAAAAATTTGTTGAAGCGTAAATCAGGCAAAACGAGAAAAAGAAATTACTATTAATATGTGGAACCCTCAAACGTTTTTTTTGCAATTCGAAAGTTGTAATTGCTTGAAGAAAACCTTTCCACCTTTCAAACAATCTGATGCATTAATTAAGTGAAAAAATTTTAAAAATTTCTTGAGATCTAAAGGAAAAAGTCCTGAAAAATTCTGCAAAAGACTAAGGAAAGAAATAATGAAAACTGAAAAGATGCTGCAAATGCAAGAATATTTAAAGAGACAAAATAAAAAGGAAAATAAAAATTCTGATAAGATAAAATAAGAATTTCTAGTAAAATCAAATACAAATGGTGGAAATTTCTCTAAGAAATAAGAAAAAAAATCCTAAGAATTTGCAGACAAAATTAATTACAATATGCCGAAACAAATCTTGAGAGAAACTTACAGAAAATTTTCCCAAATTAAAATAGAAATTATTTGAAAATCTATAAAATTCTGAGAAATAACGATAATATAAAGCAAAAAATAGTAGATGCTGGATGGATAAAAGAAATAAATACTATAAACTCTAAATAAGATATAAAAATATGATAAAGGTTTTGTAGAAAAGTTCGAAAAGCAAGAAATGCTGAAACATTTTACAGTTTTAAAAACTCACGACAGAAAATTACAAAAAAATATGTTTCTTAAATAAGCTTACTTAATATTGGGAGATATTAACTTTGAGAATTATCCGTAAGGACCGAAACACGTGCCAGTTACCTGATAATAAACGAATGGAACATAAGTGTATTACTTTTCCCAATATGAAAATTTGGTTCCATCAAGAATATAGTAAAACAAGTATCGAGCTTACTTAATTAAGAAGTGATTTGCAGGAAAATTTTACTTCAAAAAAATTAAAGTGAAGGAAAATTCTCATAGGACAAAGCAAGGTGTGCCAAACAAAACTCTATCTAAAGACCACCTAATGAGAGTTGTGCACAGGGGCTCAAGAAAAGTCTTAGTGTGCTATTAAAGACCAAGCTCAACATCTGTGGACTCCAAATAAAATACTGCTCAATCTACAGAAGACAGCAAACTCTTACCTACTAATAAAAGCAAAACAAATTCTGGCAAACTCAGTACCAAAAAAAAAAATTAATGGGCAGTTAATATTAGGTAATTTTAAATTTAAAAAACTTGTTATATTTAGTATTGTTGACGATAATTTTCAAAGGAATTACAAATTTTAAATGGTTAAAAATGATCATGTAATAATATTATATATTAGGGAAAGTAAATTTTGTTTACTATTTTAGATATCCTCAAGTGTTTAGAAATATTATATTCCATTAGGAAAAAATATACTTACTATTCGTAACCTTATTCTTCTTATTTATCATTCTTTATTTGTGGAAATATTCTGTAATAATATCCTTTGGCAAAATCCACTTTATAATTGGCAATATTCTATTGAAAAAAAGTTTTCCTTTTTTGGACTATTTCCCTATTGTATTTCGGTTATAAAATGTTGCTTTATCAATAGTATCATATTTAATTGTTAATTTCCGCCAGCTTTATAAAAAAATATATACATGAATGGAACAAAAAAAACTGTTACATTTTATTTTTCATTTTGCAGTATAAATGTTTAGTTTCTACTGACGAAATGTGTAAACGTTTATTTTATTCAACAAACTCTACGCTCTATTCATTTTACGTTTGTGAACTATTCATAGTGCACCAGAAACAATGTTTGAAATTTAAATTAGCAAATCAACTGTATTATGTATTTCATTGCAAAAATACAGACCTGTACCAAAAACAAATTTAGTTTAATATTTAATAATTGATTATTACATTTTAAAATTTAATAAAATGAAAACGCTCATTATTTTAAATTCAATATTATGAAGAGAAATATTAGCATCTGTATTAATTATTATTTCTTCAAAAATAACGTTTGTATCTAATTAATAATAAGAGGTTGATTTTTAAATTTTTATTGAAATCACTACAATTGTTTCACCACACTCTGGCTTATTTGGGTGAAGAATATTCTTATTAAATAGATATAATATAAATTGTCAACTAAGTGCATCGTCAATTAGTTCAAATAACGTTTGATTGTTTGGCAATGAAGGCGTTTACTTAAACCTTTGTTAATAACACTACAGTTTATTTTTAGTGAGGATATTTTAGATCATGATCGTATAACTAGAAGTTTGTTTTAATTTGTAAATAACGTTCTCATGCATATTTTTATGTATTTATTGAAATAGCTATTTCAAAAAATGTCTTTAATTTAAAGTCGCCTTTTATTTGTATTTTGTTATATTATTCATCCAAGATTAGAAAATTATGTATTGAAATGGTGAGTTTTACACGGTATGATATGGATAAACACGTTTCAAACAAATTATTGCACAGTAACGGAAACGTGACTGATTGGGACCGAAATAACTTCCTTCCTGTTTTCCGCAAAAATGCCAAACTGAAATTACATCTAAAACGGTATGTGAAATTTATAATTAACGCTCGTATCCTAAAATCGTGCCAGAGGTAAATAGTATGTACTTTAATTACTTCTTTATAACTAATTATATGAACAGAATAATGTATATTAATTATTACAATTATTAATTGAAATTTATTCACAAAAAAATATTAGTGGTAAATTATAACAATAGATATATTTAGGTGATTGCTCATTATAATATAGGATAATGTTTTTTTTGAATTCAGTCCTTTTGTAAACCAACAGTAATAAATATCAAGTGTACTAAAAATCTCATGGTTTATTACACAGATGTAGAGTGTAGCGCAACAAGCATTAACTCAGATGTAGATTAGGAAGAGAGAAAATAATTAATTATGTGAAAAAACAAAGCTATAAGTTCAAACAGATAAGTAATAATGGATTTAAAAGATAACCATTGACCACTTACAAATAAATGCAATATTAATGATAATTCTAGTTTTTTTTTTATTTAGAAATACTAAATATCAGAAATTAGTAGTTATAAAATCTAACAGTGCAAATATCGTATAAAATATGTTTAAAGTTTTCGCCTAGAATAGCATTATTTACACTAGACATATTAAGGAGTCACGGAGTGTAATAATTGTGCGAGTAATCCCAAAAATTGGTCACGTAAACCATCATTTACCATCCAGTCGAGATGGCATTTTGATAGGGCAACTTCCGGTATTGTAAACTATACGGAATCGATTACGCCGCCGATAGAATTACTTCATGAATGTTTATGAGGGTGGATTACTATCGTGCCCATCAAATAATATAACACGAGCCACCTTCCTTGGCATCTGATACACATAAGTAGGCTTCTCTAATATTAATAAATGGTTTATTAGCTCATAAACCATTTTATTTGGCAGGGTCATACACAATAAATATAATTATAATAAATAATTCAATTTAAAAAAACCTAAATTACATTTGATTCATCACTAAGTTAATTACAACAACGATTGTATTCCATATGCCATTCATATTTTGTGGTTTTTGGTAGGGCTTTATTGTCAAAATTTGATATAGGTACATCGATGTACTTTTGATGAAACAGTCCACGTCAAAAATGATAAAAAAATAATCATATGGAAATGTTTATGATTCCTTGGCCGACATCAATTTTTCATATCACTGTAAACAACACAAAAGACACATGAACATCAAAATTTTCCCAGTTGACGTCGGTTTTCTGGATCATCCATTCCCGAAATAAATAAAACACCCTCATTCAACTGAATTATTGCTCATAATTGTTATTTTACAAACTTAATTGTCCAGGCAGAATAATTTGAAAGTAGTTATATTCATGATTGAATTTAAGAATTTCAATGTTCATATATTAAATGGCATTATATAAAATACTTTTATTATCATGTTAAGACGTTTTTTTGCTTCGTTACGAACGTTCTGCTCCCTAGGGCGGAAAATTATATTATTGATTGGGAAGTTTCCATTAAATACTTTAAGCGGATATTTCTGCGTGCACATGCTTCTCCTGTGCAAGTAATTATCGCGGTTTGTGATATTTACAACAACTTCGGTGTTGGTGATTGCAGTGACAGCCGTGAAGCGAATATACCGCAGTATTTGCTTAGAGATGTGTCACTGAGTCCGTAATTATATTCCTCTTTAAAGTAAATAATATAGGCATATGAAAGTACTAACTAAATAAATGTAGTGGAATTTTAGGTATTTTAAAAGGAATAACTTTTTAATTACCTGCTACTATATAATAATTAGTTTACGAGATGAGATTTAATTTCCATCTGAGCCCAATTACAATCACAATTTATTCTTGTAGCATAAATCTTTAGAAAACAGTTAATTATAAACAAAACGTTAACTTTATATATTTTACTTTATGCAATAATACTGACCAACAAGGTTTTCCCTACAGTAAATTATTAAATTATTAGCATTTATGGTTTCGCCACAAGTACTGAAAAGTACTGAATTAATAATTTGCAATTTATTAATAAGGTTAATAATATGCTTAAACAATAAATATTTATTGTAATACGTTAAGAGTATGCTAAGACAAGAAATAATTTATTGAGATAGGTCAGGAATACGTGAGGGCAATTAATATAGGGTTTTCCAATAAGAGGTTTCCTTTTGATATTAAAAAAACGATTTTTTTTTAAAGAAATCAACGGATATTTATTTCATTGTAAAGAGAAAGATATGTCATTAACGATGGAAAATGATATCAGCCAAATGGCCGTCACGACTACGGTTGCAGCACCATATCCTTTTCATGAAATTTTCTATGACCAATTCGCACATTTGTAGCTGTATGTCCTCGATAACTTCACGAATTCCATCTTTAAGGTTTTATATCGATTGTTAGCATTGGCATAGACTTTATGCTTATTCACGTAGCCTCCGAGGTAAAAATCGGCCTCATCACTGAAGATGATTTTTCGGTGAAAATACGGATCATTTTGATGCCTTGAAATGCATCAAAATGATCCCAATCAGCAAAGCAAACGACGTTGCTGGTGATCAACCGGCTTGAGTTCTTGTGTAAACTGAACTTTAAAAGCTTTCAAACCTAAGTCTTTATGCAAAATACGGTGTAATGTCGTTTTTGGAATGTCTAATTCCAAAGATGGTGTAGTTTTTACTCGTCAAATGTTAAAATATGACAGCTGCAAAAGTGACAACTGTCTAGATAGAGGGCTATTCAAAATGAAACCTCTTATTGGAAAACCCTTTATATAATTTATTAGGTTAGATCAGGAGTATGCCACGGAAATATATATTGGAATGTGTCACGTGCACTTGGCCTACCGTGCTCTGAAAAATGATATGATACATTGTTGACCTAAGAAGAGTACGCTTTGTTAATGAATAATTAATTGTGAGGCAATAAATAATGTATTGCAATAGATCAAATATACTCAAAGAAAATTAATAAATTATTAGCCCGCCACAAAAATTTATAATTTATTGCGATTTTCAAGAGTTCGCTACTGTAATGAATAATTTTTTAGCGTATGTCAAGATTACGCTAGGGTAATAACAAAATAATTTAAATAAATCAATACTACTCTAGAGATATCTATTATTTATGAGCCTAGTTTAAGAGTATTCTAGATAGGGCCTGACTTAGGCGGTGTTATTATTAAACCCATGGGTAAGACATAAAGAACTTTTTCAATTTCATAAATGCAATTCCTCTAAAGAACAGAATTTCTAATTAGTCAAAGTATAGATACATACATTCTTTTACAGTAATGTAATTTACAAATGATTTAAGAATTCTATTGCTGAGAGCAAGCACTGCGTCCAACGTAGATATAATCTGACGAAAACCAAATTGTGAAGCACCCAAAAGATTATTGACTTCAAAGTATTTCAGAACTTGGTCCCTCAATAGGACTTTCACAATCTTTTATATGGTTTGTAAAAGAGAAATTGGGCGGCATTTCTTGATATCCATTGGATCGCCATTTTTATAAATAACGTTAGAGACTTTTAATATCATGGGAAAAGTGTTTGTACTAATTATTTCATTTATCATCTTGGTGAGTGGTATAACAATAATATTAATTATGCATGTTAGCAATTAAATCGTTAAACCATAGATGTCTGTAAACTTACTATTTTTACTTTCCCTATATACTATATATAGGGGTAGTATTGTTTTCGTGCATGAAAATAAATGTCTGTGGGCAATGTATCTCAAAAACGAATGATCCTATTGAGATGAAACTTTAAACTTAAGGTGTTATGACTACTGAAAAGCTTTTGGCAAACCTTCATTAACCGAAAGTGGATGTTTCGGCTTTTTTTGATTTTTCTGGATATTTTTTTCAAATTTGAAAAATATTACATAACTTTTCAAACAAAGGTTAAAGGAAATGAAAAACTGAAGAAGTTTTATTAAGACATGTTTTTCGTAAAATTTTTAAATTGTGAGAAACAAAATTAACTTAGAATTTTTCAGAAATTTCTCCTCCACACTTTTAGGTTTAATTGCTTTCCAAATAATCTTCATCGAGAATTCTATATTTTTTTTAGCAAAGATTTTATTCAAGAGTTTCAAAATTTTTCAGAAAGTCGTCGTTTGTATTTATTTATAGAAATTTCTTCGTGGTTTTTGTAGAATATTTTATTTACCTTTTTCTATAATTCTCTCAGATGATCCATACTTTGTTTTTTTTGCATTAAGGTTTCTAGATTTTTTTCATTTTCGATTTATAAAACTTTTTGAAAATTCTAGAAGTGTACAGTAATATAGTTTTCTTATCTAATAAATAAATAGATATTCCCAGAATTTTTAACAAAGACTTGATTCGAGAGTTCTAGATTTTTCAGAAAGTTCTTTCAAGATTTTGTTTAACTTTACAATTTATTAGGAAATTTTCTTCTAAATTTCTAGAACTTACATAGAGGCTTCTGGAAGTTTCAGGAATTTCTTTTCCATATTTTCAGTTTTTTGCATCTCCATTTCCAAAGAATTTTGATCGAGGATTCTAAAATTTTTAACAAGTTTTCTTTGTAGATTTCTAAAACTTTTTTGGAGGATTCTAAAAGTTTACAGTAATTTCTTCTTTATATCTCCAGAATTTTTAGCAAAGGTCTTATTCGGGAGTTTTTTTAGAAAGTTAGTTACAATATTTATAGAATTTTTTTGAGGCTGTTTCCAGTAATTTCTCTTCGAGATTTTAATATTGTCTCATAAATTGCAAAGATTTGCTTCAGGGCTAAAAAAATCTTTTCCAGAACTTTAGACGTTTTTTGAGAGTTCATAAATTTCCAGTAACTTTTATTCAGATTTGGAGGCTATCCTATTTTTCTAGAAGATCTGTTTCTAAAAACCTAGACTCTTTTCAGTCATTTCTTCAGATATCAAGATTTTTTTTCAAGCTGTCTTATATTGCGAAACTAATTTTTGGAAATGTAGTTTTTTTGTAGAATTCAGAAAATTTCTAGTAAATTGCGAAGATTTAAATGAGGGCTCTTTTAGAAAATTTGTTTTTAAAAATCTAGTCATTTTTTCGAGAGTTCAGGAAATTTCTAGTAATTTCTTCTCCACATTTCAAGATTTTTTAACTTGTCTTCTAAATCGCAAAGATTTTCTTTGAGGCTCTAGAATTTTTAGAATTTTCATCTAGAAATCTAAATTATTTTCTCTAGGGCTTAGGAAATTTTTGGAATTTGTTCTCTAGAGTTCAAGAGTTTTTTTGAAGTCGTCTTTTAAATTGCAAACTTTTTCTATGAGGCATTAGGATTTTCTAGAATTTTTTTTCTAAAAGTTTAGAGTTTAGAAAATGGTCAATAACTTCTTCCCAAAATTATTTTTTTTACAACTTTTCTTATAAATTGCGAAGGCTCTAAATGATTTTTAGTTCGTCTTCTTTTCGAGAATTCAGGTAAATTTCAGCAATTGCTTCTCTAAAATTCAACATTTTGTTTCAACTAGAGGCTATAAACTTATTTAGAAAGTTCTAAATTGCGGAATTTTTTTAGAAAGTTTTCTCCTACAAATCTTTTCTTATTTTCAAGTAAGTTTAAAAGAATTTTCAGTAATTTCTTTTCCCGATTTCAAGATAGTTTTTCAACTGGTCTTCTAAATTTCTAGAAATCTCTAGAATTTTTAGAAAATTTTTATTTAGAAATCTAGACTTTTTCTGCCAAGGGTTCAGGAAATTTCCAGAAATGTTTCCTCCAAATTTCAAGGTTATCTTGAACTAACTATGGTTAAATGTACATTTCGAGCACAATGAGCACATGGTGCTCGAAATGTACATTTAACGTGTAAAAATAAATTAGTGAAGAAAGGAAATCAAATAGTGTTTTATTAGTTATCTTCTTATCTTCTAAATTACAAAGATTTTTTTGAAGGCTCTAGAACTTTTTAGAAAATTTGTTTGTAGAAATCTAGACTTTTCTTGAGGGTTCAGGAAATTTTAAGTAATTTCACTTTTTTTGAGGCCCTAGATTTTTAGGATTTGTTTCTAGACTCAATTTTTCAAGAACTCAAGAAATTTCCACTAATTTCTTCTCTAGATTTCATGATTTTTTAATTCAACCCGCGTTCTAAATTGTGATGATTTTATTGAAAGCTCTAAAAAATTTTTTATTTTATTAGAAATATAGACTTTTTCAAAAATTATAAAATTTCTAATAAGCCCTTCTTTCACTGAATTGAAAAATTCAATATATTTTAACCACAAATTATTCTAAGTATGGATTACGTAGTAATGGTCGCAACCATTCTCTTTATCAACAATTTTACTTTGTCAATTTTCTTTTATTCAAATTTTGTAATTAAAGTTATTGCAAACCGCGAGGCGATCAGTAACTAAAGTTGATATGTATATGTAGGGTGGGTGGGTGGCCTCTAACCCACCCCCCAATCATTGAAACATAAACGAGGGTTTTAATTAAAAGTTGTAAAACGTAAATAAACATAATATTTTTGCAGAATTTAATAGCTTTATTCATACAAATTTTGAAATTTAATAAATTTTGAAAAATAAGACATAACTTTTCAAACAAAAGCTAAAGAGAATCAAATACTGAAAAAGTTTTTTTTAAAACATTTTTTTGTTCTTAATTTGCTTATTGCTAATTAACTATAGGAGCTAAATGATATTTATATAACTAGTAAATAAATAAAAATAACCTCATAATTTTCAAGAAAAATTTAGGGAAAGTATTATGATGGCCACATCACCATTTTATTGTATGTTTAGAATCGCGTCTCTGGTAAGAAGAGGGATAATTTGTTGAAAAGGAAGCTTATGTTATTGCCAACATTTATATTAAAATCATAATCTGGTGGCTTGGATGAGTTATTAATGAGACTATCAGCTGTGCCTCTAAAAAATTGTTAAAATCCTGACAGGAGATATTAACGCAGTCAATATTACAATATTTAATACATATTCAAACCGAATTGCTTATTAATTTAACTAATTTGTTTATTTGTCATATTTATTTATGTATAAATGTCTAAATTTTAATACATTTTTGGAAATTATTTTTAAAATTTGGAATTGGAATCTTTGTCTTTCTTCGTTAAATTTAATTGTTTAAAATTGAATTTTAATCAAATTTATCAATTTATTTACTTGTAAGACAACCACCGGCCTAATTCCTTGTTTATAAGGTAAAACTTAAAGTTAAAATTATTTGATTAACATTTTACATTTTCTGAGTTTTTAATTGTTGTTATTCCTAAAATGTTTCTCTGGGTAGAAGCGCCAAGCTTGCTAAATTATAATGAGAACAGATTTTTTAATTTAAAATATTTTATTATGTGATTAAGCCTGAATCAACATTATAATTACTCCTCCCGCATTAAGTAGATATTTAGATCAAAGTTGCCACGGATTTTGTAAATTAAACGGAATAGTTTATTTTAGAGGCGAAATTAATCGACCGCCGCATTTTACGGTTAGTAGTTTGAGCTTTGAAATATTGCAGATTGTAACGCTTCTATGCAGTGAACACTTTAATTTCACCCAAGACGTATTATTTGCGGCGCGCACATTTTTGATTTATGTTACGAAAACTTTTGATTTATATTGATACTGAGTCGGCGCGATATAAATTATTTTTATACCGCATATATGCGGTACGGAGTGTCTTATAAATAAAATTCAGGCGATAGTTGTTTTTCGGCTCTTTATTTCGTATTTAAATTGTGGCCCATATTAAATTCCGTATTAACTTTCCGCGGGGACGGAACTTTTAAACTCTATGAATTATTTATCAACGGTACTAACTCTAAGTGGTTGCAGAAAGTAAAGAGTGTCGGGGCTCAGATGCGAGGTAAAATTACGCCGATACAAATTTAATTATATCATATCCTATCCGCATCATCAACTTGTGAATTAATACTTCATTATAATGGTTATTTCTATACTTTATGAAAGAACTGAATTTGTTCAAGTGTATGATCTATAGGTCAAAATTTAATTGTTTAAACTGTGTATATAACTGACGGTACGTTTGTTATTTTTTTTAAAGGCGCTGAAATGCTTATGTAAAATACATGTTGAAAAAGTACTCCAACGCATAATTACGTATTTGTATGTGGTTTTACTGGCATAGAAAACCGCACGGTTGTATAAATGCATGAACGCACACTAACAAAATTGCTTTTAAATGTGACAGAATAGCTACAATTTGTTGATTTTATGGAAACAATTGATTGCGCTTAGCTGGAAATAAAATGGCGCCGCTTGAAATATAAAATAAAGTCTAAAATTTCATTCAGCAAATATAAAAATTACCTTTATTCAAACATATATCGCAAAATTTTGAAATTCCATCCATCATATTATATAGAATATATTGCGAAGCAATCATTTGCTTCAAATATTATAAGGGAAGGGAAAAGAACATAATTTTTTGTTTTAAAAATTGTGAGACAAGGCTATACAAAGTAAGATCAGTTTGACAAAGGAAAACGTATACACAGACATAATTTGTTATTTCTAAGAATTGGCTAAATTAGAAAAGTCACTCCGTTATTTAAAGTTATTTTACTGAAGTCCGTAAACTCTCTTTTGTTTAATAAAAAACATATCAAAGTATACTTGTTAATTTTCATTACTTAGCATATCAAATTAAAATTGTTAATTTTCATCACTTTCTATAAACTTTTAACAACCAAATATTATTTTTTTATTCAAGCAATCAGTTAGCAAACTGCTATAACCAAAAAAACACGTAAAAATGAAAAAAATTCTAAAATAACTTCAAATAACGGAGTGACCCTAATTTTATGCTCGTCCGTGTATTTTTTTAATTTGTAAAAATCTTCAAAATCTTTGAGATTTCTTTGTAGATTATTATTATACAAACATCAGTTTCTCCTTGAGAATGACTTATAGTCGAAACTAGTCGGAGAATAATAAACAACAAGTGAAATCATACCAAGTGTTTTAATTCATCTATCAAATTAACATCAGTTTCCTTGTCAAGATCGATTTTTTGTTTATATATTTGGACCAAAAGCAATTTAGCTCTTCTGAAAACAATTAAACCAAATTAAATTTACATAAAAACTTTTAAATTATTGTTTTTTTTTATATTCAAAATCAAAAAAAATTTTAAAATGTATAATTTCCTTATGTGTTATAATTAGCCAAACTTCGAATTTACTAATAAAAACAAATAAAAATTTAAGTAAACCAAGTTGTCCGCCATATAACATAAATATTATATCGTTCTTTATTTATCAGTAACATTTCTTCCACAGTTTTTAAAATTTCTTCGATAATAATTTATACATTTATATTTTAATCATAACCAAATATAATGACACGTACTGTCAATTAAATATCCCTTTTTATGACAATAAGATCATATAGTCTTCATAGAGCAACCGATACAAGAGAATATAAGGTGTAAATGGGAGAACACATATTTTATGAATTCAAGTCTTTCAAAATACGATCAAAATTTCTATAATATTAGAATCTTTTATAGTATGTTGGACACATAAATAATAACTAAATAACTAATGCTTAATTATACTTCCAGACTTCTAAAGCTTTAAATTTTCTTTGAAAGTTTTGATACTTTTCTGCATTTTATGTATTCTAGGAGAGTTTTTGGTAATTAAATTCGTTCATATTTTTTTTAGATTATAATAATTTTTAGCATTTTTTTCTTTAATCTTTAGAATGTTTTCTATCGGTTTATTTGTTTAAAATTTCTAGAAATGTTTTGCATTTTTAATAAAAATTTTACCATCTTTTATATGAAATTATTGATTTTTTCTTGAATTAGGCAGTTTCCTTTGACAGTTGTAAATATTAAAAAAATGTTTACCATTTTTAGATTTTTCCAATATTGTTCCTTAAAGGTTTTTAGGATTTTCTATGATTACTTTCATTTTACAAGTTTTTCTTGTGCCACTAGAATCTTTGAAGAGAAACCTTTCTTTGGATTCCAGTTCTTCAAGTCAATCCCTAAGATTTTCTAAACTTATTAAGGGTTACAAAATTTTGCAGCATTTCCTAAGATTATTCTTCAAAAATTCTTATATTTTTCAGAAAACCTTTCACTCAGACTTCTATTATGTATTGCTATTGGTTCTATATTTTTCAACATTTAGCGTCCTAAATTTGTAAAGTTTAAATCTTCTTCGATGATTCTATAATTTTTCCCTAATTCTCTTAAACATTTACTAATTTCCAGCAATATTACAAAATAGAAAGTATATATTCAAGCGTTCTAGATTTTCTTTTTCAGTTTTCTAGACTTTCAAATCTTTTTCCATGATTCTTAAGTATTTTTTACGGGTTTTAAACTTTATTAATATTTTTTACTTTTACACTGTACGCAAATTGACCGTTAAATAAATATTATTATAATTCTACGATTTTTTTAAAATAATCTAGTATTTTCAATCCACTTTTCGTTCAGTTTTCTAAGAATATTATTAAGAGTTCTGCATTTTCTCTTTTAAATTTCTTCATTCTAATATATTGTATAAATAAAAAATCTAGTAATTTCCAACCACGTTTCTTTTAGTTTTCTAAGGATATTCTTAAGAGTTCTGAATTTTCCCTATTTAGATAACAAAATTGTTAGATTTTCAAATTGGTTTGGTTTAACAGTTTTGTTATCTAAATAGTAAATATGGATTTTCAAAAGTTAAGTGCCTCAACAATCAATCAATTGAATTTTCCCTTCCAGATTTCTTTACAGTTCTAATAATTTGTATAAATGTTTCCCAAAACTTTAGAATTTGATGACATTGTTCCTTACAGCTTTTTATTTTTTTTACATTTCTTACATTTTCAAGTTCTTCTTAGGAACCAGAGAAAGAAACCACATATTAGAATTTTTGAAAACAAAATTTCTTTAGACTTCAGTTTTTTAAGTCTGCCTCTACGATATTTTAAATTCTATGCTTAATATTTTTGGCATATTTTTCTAATTCTGTAAGATTTTTCTTCAATTTCTGGCAATATTTCTTCCAGACTTCTAAAAGATTCTGGATTTTTGAACATTATGCCTTCTAGATTAGTAATTTTTACTGTTTTCTATTCTCTTAAAAAATCAAAATTAGATTAGAAATGTGTCTAGTTTAGTTTATTGACTGTACAAGTCCTACAAAAAGAATATACAAAATAACGTACATTTACAGTAACTTGAATTTAGATCGCAAAAATATCTATAGGCGTTCTGGATTTTCTCTTCTAGATTTCTAAAGTTTTAAATCTTCTTTGTGGATTATGGCATTTTCGACGAATTTTCAGCTTAAAAAAATTTGACAAAACGTTTTATTGAGCTCTCATAGCAAGAAACAAAATCTAAAATTCTTTGCGTCCATGAAAACATCATTTTTGGTAAAAAATTCTTAAAGTAGAATCTAGAAAAATGAAAACTGCTCTTTTCATTATGTTTTAGTTTCTTTATTGAAACAATCGTATAAGATATGAACGATTATTAATAGAACAAACATTCTAATCATGTAACTTGCAGTTTTCAGTATCTTTTTCAAATTTGTATAACGAACGCCAACAAAATCATATTTAAGTTTTTAGGATGTGGTACTGTACTGTTCTTTTATATTTCCTAATAATCAATATTGACTGTAATTATGTATTATATTACGATAATATATGTCAATATCATCTAATACAGCATTTATTGGAAATAAATAAACTTACTTATAGTAGAACTTTATATTATATTTATTCCCGGAATCTATAGTTACGCCATTTCCTCACATTAACTGGACTCTATGTACATTAAATTTTACTTTTAAGAAATTATATGACAGATAAGTGTACCTATATATTTTGAATAGTAGAGATTCCTAGCAAAAATCACGAGTAAGCATTGATTTCCGCCTTTTTCAATTCATTAGATCTTCTAACAAAAAACAAAAACACAAGCTTCCATTCAAAATTGATTAAAATATGCCAAAAGATTAATGTCGTTCAAGGTATAATCCACTGGGCACATATTCTTCAATTTAAATTACAGTAATAATATTTATAATAGTATGTATTTTAGATTAATTTTGAAGAGAAACAAAGCAAATAATAAACAATAATAATAATAAACTATAAAATGCTAAAGATAAATTAAAGGAAATATTCATAATCCAATCCATTAACAATACAAGTACTAATGACTTTGACAATATTTAACATTTCAAAGTAATTTACTTGTATATCTTATTCAACTTCAATTCCTCTTCACCTCTAATTGAAGATATTATAAATGGAGATCACGATCAACTGTTAGATTCTAGAAAAGCTTCATCAACTGGGCGTGACTATATAAAAATACACAAAAATATCCACCAGTTTATTCTTAAAATCTTCTAATAAAACTCCAATTTATGGAAGAAATGTATAATCTTTTACATCCCTAAACTCACCTGTCGAAGCGAAATTCGAACGGCTAAGAGAAGAAAAGGGCGGGAAATGTTGTTATAAAAATAACAACCAACAAGGAAGAAGATTTTTCAGTGGATGTATGATTTACAAATATCTAGCTCCGAATGAAATCATTCAAAGCCCATCTGTTTATGATTCAGTAACGGATAACGCTAAAATAAACACCGACGTTACACCTTTCTTTCTCACAAGATACTGTCTAATCAATTTATCTCATTACTTAATAGAAGAAAAAGTTAAATCTTCTTTCTTATTAACAATTTTGCTTCATCCATCTTGAGTGTTTATTAATTTCTTTTTATCTCCACATCTTTTCTTTGGTTTCTTTTTCATGGGTTTTTTATTCTTAGCTTTATCTGCTTGTGTGATACCTGCGAATTTGAGTCCTCTGTGAGACTTTGGGTATCTATTGGAATTTTTGGATTTGTGTTTTCCTTAATAATATTATTTAGATCGTCACTGGTAGATGGTGCATTCGCAGGTTGCTATATAATGGACGATTTATGATTTCGAGAAGAGAAGTAAATCTGTTAATATGTGAACATAATATACATGGTGTACTCGTATAACGGTTATATCACGTTCGAAAGCTATTTCTTGGCTCAGTAGTAACGATATTAAAGATACGAATAAGAGCAGAAACATGTTTATTACTTTCAATACAACAAAACTAAGAGATAAGAGCAGAGAAGCGCATGGGTGTATACTACATCATCTTCTGCTTCTGATTACGTTTTGGCATCTATCGCCTACACTAAAAATTTACAATCATTAATTACCTTGGTGTAGTCTATAACCATTGTACTCATGCGCCCTGTATAAAAATTATTAATAGTTAAAACTCAAAATTATTTTTTGTAATAAGATTTCATATAATAATTAATAATTTTCTCTGTTGTTTTAAATGCACTATTTTTTGTAACAATAAACAAATCAGTAAATCAGAAGAGATATATCACTGAGCTTTTAGAAGAGATTAGAATCGGTGTACGCAAATACTATCCAAATAAAAGCCAGTCTTTGATATCTGGTGGGTCAAAGTATCCACCTACAGAACAGTAATTACAACTGTGAGCCTCAACTGTATAGGAAGTAAAAACTGCAGTTCATTAGACTCATGCTTTATACTACAAAACAAATATAATTTTAAAGTCACAGAATTATTACTTTTGATAGAATTCGTAACATTAATAATATTCAAAATAAAAACACATGTTCTAATCACTTCATAGAAACTAAGCATTTGAAAAATATATATAGTAATATGTAAACTTAAATAAGTTTGTTGAGTATTACTAGCCTATAGTTAATTATCTTTGGTATATCTAACAAGATCACGTAAACTTAAAATAAAGCGTAATTATGTTTTCTTTCATTAAAGTCGCACCGTGTAGATCAATCACGCCGAAGTCCATTGTTTATTATGACGGACCAAAATTGGCGCTAGCACGATATGTAATTAATGGAGCGGAATGATTATGGTTGATTGTTGAATGTCATTAATCTACTGAAATCCGCAAACCGTTTTGCGAGCGTCCGAGCTCCTCTTTTCTCCTGCAAAACCTATTGCCGTCGTAATCAATAAATAAATTCCTAAATATGGAAAAGCGGTATTTTATAAGTTTGCTTGGTCGGCCAATTTCCTCTTGCCCTATTTAATTTACTGGCATCGATTCTACATCATTTATTCATACTTGTTTTTCGTGGATTTTTAGCTTTACGTAGAATCCTGCGGCAAAGCTGGACGATTCAAATGTAATTTACAGTCGATTATAAGGTTTCTTCTACGTGCCGGTGTTTACTTTGCAATTCCGGGAGATGAGATCAAAGGTTTTAATATATAATCATGTTTTGAATTAATTATTGCAAGTACTCTAACGATATTAATGAATATTATTACAATTTTATTAATGATTAATGATTAAAATCTGCGTATGTTTCATATATACTTAATAATCGTTACAATAATTTTAACTGAAAATAATATATTATTTGTGGTTAAAACTTAGTAATTTTTTTTCCAATTCAGTGTAAGTACGAGGTATAGTAGGAAAGTAGTACCCGTTTGCACCATGTGGAGCGCTGGTGAATAGAGTCGTCGCCTAATGCATGCTAACATATTCATTGTATTTCAGCTGTCTATATGCAAAGTTCAGTCTTTGCTGGTATTGACTGTAATATTTGTGCGAGTGTTTATAATGTACAAGAAAATAAAGAACGCAGTCGGTTGTGAAGTTAGAGCTTTAATTAGAATTATCTTGCGATATTTATGGTCAATTAAAGGATGTGTAAGGAGAAATTGTTATGAGTGGGCCTTACATTTGGTGTTGTATTTTCAATTTAGGAAGAGAGCATTTCGATGATGACGAGCGTTCAGGACGTCTATCAGTCATTACGTATCTCTAGTATACTGAGAAATAATAAGCTTGGGGTACAACATCTAAAACGATGATTAGGACTACAAAACAAAGTATTTATTCAAACAACTATCTCCTTAGCTAATACCACAGCAGATATTGAATGATTAATCACTTTGATAAAACTTAATTAATCGTTATTTATGTAACCTAAAATAAACTATGAAATACTTTTCTTAAACTCATTAATGCAAAAGTTGCTAACCAATCAATATTTCATGAAGTTGAAATTATGATACACTGTTTTTCCGCCTATTGTAGATAGTTTTAAATGATTTATATAACAGGGGAAGTTACAAAATGTAGTATATTTCCTATTGCAGTAATTTGCGTGTTTTTCAAAAGAGACAATAATTTAGAGCGTTGTGAAAGTTGATCTTTGAGTGAATGCTACGCCCTTTTCGTGTAACTATAATTCGGGCACGAGGCAAGTCGCTTTTGTTACGCCGGAAGTTCGGCATCTGGAGTTTCAACCCCAAGAAATTGTGGAAAGCGCAATATTTGGTTAAACAATATGTTTATATGACGACGTGAATTAACGACTTTTATCCAAATGATGAGAGATTGTATAAAATATTATTACTATTCCTAAAATTTTGAAATATTGCGTATTAAATATTTCCAGTTAATATATTTTAATGTACTTAATGTATAAGAATAAAAATATTTTATGCTGTGTAAGATATAAATAAGTAAAACTTAATATTAACTAATAATTTAAACATTAAGTTTTACAGACATAATTAATTATTTTGTTTGTTCAGAAATATAATTTAATTATCAATATAAAAGTTTCTATATTTCCTTTATCAAAACACATTAAATTTAATACTAGTACCTTTATGAAACCTTTCTCGAACGAAAATTAGGACCCTCAAATTATAATCAATTATCTTGGCCATAACTACTTACAGCTAATTCGTAAAGATAAATAGACCCACAATTTCAAGTAAGATGGTTTTCCTTATGAAATTAATAATAATTTATGAAGCAATTACTACAATTACAATATGAATCATTGAGATCCTGCAAAGTTAGTAATGCTTAAGTTTAATTGAGACGGAATGCCTTAGATATAATAAATAGTCGTTAGGTATCTATAATAATAATAATAATAATAATAATAGCTCTTTATTAATCCACATAAATTAAAAGATATTAAATAAGTCAGTGTTACATATTGTTTCACAAAAACATAACAAAAAATGGTGATGTGGCCATCATAATACTTTCCCTAAATTCTTCTCGAAAACTATAAGGTTATTTTTATTTATTTGCTAGTTATATAAATATCATTTAGCTCCTATAGTTAATTAGCAATAAGCAAATTAAGAACAAAAAAATGTTTCAAAAAAAACTTGTTCAGTATTTGATCCTCTTTAGCTTTTGTTTGAAAAGTTATGTCTTATTTTTCAAAATTTCTTAAATTTCAAAATTTGTATGATTAAAGCTATTAAATTTTGCAATAGTATTATGTTTATTTACGTTTTACAACTTTTAATTAAAACCCTCGTTTATGTTTCAATAATTGGAGGGTGGGTAAGAGGCCACCCACCCACCCTACATATACATATCAACTTTAATTACTGATCGCCTCGCGGTTTGCAATAACTTGAATTACAAAATTTGAATCAAAGAAAATTGGCAAAGTAAAATTGTTGATAAAGAGAATGGTTGCGACCATTACTACGTAGTAATCCATACTTACAATAATTTGTGGTTAAAATATATTGAATTTTTCAATTCAGTGAAAGATGAGCTTATTAGAAATTTTATAATTTTTGAAAAAGTTTATATTTCTAATAAAATTTAAAGAAATTTAGAGCTTTCAATAAAATATTCACAATTTAGAAAGCGGGTTGAATTAAAAAATCATGAAATCTAGAGAAGAAATTAGTGGAAATTTCTTGAGTTCTTGAAAAAGTGAGTCTAGAAACAAATCCTAAAAATCTAGGGCCTCAAAAAAAGAGAAACTACTGAAAATTTCCTGAACCCTCAAGAAAAGTCTAGATTTCTACAAACAAATTTTCTAAAAAGTTCTAGTTCTAAGTTCAAAAAAATCATTGTAATTTAGAAGATAAGAAGATAACCTTGAAATTTGGAGGAAACATTTCTGGAAATTTCCTGAACCCTTGGCAAAAAAGTCTAGATTTCTAAATAAAACTTTTCTAAAAATTCTAGAGCTTTCTAGAAATTTAGAAGAACAGTTGAAAAACTATCTTGAAATCGGGAAGAGAAATTACTGAAAATTCTTTTAAACTTTCTCGAAAATTAGAAAAGATTTGTAGGGGAAATCTTTCTAAAAAAATCTCCATGAAAAATTCCGCAATTTAGAACTTTCTAAATAAGTTTATAGCCTCTAGTTGAAACAAAATGTTGAATTTTAGGGAAGCATTTGCTGAAATTTACCTGAACTCTCGAAAAGAAGACGAACTAAAAATCATTTAAACCCTTCGCAATTTATAAGAAAAGTTGTAGTAAAATTAATTTTGGGAAGAAGTTATTGACCATTTTCTAAACTCTAAACTTTTAGAAAATAAATCCTAGAAAATACTAATGCCTCATAGAAAAACTTTGCAATTTAAAAGACGACTTTAAAAAAACTCTTGAACTCTAGAGAACAAATTCCAAAAATTTCCTAAACCCTAGAGAAAATAATTTACATTTCTAAAAGAAAATTGTAAAAATTCTAGAGTCTCAAACAAAATCTTTGCGATTTAGAAGACAAGTTAAAAAATCTTGAAATGTGGAGAAGAAATTGCTAGAAATTTCCTGAACTGTCGAAAAAAAGTCTAGATTTTTAAAAGCAAATTTTCTAAAAAAGCCTTCATTTAAATCTTCGCAATTTACTAGAAATTTTCTGAATTCTACAAAAAAACTACATATCCAAAAATTGGTTTCGCAATATAAAAGACAGCATGAAAAAAAAATCCTTATATCTGAAGAAATGACTGAAAAGAGTCTAGGTTTTTAGAAACAGATTTTCTAGAAAAATAGGATAGCCTCTAAATCTGAATAAAAGTTACTGGAAATTTCTGAACTCTCGAAAAACGTCTAAAGTTCTGGAAAAGATTTTTTTTAGCCCTGAAGCAAATCTTTGCAATTTATGAGACAATGTTAAAATCTGAAGGAGAGAGAGAGAGAGAGAGAAACATCTTTATTCGAACAATTATACACAATTTATGGAAACATACAAGTAATTAACAATATGGTTAGTCTGCCCGTTGGGCTATCGACCATCGGTCTTTCTGCCCTGTCTTGACTCTAAGTTATGTCTAAAAAAATTAAATAGTCTTGCTAGCTAGCTTAACAGTCTGGATGATTCGAACTAATGAATTGATGAATGGTGATTGATGGATGTTTATGTTTAGGGGGGATATTGGGGTTTCGGGGGGTATCTGGAAGAGAAATTACTGGAAACAGCCTCAAAGAAAATTCTATAAATATTGTAATTAACTTTCTAAAAAAACTCCCGAATAAGACCTTTGCTAAAAATTCTGGAGATATAAAGAAGAAATTACTGTAAACTTTTAGAATCCTCCAAAAAAGTTGTAGAAATCTACAAAGAAAACTTGTGAAAAATTCTTGAATCTTCGATCAAAATTCTTTGGAAATGAAGATGCAAAAAACTGCAAATATGGAGAAGAAATTCCTGAAACTTCCAGAAGTCTCTAACTAAGTTCTAGAAATTTAGAAAAAAAATTCGTAATAAATTGTAAAGTTAAACAAAATCTTGAAAGAACTTTCTGAAAAATCTAGAACTCTCGAATAAAATATTTGCTAAAAATTCTGGGAATATCTATTTATTTATTAAATAAGAAAAAGATATTACTGTACACTTCTAGAATTTTCAAAAAGTTTTATAAATCTAAAATGAAAAAATGCTAGAAACCTCAATGCAAAAAAACAAAGTATGGATCATCTGAGAGAATAATAGAAAAAGTTAAACAAAATATTCTACAAAAACCACGAAGAAATTTCATAAATAAATACAAATAATGACTTTCTGAAAAATTTTGAAACTCTTGAATAAAATCTTTGCTAAACTTGTAAAAAATATAGAATTCTCGATGAAAATTCTTTGGAAAGCAATTAAAACCAGAAGTGTGGAGGAGAAATTTCTGAAAAATTCCAAAATTAGTTTCTTTTCTCACAAATTAAAAATTTTACGAAAAAACATGTATTAAACTTCTTCAGTTTCTCATTTCCTTTAACCTTTGTTCGAAAAGTTATGTAATATTTTTCAAATTTGAAAAAATATTCAGAAAAATCAAAAAAAGCCAAAACATCCACTTCCGGTTAATGAAGGTTTGCCAAAAGCTTTTCATTTCCAGTTTTTAACGATAAAACCTTAAGTTTGAAGTTTCATCTCAATAGGATCATTCGTTTTTGAGATACATCGCCCACAAACATTTTCATGCACAAACACAATACTTCCCCTATATATACTATAAAGGGAAAGTAAAAATTCATCTATGCTATCTAACATTAACAATTCACAACAATTACAATTTGAAAATCCCTGCAGGAATCATTTTGAAAATTTCAAAATCCAGCGATTATTATTATAATTAATGCGCTTTTATAAATACAAAAAAATTGACAAACGATGGATAAAATTAAAATTACAACGATTAAAAGTTTGATTCAAGAAAACAAAAATTACATTTAATGAATTGGATATTTATAAAACAAATATTCCAGCAGGAAATTACAAAATTCATCGAAATTAAACGTATTTGAAAGAACGAAAAATAATTAACGAACGATGGTTAAAAATACAATTACAAGGCTATAATATGGAATAGTAAGAAAACAAAATATGAAGATTAACTGAATAATAATTACAGCCACACAAAACTATAAAATCTATAAAACATTTACGATTTGAAAAACAATTTCAATTACCGACATCAAAAATAAAAAAATTGTAATGCTTGAAAATTAAATTACGGTTTTGCCTGTTGCTCGGGATTTATTAATCTCTTCACAAAAGTAGCAATGTATATGTAGGGTAGGTGAGCGTCCTCTATATCACCCTCATGATACAAGAATATTTTTTTGAAAATCAATTTGATTACAAGCTTATTTCATAATAAACTGGAGGGTATAAAATTATCCACCAACCCATCCTATTTAATGATATCTACATTAAAACTTATAAAATCATTAACATCATAATTTCTGTTTTTTGTTGTAGGGAAATGAAAGAAATGTTGAGGTAAAAGAAGCAATATATATGTAGAGTGGGTTAGCAGCGTCCAGCACATCTTTTATTTTATAGATAATGCATTAATTAAATTAATTAGAAGCAGTTTAATAATAGACTTCGTATGTAAACTTTTAAATTTTATATACGGTTTTACATGGCAAAGACTGAAGTATAGAATAGTGACTACCTTACATATAATATAAACTTTGGATCTTTGTGATGACCTTGTGAACTATATCTTCGAAAATGGACCATTAGAGCGGTTGTGTGAATTTTAATTTTAATTTTAATTTTATACTACAAATTTTATCATATCCTCTCAATTATTCGCGCGCCGTAAATGTAATTAATTAAAATTATTACAATAGTTAAGTATTATTAGTGTTAAATAAACTTTTATTAAAATATATAGGAAAGACGATTATATTCGCGAGCGCAAACAATGCTGATCAACCTGTTGAATTATTTTGAAGCTGAAAAAGCAATTTGTGTACCATTATTACCTAATACAGCAGCGAGAAAGGTAAATTTCGTATTTAAATATAATGATGTTTCATATTCTCCAGCAAAGTTTTGTGTTCCAGAGTATCCAATTAAAAATATCGATACAGTAATAAACATCAATAGCATTTTCAATAGCATAAACCCCCTGAATTTAAAGAGCGCTGTAAAAGCCCCAAAACCAAGGATTTTGATGAATCTCTTAAAATGTAAATTTGTTGTACTAACAATAAACATATCCAAGGGGAATAAGTAATAATAATAATTATAGCTGAAATAATTTTTATATAACACTTAAAAAGTCTGAATAATAAATTAGAACAAAAATAAATTCTACAGAGTTGAATTTGTGATTTAAATTAAAAAGTAACAGTAACCACATAACACTTTTGGAACAGAATGATGTTGCATAATTAAGAGCTTCTTTTCTTCGATAATATCAAGATAATATTTCATATGAAGAGATGCATTCTTTTGAATTTTCTCCAATTTTCTCGAGACTAACGGGATAATACGTTCCAAGGCAGATTTCTTATTTTAGTGGGCATAATCTTCCCGTATTTACGTGCATAAACGCTACTTCAGTCTTTTCAACGACCAAGGTCATATAACTTCTTGTTGTTTATAAATAAATCGAGATAACCTCACATGTATCAAACTCGTAAGCGCATGTAGTGTTTTCATTTGCATTTAAAAGTTTTAAAAAAATTATTAACTATGTATATATGAGTACGTCTAAAATGTTTAGAGTCTATGAACGCGTTGACTGATGTAAAACATGTTCTCGCTCTGTGGCATATTATTTCCCATCAGGGACTTTTTTCTTTCCAGAATGAGTAAAAAATTAATTAAAAAGGAGCTGGAACAAATCGTTGAAAATTTTTACTTCTATGATAGCGATTCTGATCCATTTCGAAGCGAAGGCTGGACCACATCGGATTCCAAAAAAAGAGTTTGAATCTGAAGGTAATATTCAGTCTTTGAATTCCGATGAGAGTGCTGTTACGCGCTTTTGCATCAGAGAATATAATCTGGTATTCAGTTCCTCAGGATTATACCCAAGGATACATAATATAAGGGATGCAGAAGTTCTTCATAACTTCGTAAATAGCCAGTCTACAGAAATTGCTATTTACCTAAAGTTATTTCCGAAAAGCTTGTATATGTAAAGGTAAATCATAATGTACAAATGAAAAGGTTAATCATTTTGAAAAGGAAAACTAAAAAAAAGTTAAACCAACTGACTCTTCTGAAATTATGATGATAACGAGTATCATGATTGATGGTAATGGCTTATAATACGCTGCTAAGCTTAAACTGCTATTGGTCAAATCATGCCTTTATGGGTAACATTAAAACAAAAAATGCAATATTCTACGGTGCTAAGGAAAAATAAATATGTAAAAACAACGAAACTTGCAAGAAAAAAAAATAACTATTCGCGGGACAATAGTTTAACCATTAAAAATAATATTTTAAACGTTACAAATATCACGTGATCGCTATAAGCTTTCTAAATTAAATTCCATAATCCTGAGAAACCAGCTAATTGCTCCAAGATATATTACATCGAGGAGATCCTGGAGTGTTGCAAACATACATACCAGAAAGCTAGAACGGATTCACTTTATCAATCCGTAGATAAAAGTATGACCAAATTTAAAGGCAGGTCTAGTTTGAAGCACTATCTGCTTTTGAAATCAGTCAAACATGGAATAAATTTATGGGTAAGAAGCGACACTCTTACGGATTATGTTTATGATTTCAATGTGAAAAGCAGACAGGAGGATGGACAAGTAGATGGCACAGTAGGAGAAAGGGTGCTTAGAAAACTTAACAGCTCGATTAGGTATACAGATGTTGGAATCTGTTCCGGCAGATTTTTGATGAGAACATTGTCATATGCTGCAGAAGGAACTTGTATTGGAAAGCGAAAAAACATACCAAAAAGTCAGGGTAAACTAGATAAAGGTGAAGCTAAATTTGTATACAGGGTCCTGCAACAGTGCGTCAGGCTTTCCTAGCGTCTTTCTCGAAAGAGATAGAAAAAAATGTTTCGTATAAAAATTAATTGAATTAAAAATCTCTATGCAGTAAAATTATTTTCAAATATACAGGGTGTCCCAATTTTGCGGTATAACAAAAGCAAACATTTTTTTTTAATGGAACACCCTGTATATTTTTTCATTTTATAAATTGGATAATATTTTATAACTTGAACCTTTCTTTGGTTTTTAATTTCGATATGGCATTTCCGAGTTATTGACGTTTTTCTGAAAAAAATGTAAAAAGCGAAGGTTCACAAAAAAAAATTATTCTGATGTTCTATTTAAAATTTAAGAAATTTTCTTTTTCCTATGGTTGGTCATAAGTACTGTTTAGGTACCAGTGTTAAAAATTTTCACTTTTGAGCAACCCTGCCTTTGTATCAGACACGCCATTTTCTAAAATTTCTAATTGTCGTAACTCTTGTTTTTTAAATGGAATCATATATTTTTTTAAATTTTATATTATTCTGCATCTAATTTCCTACACAAAATATTAAGCATACCATATACCTAAAATTGATATTTTTCAAGATATAAAAGGATTTATATTTCAAACGGTTTTTGAATACGAATTTTTGAGAAGAATTAATTGATGTGATGTATGCTACTGGAGTAGGTGGAATTAATTGTTTGCAAGCCTAAAGAATTTATACTCAGCGCTACCCAGATGGACGAAAACAATTATTTTTCTTATTATTCGATTAGATTAGAAAGAAATGCAAAACTTTGCAAATAATAATATGTCTAAACCCCATAGTTATTGAGATATTTAATAGTTTTCATAAAAATAACCATTTAATTATACATACTTCTATGTACGGAGTTGATCATTCTGAGGCAAAATAACTAACAAAATGCAAGTAAGTGTCAATGTGAGATAAACAGAAACAGATAATACGATTCATTATTTTATTCCAAAGCCGGGAAAGATAACAAAATTATTTACTACAGTAAATATTCAAAATGTCTTCAATTTTCATTTAGGCACAAATTAATTCGCCGCTGAAAAGACCTTTCCACAATTCGTTGATGCATATTCATTGGTGCTGTTGGTGGTTCCTTAAAAAACAATCTAGCAGGCCATTTGGTGGGTCCATTCCTACCAATCCACTGGTTGGGAAAAATCAAATGCCCTCACGTCTTGCGAAAATTGGACAGGTGCTCCGTCTTGTTAAAACCATACCCTGTTTCTTGTTAGTTAGGGTATATTAGCTAACGTTCCGGGTAATTCAATTCAGGAAGTGCAAATACATAGTCCTATTGAGGTGGCCCTCGAAGAAATGTGGACCTACTACATGGTTTCCAAAAATTCCGCCCCAGACATTCAAAGACCGTCGATGCTGATGGTCAACTTGTCTCATAACATGCGGATTATCAGTTGAATAATAGTGAAAATTGCCTGTTGACAGATGCGTTGTTATGGGATGTCCTGAATTGCCTGTCTCCCCCAGATACAAAATTCGGAACGAAATTGAAAATCAGTATTACTCAGTTCTTGATGTAGCTGAATATGGTATGCATGATATCGATTTTTCTTCAGAATGCTTTGTACTGACTTCTCGCTTATGCCAGTTCCTTCATCAATGTCTTTTTGGTTTACGTTGGGATGCTCAGTTGCTGTTAATATCACTGAAAGTTGGTTTTCCTCATTGATAATAGGCTTTCTTCTTTCTTGTTTTTTGTAATTCACACTTCCCATTTCAATAAATCTATTGAGTAAGTTCCTAAAACATTTCTCCTCCGTTCGCCCTTTTCGAAATCCATGATGATAATTTGCTGTCTACTTATACCGCAAAACGGAGAGAATCACTTTGCAGCAAATATCAGAGAGATTTACATGTCAAACTAATTGTTTAATTGACAGAGGCATATTTCAGTCATGGCTATCTCTTCAAAAACAAATTCGTATTCAAAGACCGTTTGAAATATACATTCTTTTATATCTTTAAAAATATCACTTTTAGGTATAGGGTATGCTTAATATTTTTTGTAGGAAATTAGATGCAGAATAATATAAAATTTTAAAAAATATATGATTCCATTTAAAAAAAAGAGTTACGACATTTTGAAATTTTAGAAAATGGCGTGTCTGATTCAAAGGCAGGGTTCCTCCAAAGTGAAAATTTTTAACACTGGTACATAAACAGTACTTATGACCAACCATAGGAAAAAGAAAAATTCTTAAATTTTAAATAGAACATCAGAATAATTTTTTTTGTCAACCTCCGCTTTTTACATTTTTTTCAGAAAAACGTCAATAACTCGGAAATGCCATATCAAAATTAAAAACCAAAAAAAGGTTCAAGTTAAAAAATATTATCCAAATTATAAAATGAAAAAATATACAGGGTGTTCCATTAAAAAAAATGTTTGCTTTTGTTATACCGCAAAATTGGGACACCCTGTATATTAGAAAATAATTTTACGGCATAGAGATTTTCAAATCAATAAATTTTTATACGAAACATTTTTTTCTATCTCTTACGAGAAAGGCGCTAGGAAAGCCTGACGCACTGTTGCAGGACCCTGTATATACAGGGTTATTCACGCTATACGGCACGGAATATTGTGGCCAAAATACGTGACTTTCAAAAAGTTTCACTTTGGGGATATATGGGGGTCTATTAGGGCTACTTTTTAAAATTATTTTCATAAAATACAGGGTGTCCCAAAAACCATAAAAGTATCAAAGTTGTGTTTTTTTAATGAAACACCCTGTATTTTATTGCATTTTTGGATCCTTCGATCAAAATAAGTGTGTGTTTTAATAAGGTTTTTATTACTTAAACCTTAAGGTTTTTGAAATAATTTGAATTTTGTAAAAATGTAACCTAATTTTCATGTTTCAAATACTTAAAAAGTAATTAAGTTATGCATACCAAATTTACACTGAAATGTAACAATAGATCATATTTTATTTTCCAAGTATAATAAATTTGACATCTTATACCAGGTGTAAAAAAACTGGAATTAAACAAATGAGAACTTTAAATGGCTATAACTTCATTTATTTAAATGGAACGCTATATTTATTAATTTATCAGCAAATGCACGTTTTAATTACCTTTCGAATGGTATTTAAATCTTAAGTGTTAAGTCTTCTCGTTTTTGCAGAAAACGCCAAAATATTGTTTATTGCACCGTTTTAGTACTTTTTAAGTAAACATTTTTATGTATCTAGTTTTCTATGGTATTTAAAAACGTCAGATAATTAATTTAGTCTGTCATTTTAGTTTAAAAAGCCTGTCTTTTGTTATAGTTGTCTTATTTTGCATTTTTGTGTTAGATCGTTAGTAATCGTTATTGTTTGAACATCGCTGTTGTATTTTTTGGTAAAAAATGAAGATTTCCTCAAAAGAAGGGATTATTGGCATTATTTTTATGCTTGGAGAATGTCATCAAAATTGTTTATTGGCTTGTCGAGTTTATACTTAAAGGTTTCCCGAAAGAAATCACCCTAAGCCAGCCATTTTTGAGAGACTATTCAACCAGTTTAAAGAAATTGGAAGTGTCAGTTATAAAAACCTCAGTATAAGAAAATCTGTGTAAATTTTCATTTTTTACAATGACATACAACAACCATGTTCAAACAATAACGATTACTAACGATCTAACACAAAAACGCAAAATAACACAACTATAACAAAACACATCCTTTTTAAACTAAAGTAACAGACTAAATTAATTACCTGACGTTTTTAAATACGATAGAAAACTAGATACATTAAAATTTTTACTTTAAAAGTACTAAAACGGTGCAATAAACAATATTTTGGCGTTTTCTGTAAAAACGAGAAGACTTAACACTTAAGATTTAAATACCATTCGATAGGTAATTAAAACGTGCATTTGCTGATAAATTAATAAATATAGCGTTTAAAGTTCTCATTTGTTTAATTCCAATTTTTTTACACCCGGCATAAGATGTCAAGTTTATTATACTTGGAAAATAAAATATGATCTATTGTTACACTTCAGTGTAAATTTGGTATGCATAACTTAATTATTTTTTAAGTATTTGAAACACGAAAATTAGGTTACATTTTTACAAAATTCAAATTAATTCAAAAACCTTAAGGTTTATGTAATAAAAACCTTATTAAAACACATACTTATTTTTATAGACGGATCCAAAAATGCAATAAAATACAGGGTGTTTCATTAAAAAAAACACAACTTTGATACTTTTAGGGTTTTTGGGACACCCTGTATATTATGAAAATAATTTTAAAAAGTAGCCCTAATAGACCCCCATATATCCCAAAAGTGAAACTTTTTGAAAGTCACGTATTTTGGCCACAATATTACGTGCCGTATAGCGTGAATAACCCTGTATACAAATAATGGAATAACCTTTAGCAGGAAAGAAGTATTGGCATTAAGCAACTGTCATGGGAATTAGCACTACGTTTGTTGATCGACATCAGAATAATGGCGAAAAACTTGCTGTTGCCTGTCCCGAGAACATCGCATATGGGTGGGGTCGATTTGCAGATCATTTATCTGGACTGTTTGAATTTGATCTCAGATTTACCCAGTTATGGAAAAAAAGTGTTTTATAAGCTGTAAACGTTTTTATTATTTACAATGAAATCAGACGTGAAAATACACGATTTTTGGATTTCTTAGTAGCTCTAGCAGAAAGCCTTATTGAGCAAGGGAAGAACAAAGCTGAGATGAAATGACGTTCAACTTCTGGACAACCATCAAACGGGCAAAAAACAATGTTGAATGTAGGATATCATATACCAATTGTGGGGAAAACAAGGAGAAGGTGTACAAGATGTTCACAAAAGAAGATCGAGAATTGGACAGAAACTGTTTGGAAAACATGTAATGTGCATTGTGTAATGAATGTTTTATTGCGTATCCTATGTAAAATTGTTTTGATAAAAATTATTCGTTCAACTAATTTATGTGTGTTTCATTTTAGAACTGATGAGAAATATTTATTTATTTATTTGTATACGGGAAGCCTCTTTTTACAACAAATAGAAAAAATAAACTATAATACATAACGGATAATAACACATACGTCATTCTTAAAATAATAACTATTAATATAAAACAAATGAAATTATTAACAATTACTAATTGTACAATAATTATCGTGCATAGTAATGATAATACAATACTATAATATACAAATTTTAACAATACCTTTTTAATGATAATTTATAATTTTCAAATTTAGAATCGAATAAATCGAACAAAGGTTGGCTATTGAAAGAATTTGCCGATCTCATCATACTAGTTGCAGGGCTGTTGTTGCCTAAATTTAAAGAGAACGTCTGTAAACGGAATATTGGCACTGTCCTTAGTCGACGATTGGAAGAAAGAAAATCAAGATGAAAAAAAGTTCTTCACATTCCATATCTCCATTAATTAGTTTGTGCAAAGTACATAAATCATTAATTTGATGGCGATCTGCTAAATATTTCAATTTTAGTATTTCCATTATTCCTGAGTAGAGACCTTGTGTATGTTTTCCTAATTTGTATTCGATCGACCTCAAAAACTTCCAATCGATCAATTTGATTTAAATAGTAGGGTGACCAAATTACAGTACTATACTCTAAAACAGAACGAACTAAAGCACAAACCAGAACTTTTAAACAATCACAACTCAAATGTTTTCAGGTTCTCCAAACATTTAAAATATGAGAACTGAAGGTTAATTGCCTATCAAACGTAACGTCCAAGTCCTTAATTTCGCTTACTTTTGGAAGTGAATGACACCAAATTGCAATTATCTATATTCAAAAATAATTTATTGGCATGGCACCAATCACTTATATTATTTACGTCACTCTGTAGTAAGACTCAGTCTTCTAATGATTGAACAGCTCCAAAAATTTTTACATCATCGGCTCACAACAACAATTCACTGTTATTAATGACATTTTCAAGATCATTAACAAATAATAGAAATAATATTGGGCCCCAATGTGTTCCTTGTGGAACACCTGAACTAACGTGTATAGGGTCGGAAATTAAATTTTTTATTTTTACTGACTGGGACCTATTCTGTAAAAATGCTGAGATCCAACATATTGTTGACTCATTGATCACAGTTTATTGATTTAAATGGTATGATTAACTCGATCGAAAGCCTTAGAAAAGTCTAAATATATGGAATCAACTTGATTTTTCTTTTCTATGGCTTTAGATAAAAATTGTGTATAACACAAAAGATTGAACGTTTTGGCACAAATCCATGTTGTTTATCGGATAAAATTGATTTTGATATCCAAGGAATCTGTTTGGCGACTATACTATCTAATATCTTGGGTACTATAGACTGTAGGCATACACCTCTGTAATTTGGAACCAGATTACGTTTACCTGACTTGTAGAATGGCTGTATGTAACTTAGTTTCCAGACTTCTGGGAAAACCACACTTTAATGAAATGGAGAATATATCATATAAAGGACCGCATATAGAATACATTCAGTTCAATAATAGGGAGCTAGTAAGACCACCTGTCCTGGACTTATACCTGGTTTAAGGTTTAGAATTTGGTTTCAAATCATTTACAAGCGAATAGTTAGTTGATAGTTATAATAATAATAATAATGATTTATTAACGGGACATCGCCCTTTACATATATACAATAACTAAATTTAATTATACATTTCTATAAAATAATAAAGTACTCTTATGCTAAAAATATACGCCCTCCACAAATATATAATACCTAAAATATACATTTCTATAAAGTAAAACTAATTTTATTCTATAAACACACAATATTATTTGGCTATATGCACTAGATCAAGCGAGTACAAATATGACTTGAAAGCTATGAAGTTTGCAGAATATAAATTAAAGCCGCCATATACTTGAAGCTTATTCACTAATCTGGACGCTCTTGTTAATGGTTCATCAAGTCCGTAATTTGTACGATGGTGCGGAATATTAAACGCAGTGATACTTTGAGTAGTTGGTCCAAGAGTTTTTATATTAAATAACAAACTTGATAATAAATCCGGACATGAAATAAAATCGTTCACAATTTTAAATATAAATACTAAGTCACCCACATGACGCCTAAAAACTTATGATTGCATGTTAAGAGAATATGTTAAATTTGTGTAGCTCAGTGATTCTATTGGAATCTGAAGTTTATAGGCAACAATTCTTAAAAATGTATTTTGAACTTTGTCCAAATATTTAATAAAATACTCTTGATGAGGAGGCCAGACCATAGCAGCATATTCAAGTCGTGATCTTACCAACGAACAGTACAACGTTTTAATAGATTCAACCGACAAATCCTTCCCAGTTTTAGACACATACCCAAGTAATTTTACACATATATTAACGGTTTTATTAATGTGGAGTCTAAACGTTAAACTAGTGTCAAATGTCACTCCTAAGTCATCTATCTCCGATACTCTCTGTATTGCCTTAGAATCTAACGTATATTTCCAAAAATTAGTATTCCTTTTTCGCGAACAAGAGATGATTTTGCATTTTTTTATATTTAGATGTAATTTATTTTCATAACACCAGTCCGTAAGGCGATTGAGATCATTTTGTATCATTGCGTAATCTTGATAATCATTTGCCACTGCAAACAACTTTAGATCATCGACATACATTAACACCTTGCAATGTTTAAAACAATTAATAATATCATTAATAAATATTAAAAATAAAACTGGACCCAAATGTGACCCCTGGGGTACACCCGAGGTCACGTTTATTATTTTTGAAATGTTATTATTAATGCGAACTTGTTGTGTTCTATTAGTAATGAAACTACTTAACCATCTAATTATAGTTTTGTCTGTTGTCACCAACAGAAGTGTAGTGTTGTCCCAGAGTAATGGACTGATGAGATAATATGTCTCATTAAAGGCTGAAAGACCCACGGTCGATAGTAATAAAGAAAAGAAAAAGTAGAAGACGAAGAATCACAAAAATTGTTATAATTATATGTAACTACTATCTTCAATAAAGCTTTCTCTCGCTTTCATATTAAAAGAAATTAATAAAAATTCGAATAAATTTTGAAAAATTTACAAACATCCTAAAAAAGATATTTCTTTTAAAATTTGAAGCTACCTATTAAATCATAGTCCGTGCAAAAGAATTCAAAATCCGCCTTGAAAGGATTTAAAGTGTGCTTGTTTTTTAGAAAATTGTGAATCGTTTACCATCAAAGGGCTATGATGGTAAACGATTCATAATTTAACACACAAAAAGTAAAAGTGGCTTTGCAGAACATGCAAATTTATTATTTGAATTCAAATCAAAACTTCTCGATTTCATCGATGTATCGCCTGACTATAATGTGTTTTATGTCGGATATACTTACAACTGGCAATTTTGAGCACTAATCTCAAAATGTAGTCATAGAGAATAAAGAGTATTTTGTGAATACAATCGCTTGTTGATCGCTAGAAAACTGTACTTTAAATAATTTATATTAGGAGAAATAATACACTTGTTATGTTCCATTTGTTTATTCTCAGGTAACTAACACATGTTTCGGTCCTTACGGATCATTCTCAAAGTTAAAACAGTTTTAACTTTGAGAGTGATCCGTAAGGACCGAAACAAAAACTGTTTTAACTTTGAGAATGATCCGTAAGGACCGAAACACGTGTCAGTTACCTGATAATAAACAAATGGAACATAACAAGTGTATTACTTCTCCCAATATGAAAATTTGGTTCCATCAAGAATGTAGCAAAACAAGTATCGAATTTATTAAATAATTTAATTTGATAGATAAGCTGTTTTATTTTTGACAGTCTCCCATATTTTAGTAATACCTAGAATTCTATAAGGCAGTAAATTGGAATAGGTCAATAGTACGCTAATATAATGAATAATTTATTAATCTATGCCAAGTGTAAGCTAGATGAGTTTATATTTTTGGGATAGGTAAAAACTCTCAACAGTTATGAATAATATATTGATGAAGTTCAACAGTATTTAAGGACAGTGTAAAATTTATTTAAAATAGAGTACTGCATTGGGATACGGCGAGAGTACTCTAGGGTAACGAATAAATTACAACTGATAATTTTAAGCACTAAGCTGTTTTATTTTTGAAAGTTTCGCCTATAAATCGATGAGACAATAAATTATTTATTGGGATAGGTAAATAGTACGCTAATATAATGAATAGTTTATTAATCTATGCCAAGTGTGAGATAGGAGAGTTTATACTTTTGGGATAGGTAAAAACTCTCTACAGTTATAATAATATATTTTTGAAGTTAAACAGTGTTCTAAGATATATAAAATGCATTGAGATTAGTCAATAGTACGCTAAGATATAGAATAATGCATTGGGATAGGTCAAGAATAATTAATTGAGCTAGGTTGAGAGTAGGCTGAGATATTAATAATTTATAGGGATGTACGCTAAAGAAAATGATATCTCAACTTTATTGATTAATGGTTGAGTGCCGTTTATTAAAGCTAAATATTGTTTATATCTTTGGCACCGCTGTTCGCTCATGTACGCTAAATCAATCATGTACGTTCTTCTTTCTTTTGCAGCTTTTACGAATATTTGATCGTTTGTAAGCTCTTTTTTAATTTTGTGCTTTTTATCACCATGCTTTATTTTATCCTTGGCTCTTTTCTTTCTCGACTTACTATCAGGCACTGTAATTCGAATTTCTTCTGAAGATTTAATCTTCTACGTGTTTTTGGGACTTGGAAACTCACCAGGTTTAAAAATTAATACATATGCCACACGCTTTTTTGAAGATTTTTGATTTTTGTTTATACATTTGCACATCATGCACGTGTTATAAGATGGAACCTTATTATCTAATATATTATTCGCACAAACACATAACCGTAAGAACTTCTTGAAGTGTGAAGTTCAACAGCGTTTTTTTTTAAATATAAGCATTGTGCAGTAATTCTACTTGGAACTAAATAGATCTAAAGTTTCGTTACTTTATGGAGTCAATAAACATATCTTTTAAAAATTGTTTAATGCTTTAACTAGATTGTTTTTATTACATTTCAAGAGTTAAATAAAAAAATTATATTATACAGTATCTCAAGACACTCAAAATTATTGCAAAGGTAAAAAACCTTTTTCTACCTTTTATTTATTAAGGATTTTGCATACTAAAAATATATAAAAAGGTAAATAATATTTTATTTCTTCCATTAAAATATATTATTAATTATAATTAAAACACCAACCAGAAATTTTAATAAAACCCATGTTTTTTTACCAAACCAAATGAGTTTAATTTTTAATAAATTTACTTTATGTGCAATTCAATGCTTTAGTACCGATTGTGTTATTGTTATTGTGTTGGCCATTTGCGGATTGTACGTTGTCCTCTCTGGTTGCCTCGAGCAATTCCAATTGTTTACTATTTGCGCTATAATTGTCTTGTTTGGTAGCTTGTATATTATTAATTGTGGTAAATGTAGTGATAATGTGGGCAACATGATAACTTTCTC